>CM052900.1:164394739-164420866 GCA_028534135.1 Potos flavus | reverse complement strand
GCCGCCGCGGGCCCCAAACCCTGCAGGAAGAAGCAACCTGCTCGCAGCCTGTGAAGGATGGGACAACGGCACCCCGTGCCCCTTATTGAATTACCGACCCGGCCGGGAGGGGAAGCCCCTAAATTTGATTTCCTTTCCTGGGCTGACTTTGGAGGCGGGGCTGGTTCCTCGGGAAGGGGCAGGACTGTGGTCCTTTTGGGCCCAGAAGGTTCATTTCTCCCCCTCTTATAATGACCCTTTCTTCCCCTGCAGGCACCTGAGGGCTGTTTATTCCGCCAAACCTGCAACCCCTCTGCAGGGTGGCTTGGGACCGCTAGGGGGGCCTGGGGGACCGGCACCTCTGAGAGGCCCCCCGGCCTTGGGGGCAGAGCTTGGAAAAGACGAGGCTTCGGGTCTGTGACAAACGTAAAGGAGTGACGGGCCGGGATGCCGCCCCGGTCAGACCTCTGAGCCCCCCGAAGAAACCTGCAGGCGCTGGTTTTTGGGGGGTTGGTCCGCGTGGGGGCTCACTCACCCCAGCAGCCACATTCGACTGCCCGGGGGCCGTGGGGCCGCACGATGAGACAAAGGATTGTTTGCGAAGAGAGTGTCGGGGCCGGGCTACCTCTGGACTCAGGACGAGAGACGGCGGTTTCACGGGCCCCACACCGAACAGGAGGGCGCAGGGCGGCGTCCCAGCGGCGGGCAGTCCCGGCCGGGCCCTGCCGCTGGCCGCTGTGTGGCTGCGCTGTGTCCCCCTGACCCCCTCAGACACCACATGCAGGGAAGGGGCTTGCGGTGAGCACGGCTCCCTAATAGGATCCATATTCTGCCGGGTGCACATTTAATATAAAAGATCTGGAGATACCCACCGCCCGCGCTGCTCTGGCCCAACTGAAAGGCCTTTGTTCGGGGAGATTAGAGCAGGATTTGCTTTCATTTTTCACGACGTTTCACTCACTACATCACCGAGGTTATTGACGTGGCCGCGGCCCCTCCTTCCCTCCGCGGCCCCCCGGCGCCCGCATTCCAGGGTCTCCGGCCGCCGCGGGGCCGCGCTGCGGGTCGTGGGGACGCCTGCCCGGGCCGGCCATGTAGGTCCGGGGCCCTGTGTCCGAGGCTGGTGGCTGCCCGTTGGTCCGGCCCCGGATCCCTCGTGGGCCCCGTCCTCCCCGGCCTTGTCCCAGACTCACAGCTGTTTCTTTGGGTTTGGAGGCCGGGGTCATTTCTCAGGGCCGCCCTTTGTCCCGCACCTCGCGGTCCTGGCCGGCCCGCGGCCACGATGGCGGTCACGACGGCGGGCCTGCGGGCCTGAGGCCGCCCGACTCCTGCTAGCCTCGACAGAAACGGTTTTGTTCCGGTCGGGCCTCTGGGCTATGACTTGATCTCACTGTTTTGTTTTAATTAAGAGCTGATCTTTTTTTTGAGCCCTTTCCTGAAAATAGCTCCATGTTGCTTTCCTCTAGGACATAAGGCTTTTAAAATAAAAGCCCTTTTGAGAAACAAATAACGTTGTTGCCCGCCCCAGACTCCCAGCCTGGGGTCATGTTCACGTCCGTGGGCCGGTGCCGGAGCTACCGTGGCCCCGGGCGTGGCCGGGAGGGAGGGCTCCCGGGGCGCCGGGCTGGGCGTGTGGCTTCGGGGAAGCCGGGCCCGCCGCCGCCGGGCGGCCCTCTGCGCACAGCCTCTACCGCCTCCCCCGGCCTGGCCTCAAGAGCCAGGCACTAATTGCGGCGTTTTCCTGCACAACAGAAAGAAAAGAGGAGAAAACACCCACTTATGTTGTCCCAACACAAGATTCTGACATGTTAACAAGTTTATTATATCCTGTTTCTAATCTAAACACAGAACGAGTTCTCTGCAGAAGTGGGAAGTCAGCCTCCAACGGTCCTCTCTGGGGCCAGCAGCCTCCCTTTGCCCCCGGCCTGGGCTCAGCCGCCACTGCTGGTCCCCTGGTCCCACCTGCCCGTGGACCCTCCCCGCAGCCCACCGCCCCGAGACCCCCCCCCCCAGGGTCCACCCTGGCTTTTACCCCTGAACGCGGCAGAGGCCCCGGCCTGGGACCGGAGGGAGGGCGCCCCCCACCCCCACGGCCTCCCCGGGGGTCCGCAGGCCACCAGGAGCAGGGGCTGGTGGGGGGGGCTTCCCGAGTCCACGCCGGCCTTCCGGGGTGCCGTGTCCACTGGGCAGCCGGGTCCCCTTCCTCGGGCTTCGGGGGCTGGGGCAGGCTCTCTGGGGCCCTTGGCTGATCTCAAACAAAGCCACCCTTCAGTTCCTGTCCACCCCCGTCCTCCGGCCACGGCCTGGGCAGCGTGGGCGCCCTTCGTGTGCTGTGGGGCTTTGCACGGCTCCTCGGCCGCCTCGAAGCCTCGACCTTTTCCTGGGAGGACAGGCACCGCGGGGCCCCGGCCGAGACGCAGCCCCGGAACCTTCCCGCGCCTGGGGAGGGGCGGCCGCCAGACTGGGAGGGATACATGATCTTTGTGGTACAACATGATATGGGGCCGGGAGGAGACATCGTACAGATTTAATCCGTCCCCTTAATTACTTGGATTTCACGCTGCGGACTGAGAACTCCGCTGGGCGGCAGGGGCCGGCCTGTCCCAGGCCTCCCGCACCGGCTCAGGGAGCCACCTGTGGGCTCGGGCCAAGGACGGGCAGTGGACGGCTGGGACCCTCCCTGAGCAGGGGGCTGTGTCCTGGCCCCTCCCCGGATCGCTCGGCCCAGGGAGGGACGGCCTGGTGGGGCTCAGAAGGGGCAGGTGGGCAGGTCAGGAAGGTGGACTCCCCGCTCCTTCCCCCGAGATGGGACAGGAGCTGTGGCCTGTCACGGGGCAGGGGCCGCTGCCTTCCCGCAGCTCTGGGGGCCCCAGGGATCGGGGTGCTGCCCTGCCCCCTGCCTCGGCCCTCCCCCGCGCTCTGCAGATGGGCCTGTCAGCTGCTAAGTAAGAGACAATCCAGCGTGACCAGAAGGGCAGGCCTTTCTCAGCTCCTGGAACAATTTTCAAACACTTAACTCCATGGCTTACATTAAGAAAAAGGATCAGTCATCAAAATCTCATTGTGCCGGCACAAAAACGCGGTACCCCGCCACTCTCCCACGTTCCCGAGCCCCAGGCCTCGGTTTCCTGCCAGCCCGGTGACACCACCCCGGGTTTCCAGAACCCTCTCCTCAACACGCTTCCCAGCCCAGACCCCCAGGCTGACCCAGAGAACACGCAACATGCCCCCCCTTTCTGGGAAGCCCGAGGAAACCAGCAACCCCTCCCCCACCCCCGCCACCGGAGCCGAGGCCTTGGGGCCACCAGGCGGCACCGAGAAGACTCGCCCACGTCCCCAGCCTGGTGAGGCCGCTGAGGCCGGCGTGAGAGCCCCCTCACCGTGCCCTTTCAGGAAAATGACTTTCCATGCCGGGGTCCAGAGAAAGGTAATTAACCGGACCCCGGAGGCCGAGCTTGCGTCGACTCACCCCTCCTGGTCACACAAAGAGCCACCGCCGTGCCGGCCTGGCCTCCGCGCTCCTGCGAGGCTGAGAGGCGGGTGGCAGCTCACTCGCCCCCACCCGCGCCTCGGAAGACAGCCCCCTGCAGCCCCGAGAGGCGCCCGGCCGCTCAGGAGCGGGAAGAGCCGGGCAGGGGGCATCCACGCGAGCCCCGTGGATCGCAGGGCATCTGGGAGGAAGTCACAAGGCCGGTATGTTTGCCTACAAGGGCCCTCGGCCTAAGGGAGGGACCGGGAGCAGAGTGGAGGTGGCCCGGGGTGGCTAAGGGTTGTCCTGGGCCCATGCTGTCCCCACCTTGCTGGACCCCCATGGCACGCAGCTGAGCCCGCACCCCACAGATGGGCTGCCTGGCTGGGGTCCCTTCTTCCAGAGCCTCTGAGATGGCTAGGCAGGCGCCCTTCTGGGGCTTTTTCTGTGGCCGTCCTGAGATCCGCCCCAACCCCCCCAGCCACAGAGGCATTGCCAGAGCCCCCGTGTGCACACTCATTCACACACGCACGTGTGTGTGCACCCCTGCTAGAGCCCTGCCCTGTGTGCCTGGTTCTCCCTGTGCTCTGGTCCCTCCTTAAAGTCCAGCCTGGGCTGAGCTCCCGTGGACCCGAGGGGCCCCAGGACCTTGTTTCCTGCCTGACCATCAGCCTCGGCCAATGCCACCCATGGGCCAAAAGCCACGCGGGGGGCAAGAGCCCAGTCACGCTGGGAGGCCACCTCCCTGACCGCCCCACAGTCAGCGTGAGCCCAGCCGAGACTGGGCCCCGAACGGCACACGTGTTCAGGAACCCTCGGCCCCCAGCCCTGCCCCTCACGCTGGAGATGGACCGCACCAGGGCAAAGGGTCCTTTTCTGGTCTGGGCGACTCCACGCCCACGTACGAGAGGCTGGAGCATCCAAGAACACGGAGCGGAGCGGTGAGCGTGGCGGCAGGTGCACGCCGGCCCTGAGGGCCCCGTGCCCGCCCGCGCCTCCACGCTCCTCCCCGGTCGCGAAGGCCCTGCTCCTCTCCCGGGGGACAGGCCCCGCCGCGGCAGGAGGGGCGTGTGTGCAGCCTCGCCATGCCAGCGGGCTTCCAATCATCCCCGCGCGCGCTCTCCGAACCCCTGGTTTCAATCGGCAGGACTCCGCATGGTCTAATCCGATTTCCTGCCTCTAAAGAAGGCCGAGCCCATATTTGTCTTTGAAATGCCCTTAAACCTGGGCTGGCCTGGGGCAGCGCTCGCAGAGGTGGGTACGGAGAAGGGAAAACCAGGAATGAATTACTCCAAGTGGAGGTGAACAGAGGAAACAGTGGCCGGAAACCCTGGGGCAGGAGAGCGTGAGGGGGAGGGGCTCCCCCACAGAGGACGGTGCTCGCGGGGCCGGGACCCCCGGCGGACCTCCGCGGGACCGCGACGCCTCACCTGTGCAGCCTTGCAAACGCGCAGGCCATCGAGGCCGCGAGCGTCGGCTGGGGCGGCCCTGCCAAGGGCCGTTGGCCGGCTCTGCCGCTCCTGGCCAAGTGAGTTCCAAAGCGCGGGTGCGGAGAGCCAGGCGCTGCCGTGCGAGACGCCATCGGAAGCCATGGCGGCCTCTCCCGGGGCTGAGGAGCGCAGGCCCTGGGAGGCCCACGGCCCAGGCCGAGTCGCCCGCCAGGGCTGGTCCACTTGGCAGAGTGGACCTGGGTCTCCCAGCCTGGATGCCCGGGCCACAAGGAGCAGTCTGACCTGCCTCTCGCCCCGCCCCAGGTCAGACTCGTGGCCACGGAGACCCTCTCCGTGCCTGGTCTCGGCTGGGCAGACCCGGGGTAGGCGGGTCCCATGGTGTCTGTGATCACACCTGGGGCCCCGTGGGCAGAGGCCTGTTGGGGCCGCACAGCCAGGGAAAGAGGAGGGTCCACGTCCCCGAGTGACCAAGCCCAGACCAGGGCCACTGCCCTCCCGGGAGACAGTCAGTGCCATTCGGGCCCAGACACCTTGAAATTCCGAAGGAAACAGGGAAATGGAAAAGGACCACCCTCAGCGCCTCCTCCCTGCACCGTCCCAGCACACTCTGCTTTTGTAAACAGTAGGTACTCGCCCAGGCATGGGTGTAGGGGGCTAGCCTCTCTTCGGCAACGCGCTAGAAGACAGGGGCGCCCTGGGGTCTGGAACGGCCCTTCCGTGGCCCAAGAAGGATGTGGCCACAGCCCGGTGTGGACATGGTGGACATGACTGCCACCGCAGTCGGCCTCCAGGGGCGCTGCAGGGGCATGGGGTGTGCTGCAGGGGAACGGGGGGCGGGGGCACTGCAGGGACAGAGTGGAAAGGCCACGGTGCCAGGCCCACGACCCCCGAGACTCCAGCACGGCCGCCGGGGAATCCAGAGACGAGCCAGGTGGACCCCCACCCCCTGGAACTGGACGCCACCCGCGGGCGCCCCCTCCACGCTAACCCGCGACCGTGGGCGACGCCGCCTTGCCGGCCAGGTGCAGCCCTCGGGGATGCCCTGCCCCCACTAGTCCGCACGTGGCTCACAGTGAAGGCAGCACCGTGGGCAGCGTGTATGCAAGACTGTCGCCAGGTCCCCCTTTGTCCTCGGGAGCCCGGCTCCCAGGCCTGCCTGATGGAATATTGATCCTGGGAGTGCAAAGTCCAGCGAGCCATTAGTCCAATCTGCTCTCAAGCTGACAGGATCCCATCGTTTGTCACCAGCCCTGTCCTGCTGGGTTTGTTTAGGAGCGGGGATATTTGCTCTATCCGCCACTTTCCGAGCCTCCCCGCCACACTCCTTCCCTGACGGGCGTTCATGGGGCCGCTGTGTTCCCACAGGCCCCCGCCCCCAGCACCGGGACAGCCGTCCGCGGTCGGACGCCTCTACGCCAGGTCTCATTAGTGCCGACCCAGCACGGCCCGCGTCCTACCACGGCGAGCGTCTCTCCAGCCACTCTGAGAGGCCAGTGCCTCGTCCCCCGTGACCACCAGGACAATGGGGAGGGGCAGCCCCTGGCGCAGGGTCACACGGCCAGTAAGGGCCCAGCTGAGGTTCAGAACCGACTTCTGTGGACGCCAGAGTCCCCAAGCAGGGGCTGGTGCCGGGTGGGGGGTGACCAGGGAGCCAGGGGCGGGGGCCGGCCGCAGAGAAAGGAGCTCTGCCCTCGCCCCCGAGACGGTGCTGTCCGGCGGGCACCTCGGCATCCGCAGGAGCCCCTGTTCTCCCTGCTCCCGACATTTGGGACTCTGCCGGTCACCCCCAGGGCCACTCACGGGGTTGACTGAGCAGCAGGTGTGGCCCCTGGTTGGTGACGCTCTGGGAATGGACACAAAGGGGTACAACTGCCACGGTCCTTTTCCACCATGTCCACACCTGGCACCAGGGGCGGCTAGCTTTCCAAGTGTGCATGTGTGAACACGTGTGTGAGTACACATGTGCATATGTGAGCACATGTGAGCAACATGAGCACTGGTGGGATGAGCACGTGAGTGTGTTAGAGTGCAATGCTCGCATGTGCATGCAAGTGTGTGATCAGTGAGAATTAGCATAAGTGTGCAAGTGTGTGGCATCATGAGCATGGGTGAGTACATCGTGTGAACGTGCGTGTTGGTATGTGCGTGCTAATGTGTGAGCACATGCAAGTGTTAGTGTGTACATGCAAGTGTGCGTGTTAGCATGTGCGTGCAAGTGTGTGAGCACACATGAGTGTTAGCCTGTATGTGCAAGTGTGTGGTCGTGTGTGCTAGTACATACATACAAGTGTGTGGCACCATGAGCATGAGTGAATGAATATGTAATCACATGTGTGCATTACTGTGTGCATGCAAGTGTGTGAGCACACGTGAGTGTGTTAGCATATATGCACAAGCGGTAAGTACGTGGGAGTGTTAGCATGTGCACACAAGTGTGTGAGCATGTGTGAGTGTTATCATGCACATGTAAGTGTGTGCGCATGTGTGAGTGTGTCAGCACATGCATAAAAGTGTGATTGTGTGTGCATGTTACGTGTGAGCACACGTGAGTGTGTTAGCATGTATGTGCAAGTGTATGTCTGCATGTACATGCAAGGGTAATAACATGTGTGTGTGCGTTAGCATGTATGCACAGGTATGAGCGCGTGCGTGTGTTAGCATGTACCGTGAGCATGGGTGAGTGCATGGGTGAACATGTGTGAGTGTGCGTGCAGGGAGGAAATGCTGCTGTCTCACGACACGCGGTGGCATTTCAAACGAACATCCAAACGCCATCTACAATTTAGAAGCTGGCAACTTCGCCGTGGAAACTCCTCCTCACGATACCCGAGGATTTAAAAACAAAATCAAACGAAATGTTGGCAGGAGACAGAAATGGCTCCAGCATTTGTCCCTTCGCATCCCGAGTGTTCAGAATAAATGGGAGAGACAGGCGCTGTTCTCAAGTCCAAGTCCAGCTCCCGCGCTCCGGGGAGGGCTCAGGGCCGCGGCACCTCGGGTGGACCCCTCCCTGCCCGAGCTGGCGGCAATGCCGGGGACACCTCGTGGTGCCGACGCCGCGGGCGCTCTCGGGGGCAGAGGCCAGGAGCGGCCCCTGGACAAGGAGGGCCCGGAAGGAAGTGTGCAGTAGCTGGGGACCCCTGCGGTCTCCCGGCCCCTCCCCGCCAGGCTCCCGGCCTTGTCCGTGAGGCGTCCCCGCAGACCCTCCCCGCTCCCTCCTGCTTTCCTTCCGTCCTGCACACCTTCACTGAGCCCCAGCCGTGAGCTGGGGGCTGGGTCTCTCTCCGGCTGGGACCCGGGCTGGAGGGTGGCTGAGTGGACAGGGACGCGAGCCCCTAGCCCTGCCCGCAGCCCTCCACTCAGCTCTCCTGCGCCACCCTTCTCCCCCTCCTCCTCCTGCCACAGCAGGGCCGCGAAAGACGGAACTCAGAGGAGCGCCCTCCACTCCTGCCCATGCGGAGCCCAGACACCAGACCCTCTCCCGGGGGGCTGCGGCCTTGGGTCCGAGCTGCACTGAGTCAGTTCTGGCACGGGCCCCGAGTCCCGGTGACCGGGGAGGGTGCTGTCCCGGCTTGGGAAGGCCCTCTTGGCACCAGAGGTGCGTGCTGAGCCTCCTAACGGTTGACTGCGTCTGGGACGAGCCAGCTCCTAGACTCAGCCCCTTACAGGTTGGACCTCCCTCGCCCCGGGAGAGCCCGCCGCCCGCCCTGATCCCCGTCTGTGAGCCGGCAGCCGGGCGTCGCAGACCTCAGCTTGATCTGTCAATACCGTGGGACTTCCTCTTTAGCCAGTGGGAGCCCCGCCTCACCCAGGGCCGCTGCCCAGATGCGGGGTCCCCGCAGCAGCACGGGCGGGCCCTGTCCCAGGGAATGTGGCCGTGGGGCAGGCCGCGCGGCCCAGGGTTTGAGCTGTGGGTTACCCTCGTCGCCAGGGGCAAACAACCCCCCAAGGGCACGGCGGCCCGCGGGCCGGGAAAGGGGCCCCGCGCACCCGAGCCCCGCGCGGCCGTGAGCAGACACCTCCAGCTCCTGTCTGCAAGCGGGGGTTTGGTTGTATTTCATTTGAGGAAAGCTCGTCCTGCACCCAAGCGGCGCTCATGACGGAGAAAAGCAACGCTCGGAGGCCCGAGGGCCCATCCCCGTGGACGGCGCCGACGCTCACCTCCCCACGTCCAGCGTTTCTCCCGAGCGGGGGATTTGGAGACAAAACGGCTCCCCGTCCTGCTTCCTCTGCCCTTTGTCGCCAGAGGGGAAGAGCCCTGGCTTCTCCGAGGCCTGTTTCGTCCCTCCAAGTGATGCCCCGGACCCAACTTTTCCTTTCACAGAGATCTTTCCGGCAGGGGGTGCGTCCCCCCAAAAACACAGGGAGGGCGAGGGAAGAAAAAGAGCGTCCCGAGTTGGAAACCCGGGTGGGGTCGGAGTTTTATTAAAGTCGTTTCTATTTACTTCCCACCTAGATAAGATCTTAATCACAGCCCCCAAATTATCCGCGCTGACATTTATCAACGCCCGTCTGCCGCTCCCGCCCGCGACGGCCATCAGCCTTTCTTCCCGCCCTGCCTTTCAATGGAAGTTAATTTCGAGTACATGATTTATCTTGCTGGGTGAGCAGCGCCGAGGCGCCCACCTTTTCAAAGGGCGGGCTGGGGAGTGAATTATAGCGACGCTGTCCAGTGATTGGGTTCCGTGGGGAAGGAGAATAGGGCAGCAGTGTGTTGCCTGATGTGATGCTGGGCCTTTTCAGCCCGCGAAGAAAAAAAGATTAGGCCTCTGACGGCGGGGCTGACAGGCGAGCTCAGGGCAGCAGACAAAAGGCCGGTACCTGAAAGCCGGACCCACGCCCCGTCCCCCGAGGGGGTGTGTGCGCCCCGACCCGCCTCCTTTACATGTGCTCAGGCGACGCAGCGCCCACACCCCACCTGGCTCCCGCCCCCCCTCCTGCCCCCCTCCCCCTCCCTCCACCCCTCCCCCCTCCTGCTCTCCCCTGCCGCCCCCCCAACGGAAACCGTCGGGTCCCGGGTCCCGCACTCAGGTCACTGTCTGGCTTCCAGCCCTTTTGACAAGAATCCCGCCTCTGTGTGCGGATTCCTGCGGCCAGCACCCCCTCCGGGAGGGAGAATCTTGTCCATCGCACTCCCCCCCACCCCAGCTCAGAGAACACACAGAGGTCTGTGCAGACCCGCCCCCACGAGGGGTGGCAAAGGGCAAGGCCCTTTCTCTTCTGTCCGCCCATCGCCGGGGTCTGGCAGGGCGGGCCGCGGCCGTGGGCGCAGGGCTCCAGCTGGGCGGCCGGGCCGGGGTGCGGCGGCCTGCGTCCCCGCCAGCTCAGGGCCTGTCCCCGGCTGCTTGGATGGTGGCACTCCTCCCTCCCCCCACCCTGGGGGCCTCAGGAGGGCAAGGACACCCCCCTCCCCAGCCCCGGGGCCCAGCCACCCAGCCACCCAGCCACAGTGACGCTGAAGCATTTTTGTGTTCAGAAGCTTCTCTCCAGGACCACAGAGAGCCCACGGCTCGGCCACGCCACACGGGGAAAGGAACCTCACACCAAAATAAGTGATCTGTGTGGACGTCACGGCATGTTGAGGAAAGGCCAACTAGAATCGCTAACATGTGATGCTAATTTGGATGTGAGGGAGTCGGGAAAGGTCCCCAGGGAGGACACACAGAGGAGCTCCTGGCGGAAGGCCGCAGGCCCCGGTCACTCTCGGCAGGAGGGGGCACGGCAGGTGAGCCTGGGGCCTTGAAGAGGCCGCCTCCCGGCCCCCGCGCACAGAGCATCCCCTGAGAGGCCAGGGGGCTGCCCGGGGAAGCCGCACCAGGGGGCAGGACCAGGGAGGTGGCCCCCTCTCCGCCCAGCACGGACAGACAGAGGGACAGCACTAGATTTACAGGGAAAGGCGTCCTGCCCTCCGAGGCTGCCAGGCTCCACCCGGGCCCCCCAGAGGGCCGTCCCGGCGCCGGGAGGGGCACTGAGCTGGGCTCACCTCCCGGCTCCCAGGGCCCGTTGTAGCCGCAGATTTGGGGGTGTGGGCGTCTGTGGGCTCCAGCAATGGAGAAACCGAGTTCACACCCGCCTCTGCCCCGCCCGGGTTGTGTACACGCCCTCCCCCAGCTCTCCCTGCACCCTCGTGTGGGGCGGGTGGAGGGTGAGTAGACACGGCCGGGGAAGGTCCTGGCATGGCCCCCCTTGTGCCCTCTATATGGAGAGCAAGGGGCCACAGACTGCAGTTGCCGGCCCTGCAGCCCTCACCACCACACCTCTGCCCCAGGAAACACCAGCCCGGGCGCTACACCGGCTCCCAAAGCGGTGATGCCACCATGAGCGGAGTACTCCCCAGCCTCCCCCACATCTCAGCAGCCGCTGATCACACACCCCTGTTTTTGCCCCTCGGGGGGTTGGGGGAAACCTGGCTCCCGACGCCCAAGGTAACCTCAGAGCTCTGGGGCGTCCCCTTCGCCTGGACACACAGATGCAGACGGACAAGCCCCTGGGAGGATTCCGTGGGCTCGCAGAGGACCCTAGTTCCCTGCCCGGCCGCGACGCTGCTCCCTGCTCGCGGCACAGCGAACCCTCGGCTGCAGTGCCGGTCTGATGGCTGCCGATGCGTCTCCAGGCCCCCTGGGAGCGTTAACTATCAGACAGTTATTAAAAGATCGTTGACTTCTGGCAGCAGAGCGAGTACCGGCCCCGAGAACGCCAGAGACCGCGCGGCACATCCCTGGGGCCGTGCGGGTGCAGCTGCGCCCCGGACGGTGCCGTCTCTTGGCTGACAGTAATAATAATAATACTAGTCGGTGTCCATCCGGCTCAGACCCCGCTAGGACCCGGGCAGCCCCCCACCCCGCACCCTCAGCAGCAGCTGAGCACCTGGACCAGGACCAGGAAAGCCCACAACACAGAGAGAAAACCAACCCCACACGCAGCCTTCTGAGGGCACCCACAGCACGCATCTGTATTTTTAACACACGTGACTTTGTGTTCCACCTTTCGGAACAACCCGCGGCCACCTTGGAGTGACGGGGGGCGCGCAGACACCCCCGGAGGCCCCAGGGTTTCCAGGTCTGTGAGCGCAGACAGGTGCAGGCTTGAGCCCCGCGGGGCCGCGTCCCACCCTCCCTGCCCCGGGGGCGGCGTGGGCTCCCGTCCCTCTACAGACCCCTGCCGACCGCATGCCTGCCAGCCCTTCCCCGAGGTTGTCGTGACCATCCCATCGGGCCCCCAGCACCGGTCCAGGCCTGCACTGACTGACCCCCCAAGACAGACCCTCACCCGTGTGGAGCTCTGACCCCCCACGGGGAGAGGCTGCTGGTTATCGGGGGGCATCCCGGGCCACAGAGGCCCACACGGCCCCTTGGCCAGCCAGGCTGGGATAGCAGCTCCCCAGGTGGCCCATAACTAACCTTAGATCCCTACCTCACACCATAGACAACTCCCACTAGGAGGACGGATGGGTTTAAATATGGAAAAGCAAAACTCCCAAACCTTATGAGGGAAGTAGAGGAGAATCTGACCTGCGGACAGGGAAGGAGCTATTAACAAAGACACAAAAGGCAACGCTGATGGCGCCAAGCCCCCCCCCCCCCCGTGCCGCCCCCCTCGGCCTGCGGGTGGAAGATCGCAAGCTCTGTGCGCCGTGGGCATGTTCCTGAGCTGTGAAATTGGCCGGTCCTGAGCAAGGAGGGAGCTTGGCAGGGCCCAGCGCTCAGCAAGGCTCCCTAGCACAGGGCCACGGTGGGGCGGGCGCCTCTGCAGCGTCTTCTCCCTGGCGATCCCCTCCCCCCGCACGAGGGGGCCACAGGCATGCTGCTTAGGACCCCTCAGGAGCACCCACCCCAGGCTGGCCACACAGTTTGTCCGAGGGGGTCTGACGCCTGGCTGACGGTCGGGGCAGAAGGTGAGCAAGGACTGAGGGGGCCACGCCTTGGGGAGGTGTCTGGGATTGGCCAGCCGAACCCCTGGGACCACGTGCGCCCCTTACCAGAGAAGGGGGTTCTGAGGTGTGTCCGCCCAGCGGGGAGGACAACGGGAGGGCAAATCCGCCGCCCGATTCCCATAATTAGTATGCCGCCCTAGCAGGGATTACCACCAGCACAGCCCGCGGGGAAATGGGCCGGAGCGCAGAAGCTACCTGGCAGGTATTCTGAGCAGGCTGCTGGTAAGAAGATCTTCGGGCTCCCTGTCCAGCATTAAATGGTATATACTTAAAGGATTGGTCTATTTACATTAGAATCGGAGGAGCAGACGACACCGGGAGCTGCTGACTTCCAAATCCTGGGGCGGTAATCCCTCCGTGAGCCTGAGCCACCTGGGCGCGGGCGCGGACCGGGGCTCCTCCGGGGGCCCTGCCGGCCGGCTCCCAGCCCTCTGCCTCGGCCCTGCTGCCGGGCTCTGCAATCCCCCCGCCAGGACCGGCAGAGCGGGGACTCTCCCGAGGGTGGGGGTCAGGGGCCCTGCAGGCTTTGTTCCCGGACACAAGGCCTGGACTCCAGGCTCCTTCCCCACGGCCCTGCTTCCTGAGCCCTTCCTGCGCGCCAAGGCCCCAAGGCTACTACCGACCCGCTGGGATGAGACCTGAGCTGCCCACCCAAAGCCACGCCACCGGGCTTGACCCCACGCAACCTGACCCCGGGGCCTACCACCAACAACCACTGAGCCTCCTGCCCCTCTGGCCGAGGCCGGGATAGGAGGTGTCGCCACACCGGCTGAGGCTGGCAGGGCTCCGCTGGGCCCGGGAACGAGTTCCCAGCAGACGTGTGAAGCCAGTCCGAGCCAGCGGCCGGCTCCCCCTTCCAACACTCCCGCACCTGCTGGCCTCGGCCCCCACCTCCTCACCTGCACCCATGCAGGCTCCTGTCGAGTCTACACTGGTTCCGGAGCTCAGTGACCTCGGACAAAAGGGACGGGGCTCAGGTCACTGTCCTGCTGAAAGCCCTTCGGTGGCCGCCTGCGACACCGTGAGCAAAGCCCACCGGCCTCGTGCAGGCCACAGGCCGGCCTCCAGGCACGCCCTCCGTCTCTGGCCCCTTTCACCGCCCCACGGCCAGCCGAGCCTCAGGGCTGTGCTCCCTGTCCCCTCTGCTGGGCGGCTTTCCTCCCTCTCTGGGCCCTCTGCTTCCATACTCGGTGTAGCCCTTCTCTGCACAGCCTGGGTCCCTGTCTGCAGGTGGCGGCTCTCAGAGGCTGCCCGCCCCAGGAAGTCTCCGTCCACAGGGGCCACGGTCCCATCCCAGCCCCGCCCGGTGGGAAACTGGGGACAGCCTCGCGAGACACAGCCCACGCGGGGGCACAGGCGGACCCCAGGGGACACACAGGATGGCCCGGGCAAGGGAGAGGACTCCGGAGCCCCTCTTCTCCTGTCCTCGCTCCCCTCCGCCCCGGGCACCACACCAGTTTCCGTCCTGTGTGAGGAAGAGGAGGGGAAGGGGCAGGCTGTAAACCGAGGCGCCTCCTCCAGCCCCTTTCTCAGGGAGGAACTAGAGCCCCCTCTCTCGGGGCTAATTAGCATGCTGTCTGTGGGCCCAGCGAGGAATGTAATTACCGAGGGGGCCAGCCTGCCCGAGGAATGCATTTGGAAGGTTACCATAGGAATCGGCCTGGCCTATTCATCCTGCCTTACGGTGCTAATCACGGTCATGAGGAAGGGATTGGGGGCTCTGCAGGTTAGCTGGGGAGCGCCTGAACAAAGCCCCCCACACTCACTCCTTAACCCTTTGGGGTCCAGACTGGGGACCGTGGGAGGGCCCGCTCCCTCCGAGCCAGGTTGAAAGGTCCTGTGCGTAGCAGTGCCCCCTGATGGCCGCTGGCCTGGAGGGTGCGCTGCCTCCCAGGATGCGCCCCCCACCCCCCTCAGAGCTCCTGTCCACCTTGAACAGCAAGTTTAGACCAGAGGCGAGCAGCCAGGCCCCCACTCTGGGCCTGGCCATGGGGGAGGCTGGACAGGTGCACGGGACAGGATGGACGGGGCCCTCGGCACACAGAGGCACGTGGATGCGGATGACGCCCCGGGGAGAGGCCGGCAGGCGGGAAGGGGGCCTTCTCCAGGACGGAGCCACAGGGACACTGGCCACGGAAGCCGCCACGACGGCCTTCCCAACTCTGTGCAGGCGGGCGGGCACCAGGGGAGGCGGCCGTGCCTGTGCACCCCTCCCGGCCACTCTTGAGCCATGGCCCGAGTTCCCACCCCTTCAGAGCGACCCTGACCCTCTGCCCTCACATGATCGGTGCCGTCCCTTCTGATGGACACCCCCCATCTCTCATCCACGCCTTCTAGGAACATTTATTGAGTGCCTACTGGGTACCAGGCACTTCTAGGAGCTGGCAGGAACGGGAAGACTGTGCGTGCCCCGGGGTCAGAGTCTTTGGGGAGCGTGGCCACACCTGGAAAGGCACTGCTGGGTCGCAGTGATGCTACTCCAGGGGAGCAACGTGGGCCAGGGCAAGCTCGCGTGGGAGCAGGGGCCGTGAGAACGTCCGAGGAGGAGCACCGACCACAAGTGCAGGGACAGAGGCCAGAGCAGGGTCTGGGCAGAGGACAGCGGGCTTGTGCCCCGATTGTGCAAGAAGGGACCACAGGGCCAGCTCCAAGGACCCGGAGGGCCACACGGGGCACTTGTCGCCTGCCCGGCCTGGTCCCTCTTCCCCTCCTGGACCCCTGAGTGGTGCACGCAGCCGGGGACAGGTGGGTCAGCACAGGAGAGAAGGCGGCTCTCCCGGGGGCTGTCCTCGGAGCTGCGTCTCAGGACCCCGCGTCGGGGCTCCCGCCTGCCCCAGCCCCCGCAGAGCTGCCCATCGAACCCCCTGGGGTGGGCTTCATTCGCTGGCAGCTCCGATGTTTCCAGAAGGGCAAAGTCCCGGTGTACCAAGGACCGCGCTTTCCAGCGCCCTCCAGAGAGCACAGGCCTCCCGGGTCCCCAGCACACCGCTCGCTCAACGCTCGTTAGCTGGTGCTCTGAAAAGCCTGGAAGGGAACAGCCTGCACCGCGGTCCCTCAGCCACGCTGTTCTCAGCAGACCCTGGGGGACCTTGTCTCCGTGGGATCGGCCATTCAGCGGTGACCCCAGGAGCTGTGTGTCGCCAACACGCCTGCCCCCAGCCACGGAGCGGACCTGAGAGGAGGAAGGCAATTTGTTTGTGAATTTTGCCCTTTGTTATGGAAAGCTGCTGGGTTTTAAAAAATTGTAAAGGTTTGAACCGTTAACTCCCAGGGTAGTCCGCCCTGCGGATGGGGAACTTTGAGGAGGTGTTTATTCCTTCTTTTTAAAAAAACACACAGAATTGATGTTAAGTAGCCATATGCAAATTTCCTGGGGCCTGTTGATTTTACTCTCTTGAAATCTCATTGAAAAGGCTCAACCCCACAAAAATGAGAAAAATTGTCCTCTCCAGTCAAGCCCTGATTTTCGCGGACGTTTCTCAGGTTCAAGGCCCCTCTTTTAAGCTCATTCGGCTTTTCAGAAAGGAGCTTGTCCTAATTGCAGATTTCCTGCCCCTCCCGGTGCATCTGGGGGCGGCCGGGACCGCACCAGCCTCCGGCCCCCGTGCTCAGGACGCCCCCACATGGGGTGTTTCTGCTTGCCCCCCCGAATGTCTGGGGGTTCCTGGGGCCCCCCTGCAGTCCGGTTTCTAGCGGGCGTGGGAATATCATCGCGAATCACCATCCGGCTCCGGGTGGACACAGATGGTGGCAAAGGCTTTGTTTGGGGGAGAATCGTGTCCTCAAAATCTGTGTGTTGGAGTTCTGACCCCAGGACCTCAGAATGCAACTGCATTTGGAAGCAGGACATTTACAGAGGTGACTGAGGTCACATGAGGTCCCTGAGATGGGCCCTCGTCCCACAGGACCGGGGTCCTTATAAAAAGGGGAGGTGAGGACACAGGTGCATGGAGGGACGATCACTCGAGGACGCACGGAAAGGACGGTTGTCCACACGCTGGGGAGAGAGGCCTCGGGAGGAGCCAGCCCTGGCAGCACCTGGGGCTCGGACCTGTGGCCTCCAGGACCGTGGGCCTCTGCTGCGGTGGCCCCGGGCACCTGGGGAGCCTCGCAGTGACGGTCCCCGAGCTGCTCACCTTTCCCGCCAGCGCCCCGCTGCAGCCCCGCGTTGGAGGGGCTGGGAGCACGTGCGAACCTGCTTGGGCCCAGACGGGGATGAGCCTGACTTCGCGTCCCCGCCGCACAGACACCGCGGACGACATCTGGTCTGAGCCCAGGAAGGGCCAGAGGAAATCATGCGTTCCACGCACACACGGGGCTACCCGTTATTATTATTGCACTGTGATGTTCGGCATCAGAGTTTGTTACGGATGTCTGAAAGAGCGCCAGTGCCCGAGCTCCTGCGAGGGAAGGGGGAGGGGAGGAGCCGGGCAGGAAGCTGCAGGCTCTTGACCCGTCTGTGTGGCCTCCAGGCCTCACCTGCCCGCAGCTTCTCGGCTCACGTCCAGCTCAGGAAAGTCGTGATGCAGCGGCCGGGGTCCTCCTTCCAAGGGGGAGGGGAACGGTACACACGGGAATTTCGACAAAGGAGCCTCAGCGCCCACGAACCAGGGAAACTTGGCACAAAGCACAGAAAACCCCGGGCAGCACTTCCTCGAACGTCCGAAGACGGAGATGCCGGTGCCCCGGGGAGAGGGGCCCGAGGTTCCCCGGCCTGCTGGTCAGAGCTGGGGATGGGCCCCGAGAGTCGAATGCTGATACTGCCCTCCCTGGGGGCAGCGTTCGCTCCACCTGCTTCCCGTTGTCACGCCCGCATTCGTTCCCCCACATCTGCCTGCACCGGCCTGGGCCCCACTCCCCACGAGGTCGGAGGGCAGGGCAGCTCCACTGTGCCGGCAAGCCCTCCCTCCTGGACCCCTGCCCTGCCCCGAGGGAAGACTGCCCGCCGGCCTGGATGGTCTGCTCAGCCTCTCTGCAGCCGGTTCTCTAAGGATGGGTGCTTGGAGGAGGGAACAAGGTTTGCTGCGGCCTGGGGGACCCCGAGCTCTGCGGTCCCGAGGAAGGGCTCCCACTGCTCCCCAAACTGCCTGGCTTATAAATTAAGGTCCTGCATAAGGTTCAGGAAAACTGCTCCTGGAGCCTGCCTCCCACCTTGGGGGTTGCTGGTGGCCGAGGGGCGGCGGCCACGGGCGGCTGTGCTTTGCAGGGGACCCCCAGCCCGGCCCAGGCCTCCCCCAGTGCATCTGTCCAGGCTGTGGGGGCTTGGAAGGGACAGGCGGGGGTGGCTTCTCTGGCAAGTTCCGGATCGCTTAGGCCAGTCCCTTCTCAGCCTCCAGCAGCTCCGAGGACCCCGCCGCTCGCCTCCTGCCGCTGGCTCCCCCAGGGGCAGCTCTTCCAGGGACCCCCACGGGCTCCCTGCTCCTCCGGCGGAGCCCGGCCTCCCGGCCGCGACAGGTGCCACCCCTCACATTCGACGTCCCCTCCCCAGATGGCTCGGGCTACGAAGGTGCCGAGGACGTTGGCTCCCAAACACGGTTCACGCTGCCGTGTGGCCGCCCATTCAGCACAGATAAGCCCCTTCAGAAACGAGGAGGGATTTAATTCAGCGTCTGAGTGACAGCACCGAGATTTATCCCCCGCACAAACAATGCAGTGCTGGGGCTTTAATCTTCCCCAGACAATGAGCTGCCTCTCGGCCCTCATCCTTGGCTGTTCCCACGATGGCTGGTGATTAGCCGAGGTGCGCTGGACGGGAGCCACTATCTCTCAAGGAAGAGCGTGCGTCTGCCCGGGGCCGGGGAGGGGGAAGGAGGCTGAGCCCATCTCCGCGGCCCCGCCGAAGGGGCACCGCCAGGAGGCTTCCCGTGGCGGCCCTCCCGGGTGCCCCCAGGCCAGGTGGGCGCGCATCCGCGCATTCCCATCCCCCGCGGACGGCGCGGCCCCCTCCCCAGCAGGACACCTGCCCGGGTCCCAGCCCTGCCGAGGGGCCCCTTGGCGGATGCTTCTCCCTCCTCCTCCTGGAGGCTCGGGGCGGAATGTCAGCACGTGACCAAGTTACGGGTCACCTTGAGGGAGCTCCTCCCTCTGGCGGCTCCGTCCCTCTTGGAGGGGCCCCAGCCCAGTGCCCGGCACACTTGTCCCACCTTCTCTTCCCAACTGCGATCCTCCGAGAGCGAGGACCACGTCCATCTAGGACTTCCGCCCCGCAGAATGCCCGAGCCCAGGCAGGCAGGTCCTCGGGCGCACAGGACCGGCCGAGATCTCCCTCCCTGCCCCCCCCCCCACGTCTGAAACGGCCGAGGGGGCCTCACATGGACCCCGGCCAGCCTGGTCTCTCCCTCGAAGGACCTAAGATCACGGAGTGAACGGGGGGCTCCTGGAGAGCCGGCCCGACTCGCTTCTCCAGACCCGTGAGAAGCCGGCCAGGGGCCCCTGCGAAGGGCGAGGCCCACCCAGAGAGGGTGGGGTCTGCATCGCTGTCTTTGGACCCTCGGGAAGGGCCGCAGTTGGGGTCGCCTGACGCACGGGGTGCCGACGGAGAGCAAGCAGGAGGCTGCTTCTGTCAGTGCCTGGAATGCTGGGCCCGGAGCCCCTCTCGCGGGGCCCCCGGCTGGAGCTCCCCCCGCCCGTGGCCCCGGGTCGTGGGCAGGCAGGGCCGCGCGTCCGTGTCCAGCAGGTGGAAGCGGGCCGAGTGGCGTGTGGGGCGTCGGGCCGTGGGAGCACCGCGTGCGTGCCGGGTGAACCGAGGGCAGAAGCGTGGCCGGGGCCGGGTGACGGTGAGCGATGGGCGTGAGGGCCGTCTCCGCAAAGGCAGTCTAGATAAAGCCCTCTCCTGGGGGAGAGGAAAGGGGCCAGGAGGGCCCGGGAGAAGGCCCTGCGTGAACCTCGGGGGCCTGGTTCTGAGACATCCCAGGCTTTGTGGGGTGTGCGGGCTGGGCTGGGGCCTCGGGTCTCCTGCCTGAGTGGGGGGACAGAGTGGGTGGTGGCCAAGGGGGTGGCTAGGGGCCCAGAGTCCCACCGGGCACGCAGTAGGCCCTAGAGCAATGAGCCGTCGGGAAGCTCACTCCGCACCCTGCTCCCGCTTTGTGGTGATGGGCGATGGGCAGGCGGCCCTTCCCGAGGGTCCAAAGACAGACCTTCTCCTAGCCAGGTCCCCGCCGGTCACGGACGTCCCCAGCAGCCGCGGCAGCCACCGAGTTCGCCCGATGCGCGTGGAAGCTCCAGCCTGGCCCACGCCCCCTTCTTTCCAGCCCCGGCTCCGCGTGGAGCCAGCCAGCCACACCGCGTCCCGCTGTCCTGCCCGGGCACCGGCCGCCTGGGAGTCTCGGGTGATGATGGAAAACAGAAATGGCAGGCCTGCAGAGGGTAGTGGCTCTGTCTGGTGAGCATTGATTTTAGAGAAATCGGAGCTTTTTTGGTAAGGTTAGATGTTTTAAAGGGACAGAATCGAGAAAGCACTGGCAGTGACCGGCGGGGACCTGGCTAGGAGAAGGTCTGTGTGCGGAAGAGACGGCGGTGAATGCGGACAAGGAGGGGCAAGGCTCACGGGCTCGCCGGCCGCCCGGCTGCACCCCCAACACCCTCCTGTCCCCGGCCCCCGCGGATGGACATCTGGGCCTCGTCCGCCCCCACCACGTGTCCACTGCCCAGGCCGGGGACACCCTGGCTCGTGCCCAGCACACAGCGAGCCAGCCTCATGAGCCCACAAATGCCGGCAGGGGGGCTGACCTTCAGTTCATCCAGGCGGAGGGAAGCGGGGGGCGAAGCCGGCCGTCCCGAGCGCGGCCCACCCCCCCACGAGGCTGGCCGCTCCTGCGGAGCTGCCCCCACCCAGCGCCCTGGGCCCCACACCGGAGGGTCCTCTGCTCATTTGGGAGGTGAGGGTCGTGCAGGAAGAGACAGATGCTAGCTCCTGCCAGCAGCCAAGCCTGAGCCGGTTCCTGGAATTTCCCCGGGACGATGGTCGGGTCGAAAAGTCTGCGAGCAGGTCCACCGGCCCCTTCCTCCCAGAACAGGTGCGGGGCCAAGTTATGGAACAGCAGGGGTCCCTCTGTTTGGCCAACGTCGGAGACACAGGTCAGAGCCCGGGAGGCCAGCACCCCAAGCCTCCCTGGGGACTCGGGGAACCCCTTCTACCTGTGGCCTCCTTGGCCTCTGTGCCTCACGGGCCCCCAGCGACGGTCTCCACCCGACCTGCCCGAGGGGAGCCCCCACGCTGAGCCATGTCCCCACCCGCATTTCCGGGGAAGTCCGGGCTCCTTGGCCACTGCCTTGGAAGGAGACGCGGGGAGAGGTGGCCCCATTGGCTCACTTCCCCTTCGGCTGTTTGCGCCTTACCAGCTGCCTCCCCTCCCGTTCGGAGGGCGGCGGGCGTCTCTCCCTTTTAAAGTCTCTGATGCCCATCTTCCGACACGCCTGCCGCACGCGATGGCCCCGGGTCTCGCCCCAGAACGCAGGCACGAACGTGTCCCCAGGTTCTGGAGGGACTCTGGCGATGGTCTCCGTGCCCCGGCTCCACGCGTGGGGCTCTAGCCGGCCCAGGGACTGGGGAGCACCTCTCTCTGTGAGCTCAGGGAATACCTCCCAGCATCCCCAAGACCCCGCAGGAAGAGGGACAAGCAGAACGCCACCAAAGGCGCCCACACGGGCCACCGTGCCCGGGACCCACGTGCCGCCCCTCGGCCCCCCATGGCTAACGCCCACCTGCGACCCTGGTGGCCCGGTCCAAGCAAACGGGGCTCTAGGGGGCCTGCGTCGGCACCAAGGACACTGGGGACCGCCCCAGCCCTGCTGAGACAGGGTTCTGATGCCCCAAAGTCCCACGCCTTCTCCCAGTCAGCCAGGGGCTGCTCCTGGCAAACCCCTCCTTTCCCACCAGAAGGGGGTATGGTGGGGGCTCGGGGGCCGCGCCTTCTATGGTTGGGGGAAGTCGGCAGGACTCAGGGCAGAATACCGCCCCCCCCGGTGACCACACCCTGGGCTGGGTGCGCCCTCTACAAACTGTGAAGGACCCTGAGTTTCGCTGACGACCCTTTCCTGCGCACCAGGTGGGCGCGGCAATGAAGGAGGCCCAGGGCCGGGGTGTCCAGAGCCCGCCCCCGGGAGGACCAGATCCGATCCCCCCCTGGAGCGCCTGGGGCCTGGGCGGTGCTGCCTGGACCCCAGGCGAGGGGGGCCGGGGACACCATTGGGGACCGGGCCCTGCCTGCGTGTCCCAGGGATGGGCAGCTGGGCAGGGGTGGCAGAACCCTCTCTACCCCCACCCCATTCGCCGCCCATGCCTGTCTGCTCACACCGTGCGTGGTGGCTGCCGCAGCCCCCGGGGTGGCCTCCCCCAGACCCCCAGCCTGCTGCCCCGCACACGCCGTGTCAGGCCAGCCCGGGCATCTCGGCACGGGCGCGAGCACAGGGCGGCCAGCCCCCCAGCAGCACTCCGCCTCCGCGGGATGAGTCTTCCCAAGCCCTCCCAGTGGGGCCTGAGCCGCCCCCTCTGCCCCCCACGGCTCCGCGGCCAGGCCCCCAGGAGTCCCGGAAGTTGTTCCAGCCAGAGCCGGGACGGTGGGCCCGGGAGGCCGACGGGGAGCCGAGCACCTGGGGGGCGGGGGGAGGGCTGTGACGCCTGCACCGTAAACTCCGGGGGAGACAGATGCCGGGACACGGGGACGGCAGGCTGGCCGCTCGCGATTATTACCGACCGGCCCCAGATGCGGCAGGCCGGGCTCCACGAAGCTCGTGGGGGACTGCCGGAGGCCTCCCTGCTGGGCGGGCACCCGTGCACCCATCCTGTCCAAAGGACGCCGACCCCGAGAGGGCAGGCGATTGGCCCCCAGGCCCCACGGACAGCGAAGCACCTGACGGAATCCAGAGATGTTCCAGCAGAGCCAAAACTTGTCCTCCGGCTCCTCGAGGGGGCTCCACACCCTGCCCTTGACCTTCCTCCTGACTCCAGCAGCCACAACACAGGCAGCTTCTCTGAACTGCTGGGTCCTCAGCCGGGAAGCGGGCAGAGGCATCTCTGACCCCAGCCCCAGCCTCCTGGTCCCCAGGGACACGCACGGCCCAGGTGTCTGGGGCCCGCCCGCCGCACACGGGCTGAGACACTTGGAGGCGGCAGCGGGGAAGAGTGTCCCCGAGGGAAAATACGCGGGTGAGGGGGAGGCGGGAGGAGGGCGGCGGGCGGGAGGAGGGTGGCGAGGAGAGAACGACACTTTGGTGTGGCATCAAGCAATCAGTAAATGGCTCCACCTGTCCTGCCGAGGATGGTGGCCGCTTTGCGGGCCCACTGGGTGGGTGACCCTCCTGGCTGCACCAAGACCAGGCCTGCAGGGGGGACCAAGGCAGACCAGGGCCCTGCGCCCCATGCTCGCCACTCCCCTGGCGGGGGGAACAGCCTACTCACCCGTGCTCAGAGACCAAGCTGCCTTCTCTAGGAGCCTCCCAGGCGAGCGAGTCCTGGGCCCCACGCCGCCCTCCTCGCTCGTCCGGGAGCAGGAGAGGGAGGCCCTGACGTCGGGCTCCCACGACCCTCCAATGTGGAGGCAGCCCCGGGACTGAGGGCGGCCTTGGGCCCGCAGGGACGATGCCGGTGCCGGCAAAAGAGGAAGAGCCAGGCCAGGAGGGGAAGCGCGGGCTCGGCGTGGCTTCTGGCCACCGCCGTGAGGTGTGGGCTCTAAAAACAGACCCTCTCCTTCCCAAGCACGTGACCCGCCCCCCCCCCCCATGACCTCAATCCTTGGCCACTGGAGGCCCAAGTTGGGCAGGGATGGTGGTTGGGGCTCCAAGCAGGAGAAAGGACAGGAGGCCTGGGGGTCTGGGGCTGGAGCCGCGGGAGGGAATCCCCCACCCTTTTGGGGCCAGAGGAAGACAGTCGGGGGCCGGGGGGCTGGGGAGGAGAGGGGTAGAAGGCCTTCACTCTGCGGCCTCCCCTGGGTCAGGGGCGTGGGGAGTCCGGGGTCGGCCCAAGGCACGGCTTGCAGCCCGCGCTAGCCCAGGCCGAGCAGGAGGGCTGGTCAGGGAGCTGGGACGCCCCAGGACAGAGGTCACTGTCTGGGAGGGAGGGAGGGTGACTGTCCCCGTGACCCGGGTGCCACTCTGACACCTAGTGCCCCTCATCGAACCCACTCTGCCGGCGTGAGATGGACCTTTGAGGTTAAATCAGGGACCCCCTGTGCAGGCGGGAAACGGTATGAGGCGGTCCCAACCCACGGGCACCCCAGGGCCAGCCCCGAGCACCCCTACACGGCACCCCTGACCCCACGGGGCTGCCCCACGCTGACCCTTGCACCCCTCAGCCCCCGCTCTCCCAGCCCCAGCCCAGGGCCGCCCGCAGGGCCAGCCAAGTCTCCAACGGGCACACGGTCCCCCAGAGCTGCGTGGACGAGAGGCTGACCAGGCGCTGTCCACTGTCCACCTGCTGACCTAGAACCCCGACGGTCAACCCCACCGGCCTGTGACCAGCACAGAGGCTGCTCCCAGGGGGCCCGCGGCAGGACCGGAATCCCGGCCTCACCGCCCACAGCTCTCTGGCTGGCCCCGGGGCCCCAGTCCATTTTCCAGAACTACCCTTCATGTCCCCCAGACTCTGGGGTCCTCCTGCCTCTCCCCCTCCCCCCTCCCCAGCGACAGTGGGGGGCTGTGCCCACACGCACGCACCCTGCTGGCTCAGAAAGGCCAAGCCCCTCCAGCCCTGGGAGGCAGACAGCGTTATTCCTGCAGTAATGGTGGGGAAACTGAGGCACGGAGGCTGGTCTGACCTCAGCTGCGCCCATCGCCACACCCCAAACTACTACAAACCCACCTAGCTTATTCTGCTTTCTTCCCAAACGCCAGAGGGTGAGCCGAGGCCTCTTCCGAGAGGGACCCACCTTCCCCAGCAGCCACGCTTCTCCTCCAGTGGGAGACCCCGGCCACCCACCGGCGCCCCTCCCGGCACCCCCGCTCACTGCTCCCCCACCCTGGAGCTGCAGATGGCAGGGCGGGGACATCGAGGGGGCCTAGAGCAGCGCGGGTGTCCCAGTGGCCGCAGCCCCAGCCCCACCCCCACCGGGCTCTCGTTGCTGGGTCCCGAAAATCCCCGGTGCTGCCATAAAGGAGGTCAGTGCCCGGCTGCCCGGGCTCAGGCTTCTGCAGCAGCAGCCACGGAAGGGAACGGCGGGAGGGAAGCCCCCAGCCCCGCCCGGGCCTTGGGGTTCTTCCAGGGTCGGGAGTGTTACGTGGTGACACCGCATGGGCATGGCCCCGGGTCCCTGGTCACGTCAGCTGGACAGCGGGAACCCTTGGGGGACACTCGTGTTCTCCACTAACCCGAGACGTGCCACCCGTGTGGAAGTCGGCCCGCGTCACTGCTCCCCAGGGCCCAGGGGAAGTGGCAGCCGCTCTCTGCAGGGTCCCCGGCTGGACACGGAGCCTCCCAGGAGCTCAGAAGCACTGCTGTCCCGGCCAGGGCCGCTCTCGTTTGTCCCAAGTGCCCTTTGACCCACGGTTCTAATCCTGGAGGGGGGTGCCCACCATCGACGGGCCGTGTGTGTCCCTGGGCTCTGAGAAGGCCCCCGCCTCCCCGGAGGTGTTTAGAGGCCACGGGGAGAGGAGAGGCAGGGTGGGGGCCTCGGCTGCCCTCTGCCTCCCGCCCCCCCAGTGCCCTGGGCCCCAGCGGCCCCTGCCCTGGTGCCCCGAATCCCCCTTCTCTCCCAGCGCTGCTGCCGCGGCTGCCCAGTCCCCACCCTGAGCACACGGGCGTGGGTTTCTAGGTCACCAGCAGCCACAGACCACACGGACGGCGACCACCGCTTTCCCCAGACCGTGGTGACCAGAGAGAGCCACCACTTCTGTTTCCTACTTCCTGGAACACGGCAGCCCGACCGCAGAGTCACAGACATCCAGGTGCCCCGGCAACTCCGAAAAATTCTAGGTGCTCGAGGGAATGTACCAGAACTCCTTCCTTGTCCACCGGCTGTCTGTTCAGGCATGTTGGGGGTGCACAGGCCTGATCCCATAACCCAGCACAAACCCCCAAACATTTCCCAACCTTCCCTGCACTCTGGAGCCCATCTACACTGGCAGCTACCAGGCTATGGTTCAGGTGGGAGCTGAGAGTTGCCCACAATTTGACAAGCATATAATGTTGTGAATGCCCCCGGTGATAGTGGGCTAGCCTGGCCCTGCCTCTGACACTGGGCTAGCCTGGCCCTGCCTCTGACACTGGGCTAGCCTGGGTCCTGCCTCTGTCACTGGGCTAGCCTGGGCCCTGCCTCTGACAGTGGGCTAGCCTGGGCCCTGCCTCTGACACTGGGCTAGCC
>CM052900.1:164378710-164394239 GCA_028534135.1 Potos flavus | reverse complement strand
GCCGGCTCCGGCTCGGAGCCTCCTCCCCAGGGGCCGGCCTGTGGATCCAGAAGGGGAGCAAAGGGGCTCCTCCTGCCTCGCCCGCCACACCGCCCGCCCCCTCCTGGGCCTTCGTCAGCCGGGCCTGGGTGCCCAGGGGCTGCCCGCCGAGACGGACCACCGGGAGCCCGCCGCCCGCCACGCCCCTCCCTGGCCCCCGAGCCCTGCGTCCCCCGGCAGAGCTGACACGGGGCCGCGGAGGGCTCCGCCCGCAGCCCAGACCACCTGGCCCCGGCTGGAGGCGAGTGCGTTATTCTAAGACGATTATTTATTCGCAATGCTCCAGGGACGGCGCTGCTCCGGTTTCGAGCCCCCCCCCCTATTTCCTCGCTGCCTCCATCGCCCCGGGCAGCCGCTGAATGGCTCGTGATGCCACTGTAATTTCTATCAAGGCTCGTTCCCAGTACGAAGCCTCTTTGTTTCAGAGAGATGTGATTTGGCCTTTTTTCTTCCTCTCCTTTATTCCTTGGTTAATACACCACTTCCCCGAGCCCTGGGGGCAGCGAGGTAGCCCACGGATTGCTCAAATCTATCTGTTTTTCTTCTAAATCACAGCCAACTCTCCTCGGCCTCCCGGGCTAAGCACCGTGCGAGCCGGCGGCCGAGCAGGGCTGTTCCCCCGAAGCCTCACGTCCGCACTGCTGATGCCCCCAAGGGGACCGCGGCCTGCAAGACCCCCTCAGAAACCGAGGGAGGCTGGCCCCAGACGCCGGCTCCCCGGGTAACCTGGCATCTGGATGCAGCTGAGCGTGCTTTTTAAAAATCGTGGTAAAAGACACATAACATTGTAACCATTTTAAGTGCGCAGTTCAGGGGCGTAAGTACGTCCACGTCTTGTACGACCATCTGTACCCTCCATTTCTAGAATGTTTCCGTCTTTCCAACCGAGAGTCTGTCCCCGTGAAACACTCGCTCCCCCTCCCCGCCCCCAGCCATTCACCCTTCTCCTTTCTGTCCCCAAATCTGACTTCTGTAGGGACCTCCTGTAAGTGGAATCCTCTAGGGTTTGTCCTTCTGTTTCCGGTTTGTTTCCCTGAACACTCTCGCAGTCCCCGGCGCCGGAGCACGTGCCAGCATCCCCCTCCTTTGGAGGCCGAGGAACGTTCCATCGCGTGGACAGACTGCGTCTGTGCACGTAGCCGAGTGCGGCCGGACACCTGGGCCGCTTGCCCCTCGGCTCCCGTGAATGCTGCTGCTGCGAATGCGGGCGAGTCTCTGAGACCACAGGGCGCGCTCGGCACCAGCCAAACCCCCCACAGCCTCTTCCACCCAAGGGGGCGGCTCTATCGACAGCCCCCAGCCAGGCCCGGGGCGCTCTCCCTCCTCGCCCCAGCTGGTTCTCCGGACCTGGACACACGGCGGGCCCTTCCGCGTGCCCACGGAGGCCGTCTGGACTTGGTCCCTCCCCCAGCAAGAGGGGTACGCCCGACCTGTCGGACACAGGCAGCACCAGCCACCAGCATGGCCCACGGCGCCCCTGGGGCTCCGTCCTCGCCGAGCGCCCCACCAGGCTGGGCTCTGGGTGGCTGTGCTGGTGGCTCAACCGAGGCCGATCCTGGACGGAGGAAGCAGAGGCAGAACCCAGGGGCCGGGTTAGCCCCGGATGCCTAGCCCTTCCAAACACTCGGGATCCTGCAGACCCAGAAGCCCTAGCGGGGTACCGCGGGGCCGGGCCGCGCTGGGGACGGTCGCACCTGCTGGCGGCAGGCGGCCCCGTGCGGAGGGTTTGAGGGTACGCGGCTGAGGTCCCTGCAGGGGTTCTGAGGGCTGGGCCGGGAGCCGCCCCTGCAGGGGATGCCCCACAGACAGGCCGTGGACGGAGGACGCGTCCTGCCCCCTCTGGTCTGTGCTCTGCTCTCCCCCCCCGTGCGGGCGCCACCAAGGACAAAGAAGGGGTTAACGCCGAGCAAACAGCCCCGACAACCGCCACCAAACTATTTATAGCCGTATTTATCTCTCCAGTTCCTACCAACTGGGCCTGTGGCTGCCATTCACAAGCCGAAGCGAGTCACGCCACAAGTAAACAAATGCCCAGAAAGAAAAATCACGAGAGGAAGAGAGCCGCCCCGGGCGCCTGGCGCTCCACCCGGGAGGCCCGCGGGCGCGCGGGGAGCTGATGGTCTGGGGTGCCCATGCGGCCGGGGCGGCGGGCAGGGGAGGTGGCCCTGCTCGGGGGCACGGGCGGCCAGGGCTTCAGGAGGCCGAGCACCGTCCTGTCGGGCCTCCGCGCCGCAGCCCGGGTCCGCGCCCCCAGCCGTGGCCGCCCACAGTGACAAGCGGCGTCTGCACACAGGGCAGAGGGGTCCGCCGAGTCCACTTGCCCCCAGCCCTGGAGACGGGGGGTCGGTGGCATCTTGCTGCGAGTCGTGGGTGTGGGTCCGTCCCACTCCTTCCCCTCCCTCGAGGGCCCCTCAGCTCCCTGGGCTGCCCTGGTCCCCAGACAAAGCCGGGCTGGGGGGTGGCACAGCCTGGGACCCTCAGAGGCGGGTCCCCTGGTTTGGGAAGAGAGTCAGGGCCACCTGCTGCCCCACGGGGGAGGGCTGCCTTCTCACGCCTCAGCTCTCCCGGGGCCAGGAGGACCCTCCCCGCGACACCGACCAGGCACTGGCTCCCTCGGGCCTGTGCTCCCTCCCAGATGCTGCCTAGACTTGGGGCTGCAGACCGCGGGGATGAGCAGTCAGCCAGGGGACCCCACACTCTGCGCTGGAAAGCCAGGGGCAGCCTCACCCCCCACAGGCGCGGGGGAGCCTCTCACCCGCCCCCACCCCAGAGCGGCCCCCGGTTCCGGCCACCGGTGGCCGACACCCAGCCTGGCCCTCGGGCTGCATTTTGCACTAATAAAGACGTTTCTAGCTTTAACCGTCAAACACAGTGCTGCAGTCGGCCGTGCTGGTCCCGGCTTACCCGGTCCGCGGCCTCATTTGGCAGTCCAGTGGCGAGGAAAAAAAAGAAAGAAAGGAAGAAAAAAATTCATTAATTTTTATTAACAGGGAGAGCCATTTGCTCCCTGTGACAATATTTGACTTGTCGAAATGATTTTCACCTCTGCCACGAGGTGGGCGCTCCCCCCATACATCACCCGATTACTCGGAGCGCGCGGGCCGCAGTCATTAGGCAGTGAATTAACGACGGCCCCCAGACTATTAATCACCCTGACAAAGGCGTTAGCTCGCTGCTGCCCCGAGCGCGGCCGGCCCGGGACCGGGAGCCAGAGCAGAGGCCACTGCTCCGAGAGGCGCCGGCGGCCAGAGCCGACGCCGGTCCCTTCCCTTCCTTCCCCCCGAGAGCCGACGCCGGCCAGAGGGCGCCGAGAGCGGGTGCGGCCCCACGGGGGCTGCCGGGCCGGGCGCGGGGCGCATGGTGTGCCCCGAGGCGTGCTTCCTGGCCTGTCCGGTTCGCGGTCGCTCTCCTGGCCCAGGCAGTGACCAGCACCCATGGGCCGGCCGGGAAGGAGCCGCCAGCGACCTCACCAATAACCCCAGGAGCAAGCCGCAGTATCGCCCCCGTGGCACGGATGGGTAAACTGAGGCACAGACAAGCCCCGGGCTGCCCCAGGTGGTGGCGCGGCGACACGCGGCGCCGGGCCTGGCATCCGGTCTACCAGGCCCCTGCTGCGGGCTCTGAGCCCCTGGAAACGTCTCCTGGGCCTGACGTCCCCCAGAAAGCCGCTGGCGAGTCAGCTTCGGTCAAGTAAACAGGCGTTTCCTTCAGATCTTGACCAGCTTCACGAGAATATTTTCTAGCCGGACGTACTCCGAACGCAAGGCTACGTGGGCCGGTCTGAGAGTCTGACATCATGAAGTCTGGCTTCTCCCGAGGTCCCAGATCTGTGGGTTTTGTTGCTACGAGCGGAAATCCCGCGCACGGAGCCGGAGACGGGACCAGTGATGGGACGTCCGCAGAGCACCTGACGTGGGGCGGGGATGGTGGCAGGTGCACCCCCCCGGGTTCCCCACGGTGCCCCGACACCACCGTCAGCACGTCGGCATATTAATCCAATTAATTGTCTCTACATTTTCAACCTATTTCTTCCGATTAACCCGGCCTTGGGATCTGCATCTCAGCCCCATCTAACCCAGAGTCTGCAAGCACGCAGGTGGGGGAGCTCCGCACCCATTTATCTTCTCTCTCCGGGCTTCTCATTGTTTATGCCTCAGCAGACCTCCTAACTTCCTCATTAGCAACTAATTTACAAGTCTCCGCGATCTTCCCACCTGTGCCCGCTCCGTGGCTGCGGCCCTGTGGCAGGACTGGAAATGGCCACTTGCTCGCGAGGCTGGTGCCGTGGCCCGCGGCAGGTGGGCAGGGGTGCAGGGGGAGGGCAGAGGCAGGTCCCCCTCCCTGCTTCCATCGTGGTGGGGAGACTGTCCCTCCGGCTGTCCCTGAGCATTCATGTGCCCCTGGTGACAAGCAGGGGACCCACGTTCTTCTGCCTCCAGCCAGGGCCTGTCCCTAACCGTGCTGCCCCACACCGGCCCTCGGCCCCGATCCACGGTCCCGATCCACGGCCCCAGTCCACGGTCCCAATCCACGACCCCAGTCCACGGCCCCGATCCACGGCCCCAGCACTGAACTCCCAGAGAACTGGGAGAACTCTGGATCGGCTGATTGCTGATTGGCGGGCTGGCGTTGGTTGGGGTCCATTTTAGAAACTCCTCTCACATCAAAGCTTCTCATGCAGAATGGAGCCCGGGGACGGAGGCCTCCACCCCGGCTCTCAGAGGCAGGCTTCACCTCTTCCTTCCTTTTCTCCCGATGACGCCCTTGAACGCCACCTTCTCAAGCTTGTGTAGACCACACTGACGGAGCCCTTGCTGGCCGCCAGCAGCTCGCTCTAAGTCTCTAGGAGTCCTTCCGACTGGGGAGGCAAGAGAGATGCAGGACTGAGCGCTTTCCCGGGGCTGACCCAAAGTCCCCATTAACGGGAGCCCTGACTCACGGGAGTCAGGTGCCTGGAGACACATGGAACCGGGCCTGCCGGGGGCCTGGGGAGCTCAGGGTCCCTTTCGGCATCACCCAAGGTGTTCCTGCACCAGGCTGGAGCGTGCTCGCCACAGTCGGGCCCCGGCCCGCGGCCGCCGGCGTGGCACGCTCGGCCTGGTACGCTCGGCCCGGTGTCAGCCACGGGCCACGCTGGGGGGGCCGGCAGCCCGGGTTGCCCGCCGAGTTCCCTGGGAGCTGTTTCTTGTTACTCACTTGCATCAATTTGATTTTCTCTGCTTAAGTGGAAGGCTATGGGAAAAGCTGGGCTTGGAAATCCATGATTTCCTGGCAGTTAATGAATTTCAGCCAAACGGAAAGCAAGGTGAGGTTCCAGTGTAGCCCTCAGACCCAGACGCAGGAAGGGCCAGGGGCTACGGGGGCTCTGCCCTGCCGTCCCGACACCCCCTTCCGTGCCCACAAAAGCCCCTCTCTGAGGCCCTTCTCCACTTGCATTCTGCTCAGCATTCAGTAATGTGGGTGGTGCAGCCATGGGGAAAGGAGGCTGCATCCCCGTCCCTGAGCCCCGGGGAGTCCCTGTCCCTGAGCCCGGGTGGGAGCTCACCCTGGGAGACTGGGACCTATGACAGCAGTCCCCTCGGGAAAGGCCATCTAGAAGATGCCCCTGGAGCTTCTGCCATCAGCCCTCAGGCCTCACGCCCCCCGTCTGAGCGATTCCTCACGCTCTGGGCCACCAGGCACAGAAGCAAACTCTCCCCAAGATGCCATACTCACAAGAGCCGATTGAGCCATCAAAGATGTCTGAACTCGTGGTGGTGGGAAGGCTCTGGAAGACAGTACCACGGGGGGCGCGGGCCCCAAAACACCCGGGGCTGAGGGAAGGGGCACACCGGGCTCTGACACGGCCGCTGACCAGGCTTTTCCCAGGGGACCCCAAAACAACCCCTCCCCCGGAGCCGCCTCCCCCTCCCAGTGTCTCATCCCGTCACCACGGCAAGGCCCGTCGGCGCCCGCGACCCCGCTGAGACCTCATTCTGGTGCAGGTGACCTCGCTCACCCACGCCCCTTGCAGGCCACCAGCTGCCACGGGCACTTAGGTACCAATTTCTCACGCTCCGCACCCGGCCCCTCCGGACGCGCACGGCCTGGGACGCAGCGAACTTTCCCCGGACCGCGCGGCGGCTCGCGGAGGGCGCGGGCGGGCTCCGCACGAGGGGCACGAGGGGCACGAGGGGCACGGGGGCCGCGGGCTGGCTGCGTGCGAGCAAACGGCTCTGGGAAGCTGTCACCCGGGCTCGCCGGCTGACACCGATCATGTTTCTAGAAATTAGAAACAAGGAAGCAAAATGCTTCCGTTCAAACACTTTGTCTTCTCAAATTGCCTATCGCACCGTCCACCAACCCAGGACAACCTAAAATTATTCCCAATCACTTTTCAAACCTTAAGAAACCACGGAAAGGGAGGGACCTCCCGTGCGTGTCGCGCAGTCCACTTAAGCTGTGGGCTGACCATCTGAGGGGCAAGGAGTTCACGGGGAGAGGCCTCCGGGGTCTGCGGCAGACACGGGTTTCGGGGTGGGGGGCCAGCGTCCCAAGCACAGATGAGCTGCACCCCACGATTGTTTTGGAGGGCACGCCCAGGCCGGCAGGACAGAGAGAGGCTCTGTCCCCACACCCTGCAGGGGGCGAGAGCCAAGGACGGGGCGGCCAGACGTCCCCCCAGAGGCCCCTTGGAAAGACGATGTCGCGTGGGATGAAATAGGCAAATATTCATTGTCGTGGGTTGAACTGCGTCCCCTCAAGTTCACATGTTGGGGTCCTGACCCCAGTCCCCCAGAATGCGGCCTTATTTGGAAATAGGGCATTGTGGAGGTCACCAGGTGAGACGAGGTCTTTAAGGTGGGTCTCGATTCCATGTGACCTGTGTCCTCGTGACAGGGGGAGACCCGGACACAGACGCACACGGGCAGGGGCCGTGCGGCGGGCCTGTGGAGACTCTGCCCCGCCTCCGCAGGAAGCAGCCTGCCCACGGACACACCGACAGCCTGCGGGCCTCCGGCACAGGGAGAGGCCTCACCCCCTGGGGACGCCCGGGCCCTGGCACCGTGTTACAGCGGCGTCATCTGCTAACTTCATCGACAGAGTTTGCAGGTTTCCACGGAGCACCCACGACGCCCAGACCGTCCAAGGAGCTCATTCCCACCCGCGGTCGGACGCTCGGTTTGGATGCGGAGCAGAGCTACGGCGTGGGGGGTCCCCCACACCCCACCCCTAAAGCCTTCTGGAAGCTGTGCTCTTGAACAGCAGGCACACTGACCCTCGACCTTGAACCTCGTGCTGCAGGGACATCAGAGGCCGTAAAATCAGGACAATCTGGTCCCTACCTCGTCCGAGACTCTGAGGGTTAAAGACACCCCCGGCATCCTGTGTGCCCGCCCTCCTCCCCGGCACGCCGTGCGGTCTTCCCCGCGCCCATCAGGGAGCAGCGCCTCCGCGGCGGGCCTGCGTCTCCCCGCCGTCAGTCCCCGACTGTTCCCTTCCCAGGGGCAGGGTCATTTCTGTCCGAACAGGCCTCTTACAAAACCAGGGTAAACGGGCGATTAATAGATGCATGCAGAGGACGACCCCGGCCAAGGGAGAGGAGGCTGCAGGCCGGCCGGCGCGGCGGGTCTTGGAGGTAATCTTCGCTTCCCCAGGATAAGCTGTTCCATCTTAAAAAGATAAGCCAGTAAATCCAGAAAGACAGAAAAGAGAAGGGGTTGCCGGGGGCGGGAGGGCGGGGGCCCGGGGGCTCGGTGCTGAACGGGGACGGGGTTTTTGTTGGACGGGGTTTTTGTCTGGGGTAGAGGCTGGTGATGGCCATAGCACACACAAACGTATCTCGCGCCACCGAATTCCGCGCTGTCCCAGCCCTGACCTGGTAGAGGTCACCTGCAGGGTGCTGTCCCGCAGACGGGGCCAGCAGGCCGGCCGGCTCTCAGAGAGAAAGTTCTCCGGGCCGCCTCCGCCACGCCGCTCACGGCACCTCCTTCGGAAGAAATCCCGCTTCTTCCTAGACACGTGTGGCCCCCTCTTCCAGACACAGCTCCCCTCGTGGGCGGCCACGGCGCCGGCACAGCGTGGCTCTGCGTGGGACGGGACCAGGCTGCCACACGGGAGCGCGGGGACTGGGGGCATAGATGGGGAGGGGGGGAGCACAGAGCGGCTCCGACGTCCCCCGAGGAAATCTGCCCGTCCGAGCCGCTCGGTGACGAGGTGCCGTGTCACTGTGTCCCCCGCGAGCGCGGGGACCAGGCTGTGTCACGCAGAACACAAAGGGCACGGCCCAGGAAGTGATTCCCAACCTAATTGTTCCAATTTCTTTTGTTCGCCGTCTTTGGGGGAGCCGGGGAGGCCTGCCCCTTCTGCTTCCAGGACAAAACCGGCGGCGAGGGCTGAGCCCCGGGTTCCGCCCCGGGAGCCACCCCCCACAGCCCTCGCCTCCTCGTCCCACGGGCCGAGCAGTAGCTTTCCTGCGCCCCGTGAAATCCCCACACAGATGTCTGCCTCCTCAAGAACACAGCAAGTTTGACAGGCCCTCCGTGCGGGCGGGCTGGGCTCGGGGGCCATCTCTCCTGACCGGCTCCTCTGGCAGCCGGGCAAGCAGGGGACACTTAATTGTGGAGCCCATTTCCTGGCAGGGAGCCCTGCCTCGTCCAGCGGGCAGCCAGCATGATAATGAGACAGTTTCTATGGAAATGAGCTTATAACTATTCATTTTCTCCCCATTCCCGACCCATCCACAAAGAGGTTTTCCAAAATGACCCCCATTTTCCTTCCCCCAACATGTCCTCACGCCACTGCCCGACCCGCTAATCAGCCCGAGGAGAAAGGAGGGAGGAAATGCTGTCCTTTGACAAGATGTGGGAAAGCACCTCGTTGCACTTGGTGTGGCTGTGACCAGCAAACAAAGAACCCTCCCCGGCTCCAGGGGCCAAGTTTCCAATAAACTTTTCCCTGACCACTTTCCAGCGTGCGGCTCTGTGTGTTTTCGGGGGAGGTCTGAAGCCGTCCTCTGCCATCTTTCGAGAAACTTGGAAAACCGTCTTTTTCTTCTGGAACAATCCTGGCGGGCCTCCCTCCCACGGGCCTCCCTCACCTGTCGGCGGCTCCCTGGGACCCCCTGTCTTTCGTGGGACAGAGAAGCACCGGGAGGTGGCAGGGTGCCTCCTCTAGATCGTCCATGATGGGGGAGAAGTTTCCGTGAGCCAGCTTCACTGCATTTTTTGTCTCCCTTTTAGGGTCTCGGGAAGATAGAGGGACATTGTCGTCGTGGGGACGGGGAGAAAGGAAAGAAGGGAAGCCACGGACCCACGGGGCATTTTGCCTGAGATGCAGCCCAGGAGCTCAGACCTGGGCTCGGCCTCCTCGTGGCTGTGTGGCCTCAGGCAGGGCACTTGACCTCTCTGAGCCTCCACTACCCCACCCGGAGGTGCTGTGAGGGAAATCACCTGGACCGTTCCTGCCGGGCTCCCAGCAAGGGTCCACAGCGAGGTGTCCTTGGTCAGCAGCGACGGTCGTGGCATTGTCAGCATGGGCATAGCTCTGGGACCCTGGCCGAGAGGGGCAGCCTGACCCCGGGGATGCATAGGAGAGGTGGACCCTATCTGCTCCATGGGCCTTGGGAGGTTCTTGGTCCCAGGGAGCCCCCCCCTCACTCCCGGTCCTTGCCCCTTCCTGCCCTCTGCGACGACGACGGCCCCGTGAGCAGGTGATTTGGAGGTGGGCCGCGCCCGGGGGACCCAGACCTCAAGTGCCGCTCGGTCACCCTCAACCTTCCCAGCCCACCCGGACGGCCAAGGGCAAGGCCCGCTGCCTCATCCTGGGGTCCCCAGGGCAGATCCCTACAGGACCCCCCCAGCTCCGTGGGCTGTGCTGAGACCCCCGGCTGCGGGGCTCCCCGACGCCCGGCTGCCCGCGGCCGGCGCCCTCCGTGCACCCCACGCGTGGCCGAGTGTGTGAGCCCTCCAGCCGGGCTGGGCGAGCTGGCCCATGAGAACACAGCACACCCGGCCAGGCCGCGTTTTCAGAGACGCGGCGGGGGAACTCGGAGTGTAAGTTTGTGCCGCCTTTGAGACCCTCTCACGAGCCTGCTTGTCCCGGGCTGGGACCCCGTTCCTGCAGATCCGGGGTCTAACTTCCCGCACTTTGCGAAGAAAAATATTTAACAAACCCTTGAGCTCAGACTCCTCCCTCCCCCCCAACAAAAGCTCGTCGCGCCCGTTACCATCGACTGTGAGGTCCCAGCTCCCTCCAGGCCTCAGGAGAAGGGTCGGCGTCTTCTTAGCGTGTAAAGAAAATACCAGTTTTAAATTTTAACCGACTCAGCAAAAACCCCAAAAGATCAGTGGCTTAGGTATAGGTTTAAATAATGTTTTTTTAAAAAAATGCAAACGCCTTCCCCTTAAATAATCATAGTACGTTTTTGACAGAGAACAAGTTGTAAAGTCTGGTTCCCGTGTTTGGAAAGGAACCCCCCCGAGGATGAGCCCGCGTGTGCCTCCCGCACCATCGGGGCACCTCCCGGGACGCGGGCGAGCGCGCTGGGGGCCGCGTGACACAGGAGCGCTCGCGATGCCAGGATGTGGGGGCCCTGCCCGGCGGCTGTCACGCGCTGGTTTGCTCACGCGCACGGCCAGGTGTAGGCGGCAGAGTCCGGGAGAACCATCATCTCCCGCTCGCGAGGTAACCGACCTTCCGAGTTACGCAATTTCTAGTTCATCTAATTAGAGACACACGTCAATGCATGAAAGGTAAACACGGGGGGCCGAAAACATACACCCGTCGTTATCTCTAGATGATGGGGCGTGAGATTTTAATTTAAAAACCGGGTTTCTGTATTTTCTATGGTGAACCAGCGTTGTCTGCATGACTGAATACTTTTTATGACATGTGCTGTCCTTTCTGTGAAGAGTTGAGCTGGGAAAGGGGTACCGGATGCTGAGGCTGACGGCCCACCCCGGGCGGGCTGAGCGGGAGGGCGCCGGGCCCCGCGGGGAGCCTGGGGCGTCCGGCGGCATCGCCGTCTCTGGGGGCCTTTCGCCGGCCGCCAGATCGGGGCCGTGCGCGCACAGCCCGACCTAACACGGGAGCTGACGGCCCCCCCGTCCCCAGCGCGGTCCAATCCGCCCGCTTCTCAGGAGATGTGTGTTCAGGCCGCGCTCCTGTCCACGGCTCCTGCCACAAGCCAGGAGCACGCCTTCCCTGCAGTCCACCATCTTTCCCCGCGGTGCAGGGTCCTTCCTGACGGGCGGCCCCGTGCCCCCGAGGGACCAGATCTGGCGGACTCTGGTTTCGATAGGGCTCGGGGCTGCCGATAAAGTACAGTAAAGACAACAAATAGAGCAGAGCCAATGCAGGGACTGAATAAAACACGCCGTACGGGGAGGGGCTGCCGCTAAAGCAGGATGGGGCTGCTATTAGAATTCCGGTCTAACAGGGGGTCCCCTGGCTCCCACCAGCAGCCTCCCCGTAGGCCTGAACCTTCGCTGCGGCCCCAAGCGCCAGAGCTTAGGGACCTCCCTTCTGCCCTTCGGGGCCTGTGAGCCGAGCAGGTGGCCAGGTAGGGGCTGAGACCGTGTGGCCGCGGCCGTGCCTCTCAGATGTGGGCTGCCATCCTGCTCGCCCAGTCACTGCCCAGAGACCCGCCGCCGCTGGCCTCATGCAAACTGCCCAGCGCCACGGACCCTGTCTCCTGGGCCCCCCTCCGGGCAGTCTGCGAAGCAGCAGCCCCCACCGAGGCAGCTGGCGGCTGCCCTCTGAGCCGACTCCCAGCTCAGGTGCCCAGAGGAGGCCCTTGGAGCCTCTGCTTTCCACCCTGGGAGGGACCCGCCCTGACCCCGAGGACGGAGCGGGCCTGGGGCTCTGACCTGCAGCTCCTGCGGGCTCGCCCTGGGCTGGGAGGAGCCCCAGTGAGGGGGAGCACAAAGGCTCCTCCCAATGGGTCCAACCCTACCTGGAGGGGAGATGAATCTCCCAAAGCAGATTTCTTCCCCGGTGCCCCGATTCCTGTCCTTTAAGACCCCTCCCCAGAGAAAGCCTCTGAGTGCAGGGCTCACGCCCTCCCCAGAGGAGGGAGACGCCAGCAAATGAAATCCCTCCGAACCAGAAAAACATCCTGTGCCCCTTTTGGAGGATACTGATTTGAGTTTGGGCCAATTCTTCTTTTTAATACTGACCACGGACCTCATGAAACCCAGCCACAAACACGGGAGCCACGGCCCCATTTCCTCCCGCGGAGAGAGGGCTGCAAGGATTTGGGGCAGAAATCAGCTTCCCTCACTTTCTTCCGAGAAGCGCGCCCCCGAAATTCACCCGAAATCAGGCCAATCACAAGGAACCTCTCACCCAGCCCCTAGGCAAGGCGTCCGGGGCTCGGAGCAGCCGGCAGTCCCATCTGTTGCTGGGGCTGCGGGCCGCCTCATTCTATCACGGCCCAAGTAGGTTATCTGAATAAACGGGGAGGGAACCGACGAGATATATTAGCGCCACGGGGTATTTGTCATCCCCTGTCTCTCCTTCTCCCCGAATATCGGTGATGAATTTGCAAATGGTCCTGGATTATGACAGAGGGTTTCTCTCTTCATTATTTATCCCTTCCCTGGGCACCTCGATTAGAGGCCACAGTGACAATCGCATGAATAAAAGGCAGAGACAATATTTTAGCGGTGTGTTGTAAATCTCCTTCTACGCATTATTAATTTAAGGAAGTCCATTACCCTGAACGGCCCTGCAGAGGAAGAGGGGGTAAGGGAGGAATGGCTTCGGCGCGTGAGGGTCAGAGGAAGGAAAGGAGCCAGCCCTGTCCCTGGGCTGAGGTCGGGCTGGGCGCTCGCCGAACCCCCGCACCCTCCCCCCCACCGAGGTGTCCTTAAAATAAAAGGTGGAACCCCAGCTTCTCCCAAACTCGAGCAGGCTTTGCAGAGGGGGACAGACGCGGCCTGCAGCGACGTCCGGTCTCAGAGTGGCGTAGGCGAGGCTCCTGCTGCGCCCGGAAGTCAAGGGCGGCGACCGGCCGTGGTACAGACGCCAGCGCGAGCACGCGGTGGCCCGAGCTCAGTGGGGCCACGGCCACGGCCACGGCCCAGACCTGCGGCCTCGCCTTCTTTCCGTTTTAATTTTCTTTTCAAAAGCTCCAAGAAAGGAATTGCCGGTGCCTGGCCCCCCACACTGGCCGCGGCTGCCCGGTGACCGGCCTCCCCCGACGAGGAGCCCGCGTGGGGTCCGGCAGGGCCGGTGGCAGCCCTTGGATCTGGGGGGCCCTGGGGAAGGGGCGGGGGGCCGGGAGGTCAGGAAGGCCACCAGCCGGCCCCCGATGCGGGGAAGGAGCAGAGTTTATCTCCATGAGGGATGAAGGGGCCGCTCCGTGGAGACCCTCCCTTCGCCCACAGCAGCTTGTTTGCGGTGTATGTGGCTATTTTTAACTACAGAATTTGGGTTTCTTTTTTTTTTTTTGCTCAGGCTGATTTTCCAGCCGTTTTCATACGTGCTGCTTACTCCCTAGCCCTGTGCCGCTGGCCTGGCCTATGCTGGGCACCGGGGGTCCTGATGTGAGGGGGTGATGGTGGCCTGGGGGGCCGGCAGGGGAGGCGGGGTCCTGGCCGGAGCTCCGTGCCTTCCTCAGCCACAACGCATGCGGAGACCCTCCCATGCGGGCAGGAGACGAGCTCCAGCGATCAGCCCGAGGCTGCAGCCAGCGTGCCCTTGCTGGGGGCATGGAGAACAGGGACGCAGCTGGGGCCGCGGGGAGACAGAAGTGGCAAGGGGGGCAAAGCCCCTGCAAGCCACATGACGCTGGACCCCGAGGACGGGGGCACGGAGGCTCAGGCCCGTCCTGACAATGCCCCAGGCGGCATCCTTCCCCCCGCAGCTTTTAGCCGTCCTCGTACAATGAAAAGGCCTCGGTCCCCCTCCTGCGACCGCCCTCCCGGCTGGGGCAAGAGCCCCACTGCAAAGTGCCCCCTGCCCGGGAGAGTGCTCCGGCCTGCGGTGACAGCCCTCATCAGCCCATTTAGGGAGCCGGCGGTGGATCGCCGCAACAGACCCTAATGCCTCATCACAGGCGAGGGCCTGGCGGGTCCCCGTGACAGAGGCAGCGGGTCCCCGTGACAGAGGCGGCAGCTCGCGGGGAAGGCGGCAGCGGAGCCCAGTGGGGCACAGAGACTCTAAAATCAGGAACTCGCGGAGGAGCGCGCAGATCGGGAGCCGGGCCGCGGGGGCGGGCCTGACGCTGTGCTGTGTCCACCGGCCTGATGGCTGCGGAAGCCGTGACCCTGTGTCAGGGATGTCTCCCGGCCGCGCATCCGGGCAGATCGCCGAGCATGGACGGCCGCGCGGATGTGCACACGGACGTTTGCATTGTCGGGCGAGTGGCGGGTTGTTACTGTAATTGCCGGTTATGGAGACGGTACGTGCGCGGAGGGCTCCGGAGAACCGCGCGAGTTTGATATTCAGCTGGCGTTTACGTAGCATATGACTGTTAATCAGCGTAAATTAAATGTGTACTTGAAACCCCCACTTAAAGCCCTGCTAATTATTTTTTGATCCAAACAGGCCTGCCTTTTCCGGAAGGGTGAACCGGGGCTCTCCGGGACCCGATATCAGGGAGGGAAACTGTTGCCAGACTTGAGGCTCGGCCTGGAGAGACCCACTCCGGTTTTCCCTACGGCGAACCGTGGTTCGTGTCCACAGCACCTGCGCTGTGGGCCAGCCCGCTGAGCACCCCTCTATGAGCCGGCCGGTGGTCAAGGGCACTGCCTTGCATCTGGGAGAGCCGACTGCCCACGGGGTGGGTGACAGTTGTGCGTTCCAGGCCACTGATCTCAGGCCACGTTCCTAGCAGATGGGAGCCTCCACGCACTTACACATGTGCACACACAGCCCAGAACCCGCGAGTCACTGTGGGCCTCACGCGGGTCTCCACCCCGTGTCTGGCCCCACTCCCGACCCACACTAATTCCCTTCTCGACGCCTCCTTGCCCAGCCCACCCACAGCGTCTACCCTCCCCTGTACTACCCGCCCACCCCCTACAGTTGCCCAGGAGCACAGAGAGGGGCAGGCAGGCAGGAAGGCTGCAGAGCAGATCTGGAGAGGGGGGAAGAGAAGGTGGCATGGCAGAGCCCACAGCGAAGGCCGTCTCCCGCCCAGAGAAGAGAGGGGAAGACGTGAGCATGAGCAGCCGGGTCCGGCCTGGACTGGCCATCAGCCTCACTCACGCCATCTGGTTAGCTCCTCTGGCCAGGCATTTTCTGGACGCCTCCTGACCACAGGCCCTTTAGAAACAGCCAGAGTTCCGGGGTCCTTCTGGGGGCACTTCCTGGTTGCTACCTTTTAGCCCAGTGCTCAGTCAAGGAGAGAGAGGACACATAGGAAAGGGGGCTCGGAGGAGGCCTGAGCCTCTGGGCAAAGCCTGTACAGCCAGAGATGACCCATTCTGTTGAGAAGATGAACAAGGCAGAGTCCAGACAGTGCCTGGCCAGTGAAGGCACTCAGTACATCTCAGGGGATGAG
>CM052900.1:164342151-164378210 GCA_028534135.1 Potos flavus | reverse complement strand
CATTTATCTACCCATCCATCCATCTACCCATCCACCTGTCCACTCTCCATCCACCCATCTATCCATCTACCCGCCCTTCACCCATCCATCTGTCCATCCATCCACCAGTCCATCTGTCCATCCATCCATCTACCCACTCATCCATCCATCCATCCATGCATTTATTCACTCATCTACCCATCCATCTATCTGCCCACTCATCTCCCCACCTACCCGCCCATTCATCCCTCCATCCATCAGTTTATCCATTCATTTCCTGTGTATCTTCCATGGGACACGAGGAAGGCCATCGCTAAATGCCAGGACACTTCTTCAGGTGTGTTCTCACAGCCGCTGGAACCTTGGGGTCGGGTGGCCTGGTGTCTGAGAGCCTCAGAATCAGGCCTGGGCGGCAGCCAGCGTGGCCAGAACAAGTACTCGCCCCCTGAACTCCCCTGCCCTGGGGCACAAAGCGGGCAATGTCTCATTTCTGCCTCCCCTAAATCAAGGGCAGTGCTAGCTGCGTACTCCCTGGGCCCAGCCAGCACCGAGCTGCCTCCGGAGCCCACCGCTGCCCTCAGGCCGCGGAGCCAAGGAGAAGACAGTGCTCCGAGTAGGCCCCCTGCAGCTCCCCGGTTCCTTCCGGAGCCGGCCTGGACGGGGCTCTGCGGGGACGCGGGGGCTCCACCGACGGCCCCTTCTTCCCTAAGTTTCTCCAAGGGAAAAGCACGGCCACCGTATCCCTTCTCCTGGGACCAGACGTGCGAGGACCCTCCCAAACCCACACGGCAAGTTTGTGGGCTTATGGAAGTGGGTCGGGGTTAGTGAGTCAGCCGTGCGGACAGGCGCTGGTCCGGATTTCCGGGAACCTTCTGGAGGGTTTAAGGAGCTGTGACTCCCCCGTGTTAAACCCTGGTTGCCCACGTATGCGTTCCTCTTGTTTCGGCCCTTCCGGGCTGACCCCCCATTCGCCGGAGCCACGGACCCCCTTGCCCACCCCGTTTCAGGTCTGCCCTCGCCTCCTAAATACCCCGGGCGTCTTCAGACCAGGGCCGAGGTCTCGATTGGTTTCCAGTTCACTGCAGTTCAGAGTTAATCTGGTTTGTTTGAGTCACGTGTCCCCTCGGCCCTGCCCCCCGCCCACTTCCCGTGTCCTCGTGTCCGGCACCGTCAGACCCAGCGTCGTGCGGCTTTGCCAGGAGGCTCAGTCGGTCTGCCCACGAGAGACCACTGCCCCCCTGAGCGGGCAGCCACGAATGTCTGGGTCAGATGTGCCACGGGAGCCTCCCGGCCGAGGGCCCACTGCCGTGCCTCGCGGGGTCCGCGAGTGTCCGAGGGCGCCCGGACCCAACTGGCGTGTCCAGCCGGGGAGGACGTCCGTCCCCAGGTGCAGCCCCAGACGTGTTCTAGAGGAGACATCTGGGCGGCCTGGAGCTGTGGGGAGCCGGCCGGGTCCAGGCCACGACTCACCTCGAGCGTCGTGGCCTTCTGTGCCGAGAGGGCCTGTTTATCCCGCGTGCACCTCGGTCTGGGGGCGGCCGAGGAGCCGAGGGGCTGCCCGGGCCAGGCCGCGGGGGCCCTCCTCTGAGGACGAGCTCAGGAGGCGGCCCCATCGGCTCTGGGCGCCGAGCACGCCGCGGGGCCTCTGTGGGGTGACGGGGATGCTTCCCTTCGTGGGCTCCGTGGGCCGGCTGCAGAGTGCAGGGTGGACCCCGGGCGGCAGCCAGGAGGAGGTGGCGGTCCGGGGTGAGGCTGGGCAGTGCCGTCCAGCCCAGGTCTGCAGGGCAGATGACACGCGGACCCTGCAGGGCAGATGACACGCGGACCCTGCAGGGCAGATGACACGCGGACCCTGCAGGGCAGATGACACGCGGACCCTGCAGGGCCCGGATGGGGTTCGCTGCAGGCCGCCTAGGCCGTCAGAGGAGGTCAGCACACGAGGTCCGGTCCGGAGCTGCTCGGCTCCGGGAGTCGTGGCGAGCTCTCCCCTCTCTCCCTGTGAGCTCTTCTCCCCCCTCTGGGGGCAGGGGTGCCCACCCGAGGGCCATCATCGAGTTGGTGGAGGACACTTTGCTTTTGACGCACAGACCCCGAGGTGATGGCCGATCGGGCTCTTGCTGGGTGGCGGTCCGCGGGTCAAGCTTCTGGTCCCCTGAGGCTGGGCCCCCCCCAGGCTGACAGCCGGCCTCTCATCACGTCGGACCCTCCTTGGGCCATTCTCCCCTCTCCCAAAGGACAGCACGTCCAGTCCTGTCTCTGACCCCAAATAATGGGGATGAGATGCAGCGAGGCAGCAAAGAAAACCAGACAAGGGTGAGCCCCCATTTGACCCCAGGTCGCCCACCTCTTTTGTTTCTGAAGGAAGCTGGTTTGTTCCTCCGGGGAGGGAAGGCAGCGTCTCAGGGTGCGCGTTCGGGGACGGGAGCTCTGTGCCCGGGACGTGGGGCGAGGCCCAGCAGCGCCGGCCCGGTCGGAGACCCCTCCACGCAGCCCGGCTTTGAGAGTCACCAGGTAGTTTCCTGCGGGCACGTTCTGTTCCCGGGGTGTCTGCTCTGGTGGCCACGGGGTGACCCGTAGCCCGGGCCCCCCAAACAGGCCTGGGGCGGGCGTAGGAGCACAGCAGCTCGGCCATGCGCTTCCGCCGGCCTCACCTCCGTGTGCCTCTGTTTCCCCATCTGTGAAGTGGGCCACTTCACGTCGAGAAGATGGTACCTGTGGGGGGTGTGCCCCTCGTCCCACTGCTGACGGGGCCCCCGGGGCCGCCGAGCAGGCCCGCCTTCAGGGCGCTGGCATTAGGGTCGGGGGGTGAGGGGGTTCCTTTTACGTCCCCCAAGCTCTGCCCATGCCCCTCTGTCCACGCCGCCGGGTGTGGGGCCCTCCTCAGGGCCCCTCCGGAGAGGCCACGGGGCACCTCCATCAGGATTTCGGGGTCCAAGGGAAGCCTCCCAGGAATGTTCAGATTGGGGTGGATCCAGGGACGGCGTTTAGCCCCCCTCACCACCCGGTCTGCCGCCCGCGGAGACCTCCCAACAGTGGGGTCGGCGCCCCTGACCTGATCGAGAGTGGGGGGATCACGCGGGTTTCTAAGAATTAACATTCTCGGGGCACCTGGGTGGCTCAGTGGGTTAAAGCCTCTGCCTCCGGCTCAGGTCATGATCTCAGGGTCCTGGGATCGAGCCCCGCATCGGGCTCTCTGCTCAGCGGGGAGCCTGCTTCCCCCTCTCTCTCTGCCTGCCTCTCTGCCTACTTGTGATCTCTCTGTCAAATAAATAAATAAAATCTTTTAAAAAAAAAAAAGAATTAACATTTTCAAGTCACCACGGCACCGCCTTCTGATAAGGCCCCGCCTCCTGAGACCCGCGTGGTATCGCGTCCGTGTCAACTCCCGGGGAACCCGTGGACGGACGTCCCGTCGGGCACGGGCTCCCGGTGGCTCTGCCCCCAAGAGTTTGCTGGGGGCATTAGTGCAGAGGGTGCTGGGCCCCCAGGGAAGACGGGGCGGATTTCCGGGGCTCCCTCGCAGGGCTGGGCGCAGGCACCTCGCGGGCCTCCCCTGTCCCAGCCCCCCCGGCACCGCCGCCCACACCGAGTGTGAAGGGAACGGGGCTCCCCGGTCCCGGGCAGTCGCACCACATTTTCTGCTTTCTTCCGAAGCCCGGAGAGTTAAGGGCAAGCGGGGGGCCGGGGCCCAGCCTGCTGCGTGATCCGCACCGCCTTCCTGCGCTCGGCCTGCTCGTCTCGGGGACTATCCCCGAGGTTTGGGTGATGCACTGCCGCCAGGCCCGTTTGCGCCCTCGTGAGCACGAGGTCCCTGGTGTTTCTCGAGTGTCCTGGGGACACCGTCGTTAGCCTCAGAGGCTGGTTTTGTGGTTTTAAAGCCCCCCCAACTCCCGGGAGACAGAAGAGAGTAATTAAACGTGTTCTCGAAGGAACCATCACCGCGCCCGCGGGGGAGGAAAGAACGGGCCTTTTTCAAAGTAGGCACTCTTTAACAGACTTTAACTGCAATCACTGTAGATGCACACGCACTTGTAAGAACAGAGAGGGAAGGGCAGGGCGCCCTTTGCCCTGCGGCCCGGGGCACTGCGGCAGATACCCCGACGTGGACACGGGGTGGGGTACTGACACAGTGACCCCCCCAGGTGTGGGCCTGTGCACTTGGCTCTACAACCCCGGGGGGCCCGTGCAGCCTGCCCACGGCCACGATGCAGAGTGGCAGGGCCCCAGCCCCCAACGATGCCTCCCCGCTCCCCGCCCCCCCCCCCGCCGTGATTACCCGTCTTTAACGGGCCCCAGGGTCACCCTTAATATGCAGGCCTCTCTTCGGGAGTCCTTGCTCAACTTCCTCCTCCTCGACCCCACAGTGTCTAGGAGCAAGCTCAGAGAAGTGGCTGGAAGCCACTGGTGCCCACTTGGGTGTGGCCAAGGCGCTGGCCAGCAGCCTCCTCCCTCTTCGCGCCTCCCCATGTCCGAGGATGGGCCTGCAGAGGCTGGGCCGGTGGTCTCTGGGCATGAGGGACTTGGGGCCCCGGGGACGGGGGGCGGGCAGTGGTGTGAGCGCACGGCCCCGGGGCTGGGACAGGCCACGTCAGGTCCAGCGGCAAAGACGGAGTGTTCTGGAAGGCAGGAGCCCAAGGAGAGCGGCCCAAGGCCCTGGGGCAGAGCTGGTCCTGGACAGGGCGCTGGCAGGGCGCTCTGTCATCCCTTGCCGGGCGGGTGGGCAGTGTCACCATTCCCGAGGTGACAGTGACGTCGCGGGCCGGCATCAGGATGCCCCTGTGAGTTTCTTTCGGGACCACGGAGGGGGCACCCCAGGGTCCCGAGCACTGTCCCTCTGGTCGAGGGAGGAAGGGCAAAGTGGCCCCAGTTCCTCGGCTCCCGAGCCGCCCACGGAGGCTTTTGCTTCTCAGGGCTGTGCACGCACAGGCCAGCCGTGCCCTCCCACCCAGACGTGCTCCCCGGCACAGCCCGCACACCACACTCCCCCCAGGCCTCGGCCCCAGCGACCCCCGCCCGGCGCAGCACCCCAGCCAGACGTGCCTGCGGGTTTCGGGCCTTCTCCTGGGAACACAGGACAGGAGGGACTGGGGCAAACCACGTACGGACCCAGAGGAATCCCCCTGCCTGGGCGAGGGCAGGGCTCCAGTGCCCCCCTAAGAGCAGGAGGAGCTGCGACTTCTGGGGCCACTTCACGCGGCTGATCACCGCCCCCCAGGTGCTGCCTCTGCTGCCGAGGCACGGGACGGCCTGGGAGGGACTGGCAGGCTGGGCATGGGCCTGATCGGGGCCATCTCTCTCGTCTCCCTCTCTCCAGACCCCAACATCCACGCTGCTGCTTTCATGTTTAGTTGGGGGGTGCTTCCAATCAGGGGCTCTTTGCTACCATTAGGACGGGAGGGGCACACGGCTCCCACCGTGGGGCTGGAAGAGGCCAAGCCCTAAACTCAGAGTTTGGGGTGGGACCCAGGGCAGGTTGGGACAGAGGACGTGCTGGCCCCCAGCCGGCGTGGTCCAGACCCAGGGAGCAGCTAGGTTTCTCCACTTCTCTGACCCGTTTCCCGAGACCGAATGTCCGTCGTTCCTACATCGAGCGGCCTGTGCCAAGGCTCTGAGAGCTCGGCGACCCGGCGGGGTCCCTGACCTGCAGCAGGTGCCCCATGGCCACGGCTCGGGATGGCACCGCTGGCTCGCCAGCTCCAGGCTCCCTCCCCTCTCCTCCCTGCTTTTATGACTTTTTAGTAAGTCTCCCAAAAGAATTTTTGGGGATGATGGACTCAGTCATGAACCCTTAGCCTGAAATTACCGCAAAACCCAAATAAAGGACTTCAGCTCTCCCGACAAGTAAACAACACACGATTGCACAGCGTCTATTTCCAAAGTCATAACAAGCTCCTGTTCTTGGCTCTGCACCCCGACTTTTGAGAGAGTGTCGGCGGTCCTGGGGGCCTGGGGGGCCTGATGCCCACTCCCAGTCCGTGCCCGCCTCGCCCAGGGCGCAGGGACTCCTGGCTGGCGCTCAGGGCTGAGGAAGGATGCTCTTTTGATCCCACCTCTCGGGTGGCTCGGGGGCCGTGGGGAGCGGGGCAGTTTGTGCGGGTCTGCCCGGAAGGCTCCGGCGGCCCGAGCCGCTTGCCGCTTTCTCCAGGGCCTGGGGCTGTCTGCTGCACCTCATTTTCTCCAAATGTCTGCTGCACACTGATGAGGTCTCCGCACCCCACCTGTGAAGGAAGAGTGCCCCCCGCCCCCAACAGCGGGGGCCTCGGAGTGGAGACCTGACTTCTCCGGGCGGCTTGAGGCAATCACTTAACCCCCGCGCCCGCCGGGGTGGGAGGCCAGCCGTGCGCCGCCTGCCTTTAATCAGCAGGAAGCACCACCTTTCTCTCCTAAACTGTTTGCTCGGCCAGTAAATGAAACATGCCCTTAGAGCCTTGGTTTTCGTCCAGTAGGTGAGGAGTTTTGGGAAGTAAAATTCAAACAGGAAAAAAAAAAAAAAGAAGCCAAAAAAGAGCCCTGGGAGGAATACGCGAGGAGGGCCCCCCCCCCTTTCTGCACCAGGAGACCCTCATTGTCCTGGAAGGCGAGGCATCGCCCCCCGAGGCGCACGGGGAGGGGGGCTCCCAGCCCGATTCTGGGTGTGAGCGTCTGCACGTACCAAATCCGGATAATGAGGTGGCATGTTAATGACCCCCCAATTTACCTTTATGCTGCGCAGTCGCCGGGAAGGTTTACGGGGGCTCGGGTCTTTCCCGCAGAGGCAGCAGGAGCTGCCCTTCTGTTGTAGGTTGTTGATCGGAGCCTCCCAGTCTGGTTAGAAGGGAGCCGTTGGCCACTTGAAACATAGTAATTACTTCTGTGAAAGCTGCTACATTAAATAAGTGTTAGCCCCATGATTTTTTTTTCTCCAAGACTTTGGTTTCTTTTGAAAGAAAACATTTTCTTACTTCTCGGCAGGTCTGTTTGCCACCGGCGTGGGGGCCCTGAAGCCATTTGCCCCGCCCTCAAGCGTGCCCGGGCCCAGGGGACTTGTGTTCCGCAGCCACGCTGAGGGGGGACAGCGAAGGGCCCCGGGCAGGGTCACAATCCCAGGGTCTCAGGCCAGCGTATAAGGGACTTGGGCAGAAAGGTCCAGGTCAGAGATTGGCGGGCGCCCTCCGCTGACCTCCCCGTTTCCGTGGGGGGGAGGCCACGTTCACACAGGTGTGCGATCGGCACCTCCCTCTCCGTCCGGGACATTTCCTTCCCCAGAGGAGACCCCGTGCCTGGTGCTCGGTCACTCCCGGGGCTCCTCCCTCCCAGCCCCCAGCCCCCAGCAGCCACTGGCACAAGCTCCGTCTCGTGGACTTGCCCTTTCTGGACACTTCCCGTGAACGGAGCATGCCGCGTGGGCCTCTGCGCCGGGCCGTCACCGAGCATCACGTTTTCCAGGTGCTTCCATGCCGCCACGAGGGGAGGGGGTGTCCGCGCTCCATGTAGACAGACACGTCCGTTTATCTGTCTGTGGATGGACACGGGGTCGTCGTGCCCTTGGGGACTCTGGACACACTGCTACGGGCCCCCCGCTGTCTGGGTCCCGGCTCCCCATTCCTCTGGGCAGAGCTGCTTTCCTGGCTGACCCCGTTCCTCCCTCGGCCCACATCTCGCGGTCTCGGTGCCACAGGCCTGGCGCCCGTCCAGGTAGCAGCATCTCGGCACCAACTCTCTCCTAGGAGGGACCCCAAAGAGAGGCCTGCACCAGATGTCAGACCTGGTGACCTGCATCCCTGGGAACCCCACATTTGTGACCTCAGCAGACCTCTGTCTTGACTGACCCTTAGGTCACCAGGAGCTGAGGAACCCATCCCCGCGGCCGCTGGCCCCACCAAGAGGCCCCGAGCTGCCCAAGCGTTGGAGCAGATTTCATGCTAATCCAAATTCGGAGTCCTCCCGAGAGCCTGAGACAGGACCCCGACCCCTAATTTCCAGGGCCTGACACAAACCGGAACGGTTCCGGAAAGACTGTTTCACTACGAGCCCCGGGTTGGGTGCCCTCTCCGACGGGCTTCCCTGCCGTTCCTAGACGCACGGAGCGTGGGCAGCTGCCTTCCTCGCGTTCCTAAAGCAGAAGGGGCACACGGGTCCTCGGGGGTCTGCGTGGGGCCTCGCAGAGCCGCACAACTCTGCGGGGGTTCCGAACCCTGCTTCCCCGCGTCCTTGGAGCACAGAGCAAAGGGAATGTCTCCTGGGTGGGGCGGGGGGAGATGGCGGTCGGCGCCGTGAATCTGCCCCGTGTCCCAGGTGGTCCCCGTGGGTCACACACAGGGGAGGGCGAGCCGCAGAGCTTGACGCTGCCTTGTCTCCTTCAGGTGACGGCGACATTGTAAATAACATGCATGAGCCCGACCCGGACCTGCTGGCCGGCGAGAGCGCGGAGTACGAGACGGAGGGCAGCGTCGTGTCCCCCATCCCCATGGGGCCGCCGTCCCCCTTCCCCACCAGCGAGGACTTCACCCCCAAGGAGGGCTCGCCGTACGAAGCCCCCGTCTACATTCCCGAGGACATTCCCATCCCGCCAGACTTTGAGCTCCGAGAGTCCTCCGTCCCAGGGGCCGGCCTGGGGATCTGGGCCAAGAAGAGGATGGAAATCGGGGCGAGGTTTGGCCCTTACATGGGGGCACCCCGGGCCACGTGGAAGGAGGCAGACTTTGGATGGGAGGTGAGCATTCCCGCGTGAGTGTGATTGATCACGGCCATTTATCTTGTGTTCCATCTATTTATAAAGCCGGGCTGCGCAGGGCTGCCTGAGGCGGGAGGCTCGCTCGGAGGGAGCGCTCGAATGTCACATTTCCCAGGCTTATTTGGTCCTGCAGCGTGCATGACGCGACTCGGCAAACATCGGCGGTCCTCGTGGGCGCCTGTCAGCCCTCATAGGCTGGGCCTGCTCTCTTCCCGGAAATGTGTCTTTAATGAGCTCATGTCTTGAAACACCCATGCTCCCCGTCTGGGTCTTAGGTGCTCAGGCTGCAGTCTCTGCAGAACCGTGCAGATTAATGGAATGTCCCGGAACAGGAGTCTCTGCTCTGGGGAATGCTCCTGCAGATGGGGGGGGGGGGGCTCTTGTAGAACAGGCCTGGTGGCCCCCCGCCCCCCGGGCCCTGGTCAGCCGGCTCTCTAAGAGGAACCCCCACTTCCCAGACAGCGGGGGAACGAGTCTCATGCTGCCCGGGTGGGCATCCCGCGGCTTCGATCTCCCTGGCAGCCTGGACCTGTGTGCGGTCAGGAGAGGGGGGGGCCCTTAGGTGAGGGGTGCTGCTGTCCCCAGTCCCTCAAGCGCTAGGGGTCTTGCGAGGTGGTCGTCGTGGGGACCACAAGCCCCACGAAGTGGCCTCCCCGCTGGCCCGGGCTCTTCTGCCGGCTTCGCACAGCCAATGCTTGGTGGTATTTTTGGCAGAGACCCTGCCGGGCGGAAAATGCACAAACCCAGATTCCTTCTGGGTGTTTCACAGCTTCCAAAAGTGCTTGCCGGAGGTCAGCTCTAGGAAGGGGCCAAGAGTCCAAGGAGGGAAGAGGACTGGCGTGGCGAGCGGATGTGGCCCGTGGCGGCACGTGGGGTGTGGACGCTGGGGACTGGGCACGCGCCGAAAGCCCAGGGCTTTGAGGGTTTAGGTGAGAAGCAGGTCAATCAGGTGGACGAAGGGACAGGCTGGCCACGAGCCCCGGGGGTGAGAGCCAGTGTGTCCCCTGCTGTCTGGAGGCAGCCGACAGGTGTGTGCCGCTCAAGGTCGGGCTCACCTTCAGAGCAGCCCAGCCAGGGGCCCAGGAGCAGGGTGCGGTGGGCAGCGAAGGAGCTGGAGATCCCGCAGCTCCTGGGGTCACCCCGCAGGGGACCAAGAAGAGCCTTTTGCGGACTAGGCCTGGCCTGGCCTCCCCACGCGGCCGCTCGGGAGCGGGGTTTCGGGGTGTTTGTCGGACAGGCTCGGAGACACGGGCCCCGTTTAACCAGCAGGCAGCCCGCGGACGGTGGAGGGCATGACCTTGGGATGACCTTGGGGCAATTCGGCGCTTGTCTGCTCTCATACATGCTTCTGTTTGCTCTTTTTCTAAAGAAATGGCGCGTATCGCTTCTGCTCGCCTGGTGCGCGGCCTGGCACCGCCTGTCACCAGCTTCCGCCCGGTGCCTCTTGACTTTTCCTTCATTTTCTGCCCACGTGAGGGGCCGTCTCCTCGCCGGCGCGCCGCCCGGGGCCGCCGCGGGCTTTGTTCCGTGGTCGTGACCTGACAGCCGCCTTTCATGCCAGCACTTAGGATATTTGCCCACAACCCAACGTCCTCAAACAGCGTTCCAGACGCACCCCGACGTTATCTTGGCTGACCTTGTTTTCCTTGCGAGCTCGGGCACCGGCGACCTGCCTCTGTGATCCGCCTTGGGGCTTTGCGGCCTTCTGTCACACGGGTCTGAGCCGCCGAGGGGGGCTGTCCTGGCGACCGAGGACCGATGGCGGAATTGGGCGGGAAGCCTCTGCCTCCCTCGATGCAGGAGAGAGGGGAGCAGGCGGGTACCCCGAAAACTCAGGGCAGACCCACTTCTGCCTGAAATAAATAAGGTTCAGTCAGGTTCTTCTCTCCCCAGACCTTAGTGCAGGCCTTTGGGGCAGGAAAACCAACCATCATCCCTCGTAAGGGAGAGCCTTGCTGGATTTCCCACGTGTGCCCACGTGATTGCGGTTTCCCGTAGTTTTGTGCCTTCCTCTGGCAGGACCTGTGGCTCGGCTGCCCCTTCGGTTAGGCCCTGTCCTTTGCCTTTGCAGACAGGGCCTGAGCCTGGGGCGGGGAGAGGGGGGCTCCCGTGTCTTTCTGTGATTCTGGACAGGAGAGGGGCCTCCGGGGAGCCCCCGAGGCGTGAATGCTAACAAGGCACTCTGACCACGGCAGACGCCCGGGCTGCCGTCCCGCCGAGATGCCCCCTTGGGCTCGCGGTGCACTCGCGAGGCACTGGGACGCGGAGAACCTTGGTGCTGAAGTGTCGCGTCAGCAGGGGACGCCGGCCAGACCCAGGACAGTCGGAGGCAGGGCCCAGGGATGGCGCACGAGCCTGTGTCATCTCGGGACGCACCGAGTGTTGGAGGTGTAATTGCTCACGCTGGTAACTAAGCGTTATAAATCGGGGCGATTTGATTTCACTGCAGTGGACACGGTATTCATTTACTGAGAAAGAACTGGTGATGACACGTGAGCAAAGATGACAGAGGAGATCCGCGGAGAGCCCGGGACGGTCTGCATCCCCAGGGACGGCAGCAGGTCTGTGGGCAGGAGCTCGGGAGCGTGGCTTCTCCCGGAGGGCTGGGTCTGGGGGTCCAGCACGGCAGGGAGAAGCCAGACGCTGGTTTAAAATCAAGGTCTAATGGATTATTCTTACCGTCAGTGGGGACACCATGGAAACAATATTCTTTCTCCCCTGAGAGCAAAATTCTCGTTCTGGACCATTCCAGAAAACGGTCCTGTTTTCTTTTCTCTTTTCATAGTGTAGGTTGCTCCTCGTGCGTCCTTCCCGCCGTCCCCACGCGCTTCTCCCTCCCACGTGTGCGTCAGACGGTCCGTGGCTCTGAACCTCCCTTCTCCTCGGTGCTTCAGGGCACACCAGGAAGTGACTCCCACGTCAGGCGGGCCCCTGCACCCCGGACCTGGCCAGCCGTGGGGCCAGACGGGAGTGTGGGCTGCGTGGACACGGTCCCCCAGGAGCCATCCGAGAGGGTGGCAGTCCGTCCCCCCGCCTGGGAAGATACCCGAACTCCCGCCCCCTCTGCCCAGACGCAGCCTGCTGGCTGACGCAGCCATCACTCGCTCTGCCCAGAATAAATCACCCTGTGATTGCATTTGATTGCCCCGGGGTCTGAAAAAACAATGATTTTGATCATTTGTTGAGTAAATCATGACATTTATCATCGTGCTGCTTATTCTGCTAATTAAGAGCGGGCTGCTCGGTCGTGCCACCTGCCCCGGGCTCCGGGCCCGTAGTGGGTGGGAGCATCGTGCGGGACCCCCGGGGGAGGCGGGAGGAGCCGTGTTCAGCCCGACAGTGCCCGTGCTCAGCGTGCTTCCTCCTCGAGCGTGCGTCTGCCCCGGAGAGCCCGCCGAGGGCAGCTTCTCTGGCGCCCAAGCGTGGCCTGCCTGGGACGGGCGCTCGGACATCGGCTGTTGGGTGAACGGGTCTGCCTCTGTTTGAGAGGCTGACGGGAAATGTTAACGTGAATTGATGGGGTTTCGTTTATCTGCAGAATTCACTCAAGTAGATGACCTCATCCCCTGGCTTTCGTGTCTGAATCGTAATGTGCGTGTTCGTTTGTTCAATCAACAAACAGGCTGTGTCTGGGCCAGGCCATAGGGGAAGGTCTGGGGTTACAGGGCAGAGCGGCCCCGAGGCCTCAGGCTTCCGTCACACGGCCCCAAGCCCCCTCCTCCCAGACTCCCCGGCCTCCCGCAGACCAGGGGCCGCCGGGACACCTGGAGATGACGGGCGAGGCGAAAGCTACTGCCCAGCCCTGCACTCTCGGATGCTGGGAAATTTCTGTACGTTTAAGGTACCTTACGGTCCAGAACACACACCCTTGGAGACAGGCCCGGGGTTCCGAGGAAGCTGCCTCTCCGGGTGTCCACGCTTGTCTGCCTACGTGCATTTTAGAAAAGCAATGCTTTCTTTTCCGAGGTAGCCACTGAGCACCCTGAAAATGGGAAGTTTGACGTCTAATTCTGGTCCAGAGTGGAGGCTGGCGATGAAGCTCCCTGGGCCCCGTGCTGTCCACTGCGGTGGCCGTCCAGCCTCTCATGTCCCCAGGACGGAGTCTCTCCAAGGCGCTGGGGACACGCACTAGAGCCGAGAACTAGCTTCTCCAAGGACCCGGGAAGCTTTCCCGGCCTCCAGGCTGGAGGCCAGAGGAGTTCTGGGGTCCCTGGCCCCTGTCACTGGCCCAGCCGGGCGTGGCCGGGGCGTCACACAGACCCTCCAGGGCTACAACCATGTGGCCCCTGACCTGAGGCCTCCTCTTCCTCCTCAGATCCAGGGTCTCTGCAGGAACCTCTTTTCCTTCTTCTCCTCTGGCGTTCAGCCTCGCCTCGTTCCTCCGTGTCCAGCTATGAACCCGGGCCTGCCCCTGCATGGTCACGTGTGGGTGTGCATGTGCATGCACACTCATGAGCACCTGCACAGGCGCACACGCACACAGACGCACATGCATGCACGCGCACATACACACGCACATGAGCACCTGCATATGCACACACACATGCACACATGCATTTGCACACGCACACAAGTGCCTGTATATGTGCATAGGTACCTATGCACACACATGTACACAATGCATGAACACGCACACATACACACACGTACGTATGCATGCACACACACATGGGTGCACATGTGAGCATGTGCACATATATGCACAGGCATATGCACACCCAGCACGTACGTGTGCACACACACCTTTGGATTTTGCTGAAAACCCTAGCCCGGGCTCCCGGCCTCCATGGGCAGGAGGTACCCTGTCCACCTGCCTGGAGTCGGCAGCTCTGGCAGGCAGAGGGTCTCCGGAAACTGCCACCCCGTCTCCCAGCGTGCTCAGTCCACGGGGGTCCAGAGAGGCGTGGGGGGGGCCGCTGGCGATGGGTCATCGGGCACCTGTGGGTACTGAGCAGACGCTGCCTGCCGCTGCTCCGGGCTCTCCTTCGGGGGCACCCCCGCCCACCGGGGGAGGCATCCGTGCTCCCTGCGGCCCACACGTGCCCGCGCGCCCTCGCCCACACACGCCGCGTGCGGGGACCACGCCCGAGCCTCCTCTGTGCGGCTCTCCTGCTGGGATGGCTCGCGGACCGGCCCACGGTGCGTTACCCTTGTCATCCCAGCCGCGGGGTAAGAGCTGTGGCCGCGTGGGCCCCGGGCGGGGGGAGCCGCCCACGCCATGCAGGCTCTGCTCCGCGGCTTCCTGCCGCTCTGACAGCTCACGGGTTAAGTATTTGAACGTGGTATTCTCAGCCCGAATCTTGGCCGTCCTTTCTCTCGGCACACTGGGGACCGTCGGGCACGCACCCCACCCCCCGGTCCCAGGAGTCTCAGAACCTCCCTGCTTTGCCCTCCTCTGCCTGGCACGGACTCCCCCCTGCCGCTTTCTACTCTGTCTGGGTGGCCAGGAGTTTTATTTTAGGCCGGGATACATGGCAGGGTGTTTGTCCCCCTGGTGACTTTCTGAATGTGCTTAGGAGACACACCGTACATTCTGGAAGCCGTGAGCCTGTGGCTCAGTCGGTGCTCATGCCCCTCGGAAACAACACACGGGCAGTCGTGCGTTCGGGGCCCGTCCCTGGGCCGGCCAGTGGGCGTCTGGGTTCGGGGGGCCGCATCCTGTGGGAACAGGCCTGGCCTTGGTGTGCGCGCCCAGAACCCCGCTCAAGGACACCTCGCTCTCCGGGAGCCACTCGGCGCGCACCCCGTGCCGTCACCCCCGAGCGCTGTGACATCGGGTCCCGACGTTTCCAGCCCAAGAATGCCATGGGATCCCGCGCTCTCTTAGGCCCGGCTCCGAGGCGCGGGTATATAAGGAATTTCAGAAAAAAGTGGAGAGAATGACTAAGAATACCTCCCTGATAGTGTTCTCCTTTATTTCCTTAAGGGGTAATAACTCAGCCGCAAGCCAGCAGAGGGTACTTTCTTTAAATAGAGCATTCTGATTCACAAGCGAAAAAGGAAATAAATATTTTCTTTTCATATTTGAGAGACGTCCCCGAATACCAACTTCTTAAATGGTATTTTACCCTGTGCATCTCTCTCTCTCACACACCAGCGACAACCAAGCCCACCCCTGCTCTGGACAGGCCTGCTTGGGAGGCAGCGCCGTGGAAAATCCTGACGGGCTGTCAGGAGGAAGCGGGCGGGAGACGGGGTGGAGGGGAGGCTGGCTTCCCCTCGGCTCTGCTCGGTGGCCCGTTCCCGTGGGGCCCTGGCTCAGCCCTTCCCGCCGGCTCCGAAGGCCACCACTGGAGAGCCGAGCGCTGTCACCTCCCTCCTGTCTCTCTGTCTTTCCTCCAGGAAAATAGCGGATGGTACGCGGAGGAAAGGTGACAAAGGCCCCTGGCCCCTCTGTGCTGGGTGGGACTGGCGAGGCCCGGGGCGGGCTGCCCGTGTGGCCCGGGTGCAGAGCAGGGACAGGGCCCACGGTCACCGGGCGCCCGCTGTGTGCTGCACACAGCCCGCGCATCGGTCCTCACTCTGCCCTTCGTGAAGGGATCCCACGTCCCAGCCCCGTGGGCGGCAGGGGGCCTGGCACCGTGTTAGCCAGCACCGCTCAGGGGGCCCTGCTGCTTACGATGTGGAATTCTCCAGACCCCAGAGAGAACCTTAGGGTCAGGATCCCGTAGCCCCCGAGCGCCCGGGGCCCGGCTGGGGCTGAGACGTGTCCAGGCCGGAGCCGCGCGGCACGGTCTGCATCGCCCTTTGCACACGAGGTTTTGTTCCGACCCTGGGAGAGGCCCAGGGAGAGAGGGGCACACGCTTCGCCTGCTCACCTCGGGCTCGGGTCCCAAGGTGTTGGGCCAAACAGCCTCCAGGGCACTTTCAAAATGCAGATTTGGGGCGAATCTGCTAGAGTTCCCAGGGGTTCCCCGAGAATGTGCACCCTAATTAGCTATGGGAGCCTGGATACTCGGAGGAGTCCCCTCCAGACCCAAGTCCTGGGGAAGGGGGGCTTACCTTGAATTTCCTGCCCCTGCCTCCAGATGCCTCCCTCTCCCCCCTGGGACCCCAGAGAGACATTGTCCTGCAGGTGTGAGGACAGGTAGCAACAGAGGCTTTCTGAACTCCAGAGCTTGTCGGGGCCCGGTGGACAGAGTGGGGCTGGGGTAACCAAGGGGGCAGGGGACAAAGGGGAACCTGGCCAGCCCGGCGCCACCAGCTTGAGCTCGGGGCCGCAGGGGAGGCTGGGCAAGGGGCTCCCAGGGGCTCTCACCCCCGCGCAGTGGGCCCCTCCCGTGGCCGTGGCCCCTCCCGTGGCTGGGACAGCTGCCGCTTCAAGTGTAGAAGGTACGGGGGGCACCGCTGTTCTCGCTCTCACGGTACGGATGGGAGCCCGGAGCCCGGGGAGGGAGGCAGCGCAGGGTCATACGGGAGGTTGGCACAGGGGTCAGTGATCAGACTTGGCGCCCTGCCGAGTGCCCCCGCAGGTCACGTAGCAGCTCCTGCCGGGAACGGGGCCTCAGCCGAGCCCTTCCCCCGTGCCCCCGGCCCACAGGGACACTGCCTGCCTGGGGGGCGATGGCCCGGCCACGGCTCTCCCATCGAGGGGAGGTGCGCAGCGAGTTGGAGCTCCTTTGTCTGCTCCCCCACGGCAGAGCTCGGGCCCACAGGTGGTGCTGGAGGCCCTCTCTGGGCTGAGCCCCAGGCAGGAGGCAGCGGTGGGGACCCACGTGCCGGGAAGAACCACCGGCACCGCCGTCATTTGTACAGAAGATAGTCCCCAGCAGCAGACCCCCCAGGGAGCAGCGGGGGCTGCCGCTGGCCGGGGGGGGGGGGGGCTCCCTGGGAAACCCCCGTGTGGCCTTGGCCGCCCTAGGTCCAGCCCCTCGGGGGGCCTCCCTCCCGCCGGGTGGGACGAGAGTCCCCGGTGTCGCAGGCCATAAAAGGTCTCTCTGGGTCATGGGACAAGGGTGTGCACCTCCCAGCCAGGCCTGGCCTGCTTATCAGAGCTTCTCTCCAGTTGAGAATTTCTGTGACCGGTCAGCCCCAGGTTAGGAATGTGTTCTCATCATGTCACGGGCCACCTCGGCCTCAGCCCCAGCCGAGGGCAACGCAGTGGCTCACGCCGCCGAGGGACCCCTGCAGGCGCCTGCCCAGCTCGGCTCGGGGCGTCCGTCCGTCTGCTGGGCACGATGGCGCGGCTGGGTTTGCCCTGGTCAGGGGTCCGGTCAACCCGGGGCGGCCTCTCCGCGGGCCGGCCCGCGTGTCCTCCCGCCGTGGGAGCCGCCCGAGGCTGGTGTGCGGACAGCGCGTCCCCGGTCCGACTGATGCTCAGGTTAATTGCACATCCCGGCCCTGCTCGGTCGGTCGTGCTCCACGTCACTCCCTGCCTGTTTAGATCTCTCTAAAGTCCCTCGGGCTTATCAGCGCAGTCACTGCACGAGGAGCTAAGATTTCTGCCGTTTAGGCCCGCGGCATTGTCGGTCCCTGCGGCAGCCGAGATAAACCCTCACCCAGAACAAAGTCGCCGTGACCTTTTACAAGTAGGAGCGGCCTTGTTTCCCTCCAGACTAATTTATCAGCCTGCCTTTCAGCCAGGCCCTCAGCGGAGGCCCCGGAGGCGGCTGCCAGGAGGGGGACGGGGATTAGGACGCCTGGCGGGTCCTGGTCCTCCGCGGGCACCTTCGGGTCCGGGCCAACGCGGGAAATGGCCGGGGGAAGGGCAGGGACTGGCCCGGGAGACGCGGTCAGATGTTTGCCAAAGCGGCAGGGCCTGCGGGGGGCCGATCCCCCTCCCCTGGCCACCCTCTGGGCCAGAGGAGATCCAGACTGCAAATACCAGTAAGGGCGTGAAATGGCCTCCAGACACCCCCAGGATTAGCCCCTGAGGTCCAGGAAGATGGCGAGGGCTCTGTCTTCCCTCCTGCAAGGCCAGACCTCATGTGAGCCAACACGGGCAGCGCTTTGAGCTGAGGGCCTTCCAAGGGCATGTTTCTAGAAGGTTCCAGCTGCTCTGGCCCCTGGCGTTGGGTTCACACAGGAGCACCCCACTGGGTGAACTTGTAAGAAGCCTGATGTCTGTGAAGACTCCCCGGGGGCTCCCCGGCCCGGCTCATGGGCTCGCCAGCAGGGAGAGGCCAGAGGTCGCACCCCTGGGGGTCCCGACCGCCGCCCAGACTGCCACCGCCCCGCACAGTCCTGGGGGGCCCCGGGCGACCCTTTCTCTAATCTGAGCTTTCCAAGGTGACTCTGACCCCCGCGGGCCCAGGGCTGCAGCCCCCCCTTCTGTCCGCCTCTTCCTCTGTCCCCAGGGAATCTGGATGTCTCAGGCTTCCGTCTCCTGGGTGCACACGGTAGGCGGTGACATCAGACTGCCCGCCGCGCGGACGCTGGGCCTTTCTCTTCACGGAGGCTGAGCACGCGCCGCCGTCCTACCAGCAGGGAGAGCCCGCAGTGGCGACGGCCCGGGCTCCCAGGGGCCCCTCTCTGGCGCAGCCGCACGACCGGACATCCCCGGTGAGGGCTGGCTTCAGGGAGGGTGAGCCCAGCCAGCTCGTCACGGCACCGAGGTCTGGCCTGCGGTGGGGCACTGCCGTGGATGCGGCCCTTTGCCCGTGGCTTCCTTTAGACTCAAGTACAGTATGAGACCTCAGAGCCATTGGCGGGATCCGAAGCAGGAGTTTAGGGCTCCTAAACATGCAGGGGGAGTTAGGGGCCTTGCCTTGGCCCTGGCCGGCCCGGTCAGCGGCTCCAGGAGGAAATTCCTGCAGGACGTGCCGCTGAGCCTCCGTTTCCCTGAACGTCCTCCCCGGAGGGGCGGCCACCTCGCTTGGCGCTGACCTCCAGCCCCGCGCCAGGAGACTTGCACGGGGAGAGGCGGCGGGGGCGGAGACTTGCACGGGGAGAGGCGGCGGGGGCGGAGACTTGCAGGGGAGAGGCGGCGGGGGCGGGGAGAGAAGGGCGGGGGCGGGTTGCAAGCAGATCCAGGGTCACATCCACGCCTGGGGGAGGAGCCCTGGGAAGGCAGCCGCCCTCAGTGACTGATGTCCCTCTGTGCACGGGGGACCTGGGCTCTGTGCCCTCGCATGGGCTGGAGGGGTGGGAAAGGGATCGGCTCTTCGTTTTGATAAATGCCTTCCAGCCCCATAAATATCACTGGAGCTGCCACGTGCAAGGAGACACGATTTCCCTTGTCTGTGGGGCCGGCATTGTCGTGGGGGGTGACTGTCGTGGAGCCGACCCAGAAGCCTGTCCGGGGACAGATGACGGGCCACACGGCGGCCGAGAGGGGCATCTCCGGTCCGTGCAGACCGCCCTCCACTGACCTAGGCGCCAGCCTGTCCCCCGCCCTCTGGGCGTCTCGGTGCCTCCTGCTCTCCCGGGAGTCACGTGGCTCGTGGGACGCGGTCCCTGACGAGGTCGGCACTCCACCGCCAACAGTGGGGACGGGGCTGCCCGGGCGTTGGGAGCAGCGGGCTCGAGGCGCCTGCAGGACCCGAGGGTGGTGGTCTCTGCTCTTATCCCCCCGCCCCCGCCGCAGGCCCCTGTCGTCAGCCAAGCGCGCATTCCTCCAGCAGACCTTCAGCCAGACCACGAGCCCAAGTCCACGGCCAGGGCCTGGCTGGAGACGTGAGGCTCTCCCCGAAACCAGGCCGCGTACGGCCCGAAGGAGGAAGCCAGAACTCCCGACCCCTTAGGGTCTGTCTGTCCTGGATTGACTCCCTGTCTGTCTTGGATTGTCTCGTCCTTGTTCACTCCTACTCAGGATTGAAAATACATTAACAATTGGGATGCCTGAAGCAGCAGGCCCGTCAGGCCCCGTGGCCTTGGTGGCACCGGGCTCTGGCTCCCCAGCCCGAGGCGGCACATTTGTTGTCCTCACTTCCGGCCCCTGGGGCGGGTCCTCGGCGCCAGTGTCTCCCGCCCTCCCTGTCCAGCCAGCGGATCCGCCGCTGCAGAGGCCTGGCCTCCTCCGCGGGCCGTCCCAGGCACCCCCAGCCCCTCTGGCCTCCTCGCTTGAGCGGTTCCTGTTTATAAACGCAGACCCCACACATCCAGCCGCACCGTGTGCCCTCGGGGCTGAGGTCGGGGAGGACAGCCCGTCCCTGGGGCTATCACCCTGCTCCCTGGCACTCCCCACGCTCCGCGGTGTCTGGGCTCAGCCAGGAGGCAGAGGCCGGGCCGCTCCCGCCTGCCCCCGTCTCTGGGTGCCGTTTCCGAGGGTCCCAGGCTGCACAGCTCAGTGGCCCTCACTGACCTCGGGGTGCATGGCCGGGGAGGTGGCTCCCTGGGAGGGGTCCCCCTGCCCCCCACATTGCCTCCAGGTGGATTGTCATCCTCTCCGTCACACAGGGGAGACTGAGTCCCGGGAAGGGTAATTGGTGCAGCTAACAGAGCAGGTAACCTGGGGCGTTGGGTCCAGCCCACGCCTGGTCTGTTCCCTTGGCTCCAGCCGTTCCCAGTCCCGGGGCGCCCCTCGCGCGGGGATTCGCGGGAACGCAGAGAAGACTGCACGGGGCTCGGGGCCCAGGCCGCACACCTGTCCTGAGAGTGAGAAGGCCCAGCCCGCCGGCCTCCCGCGTGGGGGTCACCTGGCCTGCGTCACGCCCTCTAGTGCCCAGCAGGCAAGGGACCGAATGGCCATTTCAAGACTTTGTCCCTCGTAAGAGAGGGACCAAGAGAGTTTGTGGGGCTTTCCAAGACGGCGTGGGAGACAGAGGAAGGTGGTTCTCACTCCGGGTGCCGCTGAGACCCAGCCCTCCCCCATGGTAGCGTTTTTAGCCAATCTCCACATTTTCCGTGTGGGGGTTCCAGTGGGGACCGACGCGGGGACTGACGGGCACGCCCCTCACCCCGATCTGCACACTCGCGCCCCGGCCTGCTGGCTGTGCTCCCTGCAGGCTCCGGAAACATCTTCCTCAAGCAGGAGAAGCTGATTTTGGGGCGAAGAGATGGGACGTCAGCACCCGAGGGGGGCGTCCTCGTCGGGACGAGAGCCGTGCGAGACCGCACCCCGGAAACCGGCCGCGGGGAGACAGAAGACCCCCCAGAGCCAGCCGGCGGGGCAGCTGGACCCCTCAGACTCGCTGAGCTCCCCCTGGAACCGGCGCCCAGCGAGGCTGGGGGTCAAAGACACGGCTGTTTGGGTCGTGTTTCAGGTTTCCCGCGAAGGCCGCGTGGGCCCGGGACGGGGTGCACGCCAGCCTCGGAGAGGCCGTGCGGGCGCGTGTCTTCACGGCCCGACCCCAGGTCTGCTGACCCCGGCACCAGGGGCGCGCGCCCCCGAAGGCCCTCGAGAGTCCCGTTCAAAAGGAAATGGTTAAAAGTGGGCGGGTGGCAGGAAAGCCGTGGAGCGGGACAGAGGCCCAGCGGTTGGCTAATTGGAGAGCGGGACCGGCGCGGGGGGGAAGGCCGCGCACCCGGACAATGTCCCCCCGAGCCGGGGGCTGGGAAGGCCCGGTGGGATTGTTATCGAATTAGTTGAAGTCAGAGCCCCCCTGAATGAGGCAAAGCAGGAAAGGGGAAATGAAGGCCCGGGTATAATGCGGCCTAAATGAGGGGCCCCATTCACTGCCCATGAAAAGGCTCCGGCTTCTTTTCTTGGGGAAAGGGGCGGCGAGCTCACTTTTGTTTGGCTGGGGGCGGGGGCCGCTCCTGGAGGATATACTTACCTACAGCCAGTGACAGGCCGAGGGCGGGAAAAAGGGGCATTGAGAGTAATCCCCAGCGCCCGCGGAGGCATGACAGGCGACACAATCACAGGCACACATCAAGGGCTCTCCAAAGAGCTCCTCCTCCTCTCCTCCTCTCCCCGCGCATGTCCCGGGAGGCCGTGGGCCAGGTCGCCGTGTCAGCGGAGCTCGCCCACCGAGGACGCCTGACCCCGCCCTCCATCCACCCCAAGGACGGAGATCTACTACGCGCTCACGCGGCGGGCTTGCGTCTTGCGAGTTGAGTCAGAGACTGATGTTTCTGGAAGTTGCCCCCAAACGCACGGGCAGAGGGGGGCGGGGGGCGCAGGCCCCACCAACACAGCACACCTGACAAAGTGCCCAGCTCCGTAAATATTTGTTGAATTCGCACATTAATTAATTTTCCAGATGAGATTTTCCTAATCCGTTTTTTAAAGAAAGTAAGGATTAAGCGTGAGTCTGGCCACGAGGCCGGGCTGGGGCTCGGGGGTGCGGGCTGGGCGCGCGGCGGGTGGGATGGCCCTTCCTGCGTCCTCCGAGAAGCTGATTTGCTGTTGGAAGCCCCCCCCCGCCCCCAACCGCGTGCGGCATGTGCACATGGCCCTAATCGCAGGCACGTCCCTACCCCCGTGCCACCGTATCACGCGGATCCAGAGGGCCCCACTCTAGAATTTGGCACAGAGCGGCCACGACCCCCCCAAACCCCAGCGGGTCCCGCTCGCCCCGACCAGCTGTTTCCTCGGTGGATCATCAGAGTCGTGGACCCATTGACCTCCCCACCCCGTTCCCCTTTGCCAGCGGCCCCAAGGGGCACCCTTGTCCTGGTTTGCTTAGCAAGGCCCTTGTCCGGGGCGCAGAGCTGGTTTGGGGTGGCCTTGGGGCCCACCGACCCACACAGACCGGGGCCCGGTCCTTCCTCTCCCGCCAACGCCTCCATTGCACAGTTGTGAGCTTGTCGGGGGGTCCGGTGTCAGACCTCCCAGTGAGCGAGCGTCCAGAATGGGCTTTACTGGCGCTGGGGCTCCGCTTCTGGGTGTCGCCGGGGAGCCTGGCTCTGCCCGTGCCCGGGCCGCATGCCCCCCTTGCCCCCGCGGGCCAGGGCCCAGGCAGGAGCAACGCCTCATGGTGGCAAGTCCTGGGCCCCAGCGAGATGTCCGGGAGCCGAGAGTCGCGGTCCATATTCAGAACCCTGCGTGGGCTCCTCACCACCGTCAGACGCCGAGCTCCCGGGGTCTGCGATGCTGTCTGATTTTCCCGGACAGGTTTGTTCAGGTGTCAGAGGGAGAGGACAGCTGTGTGCGCCCCAGGCTGGGCGGGCACGGGTCTGAGTCCTTGGGGATGAGCAAATACACACGTATTTGCAACAGGGAATCCCATTCGAGTACCTGGGGGTCCCTGGGGATGACGTGGCAGACGGTGGGGGCTTCAGGAGCCCTCGGGGCAGAGACCCGGATGTTTTATGAAACGGGGGGAGGGTATACGTTTTCCTCTTTCTGCAGACCCCAAACCTCTCTCCTGAGCAGCCGTGAGGAAATCGCTCGCAGGGAAGGGAAGTGATGGGCGTCAGGGGCGAGGTCCTGGGGCCGGTCAGAGGGCCATGCCTAGGCAAAGGTCTCCGGGGACCGCCGCCTGTGAGACCGCACTGGTCTCACACACACAGCCCGGTCACGGGGAGGAGGGCGAAGGCGACAGCCCACACGGGGCACGCAGAGGAGAGGACACGGCCGGAGACTGGAGCCAGACCTCGGAGGACGGTCTCGGGGCGGGGGGCTCCAGGGCAGGCACACGTGTCCCCACGGGGGCGGCCCGCCCACCCGGGATCCTCGGTCTCCAAAATAACGTCCAAGGAAGAGTTCTAGCTCAACGCTGTTTCTCCCTTTTTTATGATTTGGAGAGAAATTCTCAAGGTCATTTAATTCCGCGTCTGGAGGCACCGCAGCCCGCAGGCTCCCCGGCCACGCGGCCAACTGGGTCCCTTCCTGACGACAGACTTTACGACCTCAGGGCCCCTCCGTGCGTGGCGAGACTGCGTGAGGCTCGGCCTCCCGGGGGGACCAGCACGTCACCAGGGACGGTTTCGAAGCCGCCACATGCATTTGTAACGCCGAGTCGCTGGTGCGGCGGATGGCTTTGCTTTAAGGGTTATTTTTAAGTCAGGCTCGTGGGTGGCGGCAGCTGGAAGTCCCTTTGCCCAGTTTTGTGGCCCCGAGAGCCACCGCGGCCGCCCAGATTTGGCTCGCGGCTCTGCTGCCTGTCAGGGCAGTGGCCCTCCCCGCGGGGCCTCAGTGTGCCGTTCTGTGAAGTGGCCCCAGGCTCTCTGGCCGTGGGGATGGTGGGGACCGCCCGGCATGTGCTGAGTTCAGACCGCGGGTTCGTGTATGCCCTGCGAGCGCGCCAGGCTCGTGAGGGGAACCCAGAGTCGCCCCGGAGGGTGACAGGAGGGCAAGTGGGGTCACCCGCACGAGGCGTCTCACACTCTGTTCAAAACAGGTTTCGCCCGCGGCCTCTGCTGGCGCGCTCGCCCGGGCATCTCGGCTCCGGGTGCTGAGAACCGTGCGTGCCAGCAGCGCGCCCCGAAGTCCTGACGACCAAACTCTCCAGACATCCCAGACGTGCTCTGGGCGGCAGACCCGCCCTCGGCCGAGACCCGGGGAGACTAAGGAGGCGTCGATCCCGGCCTTTGCCAGCTTCCTCCTTCGGGGCGGCTCCCGCTCCGTCCTGCAGGCCTTTGCCGTCCGCCAGGACCGGGCACCCACGTGCCGAGGGGTCAGCACCGTCTGGTTCTCCCCTGAGTGCGTCCTGTGCCCGGCTCTCGGCGGCTCTGCCGCTGCCCGTGGCCCTTGTTACCTCTGGGCTCGGCCCCAGGCTGCCCGTCTCTCCACACGGCCTCCGGCCCGGGCACGGCTCGTTCCTTTGCGGAGGACGTGGCCTGAGTTGGGCCCCTCCCCAGACTTAGAGAAGGTGGGTTCTTTTTCCTCGTGCCTCAAGTTGCCGTGCAGGTGTGCGCGAGACCCTGGGGACCAAGAGAGAGCCGACGGACAGTCCTTCTGTCCAGCCCTGAGCAGGGACGAGCCCATCACCCGCCCTCTGGATGGCAGCAGCGGGCAGGCCCTCGCGATGAGCCGAGAGCTAGGTCATCCGGGCGCGGCAGGCCTGGGTCGGCCCCCCGCCGTGGCTCCCCGCCGACCCCCACACAGGGGCGGCAAGTCTCCCTGAGCGGAGGGGAAGTCTGGTACACTATTCCTTTCGAAGTCCTGGTTCCTGGTATTTGTCTCCTATTCAATGTGAAGGTCATCATCTTCACGGTTGGCTTGGAGCCCTTTTCCAGCCGCCACCTGCTGGGATCGGGGGCGGGGGAGGGGATAAGGCCGTGGCGGCGGACGGGCCAGTCCGGGAGCTCACGCCGATAAGGCCGTCTTGGCAATTTCCGATGAACTCGGCAGGGAACGCTCTGGGCCGCGCTTGTGGGTGGGGTAGGCCGACGCCAGGCAGCCTTTGAACGTCTTTGTCAAAAATATGGGAAAATTCTGGTTCCGGTGACAAGAAAAATTTATCACTGATCCAGTAAAGGTTCATGCTTGAGCAGGAAAGCCACAAGATAAGGACACAAAATCAATCTCCCTGGGGTTTCCCAAACACGGTCACACTTGAAAACCATGGGAGTCCAGAAAACTTCCCGAGTTAGGGAGCAGAGGAAACCCGTCTGCAGGTGCCCAGGTCCCGACAGGGCCGTCCCGACCTCTGCGCCTGCCCTGTCGTGACCTCAGACCCGCCAGAGCCGCCGGCCCCCGTTTCCTGCCGAGGTCCGTGAAGGTCACTGGCGCCCACGTGCTCCCCTCCGACACGCTCCAGCGGGAAACGATGCTGGTGCCCGTGGGGGGCGCCCGAGCAGAATGTCCTGGAACCCCAAGGTGGGAGCCTTTGGAGACACTTAGTTCAGCCGTGCCGCTGCTCCGGGGCACTGTCCGGGCGATGGGCGCCCCAAGCCTCCGCCGCAGAGCACCGCCACCCGCCCCGGGCGGGACCTCCCTGAGTTCCGGGCCTCGTCTCGCGGCCTCCTGGGCGCTGCCACCAGGGACTGTCCCCAGAACTCTCCAAACCGGCGGAATAAGAGGACCTGGCTGAGGCTGACACTCTGGCCCCCACGGCTGACGGGGGGGCTTTCCGGAAGGTGAGCTCCCATCTGTTCTCGTGCGCGCTGTTCCCGGGACCCTCGGTCGTCGCACGAGGCCCCGCGGTCCTTGGTAGAGACAGCTGTGAGAAGACGCGCGACCTCGCGACCACGTTTCTTTCTCAGCTACAGAAATTCAGTGACTCTCCTTTTTTCCTGGTTTTGAGAAACAGCCCGGGCACGAATGTCCAGAATGTGACTATTGATTGTGATGGAAGAAATCACCCGCGTTTAAAATCTCTCTACGGGAAAATCGTTTCCTGGATACTGGGTCTGTTACTGCAGTGACATTTGGCCATCCTGCGCTCCGGGGGCGTCCGGACCTCGGTGAGGGCCGCCTGGGCTTCTGGGCAGCTCCCGACGCTTCCGGCACCATCCGAGCGACCCACCCAGGTCCGAGCTGCCGTGGCGAGGACTGTTCTCCAGTGAGAGATGGGAAAACCGAGGCCCAGGAAGGTGACACGTCCTGCAGTCTCAGGAAGGGGCCGGGAGGGCTCGGCATCCAGGCCCCCGCCGCAGCCCGGACCGCGGGCGGCCTTGCACGTCACCGGCGTCGGAGGGGCCTCTGGGAAGCGCCTGCGAGCCCCGCGCTCCGGCTCCGGCCACACGTCCAGGGGAACAGAGCGCTTTCCGAGACCTCCTCTCTGGCGCGGATGCCGTGCTCTAGGTTGAAGGGATCAAAATTAAGGAGAGCTTGTGGCCTGCCTCAGGCGGCTGGAGAGGGCGCGTCCTTGACCTCCAGACCCATATTTACTCCCTGGGGCACCGGCCATTTGTGTATTTACTTGCGCGCTAGGACTTGCTCATTAGGTATGTATTTGTTTGCTTACCCCCTCATGAGAGAGGAATGCACTCCCTCGTTAGCTATAGATCTCCTTCTTCTCGGATTAGGTGACTGTCTCCTCACTCCTCAGACACGGGAACCGTCCCGGGGGCCCGGCAGCCTCGGGCGCCCCTCCCCCTTTCCAAGCAGACCCGTCTGAACCCTGTGAGTCGGGTCCTCGGACATCTTCCACCTCAAGTCTGAGACGGGGACGGGACAGACTCGGTGGCTGTGTCGGCGGCAGCGGTGGCTGGGGTCTGTTCCGAAGGGGGCAGGGGGCCGGCTCTGGGAAAAGAGGGTCTGGCGTGCAGTGAAGGCTGAGTTGGGGGCTTCCGCAGATTCGCAGCTTGGAAACAAGCTGGGCTCGCCTCCTTCTGCTCCGTGACTGAGGGGACTCCGTCCGTGGTCTCCAGGGAGCCCCCAGCTCGGCCCGCTCCGGCCCACATGGCCTCTGACCGCGGGGTCTCTGCCGCCAGCCAGCCAGGGCTCTTGGGGAGCAACAAACGTGCGGAAACAAAACGGAACTCCTCTGGTGCGCGGCCAGCGGGATCGCGCGTGCGTGTGCACATGCACGTGCGTGTGCGCGTGCACGCCTGGCAGCCGGGGCCGCGTGTGCGCACGGCCGCGGGTCGGCGTGTGCGTCTGGCGCTCCGTCGCTGCGGAGAGCCTCACGGCAGTGGGCACCATGGACGGACATGAAAGGGAGGACGATAAATAGTTTCCTACCTTGCTCTGATAATGGGCGCGTTCTTTACATTGATTAATCCTCACGTGGCCTTTGGACGTCAGTTTGGGAGTGACAGTAACAAGCCTCCCGAGGGCTCCGCTAATTTGCACTCCATTCACCCTCCCGTGAAAACCCGTCAGAGCCGCGGAGGACCTGCACAGCGCCCGGCCTCATTCAACGGGGGCGCGATTCGGTGGGAAAGGGGCCAGTTTCCACAATGCCCAAAAGAGCAAATTGGCGGAAGCTTTGTTCCTCCTTTTTCCTTTCCCCTTTTATGTGGTCCTGCACTAGTTAAGCTCCTCATTTGTCCCCGCCAGGGGCTCAGGGCTCGGGTCACCCTCAGGGCTGCCTTTCAGGTGATCTCGGTGCCCCCCCGGCCCCGCCCGGCCCGAGGGGGGGTGCAGGGCGGCCAGAGGCAGGGCCCCCGCGGGCATTTGGGGCGTCCCCGCCTGCAGGGGGGCACCAGAGGCGGCCTGAGGCTCATCCCTGCGTCCGCCCCCGGGGCTTGGGCCTCACGGACGTCCTGGCTGGAGATCCCCCTGCTTCCGGACTCGAAGGTGACTGTGTCCATCCCAGCCTGTCCCCTGCTTCCCCACCTCGCTGCTGCCTTACCGGCCACGATACATGGGCGCGCCACAAATTAAAATTAACGAGGCAGTGTCCCTTTGGCTCCCACCCAACATTTGCTGGCTCTGTTCCCCCCGCCCACCCCCAGCAATCTGTCCTCTCCCTGAAGCCTAGTATCAAAGGCGCTCAGTTTTCGAGTCTCCCGCCTGGTAAGGAATCCTCTACTCGCTCCTGAGTCGGGGGTCCCTGGGCATTTTCTTTATTTTGCTTCTTCGGGAGCCCCCCACCCCACCCCAAGCGCTAATTTAAAAGCCCCCTCCCGCCAGGGCCATGTGCAGGGACCGTCCTGGCAACAGGACGCGTGTCACCTGGGGAAGAAGGATGCTCCCCTCCTTCACCGGCCTCCTGCTTCCTTGGAAGGCCTCCGTGTTCGAAGCTGCTGCAAATCACATCCTGGACGCTGGCAGCCCCTTCGTTTGCCAGAAAGGGATGGCCGTCCCCAGCAGCACAGCACACAGACGCTCAGATCCCCAAATGAGCCAACAAGGACCGCTCATCCGTGGGAGGGAGGGAGGGAGAGAGAGACACCGTCCCAGATCTTCATGAGCTAAAGAGGGGCGGTCCAGGGGGTTAGAGGACAACCGTTTCTGCCTGCTTGGCTGACATGAATGGCCTCACCTGTTTTCCCGGGGAGAAGGTGGTACTGGGCAGGATGACAGGACCCCAGGTGTCCCACTCAGCCGTTGTCACTATAACATTGTCATTTGCCTCTCGGGCTTGTCACTGGCCGGGAAGCTGTAAGTGCTATGCGGGGCACGGGCCTGCCTTGCAACTTTGGGGGGTTCGTTGTGTGTGTTCCGTCGCAGGGAGTCTGATTTTACTTCCCCCAGGGCGCAGGCGTGCCAGCGTGGTCGGCCGAGGGCATCTGACCTCTGAGCGTCCTGGCTGAGCCCCGTTTCCTCCAGGCACCAGGAGGCCGAGCACCGCCTCGGGGGTCCCGCCCTCTCCGGGTGAGGAAGCAGGCTTTCCGGGACGCCGTGTCCCCCCGGGGTCACCCACAGACAAGGTCACAGGCAGGGCTGGAACCAACAACGGGCAAGGCCACGGGGGTGCCCTCCACGAGGCCTCCCTGCCCCCCGTTAGTCCTGCCGTTCCAGATCCTTATCAAGGCTGCCGAGCCTGGGACATTAATCCAGAAGCACACGGGGCCGAGGGAGCGGCCGGTGAGCCAGACGGAACGGCCAGGTGAGTGCCTGGACGCGCGTCTGCGTCCCATGGGGCCTCTCGGTCCGACTCGTCTCGAACCCCTGGCTCTTACTCCGTCACTCCCTCCCTGGAGGGCGCCCGGCCGCCGGAAGGCATTCAGCCCTGCCGGGCGAAAATGTGTGTCTCCATAAACAGTTTATTACAAAAGGGGGAGAAATAAGGAAGAGGGATCATGGCCTCCCTAATCAGATAAGCGCCTTTTCACTCCGTTCTCCCGCTGGACACAAACCAGAAACTTCTGGTTCCTGAGAAACCTGCCAACTTCCAACCCCACCTCTTCTTCTGAGCAAAAATTGTGCCTTTTCTGTCCACATGGCCCTGGGAGCCTCGAGCAAGGACAGCTTCGAGGAGCTGACTTCCCGAGTGAGGGCGCTGGTCAGACCCCCTGGTGCGGGAGCCCCGGGCCTTGGGCAGGAGCACAACCCCCCCCACACAAACCCCCTCCCACAAGCCCCCCGGCAGCGTCCACATCAGACGAGATCCACCCTCGGACGGCGACAACCTTGACCTCGGCCGAGGAGGCCGTGTGAGAGTGTGCTCTGCTGGGGCACGTGCGTCCTCTCACGGGGCAGGGACTGGGAGCCTGGGCGGTGGGCGCACTGGGCTCCATGGCCCCCGGCTTTCTCTCGGGGCCTCTGAACTCGGGTCTGCAGCAGCAGGCCTGACGAGGGGGTACGGGGGCCGTGCAGGGCTTGCTTTTCCCCCGGCCAGGCTGTCCTCGCAGGACCGTGGGGAGACGCCACCGCACCTGCTCACCCGTCCCTGGTCAGCCCTGACCTTCAGGCATGAGCCCTGCGTGGAGAATTCCCTCGTGACTGAAGGAATGTCCAAAGGTGTGCTCTCCTGCCCCTAACTCCAAGTGAGTGGGACGGGCCGGACAGAGGAGAGCAGGAGGCAGCGGGATGGACGGGCCCTCCCCTGGGTCAGCAGGTACTGTCGGGCCACGTGAGGAGGAACGGGTCTGTCTACGGCGCTGAGCAGAGCCCCAGCGATCGGCAGGGTCCGACGCACCTCCTTCAGACGGCGGTCCTGGGCCGGCCCCCCGCGCCCGCGCTCATGTGGGAGGGTAGGAGTGGGCAGGTAGACTGCCCTGCGGGGCCCCCAGCGGCATGGCCGCCGCTCACTGCCCTTCCGCCAAGCAGACGGGGGCCCTGGACCCCCTCCCGGTGCCCCGTTCCCGAGGACCCGTCGGCGGCCTGTCCCTCCGCACCCGTGGCAGCCACGCCGCGCTTCCCCCCTCTGCCCTTTCCCACTGGGCGTGGAGGGCTGGCGGTGGCCTTCTCCCTGCCATCCCCTGCCCTCCGCCTCGGGGTGCCCTCGGGCCCTCTGATTTCCCCTTGGCTCTCACAGATTCTGCCCGTGTCTGCTCCCTCATTAATCAATGTCAAGCACGGCATCGGCAACAAGGGCCGCATTCTTCCGCGGCCTCTCAGCCTCATACATCCCATTGTTCCGGGCCGATTCAGATGGCAAGAAAACAGCCCATACAGCACATAAAAGAGATGAGACAAAAATGAAAAGAATCGCGGAGAAAAAAGAGGAGGCATTTTTCCCCCTGAAACACTCGAATAAATACTCGGCAATGATAATTTAAATTATTCATACATTTATGAAAACAGCCATTGAAAAGTGAAGTGTATGATGCTCTTTGTCTATTTTTCTTGTCTGTTGTTTGGGATTAATCTTTACTGTAATCCGGGCTGGCCGTGCCCCCCTCACAAAGGCCACACTCTCTTTCCATGGGAAAAATGTTTCCGCATATCCCAGTGAGAAGTCGGGGGGGCGGGGGCGTTTGTGCTGATGTGGCAGTTGCGGGCCCTCAGGACGCTGGATGGGCTGTGTCCAAATAGTGTCCGATGAACAAAGAGCCCACAGTGGTTCTCACGTCCGTGTCCGTGTGGCGACACCAGGACCAGGGGGCCGGGGCGCCCGAGGGCCGTGGGGAGCATGCGCGCAGCCTGTGCGGCCCCGGCCCCCTCCGCCGACCACGTGACGGCCCGCCGGGGAGGGAGGGCCACGCTCGGCCGCGCTCCGTCCCCCCAGCTCCCCCCACCGGGGCTCCCGGGTGGCTGTCGGCTGCCGGACCCTGGGGGGACGGGCAGACCTCCAGGCCCGGGGGAGGAGCTCCAGCCGCTCTGCCCTTCGGCCGCGTCCGGCCCCGCGAAGGAAAGGTCCAAACCTGGGGTCAGACACCTTTAAGTCATTCTGGGCATCGCCGAGGGCCAGACGGTGGCCGGCCGCCGTGGGCTGCCTGCTGGAGGACACGGGCGGCTGGCGGTCAGTCCCGGGGTGCGTGCCCTCCCCCCTCAGCTCAAAGCGGCTGCTGGGACCCTGCCGAGCGCCCCCGGGGTGTCCAGTCGGCGTCCGGCTCCGCTCCCAGCGGCCGCGTCTCCAGAACGGAGGGCAGGGGGCCCCGAGCCCCCGGCCACACACGGCGCGTTTCTGTAACAGCCGCCCTCCCGCGCCTCCTGGTCCAAGTGTGGGGGTTCTCAAAGCTCATTCCAAAACGGGGTGAAGAGGCCCAAAGTGGACCTCGCCCCCACGCAGGATGCCGCTCGGAAGCTGTGGTTTTCGGTGCGCGTGAGTTGTCTGGCTGTGACTTCTCTCCCCTGGACGGGACCCAGAGTCACCTCGCCGCAGTGGCCGGCGTGCCAGGCAGTCGGCTCGGGCCCTCGAATTGGCGATTTGGTGCGTGCGGCTCCCACGGGCAGGTCTGGGTGGGGGCCGGGCCGCCGGCTCGGGTTTACGGCCTCTGTGGTCTGGGCCAGGTCAGGGACCCGGAGGAGCACGGCTCCTGTCTGTGCCTGACTCGGGAGGAAAACGGGTCCCCAGACTGGCCAGGGGCAGAGATGAGCCACCGGGGAGCCTGGCAAGGATGCCGACGGCTAGCACCAGCTGGGGGGGGGGGGGACTGGGGGCCTCCTGGCCCTGTGGCCAGACCACAACTTCCAAGAGCAAACTGTTGTCACCTGCCCCCCCCCCGCCCCCCCTGTGCGGCCTGTCCTGCTTCTTCCTTTGTTGTTGGTGTTCAAACCTGGGGGACGTTCTCGAAGGGCTCAGCCGGGTTCCTCAAGTTCCCCGCGTGTCCCAGCTCGGACTGGCTGCCCTGCCCCGTCTTCTGCCCAAGCCCATCGGGGGCGCTGCCTGCACGCTGCCCTGCCCCCACTGCCATCCCCCCGAACAAGGTGTCAGGGCCCCTCAGCGACGCAGCCCTGTCCCCCCCCCCCACTTCCCTCCTTCCTCTGCCACCGATGTTAGGGTCTGGGAAGGTGGCCAAATGCCACCGAGGACACTGCAGCAATAAATCATCCCTGGTCCAACATCTGCAGGGCCCGGGGGCTCGCCCCTGGCCGCGGCCGGTCCCCCCCACCCCAGCCCCCTCTGACAAAACACCTATTGTCGTGGGGAGTGAAGAAGACTCGTTTCCACTTACAAAGGGCCTCTGAAGCCAAGGCCTGGACTCCAAAGGAGATGCCTGGGTCTCGGCGGGGAGTCTGCAGCACACTCTTTCTTCCTCCCTGGTTCATACTTTTCCTCTCTCGTGGGGGTCCCCCAAAGCCTTTCATTCCGGCTTCATATTCACATAAAGACATCAAGAAAAAAACCCAGCAGAAAGAATTATTAGGCAGGGCTGTCAAATGCTTTATCAGAAAAACAGGGAGGGGGAGCAGGGTAACCCTTTCCGCGCTGGCTCGACGGGCCCGGCTCCCGAGAGACCCCGGGCGGCCCGCGGGGGAGTCAAGGCCCCCACGGAGCCGCCGGTCAGCACCGCCCCCGCGTGCCCATGCCCTCCCCGGCGCTTGCACACGCACACACGCGGGCGCAGGCGGGCGTGTGCGTGCACAGGTGGGCGTGCGCGGCTCTGTTTACCAGATTTCGAAATCCTGGCGCTCTGTCTGAAGGTCCTGGCCCACCTTCCTCGGGGAAGGATGCTCCAGGCCCTCCACGTGCTTCTTTCTTTGTTCCAATCAGCAGAAGATGCCCTGTTCCCTTCCCCGCCCCCGCAGGGGCCTCAACCCGCCCCCCCTACACCCCAGGCACGGGGGTCTTTCCCACCCTCGGAGCCGAGGGTCGGCTGAAACCAGAAGCCGCCGCGTCCCTCCCGGGGGCGCGCGCAGGGACGAGGGTGGGCCTTCCTCAGCACGCGGATTCAGAAACCAGATAACCCAGCTGTCTTTCCGAGCACGCGTTCTGTGCTCGGGAGAGGTGTGGGCTGCCCCCCGCCATTAACCCCGATTTTCTGCCTCCCTCCTCCTGGCGAAGGGCCCTCTCCCCGGCTCCCCCCAGACAGCTTGGCCACTCGCCCCCGCCTCAAGGTCTTCGAAAGGTGCCGGCGGCTCTGGGGTCCCGGGACTCCAGGGCGAGCGGCAGGGGAGGGGCGTGCCCGGCACACCGCCACCAGGAAGCCCCTTCGGATTTGCGGCGAGGGGCACCCCAGGGTGGGCAGTGCCTCCGGACACATTTTCCACGCAGCCTCCCGGCGCACAGAAACCGAAAACCGCATGCCGACAGACGGCTCCCTCGGCAAACATTTTTATTTCCAATTAGCAAAAGAAAAATTGCTAATTTGCCGCAGTTGGGCCCGGCTGACGTCTCAATCTGTGGAGTGTCAGGGCGGTGAAAGAGAGTGTTTCACACGGCGCCGGCGAGAGCGAGCCTCTCCAAAGAGGGTCAGGGCAGCGGGCCCAGAAACCAGATTGACTGGCCACAGCGCTAAATTACTCACACAAGACGCACATTGTGTGCCGCGCCAGCTCCCGGAGGACCTGCTTTCTCTTTCTTTCCCCTCGGAGCGGGGGCGGAGGAAGGGGTCCGAGCGTGGGAGGAGAAGGCAGGGGCTGGCGTGCCTTTGGAAGGGGCAGGATCATCTTCGGGAAGGAGAGAGGCAGGAGCCGGGTTAATCATTAGCCAGGGCTGTCTGCGGTGTTCAGGAACAGAATGATAAAATCCTCCCGGAGCCCGGCTGCCGCTTTGCACCCAGCAGATTTGGTGCGAGATAATGTCCTGTGGGAGTTAATAACTGTGCAGCCTCAGGACAGGGGCCGGCTCGGACATGGCTTTTCAAGGCAACCTTCCCCAGCTGCCATCGCCCGTTGCGGGACGGCGCCCCCGGGCAGCTGTGCGTGTGTGTGCGGGTGCGTGTGTGTGTGCATGTCTGCGTGTGCGTGAGCATGTGCGTGGCATGTCTGCGTGTTGGCGGGCATTGCCTCCCCGCCGTGCGCCAGCCTTCCGCTGTCCCCAGGAAAGCCAGCTGTCCTCTGGCTCGAGGACCCCGGGACGCACAGGGTCAGGGTAGAATGAGGATCCCGCTGATGGGGGCTCCTTGGGGGAGTAAGGGGGCGGTCACGCTGGCCACAGATGTTTGGCGCGGAGGTAATAATGAACCTCTCCTGAAAACCATTGACCACGTAACCTCAGACGATAAAAGCCTGCGGGTAGCCCTCGGAGGACCGGTTTGCCTACATCTCCAGACACGAGCCTCATTTCGAGCAGACGTTCATTACGTGCCCACAGGAACCGGGGCCGCGAGCACGCCGTTCCCTGAGCTCGGCCCACGCCGGCTTTCCATGTGCAGGGCCTTCGTCCACGCGTCCTGCCCATCCTCCCGGCCGGTTCAGATGCGGCCTCTGCCGAGACGGGTCCCCGCAGCGCTGGCACCACAGCCGGCGTCTGGGTCTGACCGAGCTCAGCGGCACCCGCAGGCCACGTCCGGAAGGTACCTGCACGCGTCCTGTGTGTCCTCTGCTTCCGGTCAGCTCCGCGGGCATTGGGCTCGCTCATGCCCGGCCCGGCACGGCTCAGGGGGCAGCAGAGGGGCCAGCTGTAGGTACCGGGGTCCGGGCCTCGGGAGCACCTGGCCTCACCGTGCTCGGGTCCTGCTGCCCACCCGGGCTGGTTCTCTCTGGAATGGTCTGGAAGGGCCCAGCCTCAGAAGCAGTTCCTGGCGGTGCTGGGCGAGGAGGATACTCAGTCCCCTGGCGGCCCCAGGATGTCCAGGACCAGGGAGCTCGGCAATGCTGGTGCTGGATAGACAGCGATGCTGGGACAGATGTGACACGGAGGCCCAGAGGCCAACCCCCCGACTGCGTGGGCAAGGGCCTTGCTGTCGACTCCGAGAGATGGGCTGCCCGGGCAGGAAAGGGCGGCCGGCTCGGGGCGACCTCCGGCCCCCAGCAGAGCCAGCAGCGGCCAGTGCTCAGTGCCAGCACGCTCGACGGGCCTCAAGTCAAGCAGAGCCCGTCTGCGGACCAGGCCGCGCTTCCTGCTGTGGTGGGGCCAGTGCTCGGCGGGCCCAGCCCCGGAGTCCCCGCGGGCCGCGGCTGCCGTCTGCGTCAGACCCACCGTGTGCAACGCTGGTGTGGAAGGAGACGTTGGAGAAAACGCCGGGCCCGCTGCTCCATCGCGCTCGGAGCTGTAGGCGGACAGCCTCGAGACTCGGACACGGAGGCCGGGACGTGGACCCTCCAGACCCCGGTGCCCGTGGCCTCGGACAAGTCACTCAACCTCTCTGAGCGTCTGCCTCCGAGCGGAAGGGAGATGCTCCACCCGGATGATGTATGTGGGACTTTTTGTGCACGATGTGAAGCGCCGTCTGGACGCGTCGTCTTTGTGCAAATAAGGGAAGAATGCGGAGCCTGCGTCCTGGGGAATCCTTTGTCCCGAGTGGACACAGCCTAGGAACACTGTATTTTCTTCAGTAAAAATAAAGAGTTACTGCCAGGCCATCAATCACGGGAAAGTCTGGCCTCAGACGCACAGTGCTCCCAGCACTGTTCCCAAGGCTCGGAGGCCAGACAGGTGCTTGGCATCGGTCCCCTTCCTGCTTGGCCCTGAGCTGCACAGCGCCGGAGCACCGTGGGACCACGCACACGCGCGCACACACACAGCACAGACGCACACGCATGCACACGTGTGCACACACAGCACAGATGCACATGCATGCACACACGCACCAGCACAGACGCACATGCATGCACACACATGCACATACACCAGCACAGACGCACACGCATGCACACATGTGCACACACGGCACAGACGCACATGCATGCACACACATGCACATACACCAGCACAGATGCACATGCATGTACATGCATGCACACACAGCAGACACACATGCGCACATGGCACAG
>CM052900.1:164317687-164341651 GCA_028534135.1 Potos flavus | reverse complement strand
GCATGCACACACGCACCAGCACAGACGCACATGCATGCACACACATGCACATACACCAGCACAGACGCACACGCATGCACACATGTGCACACACGGCACAGACGCACATGCATGCACACACATGCACATACACCAGCACAGATGCACATGCATGTACATGCATGCACACACAGCAGACACACATGCGCACATGGCACAGATACACACGGGTGCACATGCATGCACACGCGCAGCACAGATGTGCACACACACAGCACAGACACACACGCATGCACACGTGCGCACACACACAGCACAGACACACACACATGCACACACGCACCAGCACAGATACACACACATGCACACACGCACCAGCACAGAGGCATAAGCATACACACACACCAGCAGAGATGCATACATATGCACCAGCACAGATGCACACGCATGCACACACATCACAGACACACACATATGCACACACAGCACACACAGCAGATGCACACATATGCACACGGCCCAGCACAGACGCAGACACATGCACACACATGCATGCGCACACACATGCACCACCACAGACACACACGTGTGCACACGCACAGTACAGACGCACATGCACGCATACTCACGCACACGCACCAGCACAGACACACACATGCACACACACCAGCACAGATGCACATGCACGCACACACACAGCACAGGCACACACACACATGCTGGCACAAACACACACATGCACACATGTGCACACTCACCAGCACAGACACACACGTGTACCAGCACAGATGCACATGCGTGCACATGCACCAGCACAGACATAGGCGAGTGTGCACATGGGCTTGCATGCACACAGGCGGGCGTACGCAGGTGTGACACATAAATTCGCTCTCCTCTCACTCAGAGTCCCAGGACCTGGGAGCCCCTCTCAGAGTTGGCCTGGTGTGGAGAAGCGCAGGCAGGACATGCCTGGCAGGACAGAACGTGGTGCAGGAACTCTCTGGAAGGTGGCTTGCCACATTTCTGTTCCCAGGACCTCAGGACGCCCGCTGCTCCCTGATGGAGGCCTGTGGACACGGCGCCGGCACTGAAGGATGGGAAAGAAGGGTGGTCACAAGTGCACCCCCGGGGCTGGGCGTCGGCGGCAGATACCATGACCTTGAGCTCGGGTCCCATTGGGCCCATCCCCCCACAGAGCGAGAAGCCCAGAGGAAGAGGGCCGTCCGCCTGCAGGAGGCCCGCGCCCCCCCCTCCCCCGGGTCTGCTGACCCCTGCGTGAGAGGCCGGGCCCCGAGGTGTGCTTCCCTAGGCTCCAGGTAGGCCCCGGTGCTGGGGTCCCTCTTTCCCGCGGAAAGCGTCTCCCCACCCCCCTGTGAGGGTTGAGGTTCTTAGCCCCATGTCAGCAGTCCCTCCGTCCTTGGGGGGGGCGGGGTTCAGGGCATGGGGGCTACTGGGTCCTGCCTGCTTAGAGATAGCGCTGGGACCTCCTGGTCCCCCGGCAAGTCGGCCTTGCTCCCCAGCCACTGTGCAGGGCAGGGCCTGCTTTCTGCCCCGGCTGACCTCCGGGGCTACTGGGAGACGTCACCAGCATTGAAGCCGGGGCCCTGGCCCCAAGCCACGATGGCTGGCGGGCCTGGATGTGGCGTTTTGCACAGCCCCTGGGTGTTTCCCATCTGCGGCCAGAGCAGGGGACGGGACCCGGAATTCCCAGCCCCAGCACCATGGCCGCACTCCGCGTCCTCTGCCCTTTCTGCACCTGCCGGCGATGGCTTGGCGGACGGTTTCCACACCTGGAACTGGGGGCATTTTGTCTCCAAAGGGGCCTGGAGAAAGTGTGCAGCCTGCTCGCCCTGCCCCGGTGGGCGGCTGCTCTCAGCGGAGGGGGCAACCGGACGGGCTATCGAAGCCACCGCCCCAGGGGCTCCTGGGAGCGGCCACGCGCTGGGCGGCTGCCTCGGCCCCAGCCCGGGAGTGCACCGTGTCCCCTGAGTGACCGCATGAAGCCAGGGTGAGCCTTCCCGCCTCTGCCGCTGCCAAAATAAAGGCCTCCTTCTACAGTTAGGGAGTCCCCACCTGGCCGCAGCTGGGGACAGCTAATCAGAGCGCGGATTACGGAGCCCTATCGATCCTGGCGGCGAGCAAACACTTCCTGAGCCGCAGCTCCCGTTATCTCCGGGCCGAGACAAGAGGCGCTGATGAGCCCAAGTTCACCCTTTGTCCCCGCTCCGTCCCCAGCCCCGTGGGGCAGCACGTCCCCCCACCGCCACCGGGCCAGCTGGCACCACTCCCCTCCCGCACACCTTCTGTTTGAATGGTAACGAAGGGAAAAGGACTTTCGGGCCAATCGGAGTTGGCGGTATTAAACCCAGGGTAAAATTGCTTGGGTTTTTGTTTCTTTAGATCAAATTAAACTCATCCAAAGCCTGCTTTTCATCTCACGAGTTGCAGGGAAATACCGTCAATTTGAATATCTGGACTGCGTACTAAGAATCACCACCTCTGGAGTGAATTTCTCTGTCCATCGCAGACGTGGCGGCCCCAGGCGCGGATGCGCCACCAGAAGGAGGAGCCGCCCGGCCTCTCAGCTCTGAGCTTTCCATCTCGTGGCTTTTCTCAACCTGCAAACAGATGAAGGAGAACACTGGGTTTCCAACTCCATCCCCCTTCTCGAATATTAAGATAAACGGGTATCACTTTCGAAAATTTAAAATATAATAGAAAATCCATCTCACCAATTCACCAATCAAGAGACTTGTCTTTCGGGGAAGCTCTTGTGTCAGGGAGAGAGGCGACCATACATCACCCAGCTCGGCCCCTCAAATAGATAATCAATTTCGCTGAAAGCATCAATAATCAGAGTGGACATTTATTGCCCCTTGGATGGTTTATCTTTGGGGCTGGGGACAGCCGGGCCATGATGAATACCAAATCTGCCAGGGAACACAATTAAATGCTGGAAGGATAAAGGATTTTATATTGTGCACAAAAAAGCAATCAAATTCATAATTGAACTCCATTGCATGAAATCGGCCAGAAATAAATATAACACCCCAAAGCATATCACTTGAGTCCCCGTGTTGGAGGTCAGGCAGTGGTGTTGCCAAGACTTCATTTCCTTATCCCTCTGGAGGTCTTCGCCTGCCCTCTTCCCGAGCTCCCCAGCCTGCGAGGGGCCCGCGGTCCCCCTCCCAACCGGCACAGGCTCGGCCTGCAGAGAACACACTTTCCCCGTCTGAGCTGGCTTGCGCAGGCCTCAAATCGTGCGTGCTCACCCGGCACCTGCTTGAGGCAGTCCTCGGGGGACCGGGACGCAGAGGAGTTCCGCCGATCGGTGGCCTGGGGGGCCCCCGAGGGCTCCGTGGGACCAGGCAGTGAGCCCCCGCCGCCCCTCCTGGGGAAAGAGCCCCTCCCCACCGGGGCCATCGGGGGGGGGGCCCTGCCCCCGGGGTGACCCTGAGCCGGTCCCGCAGGAGCGCTGGGAGAGACTTGAAGATCAGCATCTGGGGATTCTCGTCCTGGGAAAATTTGCTCCTTCCCGTCGGACAGAGCATCTCAGGGCCTCCGGCCGCGGGGGGCAGCGGGAAGACGCCCTGCTCGTCTCAGAGCAAAAAGCCGGTAGGGCCAAGGGGCGTCGCCTCTGCGGCCAGTCACTGGGGGGGGGGGGGGGGCCACACCATTAGTTCCGGCGAAGGTCTGCGTGGGCTTCGGGAACCTGATTTCCCAAAGAGCCTTGAAAATGTTAGCGTTTAAGGTCACATACACTTGGCAAAATGTGGCTTTTAGTTTGGAAGGGAAAAAGGCATAAAGGGCATTTTGGACACAAAATAGCTCTTTAAAACAGCATTTTGATGAGTTAAGTATAAATAAATCAGAAACACACGGATTTCATTTCCTTTAAAATACCCGCGGGCTCAAACACTAGCGGGAAAAGTGCCTGGCGAACGCGGTTTGGGATTCTGACAAACCCAAATATTTTGAAGAGGTTTCTGAAATGTTTGCAGCCAGGTCTCCTGGTCCGTCCCGCCTTCCGTGAGCCCCGGTGGGCTCCTCCCCATCTGCCCCCCGCGGCCGGGCCGTCGTGTGTGTGTGTGTGTGTGGGTGTGTGTGTGTGGGTGTGTGGGTGTGTGGATGTGTGTGTCTGCACGTGCATGCCCAGGGAGACGGAAACAGGAGAGGTGGGGAAAGACGCAACGTTTTCGGACTTACGGATTTTAACTTGATTTTGACATGGAATGGAAAAAAAAAAAAAAAAAACAAAAAACAGCCCCAGTGAGATTTCTACTTGAAGGAGACGAGGAAAGGCTCCATCTAAAATGGGCGCTGGAAGGAAGTCAGTGCCGTCTGCTCGCTGCCCGAACATCTGGATTGACGGTGGGAGATCCAGCTCTACCCCCAGGATGTCTGAGCAGTAGGACAAGCTCCTGGAGGACAGACAGACGGGCCTCGGGGCAGCCAGACGTGGGGGCATGGCACCGTCGCGGACATCGGCCCTCCACCGCTGGCCCCGGCGCTCGCGATCTTCTTTCCCTCCGTAGGAACCGAGCGGATTCAGTGGGGACAGTTTTCCTGTGTCCCTGCCGCGGGGGGATAGTGACAGCCGGCTGGGACCCTGGGGGTGGCCACTTCCGGGACGGGGCTTGGCCTGCAGAGATGGCCAGGTCCAAGGACACGTGGCGACAGCTCAGGTGCCAGGACTTAGGGCAGGACCACCTTCCTTCCTGTCCAGAACCAGGGGACGGCTGGCTGGCGCGGGGTCCTCCGGGGAGCCCCTGGGTACGCGTTTGCCGAGCCTCCGAATAAATAAGATACACACAAATAAAGCAAGAGCTCTTCAGTTCTGCCGACCCCGGAAGGGCCCGGGAGGTCGCTCGGATTCCCAGAGCCCACTCAGCCATTTTATAAGCTGCTGAGACTGGGGGCGTCCGTGGGAGACCCGGAGAGGGCCCGGGCACGGCGCCCTGCCGTCCTTCCCAGCCCGGGGCTCCCGCGCTGAGCCTCCGCGGCCCGATGACTCGGGTGGGACGCCAGCCCGGCTCTTGGGGTGAGGGTTCTGTGCGCACACGCGGCCTGCAGCCGGAGCCCTTATCTAGAACATCTTGCCCCGGGAAGGCCGTCTTTGTGTCTCCGAAACCGAACTGCTCCCTCGGAGACATAAACAGAGACGCTGCCTGGTGAAGGGCCGCCCTCAGCCATCTTTCCCCACAATGTTCCTTTTGGCATCCGATAAGAAAAAAAAACTTGCAATCCATACTCGAAGTTGGATTTTTTGATTTTCTGCAGAATCGGCCGCCGAGCATTTAATCACAAGGCTCCTCGCTGCTCGGCCTCTAAATTCATAATAAAAATAAATATTTCCCTTTCCTGATGCAGAAGGCCATGCCGACCGCAGAGAGGGGCTTGGACGCACGGAGGCGCCCGCACCGTGAACCCCGGCGCGCCCTCGTACGGCCGTGTCCCCGCGCGGCACCCCAGTGATCCAGGACGTCCCCCCTGCTGATGGGCGAGCACTTCACCTAATTGTAGGGCATCGTGCCGATCAGAGGCCAACGCCTTTCTCTTTAAGACCAAGACAGGACAAAGCCTCAAATTACTAATTACACAAATACAGTGTCTTTTGCTAATTGGATTGGTTAATGTTAGTTAATAAGGCACTTTAAGGATAGGGATGTGGTATGAAAGAGGCAATTCATACGTATAATAATAGGCTAATAACCACCAGCGACCGGCCGGCTGGCCGATTCTTTCCCCAGGTCCTCCGCCGACCGCTGCGAGTCCCTTTGCCGCGCCGACGGAGAGGCCCCGCAGCCTGCGAGGGCTGGGTGGCGGCCGCCTCGCGAGTCCGCCCTCGAAAGAGAAAGTGAAGCCCTGTTATTTCCATTATTTATGAAGGAGCCTCCGGTTCGGCGGCCGGGAACAGGAACCAGAGTCCCTCGTCCTTGTCCTGAGGCCAGAGGCTTGGCTGTTTTACTCAGTGACCCCGGGCAAGCTCCTTGACCTTCACGGGCCCCAGTGAACTCAGCTGGAAAATTGGGTAAAAAGATTGTGGTGTCTCAGGCGCGCGCAGCTGAGCAGAGGTGCTCGGGGCGGCAGAACCGTGACGGCGCAGAGCTCAGGGATGGGAGAGTGACCGGCGGCCGCCACTTGCTCTAACCAACAACCCCGCGAGGAAAACAGGCCCCGGGTGCCCAAGATCGGGCCCTAGAAGCTGGACTCGGGGCCCGAGTCTGGGAGCAGCTCGGTGACGGGCACGGCCAAACGCCCTCACCGGCCGTGGACAGCGTCGCGCGCAGACAGACTTGCTCGCGGGCGGGCCCCGTGTCCCCAGGGGGCTGGTCCGTAGGGACTCATGCCCAGTGGGCCCCGCTTCTTCCTTGTCCAGCTCTGCCCTTCCAGACGCGGCCTCTTTGCTACATCCGAGTTTTACAGTTCGATGCAAGTAAACCTTCTTCCTTTCGGGAAAATGAGAGAAAAGAGACTCACTGGCCGGGAGGCTGCCCCCGTCCTGGCCAGCCTGGTTCGATCTGCAGGGATGTCCGTCCTCTAAGGAGAGCCGGAGGGAGGCTCTGTCCCTGTCGGCGCGTGCCTCCCCGGGGGACAGGAGCACGCAGCTCCCGGGCAGGGAAGCAAACCGATGAAGGCCGACTGAGATGTTTGCTTTCGGAAAGGAAACGTCTCCCGTGTGGAGTGGGGAGAGGACAGAGGACACTGAGGTTTCCTGTTTTAACCTGCAAGCCCCCTACGGGGCCCCCCACCGGCCCTTGAGCCGCGGGGGCTTGAGCTGCACGGGTCCACACAGATGCGGGTTTTTTCTCCTTAAATACAGCGCCGTATGGTAGACCTATTTCCTCTTCCTTCTGGTTTTCTCAGGAACGCTGTCTTTCCACTCGCTGACTTTCCTGTGAGGTTACCGACGGTAAAGCACGCGGCGCACAGAGTGCGTGTTAACCGCCGGCTCGCGCGCCCGGCGAGGCTGCCCGCGGTAGAGACCACCACGCTGCTACTAGTCGCGTTTTGGGGGAGTCAACGGTTACACTCAGAGACTCAGGGGGTCAGCCTGCCCAACCGCCGTGTTCTTCAAGGCTCAGCTGTGTTAAGTAGATGGATGTGCCTCAATTAGGACCGTGAGGCCGAACAAAGCCAGCCAACCTGGAGGTCCTAAGGAGAAAAAGCGTTTCGCATCTCCCTGGACCGCTGTCCGTTTCTGTGCCCAGAAGGGAACCTGGGGCCGCCCCCGAAAAGAGAGGCCGTGGCCCAGCTGAGACCAGAGTCTAGAATGGGCACAAGACCAACCGGAGCGGGGCTTTCACCTTGCTCCCCATCCCGAGGGCTTAGAAACAGAAGCTGGCCTGCGGAGAGGAGGGCAGGCCAAGTAGGGGCCGGCCAGGTGTCCAAGGGGGAGCAGTGTCCTTGACCAGGAGCTCAGCCAACCCCCCAGGACACAGTCCCGCGATGTCTACCCCAGCCGTCCGGGGTCCTCGCTGGGCGGGGGTCTCAGGCACACACCTGCTCTCCCTCTCCCCCTCCTTGTTCTCTCTCTCATGGGGTGGGGGGCGCGCTGGGCCCCCACATCCCCCTGGCAGACCTCAGCTCTCTTTGCAATCTTTGGAAAGAACCGATAAATTATGCAGCCGACCCCAATCCCCCAGCTGCAAAAATAGAGTTTTAAAAACCCAAGTGTGTCCAAGAAAATTCCCAAAAATGTGGTCCATGTTTTCCCGATCCTCTTGTTAGCCATGCGTGGGGCTAGAGCCCACGCGTGGACAAGCTTCTCTGGAAGGGGATTGCCCACCGACCAGCTCACGGGATCCTCAAGGAGACACACTCGACCCGCAGGTTCCCTGGCGGTCTTGCCACGCCCCCCGACGGCCCCGGGAAGCACATCCTCTCTGTGCTATACCGTCCCTCCCGAGCTAATGGGGGTCACCTTCCTGAGTGCACCCCACAGATGCATGGTGACCTCGTCACATGAGACCGACAGGCACGCACACGGCCAGGAGCTCAGCACCGCCCCCCCAGCAGGGCTCCCACCCCCGGGAATCGCGTCCAAGCCGCAGGCCGCCCTTGCTGTGGTCTTGAGGCTAATCCGAGCGCTTTCCCATCCAGACGCCACCGGGGTCTGTGAGCTCGGAGGTTCTTTCCAGTTTTAGGAAAAGCAGGGCTACACAGAGAGAGGAAGGAAGGAAGTGTGCACGCTTTTCCTGAGGCTTTCGACTGCGGCTAGACGCTGGCCCCGGGTCGGTGGCAGGGTTCAGACCCCGTTCTCAGATGTCGGGGGCGGGGGCGGAGACTGTGCTCTTCCCTAGAGCAGCGACATGACCCCAGGACCTGCGCGCGCGCCGGCCACCTCCGCAGGCTGGGGCGAGGCGAGGCGGGAGCGAGGGGCACACGCAGGCGCTGGGGCACACGGCACGTACTTCTGAGGTGTCCCCGTGGCCGAGGCGGGACATGCGGCTGTCTGGGTCCCCGGTCCCCACCCCCGTCAGTAAGTGAACTCGCTGGAGGAGGGCGTGGGGCACAGAGCTCTGCAGCTGGGGGCCGCCATGCCCTTCCTGACGTTCCAGGCGGCGATCCGGACGGCCTTTGAGGCCGCCGACGAGAACAGTGTTCCAGATCCCTGAGGGACATGCGCGCCCCGTGGAGGCATTCTTGGGCGTGGATACGTCCCCAGCGCAACGTCCAGGCCACCCGCCCTGCCCCGGGAAGGGACCCCACCCCATCCCAGGGAAGCCGGCGGCGGGAGGCGGACATTCCCGGCGGCGGGTGGAAACGTCCTCCAGGCCCATTCCGAGCGCTGTCCCTGCTGGAAAGCAGACAGGGACACAATGAAGGAAAGGAACGCGAGTAGGGTGGTTTCAAACTGAGTCCGATTTCACAGCGTCCTTCCCCGGCGGGAGGCTGCAGCTGGGAATGTGCTCCCCGCGGGCCCGGCTGCAGCTGTTGGCGGGATCCGGTGATCTTGGGAACTCTGCCCGCGGGGCCCGCCGGCCACCACTCTTCCACCTGCCTGAACGGTCACCCCAGGGCGGCCACAGACCTAGAGTGTCCGTGGCGACAAACCGCCGGCATTTCTTCCGGGTTCTGCCTCGGCGGCTGGGCGCGGGCGGAATGAGAACGGGCTGAGCTGCCCGGGGACCCTAAGCCTCCCGTTCCCACAGAGCGCTCAGGAAGCGTCGGGCCTGCATCCCCGGCCCGCAGCTGGATGGTGGCTCGGGGACCCAGAGACCTCCCACCTCCGTCCTCGGGGCAGCTGCGTCTGCCGTGGGCCGGGGGTCGACACGCTTCTTCTGTGAAGGGCCAGATAGTAAACTCTTCAGGCTGTTGGCGCCACATGGGGTCCCTGTCCCATATTCTTCTTTGTTTATTTTTACAACCCTCTCAAAATGCAACTCAGCCGGCGGGCGCTCCCGAAACAGGCCTGGGCCTCCAGGGAAGGCTCCGCGTCTGGCGCTGCTCCTGGATGGCCTGTGACGGGTGACGGCCGGGAGACGGAGCCATTCCGCCTTCAGCAGAACCTTCACCTGCGTTCTTGTCGGAACGTAAAGGAAGAGTGGCCGGGCCCCGTCGCCGTGCGCGGTTTTCGTTGCGGGGTTGCCATAGACGGCGTGGACGCCACTGGCTGGGGCGTTTGTACCCATTTCACAGATGGGGTACTTGGAGCTGTGTGGTGAGCAAGGGTCCTGAACTGGGCTGCGGGGCTCAGAGTGTGAGGGCTGGCACCCAGCCTGGGTTCCCTGCGCGCTCCCGTGACCGCTCCGTGCTCCGGGAAGGCACCCAGGGCGAGGGTGGGGCTCACGCTCCCCGTGAGCCTGGAAGCCCCCGAAAGCTTCCAGAAGGGCAGGCGGCCTGAGCCCTGGGTCTGCCCCGGTCTGGGACTCTGAAAGTCCCCGAGTGCCCCTGAGGCGCCTGACCCCCGAGCTGGGCACGCTGGGGGTGTGGCGGGGGGGCGGCGGCCAAACCCGGCTGGCCTCGGGGTGCCCGGCCTCGGCAGCGGTGGGGCGATGCTGCCGGATTCCGAGGGCTGCCCATTTTTCACGGCGGATCAGCGCGGAATTCCCGCCGCAGCTGCTGCTGTAATTGGGTCCCATCAGGAAAGTGTGCGGTCGTGGTTGGCGGCTCCCTGCCTCCCCCGCCCCCACGCACGGTGGTCTCGAGTTAGCACAGCAGCTGTGACAGAAACCCCGGCACCGGGGCCCGGCCGGCCGTGCGGTCTCCCCACGGATCGGGAACATTCTCTGTGGGCGAGGAAGCCCGGCTCCTTCCCCACACACCCGCCCCCCACCGCTGCCCCCACCAGGGCTCCGAATGGAACCAGATCTGCGGAGGCCCAGCCAGCTGATGGCTCAGAGCCTGTGGGCCCAGGGACGCTGTGTGATGCTGCCCAGGGGACTCGGGCTCTCCGAGCTCAGCATTCCCAGGGACAAGGGGGGAATCCTCGAGGAGGACACACGGCCCTCCACGGAGCCCCAGTGAGTGTCCCTACGACCAGGCGTGGAAACAGCTGTCCTCCTGGTTTCACGGACATGCGCGTGTGCCGAACCCCAAAGTGAGAGAGTCCGCAGATGTTTGCTGAATGAATAAATGGGATAATGAAAGACCAATCTGATAAGGCCAGAATTTGATAAGGGAAAGGCCTTCCATCCCCCAGGTCATTGCCCTAAGGGGAGGGTGACACGTGGTGGCTACACTTTCACGTTCCATCCCTCCTCAAACCCGAAAGCGCTGCCTGCCGTTTTTAAGAGAACTAAAATTCAGTTCTGCTCTGAAATGCGGAGTGCTGATCCTCACCCTCCCACTGACTCTCCCAGTGATTCAAGGTCACCGCGAACCCCAACAAGACGTTGGGAACTCACAGCCCGAATCCTGGGGGACATGTGGGGGGAGGGGAGATTCCGGCATCCCCGCCCCCGACCTTGGGTCTTGGGGGTTTGCCGCTGGAGTGTCAGGGCACCCATGGCCTGGAGATCTATGACCCTTTCTTATTCACTTATGATTATTAAGGATGATCTTAACAAACACGTTATCAATAGGCAGGGTCAAGTTGAAGTGCATTAATATGATTCTGTCGATATCCGGGTTATTTCCATAACTAAAAAGGGTTGAGCATAAAAGACAAATGTGCACATAGAACCAATAACTGACCCCGTGATTTATGTCCCCCCTTGGGAGACACCAAGGTGCAAAGCCCACCGGGGGCTGCCCTGGAGTCTCCGAGGCGGCTTCCCCGGACGGACTGTCACCGAGCGGTCCACGCAGCCCGCTCCCTGGGCTCGATGGCACCCGGCACGCTCTCCGGACGTGCTTTCCGGAGCAAAGCGAGGGACGGCCAGCCTGATGGGTGCTTGGGGACGAAGCATTCAGACGCGCGGCGGGAGAGCCCCCTCCTCTGCTTTGCCGCCCGCAGAGCTGCGTTGATGTCAGGAAATGGGGAAGTGAGCGCCAACGCCAAGGTGTGCCTTGTGTGCGGCTGACACTCAGGAGGGACAAACAACGTCCCGGGGCTGCCCGGGGACACCGGGCTCTCAGAACATGAAAGAACGTTCTAGAATGTCTGGCCGGGCTCTGTGAAGACCGTCCCCTCTCCAGCCTCTGAGTGACGGCTAGAGAATGGAGACAGGCAGCTGTCGGGCCCCGTTTATTTGTCTTGGCAGAGCCCGGAGCCCTCCGCTCTTTGACGCTCTTGCAAACGCTCCCATCAGGCCGCCGGGCCCGGCATCTGCGTTACTTCGTCTCGCTGTCCCGGAGGCGCGTCGGACTCTAGGAGTGACCCAGGGACTTGGAAGCGAGGCCTGTGTGTGACTGTCATGTGGTGCTCTCGTCAGGGGTCTTATCCCTAACACAGAGCCGCCTCCTGGGACGGTGGCCTCCTCTGGGTCCAGCCACGACGCCTTCCCCCTGCAGAGTGACCCAACTGAGGGGCTCCTGGGACAGTGGGCTGCCGGCGCTCCAGCCGGGGGCAGGGTGCCTGCCCCCCTGCAGCCTGGCCTCCTGGTGTCAGGGCTTGGGAGGCCCGCCTTCACCCCACGGTGGCTCAGATCCTCCTGGGGGGCCCCAGTCTGTCGTCCCTCAGGCCACAGGACACCAAAGGCACTGGATTCCGTACCCCCCAGACCTTGGCATCTGATCCCAAGCACCTGCTCAGGTGCCCAGCCGAGCAAGGTGAGGTGCCTCTTCCCACGGCGCACAGGTAGAGGCTCCCAGCACAGGCTCGAGGTGTGGCAGAGGGCACCCCAGCCCCCACGATCCCAGGGAGCCGCCCTGGGCACAGGGTCTGGGCCACCCGCAGGGTCTGGGCCACGTCGCCTCCACCCCACAGGGCTGGCGTGGGTGGGAGTGCCCGGGACAGCGTCTCGGGGAGCCATCCAAGCAGGGCTCCCGCATCCACTCGCTCGCTCACCCTGGTTATTCGGTCAAGGCCGTCTGCGGCCTAGGCTGTTCCTGCTCCCGGACAGCCACAGTGGGGCCTGACCCCTGCTCTTGCCTTAGGAGGCACCGGACCCGGTGGGAGCGGGCCGACGGGCCGGCAAGGTCAGGAGAGCCGGGAGACACGCAGGTTCCCTTCCAGCGCGCACAGCGCGCCCGGGAAACGTTCACAGCGAAATGGGGCAGAAGCGAGAGGATAGCGGCTGCGGTCACGGGGGTTTCACCAGAACCACCCCCTTCCTGCACCAGGTCTCCCCCGTCAGCCCCACCACCCCACCTCCCCGCAGGGCTGGGACCCCCCTGAGCCCACGGAGCTCCCCCAGCTCCTGGCTTTTCTCCTCTGGAACCCAGGCCATCAGCAGGAAGCTCCGGCCGCAGCCCCAGGAGCCGACAGCCCTGCAGAACTTTCTCCCCGCTTCCGGGGCGTGCGTGGCCCGCTCCCAGAGCTGGCTACTGCAGGCCTCGCGGGCGCACCCGAGCTTCCCTTTCTAGCACTGAAAGTTATGGCTTGTCATGAGTCATTGATTGGAAGTGCCACACGTCACCCGGCTCTCGTGATTTACACGCTCTTCCTCTGGGGACATCAATCTTCCGGAAGCAGGAGGAGGAAGCTGTCCGGCGAGGGCCAGGTGCAGCGCTGGGCAGGCCTCTCCTCGGGACCGGGGCCTGTGGAGGCTGTCCTGGGCCCTGCCCTCTGCTGCCAGCCTGGCAGAGAAGGGGCTCAGAACCCGGGCCCCGGCTGCTGACATCCACGTGGAACCGGGGACCTTCTCTGGCCAGCCCCACCCAGTCGGCGCCCCTGCCTGGGCTCCGTCGCTGGCCTGGACCACCAGCACGTCCTCTCTGTGCCCGGAGCTCAGGCCGGCACACGGCCCCAGCCGGGAAAGAAGGGCAGGGGTCCCCGGGGTCTAGGACCTCGGAGACCTGTCCCACTCCAAGCTGAGCAGCGTCTGGGGGGGCGGGGGGGGAGCGAGATCGGGAGTCGTACAATGTATTCCTGGGAGGAGGCCGTGTCTGGCCTGGTGGGGAATTCACAGCCTCGGTTGGAACAGCCCAAGCCGCCCAGAGACTGCGTGTGCTAAGCTGTGGGTAACCTGTACTCTCCCCTCTCCGGAAAGGAGCTCTGGGGGGGAGGGGTCCAGGGAGAGAGGGAATCCAGGGAAGGTGGTCAGCCCAGGGCCTGTCCCCAACTCCGCGCATGTCCCCGTGGCGTTAGATGCAGGGGGCTAAGCAAAGTCTCGGCTGGGGCAGGCCGAGCGGGCTGTGTGTGCGTGTCTCCCACCATACAGCCCCGGGGAGGAGGCCCCGGGGAGGGCGAGGCAGGCCGCTGCCCAGACCAGAGGCTGGCAGGAGCGAGAGGCGGGGCCTGTCACCCAGGGGCCTCCCAGCAGCCACCGCCTCCGTTGGCCTCTGATTCTGGGTCACGGACCTGCCGTCCATGCAGGGAGCTGAGCTGATACAGGGTGACTCTGGGGCTGGAAGGGAGTGGGGGGCCCCTGGCCGGGCGGCATTACCGTTACCTCTGGGCCCTTCACCCGGAAGATACACGGTTGTGGTGGGAACCCTGCCCCGTCGAGGTCTGGGTGACCTGGGATCAGAGACCAGGGCAGTTCCCACCCCCCTCCGCCCCGGGGAGCCTCTGTCTCTCCCTGCCCCGCCCGGCCCTCCCACAGTGCCCCTGTCCCACGGGCCCCAGTCACCTGCGCCCTCGCAGGCCCGGCGGCCTGGGCTCGGGTCCCACTGTGCGTGCGCGGGAGGGTGGCTCTGCCTCTCTGGGCTGGAGAGCCACGGCCCTCCCCAAGAGGCTTGTTCTACGTGCTCGTGTGCTTATGGGCGCCCGGTACCCAGCACGCTCCACCCAAGTGCCCCGGGCCGCCTCTGCGTCCACACTCACCTTCGCCTTCAGACGCAAATCAGAACGCCGGCCTGCCCCCGAAGACACCCAGTGTGGCACCTCCGGGGGTCTTCCCAGGCCTGGTCTGCCCTCCCCTCCGCCAGCCCCCACCCACCACCCCCTGCTTCAGGAGTGCCCGCTCCTGGAAGGGCCCGCGTGCCCCTCACCCCGGGGGCTCCCCAGCAGGAGGCTGGGGGGCTTCCCGTGCTCCTAACACCGGGGCGCGCGTTGAGCCCGGGGGTCAGTTTTGTCCGTCGCCCCAAAGCAGCTAATCCTGGACCCGGTGCCTTTGTCTCCAAGGTGCCTCTTGCGGGTGGTGAAGACAAAAGGTGCTCATCATGAAACGAGGCCACAACGTCCTGTCCTCAGGGGACCTCGGGAGAGCAGGACGAGGACCCGGAACGTGCAAGCAGGAGCTCAGGGGCGGGCACCCCTTCATCCTGCAGGAAGGAAGGTGCGGGCAGTCTGGGGGGTCCAGGCGGAGGGCGCGCGTGCCCCCGACAGGGAGCCGCCAGCGGACACAGTGTTCTGGGCACGTCTGACAGCAGGCAAGCCGCACCCGGAGATTCCAGGTCTGCGCGAGGCCATGCTGGCCAGGAGCAGGGTCCCGCCCCCCCCCCCTCGCTCCCGGGGCCAGAGCGAGGCTGCAGGCCCGGCCACGCTCCGGGGGGCTCAGGAGAGAAGGCCCTGCACCCCGAGCCGAGCTCCAGGCGGGGCCCCCGGGGAGAGCAGGCTGGGGGTGAGTCCAGAGAGGGGCTCCTCGCCTGGGACTTGGGGGGCAGAGGAGCCAGGCTTCCTTAGCCCACAAAGGGCTTAGAAGGTAGGCCTCTGCCGTGGTCCGCACGGCTGCTCCCTCTTGCTGGACGTCGGGGTGGGCTCCGGGGCATCGCGGGCAAGCCCCCGGCTGCGGGTCCCCGGTGGAGGCTGTGGGGAAGCCCCCTGGGGAGGAGCCGGGGCCGGCAGTGTAAACAGCCGTGCGGGACCGTGCGCCTTCGGGGATGGGCCTTCTGAAGGAGCCTGCGTCCTTTCTCGTGCCATACTTGACTGTGTAAATATTTTTCTTAGGAGTAAAGAGAGAGCCTGCATTCATGGGCTAGATCTCACTTGAAAGAACTGAGAAGTATCTGTTTAGGCATAAAAGCTGAAAACAGTGTCCAAGGCGCCTTTCAAAAAAAAATCATTTTTGTAGCTCAGTCACAGCCAAGCCGATTTTTTTTTAATGCAAAAAATAAATAAATATTACCGCGCTCCCAGTTGAGAGCTCAAGAGTTTGTGTCAACACCGCGGGAGCCTCCGTGCTGGGGGCCAGGCCGGCGGCTGGGGACGCGCCGCCCTTCCCGGCCCGGTCCTGCGCTCAAGCCCGCTGCCCGGCCCGCCCGCGGGGGCGCCCTCTCCCGGAGGGTCCTGGTGGGCGGGGACGCCCTGCGCAGGAGCCCGCGCAGAAGCTGGCCCCGGGGCCGGGGATGGGGGCGCAGGCCCCCCAGCTTAGCGGCTCTGTGACCCCCGCCTGAGCGCCTGCTCCGGGGCCTCTGCTTGCCTTCCGTGTAGCCGGGCACCAGCCGTTTTCGCCCGATGGGCTGGTGGAGAGAGGCGCCGCCACGCCTGTGCTCTCGCGACCGCGTCCCCACCGCAGCGGCCTCTGGGACCACGACCTCCCTGCGGCGCGCACACCCGCGGAGTGGTGCTCACGGTAGGACTTTGACTTGGACAGAAAACCAAGAATGAGAGTTGTCCTTTAAAAATCCCGTCGTCCCAGGGAGGGAGGAGGCCCAGGCGAGGCCGAGAACGGGATGAGTGTGAAGCGTGGCGGCCCTGTGAGTTCTGACGGTCGGCTGGTCAGGCCCGTCTGAGGGCTCTGCTGGTTCGGGCAGAAGCCCTCCCAAGAGGGCAGGCCACACAGAGTCCACGGCCGCTGACCACGAAGGGGCCACCAGCCTCCACCTGGACCTGTCTGCCCAGTCTGTGTGTCCAGCAGGAGCCTGAGCCCCTGGTCCGCCAGAGGTCATCCGAGGGAGGACGGTGTGGAGAGGGGTCTCCACCAACCACCTGGGTCCCGGGCCGCCCTCTCGGGACCATCCGGAGCCGTGCCCCCACCCACGGCAGCCCCTTCCATGGGCAGGGCCCTGGGATCAGCTTCAAGCCACTTCGGGACCCAGCCCCACACCCTCGGGTGGAGAACACCATCGCCAACAAGGGAGAAACAGGTTGGAGGGCATCTGGCTTGAGGGCCAGGAGCGGGAGGTCCGTAAACCAGAGCGCCGGGGGTCGTCTCGGGCCCAGGCCAGGCGGGGGCGGGGGGGGGCCTCCCCGGCTTCCTTCTGGTTTTGGAGGCTGGGAGGCTGGGAGGCCGGGGCTCTGTCTGGGCTCCCTCCTGTGGGCGTGGTCTCAGATGCTTTAATAACGGAGTATTTTGAAGGGAAAGAAGCCTTCTGGGACCCATTTGTGACACCGACCGGAGAGCTTAGCCCCCCTCGGGGGCCACGGCAGAACTCCAGCGCTGTGAGCGTGTGAGATGTCTGTGTGTGCGCGTCTGCTCCGGGCCGACTTCTGGAGAACAGAGAATATTTATTTTAAGAGTCAAAAAAGATGTTTTGACCAACCCCACTTAGCTCAATCCTGGCACCGAGACCCGGGAGAGAAGAGAAATGCCGGAGGTCAAACCTCCCTTTTTTGGCTAAAATGCTTAATCAAAACACACCTAATACTTCTGCCGGGGTGTGGAGGTGGGGCCGAGCGCGGCCAGCGGCACGCGTGCGGAGGCTCAGCTAGCAAAATAAAGAGGTTTTTCAGCAAAGCGGCAGCCTTGGCGAGAAGGCCGGGGCTGAGAGGCTCCAGGAGGGGCGCGTCCGGTGGCTCTGGCCCGGGGTCAGCGGTGGGTGAGGAGCCCACGACGACGAGCGGGCCTGCCAAGGCAGACTGTTAAACAGGGCAGGCCGGGGGAAGCTGCCCGGACGGACCTTCCCGAACCAGACTCAGCCCCCGCTCTGAGAGGGGCGTCCGGTCCTCAGAGTCCTGGCCCGGCCCGCCTCTCTGCGTCACGTGACTGGGGGGCTCCTCCGGGTCACCTGCGGTCCCACAGCCGGGCTTCCCGGCAGCCACACCGCAGCCGGAAGGGGTCGAGGCCCAGCCCGGGCAGCGGTGCACAGACCCCGGTCCCGTCCGGCCCTGCTCGGTACGGCTGCGCCCCGGTCCGTCTGGACTCTCGCTCCGTGGGTCCCGCGTAGCCACCCGACCTACCAGGGACCGTGTGGTCTGAACGCCCGTCTCCATGTCCCCGTCCGGCCACGGACCCCCGGACGGGGGCCACGGTCTCTGAGCTGGTGCGCAGACCTCGAGGCCGCGCCACAGGTGGATTTCTGGGGTGCTCTCTCCCGCTTGGCCGCTCTTGGCCTCAGACATGAGAGGCAGGGGTTCTGGCCCCCCTCAGCCCGAGGCCTGGGGGCCCCGGGTGGGTCCGGACAGAGGCCGGCTGTGGAAGGGACAGCAGAGCTCCGGGGAGCAAGGCTGCACTCGTGCTGTGCCCCGTCGGCTCGGCCTGATGGAGAGGGGCCGGCTCCCCTCGGAAAGTCTCTCCTGCTGCTGCTGCTGGTGCTTCTGGTTGAATCGGAGTGGCCCCCGTAGGCGCCTCAGAGGCCGGTCAGGGAGCCCGCGGGACCCAGGTGCCCACACCGTGGGGACACGGCCTGGGCCATCTTCAGAGACAGAGGCTGCCCTGCGTGGCCTGCAGGCTGAGCCTCCTGCCCTGGACACTCCCCACTGGGGGCAGGGAGGACGGAAGGTCAGGGCCACCAAAGATCAAAGTGAAACATGGCAGGGGGGCGCCCAGGCCGACAGAGGGGCCGACGGGCAGGGGAAGGGGGGCTCCTGCTCTGAGCCCAGGATAGAGTGGGCTGGAGACCAGAGGGGTCCGTGTGCGGCCGGGGGGTGACAGGGCCCCGGGTGGCCCTCCCGTGGGCTGACGGGGTGGCGTCCCTGTCCTCTCCGGAGCTCTCCATGACCCAGCCGCTGGGAGAGGAGGGCCAGGTGTCGGGCTGGAGCTCCCAGCAACGCGCCGTCTTCCTCACGGTGCCTCGTGCTAACGTCCGACCAGAGGGCAGCAAACGCCCGCCTGTGGCCCTCGCCCAGCGCCCCTGGGCCCAGGACGGCATGTGGGCGGGGGCGGGGGGCGCTGTGAGCAGGTGCTGGCCCCGGGGCACCGCGGGGCAGACGGGGCCCGTGCCGGCGGCAGGGACCGCTCCATGAAGAGGCGCCCCAAGAGGCGGGCTGGCCGGGGAGGCCCAGGCCTGCTCTCAGCCCAGCCTTTATCTCAGAGCGTGGCCCGCGGACGGTGTCTCCACTGCCGGAGCCTCGGCTGCAGCACGAACTGCGGGGAAGCGCCCCAATTTTCTTCTGTACTCTGGGGGAGCCCCAGGGCCACCGTGGGGTGAGGGCATCCCTCTCACCAGACCTGGGCCGTGCCCCGGGCAGGCCACAGCCCTCCAAGCCTCTGTCCCCATCCGGACACGGTGGCCCTGGATGCCTGAGGTCAGCCTCGCGCACGGCGGTTTAGAAACATGCCGGGGCTCCGCACAGGGGTGCGCGCAAGCTGGAGAAGGCCCGCGTGCGGACGGATACTCAGCGAGAGTCGCGCGCTCTCCTGGGCTTTGTGGGACGACTGTGTGGTGCCCGAGGGGCCACGACTCGGGGCTCGGGAGTTCCCAGGAACGGGGTCCCCTCCTCCCGTGGTCACTTCCACGGGCCTGCGCGGTGCCCCGGGCACTACACTCCCAGGAAGTTAGAGCACGGTGTTCTCCTTCTGGATCAAGCTGCCCGTAAGCGGCAGGCCCACCCGGTTCCAGCGACCCCGTGACCCCAGCACGGAGCCCCCCTGTGCTGTGCAATGCTGACAGAGGCCTCCAGCCTGCGGGCCGGCCGTGTCCGGAGCGCCCGCCGGGGCAGCCCCTCGCGGGCGGGTGGACCCCGTCTCTGGCCTTTGAGCATCGGCGAGCACAACCCCCTCTGGAAGCCACGGCTCTGCTGAGATTCGGGCGGTCTGCCGCGTTCTCTCCTCCCCGAGCCACCGAGCAGCCTTCCTGGCTCAGGATTTTTTTTTTTTTTTTTTTTAAGATTTTATTTATTTGACAGAGAGAGAGAGATCACAAGCAGGCAGAGAGGCAGGCAGAGAGAGAGAGGGAAGCAGGCTCCCCGCTGAGCAGAGCCCAATGCGGGGCTCGATCCCAGGACCCTGAGATCATGACCTGAGCCGAAGGCAGAGGCTTAACCCACTGAGCCACCCAGGCGCCCCGTTAGCTCAGGATTTGGAGTAAAAAGCAGATGCACTAGAGAGTAGAAACACAGGCCCTGCCTGTTGGCCGGGCCCGGCCCCCAGCATCGGGGGCTGACCTCCCGGAGTCCCGTCCAGCCCGGTGACCCGGCCCCTCGCGGATGCCCCGGGACACCGCCCGATCTCCGCGCTGCTCACCTCCAACTCGTTCCCTGTGCGCTTATAAGCACCTTCCAAACCACAATTTCAGAATCCATTAAAAGAAACATAAAATCCCCAACTGCTTAGAATTCTCAACATTTAAAAATATGACTTCTTGTTGTGACAGCTGAGCCGGGCCGAGGTGTGCCCAGGCGCCTCACCCGGCCTGCGCGGGCACGGGCTGGTAACGTGCAAGAGCAGTAGTGTAATTTTAAGGGGAGGGTACCTAAAGCCCCTGGGTTTGACACCAGTTCTCGTGTTGTTTTTCAAATATTAGTTTCAATCTTGGTTTCTATTCTTACGGAAACGACGTTACAATTTATAGACGGGTCCGTGCCCGGCGTTTGTGATCCAGAAGGGAAAATCCCATTTATACAGCTAATTTGTCAGTTTGCTTAGCTTCGAAAGCACTCTGGGACCCGTCCCTGAGTCCCCGTCCCCGGGAGTGCAGCTCGGTGGCTTGTAAGAGGAGACGCCAGGCGGGCAAAGCGCTACAGCTCTCCGAAGCCGAGCCAAGTAAAGCTCCAAGTCAGAATTGTCGGGTAGAAGGAAGGCCCAGAACAGCTGGTACTTTCTCTGCTGGCTAACCCGAGCCCGCGCCGGCGGCAGAGGGAAGGGCCGGGGCTCCTGGCGCTGCCGGAGGAGCCGGTCATTGCTGCGCCTCCCCCACCTCAGTGCCGCGGGCGCTGCTGCCTTCTGCCTTCGCCTGATTTCCTTCGAGAAGCTTCCTCCAAAAACCACGTCCGCGTCCCAGGGGTCTGGGAGAAAGAGCCCGTTAACGCTGCCGCTCTGATCTGCGGGATGAGCAGCAGAGAGCCGGCATCTGATCTCAGCCCCGCCCGCCCACCTCCGCCCTCTGCCCTTGTCGCCCCCTCCACCGTGGCTCCCCGGGCGGCGGAGCGGGCTGCTCAGCCGGGCTCGGCCTCCCCAGGTAGCCTGTGGGCCGCACGGGGCCCCACGTCCTCCCGCTGACCCTGCCCATCGGCGCGGCTCGAGGGCAGGGTCAGAGGGCACAGGGACAGAGGTCGTGTGCGTCTCGGGATGCCTTCCTCCCCCTTGAATGGTTTTTGGTACTATGTGTGGCTTCCCTGAGGGCCCAGGGCGAGCTGCTCAGAGCAGGTCCTTCCCTACAAGGAAGCAGCTGCCTTCCCAGGGAGCCGATGTCCGGGGGACCAGGGTCCTCGGCGCTGTCAGCAAATGAGGAGACACCGTCGGGGTAAAGGGCCCGACTTCCCAGCAGAGCACTGTCTTCCATATTGCAGGGAAGCCACGCGGTCTCGCCTCGTCATTCCCGAGACCTTAGGCTCTATCCCCGCGGTCTCCAGCCCGCGGACGGCACCTCGGTCACTGGACACTAACGTCCCCTCTCTAAATTGTCTTGCAGCACATGCTGGCGGATACGGAGGTGTCGTCCCAGGAGGGCTGCATCCAAAAGGTAGGAGAGCCGTTCCACGCCCTCCCCCTCGCCGTGGCCGCGTGCGATCCCGAGCTAGCGTGCGCGCCGCCAGGGCCATCGGGTGGCCGTCCGTCCGTGTGTGATGTGTCACGTGTGGCGGGACGCGTGCCTGGGACGGGGGTTCCGGGGACGGCGGGACGGATGCGCGTCTGTGCGGTGTCGGCAGGCAGCAAGACCCGGGAGAGCCCGCGGCCATGGAACGCGCAGGCCACGCAGACGCAGGGGAAGGGAATAAACACAGGTCACGTTTGTTGAACCATCTTGCTGGACACTCACGGGACAGGAATACAGAGGGGGGAGAAGCCACCATCGGCTGCAGATTCCACAAAGCCCGTGCTGCACGCAGCCTCCGAAGAGGGTGCAGGCACGGCGCTGACCAAGCAGCCGCGCAGGTGAGAGGAGGAGCCTCCCCGCGGGCGACGGCGAGTCGCTGGGTGGCAGACATTAGCTCCGCAAGATCCAGAGAGTAAACTAGGCCCAGAAAAAAACCCAAGAAACCCAGAAGCCGTGCATCGGGCAGGGCTGGGCGCCCACGCAGTCCGGGTCACCCATGCACACGTGCAAACACAGGACACACGCACCCACACGCATCACGGTAGCCGACCCACTCTTCTGCATTCTCCAGTGGAATGAGGCCAGCGCTCTCGCTCGTGGCGCTCGCCTCGAAGCACCGTCCAGGCGAGGTGGAAAGTGGGGCCCGCCGAGGATGCCCCGGCGGGGCCCCAGCGCATGGGCCCAGGGTTGTCTCGCCGTCTGCATCGCGGGATGTGTGTTGACGGGGACGGTCGGCCTCTGCTGGGGGAGCCCGAGGTGCATCGCGAAGGGAAAAGTGCCGTCCAACGTCGCAGGTGTTCCCCGAGCCCGGCTTGATGGTCTGAGCCCAGGACTCTGGGCAGAGCCCTCCGTAAGGGGACGGGGGAGACCTGACCCTTCTCGTCGGGTACAACCCCACGAATACTCATTTTGGAGAAAACCCTGCGGGGGGAGGCATTTTCTGACCCTGCGGCGACTTTCTGAAGGAGCTCTGGCAGGGATGACCTTCTATCTCATTCTCGCCCACAACCCAGGGTCTGCGTCCGGCCCGGTGCCCGCCTGCCCAGCCCCGCTGCCCAGGGCAGCCCGAGGCCTGTCTTCCTTAAAACACGACATCCCTCCCAATGGCCCCCTTTCCCTCTTCCTGCCTCTGGGAACAAACTCGGAGTTCCCTAAGAGGTGTAAGCTAGCGAGAGATTTTAAACAGCTTTCCCATATTTCAAAGACTCGAAGTCTCTCCTCTCCCCCGAGAAAGGCCCTGCAGTCAAGTCCAGAGTCTCGGCCTCCAGAGAGAACACGAAATCCTCCTTCTTCTCATCACCACCTAGCAGCGGGCGGCACAGGTGGGACTTGCCCCAACGGTGGGGTGGCACGGGCGGGAGGTTAGAAGGGACACACTCATGGGGGGCGGGCAGTCGGCTGTCCGGTGTGGGTACCAGGGTCAAGGCAGAAGGCCAAAGGTCAAGTGCAAATGTGCGGATGGTGAGGAGGCCAGGGCTGGATGCTTCTGAGCCACGACGAGACAGGCCCGGGGAGAACCCCAGCCAGCATGTCCGCTGTGGGGCTGGACGGACACGGCTTTTCCTTCCCTAAAGCGTCATCCCATCGGCCCCAGGCCGACCTGGTCGGAGGGCTTGCTGCTGGGGGCTGGTGGGAGGCGCCACACACAGACCCACTCGCACTGCTTGGCCCAGGCGCCCCCTCAAACACGGGACCGTGGAAGGCCCGGCGGAGGGCTCTGAGGTGCCCTCTGTGCCCAGAATCCGAACTGACCAGACGCGCACAGCGGCCAGACACTTGGGGGGCCTGGGCACCGGAGCAAAGGGGACGCTGGTGGCTGCCCGTTTGGAACGAGGCCTCCTGACTCCCCGCCCGGCCCCTCTGCCTCCTACCACCCGGCAGGTCCCTGTTGCAGGATGAGGCTGCTGCCCGCAAAGGGGCTCTGCCCACCTCCCCACACACACCCCTCCCCACACCGAGAAGCCGCTGCACAACACTCAGCTGTGCACTGAATTCTGGGATTTTTCTGGCCTCGCGCTGAACTTGGACACTATCAGCATTTGGGGCATTCAAGTGTGACGGGATGGGTGCCCAGGGCCAGGGACCTGACCCCGGGCCTTAGCTCTGGACCCGTCGGGGTCGGTTCCACGCCCAGACCATCCGGGAGGGAGCGAGCGAGGGAGGCAGACGGGAGCGAAAACGCAAAGCGGAGTGGGTTCATGCCCTGAGGCTGGAAAATGAGCAAATGTTCCTCTACCTTCTTTCCCAAAAGCGAGTCCCGCCTTACCGATCGCCGAGCTGCTTAGAGCCGTGCACATCTGTGGGCACACATCTGTGGGCACGCGTGGGCGTTCTGGGCGAGGACCACACCTGCCTCGGCGGGCTGTTTTAAGGACACGTTGAGTGAATTCCTTGGCAGGAGGACGTAGACCCCATTTATCGGATTTGTGGTTTGGGAGTTTTGTGTCTGGTTGGACAGGGCCTCTCCTCCCCCACACGTTTGGGAGCTGTAAACACTGTGGGCTGACACGGGGTGTGTGTGTGTGTGTGTGTGTGTGTGTGTGCTTGGGGAGGTTGCCGACATCTCCAGCTCCAATCCTTCCATCCTGAGGGTGAAGATGCTTTCCTTCCTTATGGGCATCAGGCACGTGTCACAAACGGTAATTAACACAATCAGTGGTTGGACAGGGGGGCAGAAAACGGGGTGTTTTGTGGGGT
>CM052900.1:164300026-164317187 GCA_028534135.1 Potos flavus | reverse complement strand
TGATGGTGATGGTGATGATAGTGATGGTGATGGTGGTGATGGTGATGGTAGTGGTGATGGTGATGATGATGGTGGTGATGGTGATGGTGGTGATGGTGGCGATATTGATGATGATGGTGGTGATGGTGATGATAGTGATGATGATAATGATGATGGTGGTAAGGATACCGATGGTGATGATGACTGGTGATGATGATGGTGGTGCTGATGGCGGTGATGGTGGTGATGATGATGGTGATGATAGTGATTGTGGTGGTAGTGATGATGGTGGTGATGATGGTGGTGATGCTGATGATGGTGATGATGGTGATGGTGATGATGGTGATTGTGATGGTGATGACGATGGTGATGATAGTGATGGCAGCGGTGGTGACGATGATGACGGTGAGCATTCGAGGTTCCAACCAGACACAGTCACTACATGAGGGAGCCAAGAGCCCAGGAGAGGACATCCACAAAGGGATCAGAAGACCCCTGAAACCCCAGTTTTAGCTCTACCTTCAATCGGTGTGACCCGGGGAAGGTCACTTAACCTCTCAGGACCTTGGTTTCCGGCCCAGCCACCCAGGGCAGACACTCTGTACCCCACTCGAGTTCCTGGTCTGGGAGGAGCCAAGAGATAAGGCCGGGAGCCGTGCACTGGCGGGCACTCACAAACACAAGCCAGCGCTGGAAGAAAAAACAACAGGAAGAGACGGAAAGGAAAGTCATAAACGTCCCCCACACGCTGGCCCTCCAAGATGACCTCTCACACAGAGAAGCAGGCCTTGGGGAGTTAATAAGAAATACAGGACTTCCTGCAAGATAGCAAGTGAATTGTGAGCCGTGAATTACTTTTTTCCTTTGAAAAATGATGTAGTCGGGTCAAAATATTTTTGCATTTCAAACACTTGAGTTCCTTTGTCCTTGGGGCTGACATGACTCGGTTTCCATGCAGCCTCACAATGCGGGGAAACATCTTTTAACTGCCAGACGGCCCTCCCGATAAGCCCGCCAATTCATAATGCGCGTTCAGAAAGCCATAGCGGGTGAGAAAGCAGAGGCCTTTGCAAAGTCTATTTACACAGCAGCGAGAAGCCTTTTCACCCCCTGGGTAAACAGGCCGAGCACAGGCTGCTGAGCCCCGGGGCGGGTGAGGACCGCACTCCGCGCCAGGCCTGCCCGGGAGCTCTCCACCGACAGCCGGGGACTCAGGTCTGTGACAGCACGGCCGGCCCCGCGGACGGGGCATTTCCTTCAAAGCCAGTGTCGTCCTCCAGGGACCCAGTCCAACAATGTCCCCCGTGGGCCTGGGCTGCAGCCTGTTTGGCTTCCTTGGCCAAAGGGGGCCTGTCCCGCTGCCGTCCTGGGCCAAGAGGTGGCCGGACGGAAAGGGGTGGTGCCACAGAGCCCTCTGTCCCCTTTCCTTTCCAAGCCGTCTAGCCCACTGCCCCACAGCTGAATCGAAGGCCCCACACTACAGGGGTGTTTTCTGGGGGAAAGACTGAGCGCGGGGTCTGCCTGTGCATGTGGCCCATGTTTCCTTGGGCACTTACACTTGCTGCAAAAGACTGGCACAGAGAGGTTAAGTAACCTGCCAATGTCACACAGCTGGGAGAGGGAGAGCCAGGGCGGGAAGCCGGGTCGTCTGGCTCTGCGTCCCGAGCAGGAGGATGCTCCTCGACAAGTGTCCTTTGCTCAGTGAATATGCATTTGTTCACCTGGGTGGGTCCCTGGCCTCTGAGGACCCAGGGTTCCCTCCTTCCCCAGAGACACTCAGCATCATTCTGTTCTCACAGGGGAGTCTGGGGGTCAGCAGCCCACGTGGGAGTTGGTGGGATTCCATCCAAGGCAGAGGCAGCCAAGTGGGAAAACCAAACCTCCAGATTTCAAGGCCCCAAGAGACACAGTGAATTAGCGATGATGTGGGTCCAAGCCGCCCTCGGCGTCCCCACCTCCCTCTGCTCCTGGGTACCCTGTTCCCAGAACTGGACGAGAAGGCTGGAGCACCCCGGAGACGGTGCTCTCTGCAGGGAAGGGGTCCCGTGAGGCCCCCGCAAGTGATGCCGGGGCGACAACCGCGGACAAGGGGGGGCCGCTCAGTGAGGACTCGGCCGCTCGACCGCCCGGTGTCGCCGCGGGCTGGAGGGACCGCCGTGCGCACCAGCACTGACCCACCACATACCGCGGGTCGGGGGCGTCGGGCTCCAAGCCGCGGCCGGGAACAGCGAGGGCTTTGCCCGTGGCCCTCCGTGGGCCCCAGACACCCAGCCACAGACGGGGCCGCCTAAACCCAGACCTTTCTCTCGCGTGGTTCTGGGGGCTGCACATCCAAGAGCAAGGCCCCAGCAGACTCCGTGTCTGGCGAGGACCCTCTCCCCGGTGTACAGACGGTGGTCCCCTCGCGGTGTCCTCCACCAGCAGACGGAGGGAGAGGTGGGCAGAGGAGCAAGCTCTCCAGCGTCTTGTCTTGTGAGGGTTCTGTTCCCATCTTGGGGGCCCACTCCCCCGGACCTCCTCTAAACCTCATCAGCTCCCAGAGGCCCCACCTCCAGAAACCATCACCCTGGGGATTAGAGTCTCAAAGTACGAATTTGTGGGGGGACGTAAGCATTCGGTCCGTAACCTCACCAAAGAGGCGGGTAAAGTGTGAATACAAAGCAGTCAGCACGTGAGCGGTCGCGGGCGACCAGACGTCAGGCGGGCACGGCAGACCTGGGCTGTGGGACGAGGACACAGGCGGGTGTCCCCAGGGCACCTCTGGGGGGCACTGGAGGAGCTCCCCAAGGCTTAGGGGAGTGAGACCTAGTGGGACCAGGCCCAGAGCATCGCAGGCAGAGGGCATGCGGCTGAGGCCCCAGTGTAGGGGTGGGCGTGGAGGGGCGTTGGGGAGGGGCTCGTGGGTCCTGTGCACTGGCCACTCACTGGGTGCCCAGCGGGGAGCGGCGGGGGGGGAGTCAAGGCAGGGGTGGGGAGATGGCGGTATCCGGGACACTCCGGAGTGAGAGGCTTCAGGGGATGGACGATGAGGGGCCGGAGGACAGCTCTGGGGACCGGGGTGAGCCGTCGCCATCTGCAGGGGGGACCGGAGGAGGGAGTGGGCACTGGGACAGGTAGAAACGGTGGCCATGTCAGCTCGGTACATCTTGCTTGTGACATACCCCTTAGACAGATGTCCCAGAGGGGCATCGGGTAGACGGATGGCTGCAGATTCACGAGCTCGGGCACCCCCGGGGCTGGGGCCACTCCCCAGGGCAGGCAAAGGGCAAAGGGGCCAGGCAGGAGCCCGAGCAGCTCTGGGGACTGAGACCAGTGGAGAGGAGAGGCGGGGAGGACATCCCCCAACCCTCGTGTGGGGCTGTGCGACCATGGCGTGGGGGTGGGTGGAGCTCCGCGGGGGCAGCGGGGAGCGCAGGCGGGGAGCGCGGGCGGCTCGCTTCCCTGAGAAGGCGCACGGTGACCTGGGGTTCAGGGGCCCTGTCTGGGGTTCCTGGGAAGGGGGGAGGGATGAAGCCGACCAGAGGCCCTTCCCGAGGCCCAGAGCAGGTCGACTGTGGGGTCCATCCTGGGAGGCCGAGGCCGGGGGACACGGGAGGTTACGGCGTGCCATCGGGACTGCACGGTCCACATGGCGGTCAGTCCCCGGTGTGGGCCTGGGACCCTCCCTCGCCACGATGCCCTCACCGCAGTGGGAGCCCCCACCCTCCCACCGTGCCCACCGCACGGGCGGCCGAGACCCTCCCTCCTCCCCGCACCGCGCTCCGGGTCGTTCCCTCCAGCCTGGGTCAGGCTGCGCGGTCACTCTTGGCATGAGGTCCCCATTGTCTCGCGTCCAGCCGGGGAGGCCTGCGGCCCGGGCGCTGAGTCAGCACGCGTCGCCCGAGGCTCCAGTCGTCATAAATGCATAGTTAATAACTGCCTTCCCTCGCTGCTTCAGAAGCTCGCAACGGCTTCGCCCTTCAGCTGGTAATGAGAAGTTAATAAAAGTGGGATTTTGTGCAACGCTGGCCCTCTGACATCTTAATCTTTATTAAAGAGACAGAAACTTGCACGGAGCGGGCGGGCCTGCCCGGCACAGCCGGACGCCGGGGGAGCCTGCAGGAAGTGGCCGGGGGACGCCGCAGCCCCTAATCCCCGCGGAACAATGTGCCGGGGCCTCTCCGCCGGCTCACCTCCGCGGACGCGCGCTCCCTGTCCCTCCCGGAGCTGGCGAGAGGCCGCGGGCACGTGTGGCGGGGGCTGTGGTGGCCGCGGGCCCTCCGGACACCACGTCTGTTCCTCGGGTGTCCTTTCTCCCGGAGGTGGAGTTCACAAACATGCAATTAGCTGTGTCCGAGCGAACAAGCACCTCGGGGCAGGTCGCACCGCCGGGATGCTGGGCGGCCGCCCCTCTGCCCGGCCCCGGGGCATCGTCCCTGGCCTCGCGGGGCCCCTGACCGTCCACAGCCGCTTCGCGCCAGCCCCGGCCGGCTGCCGTCCCCGCGTGCTCTCTCTGTGGCTTCGCCTCCCCGGGCGGCTCCACAGGTGGACCCCCGCCGTGTGGCCTCTGGGGTCTGGGTGTCCCGGCAGCCTGCCAGGCTCGTGCACCCCGCGGCGCCTGTCAGGGCCTCCCTCCCCATCCCGCCGTGGGGACCCGCCCCGACTCCTCCCCGCGGTCGCCCGCCCGGGCACACTGGGACCCGTGCCACCTTCTGCTCTCACAAGCGGCGCTGCCGTGAGCGTGTATGTTCGCGTGTCAGCTGGAGTCCCGTTTGCGGTTCCCAGGACGGACTCCCAGCTGCAGACTTGCTGGGTCCTAAGGTGACACCGGGTCTGACTCTCTGAGAGGCCACCAGCCTGCTCCCCCCCCCCCCCGGCAGCTGTCCGACGTCCCATCCCCCGGCGTCTGTGCTCTTTTGACTCAGAGTTGCTCAAAATCAGGAGTGGGCTTCACGGGTTGGCCGAAGGGTTGGCCACCCCGGCCCTGGGGGGCCCCGAGCTTCTGTCCCTCCTGCAAGCCGGGGTAGAGCCGGTCACCAGCCCCTCCGTCCGTGGGGAGCGGGCACGGAGGCAGAGACCCAGCACGACCGACCTCGACACTGGTTCTTGGCCCAGCCAGAAGCCCACGTCCCTATAAGGAGGCCAGACTGTGGTTTTAGGTCCCGCCCAGGCTGGGGCTGGGATGGCCTGCCCTTTACAGACGACATGTTCATCCGCGGGGCCAACTCACGCTGACCTCAGCATCCAGCGAGCAGGTGCCTACCCTCCCGCTCGCCCAGCCCGCGGCCCGCAGACGGACCGACCGTGGCTCCCGTTGGCACACAGGTGTGAACCCACAGTGATCAGGCCCCGGGAGCACGACCAGCAGCCGCACTGCCCGCCGCCTGCAGGGACCCGACCCCAAGGACAGGCCACGCGACCCCGCTGTGGACGCAGACCCGGCCACTCGGGGAGCATCGGCTGGGGCATGAGTGTGTGTGTCACCCACTAATCCACTGAGGGAGGGAGAAGAGCAGAGTCTTTGTCAGTCTCCGAGCAATTAGGATAATTAAAATATAAAGCTTATTGGGTAAACACGCTCTCAGACTGTGACCCCTTAATTAACGGGCTACGGGGAGAAATTACAGCGGTGGCAAGATAATTAACACGTGTGTTCACGAGTGGCTGTCAGCCGGGCTCTCGGGACAGGGTGTCCGGGCTGTGGGGGGGCAGGCCGTGTAGGCAAGGGGGCTGCGCGCCAGGGACACGCGGGTCACAGGGCCGTGCTGCGCGGTGAGCGGACACTGTGGCCCCCGCTCCCTGGGCGGGTCCCAGAAAGCGCGGGTCAGCTCTGGGCACAGAAGACCCCACAGTCCTCCGCAGAAACCGTGCCTCCAGGGTTTATCTGGCTGGTGCCGACAGGGGAAAACTGTGGGACATCAGTGCCCCCCGAGCTGGGCCCCCCGCCCACCCCCCCTGAGTCCACCGGGGTTGCTGGGATATGCTAATATCCTTAGAACGTAGAGGGCAGGGCTGTCAGCAATGACCCGGCCCAGGCCCCCCGCCCACCCCCTGGGCCTCTAAGGGACGGGAGATGGGGGCGCGGGCTCTGCCATCCCCACCGGCCAAAACCACTGCTCTGTTGACCCCTGGATTTCAAGGCAGAGAACAGAAGACCCCCAGCGCAGGTTTCAGGCGGGCTTTAGGATAAGGCAGAGGGGAAAGGAGAAGCTGGCAATGGCCACTAGGATTCGCGAAGGTCAAGGCTGACCTTCCGACCGTGGAGCAGGTAAGGCAGCAGGCGGAGGACCCTGATGGCCGGGCGGGGGAGGCGATGGCGTGGCCTTCGTGCCCGCCCCCAGGGTGCAGGGAGGTGGGGGGAGGGGAAGCAGTCCTAGTTTCTCGGCCGTGGCGGGGCACCCAGGGCCACGCAGGGACCCGGAAGTCTGGAGTCAGAATTAATAAGGCCGATCCTCTTGTGTCGGGTTCCCGAGGAGACGCAGTAAGTCGCAGAGGCTGCCCAGCCCCACGACAGCGAAACAGAGCCCCGGGGTCGGCGTAGGGGCCTTCCTGAACCTTTGCCGACCCCAGCCAGATCCCTGGGGTCACTCATGGCCAGGAGAGTCCCTGGTGGCTGCTGGCTACTCAGGGAAGATGCTTCTCTTCCTGGAGGAGCCCCCAGGAGTCTCTCGCCGCAGAGAAAAGTGACCACGGGAAGTTTGGGGTAAAGAATTCACTCCGAAGTCACTGCTGACCAACTCCGGGCCTGGTCCCAGCGGGTACTGAAGGCTTAGCTCGGAACTGCCCCAGGGCCTGGTGGCCGGGCCTGCAGACCGCGGGGGACCCCGTATCGGCCTGCACGGAGCGGGGCTGTGCCTCTCAGCTCTGGTTCTGGGCCAAGGCCAGGCTGCGCCCCAAGGTCAGCTGGAGGTAGACCCAGGTGGCTGGATGGGCCAAGGACAACTCTGGCTTCACCCCGGCCGGGGTCAGCCCATCTCTGCCCCTGGGCCACCAGCCCTCAGGGGCCCCAGAGCAGCAGTGTCCCCCTCTCTCCTCTGCTTCCCTGGATCCACCCAGACCTCCCTGCTCTCTCAGACCTCTCCCCGGCCACACCACCCTCAGCTGCCGTCCTGCAGGGGAAGGTGCTTGACGGATCCTCTCCCGGCCCCCGGCCCCTCCCGCTGTGTAACGGGACAAACCCTCCCAGCGCCCCCGGCCCCCCCGCTCGGGGGTTTGCTTTCTCAGGGGGACAGCTGTCTGACTGGGGGCTACCCACGTCGGGGCACAGTGCCCCTGTGGTTTGCAGGACGATGGCACGTTCCGGAAGCTTCCAGAAGCTCCTGCAGATGGCCAGAGCCCAGGAAGTGCTTAAACCAGGGGACTCTGGCTGTCAGCTTCGTTCAGGGCAAGTCCTACCAGGCCCGAGGCTTTGAGGCCCCAGATGCCGTTGTCATCTTGCGCCGGCCGCACTCGGGCGGCCCGGGGAGGCAGGAGCAAGAGGTCCCTCCTGCAGAGGTGGGACGGGGCTGGGTACATTCTCGCTCACAGCTGTCAGGACACAGAGGAATGAACGCCACGGCACGCGGAGCGGGGCTCCCGGAGAGCACAGGCGGAGGCCACCAGCGCCGGCCGGGGCCACTGGTCTCCCCACTGCTCTGCCCATCCCGGTCTGGCCCTCAGGATTCTGGCCCCCAGGGCTCTGGCAGGGTGCTGGGCTCGGGGCGCCGGTTCCCGGGACACACCGTGTCCTGGGGCTCCGCTCCCGGTGGCCGGCGGCATCCACGGTTCAGCAGGGACAGCGTGGGTTTGCAGTTACAGCTGCGGTGGCCGCACGTCCTCGGTTGTGCACGTGTTGAGGGAGATTCAGAAGCTCTTGGTGTGAGGCCCGGATAGTGGGGAGGCCCCAAGCTGGGTCCCCTCGGCTGCTGCCTCAGTGGGGGGTGGGGGCTGGTGTTCCAGGGCCGGAACAAGGGCAAAGCTCCCTGCCCTGCACACCCCCCCCCGGAGGGCAAGGAATGGCGGCGGCCGTGGGAGAGACGCGGGTTTCCAGCTCCGTCACACCCAGCCCCCCCACCTTGGCTTGCCACCCCCAAAGCCTCAGGCTCTGCCACGAGAGGGGCCTCTCGCCTGCCGAACAGGAGTGACCGTGGTCCCGGGGCCATGTCATCCTTGTGGGCTTGTGCCGAGGACTGAGCAGGACAGGGTCGGGCCCACGGACTGGAGGCCGTGGCAGGGGGCCGACGCCTGTGTTCCTCTGAAATGATCAGGGTCTCTGTTGACTGTGGGCCTTCCTGGGAAGAGCCTTGTGGCCCTGCCCTCTAGACCGAGTCCCGGGTTGGGCGGGGTCTTCCCACGCCTGAGCCTCCATCCACTTGTTCCTTAACCATGTCTGCCACGAGGCCTGTGGGGCCCGTGGGCCCTGCCCTTTTGGTCTAGGGGTTCACACAAGGTCAGCTGACGAGGCGGAGCTCACAGGTCTTGGAGGGCGAAGAAGAAACCCCCAGGCCATCTGCAGGGAGGGGTGGGGCCGGGGCTGCAGAAGCTTCGTGCTGCGGGCAGGACCAAAGAGGCAGAGTAGTAAGCCATCCATTACCGTCCAAGGGAGGACATTCCTAAAAGGAAACAGAATGTGCAAAGGCCCAGCAGCACGGAATAGCGTGGGGAACAGCATTTACAAAGTTGCAGGTCGTGGGGCACCTGGGTGGCTCCATCGTTTGACCCTCCGACTCTTAGATTCGGCTCGGGTCGTGGGTGGTTTCAGGGTCATGGGATCAAGTCCTGCGTCGGGCTCTGCACTCAGCACAGAGTCTGCTTGGGATTCTCTCTCCTGCCCCTCCCCTCCCCTCCCCTCCTCTCCCCTCCCCTCCTCTCCCCTCCCCTCCCCTCCCCTCCCCTCTCTCTCTAAGATGGATAAATAACTCTGAAAGGAAGAGAGAGAGAGGAAGGAAGGAAGGAAGTTGCAGGTTCTTTGCGGGTCTGGGGCGTGGCCGGGGGCTCCGGGCTGCATCAGGCCGTCTAGGTGTTGGTGAAGGGCTAGAAGCAGCAGCCTGGGTGGGGAGCCGGCAGCCGGGGGCTGAGAGGGCACCTGCCCAGGGAGATCGGGGGCCCTGGCTGCTCTGGCTGCTTGGGGCCGCATGGACCAGCAGAGTCCCGCCAAAGCAAGACTCCCCCTAACTGGGAATCTGTTCCTTCCACGAAAAAGGAACAGCTCACAGCAAATAGGATAAAATGTCCCTAATTGTCAACAATAATGTTTTACATTATTGCACATGCTTTGCTGCTTTGTTCAAATCCCCCAAGACAAGCTGAGACTCTGATAAAATTTTGGGAAAAGATGAGGGACTGAAACGCTGTGCACACCGGCCGGCCCCCTTTCTTGGGGCGGCAGCTCCCCCTCTGCAGCCCCCGGGAGTGGGGCAGGGACGCCCCCCGAGCCCGGATGTGACAGGAGGAGCCGCCGGGCACCTGAACGTGGGCAGGCGTCTGCACGGGGCCGAGGCCTGGCCGAGGAGCAAGGCCAGGGCCTGCGTGGGAGGGGATGCCTTCGGAGTGGAAAGACGAGGCAAAGGCCCCTCCCAGAGACGGAAAGGAGTCTCAGAGCTGGACAGGGGCGAGGTGAGACGGCTCTGCAGGTCCTAACCTGTCTCCCACCTACCCAAACCCTAATTTCTCAGAACCATGCGCGGGAGCCCCCTGGGAGCCGGAGGGCTGCGTCCCGGGGCCCCATCACCCCTGAGGCCCCGGTGCCTCGAAGAACCAAGGGTTCTTGGCCAGGGAGCAGTGGCAAGTGGGGTGACAGCTGTGTATACGGGCCCGAGCACGAGCGCGTGGGCGTGGGGAGGGAGGGGAGAGCCCCCGAAGGTGAGCCCACCACATCGGTCTCCGAATAATGAATCAGGATCCAAATCTTTAACTAATTGAGCACATTCAATAAAAAGTCCCGAAAAAAGAAAGGAAAAGAAAGACTTACACAAGACACTTTTCAAAGCTTCTCTAATAAAAAATGTACCGGGGATTTGAGCGTAATGGCTATCCTCGCTTGCCAAAACCTGACGCCCTGGCAGGTAACTTTCATCCAGCATATCTGAAATGGTACCTAAATGAATTAGCAATAAAATGGACTTAGACCGAGCAGTGGGGACCTCCATTAATCTTGGGTTAATCACTAAAGAGGTGCCATTCACTTTTCTTAAGAAGTCACATTTTTCTCCCCTTGCTGGCGACCAGATTTCATAAAGTAACATATTTCTAATGAAAGGTCTCTGCTTGAATTAAACCCTGAAGGTTTATGCAGATTTCGCATTTGATTACTGCTGGCATGGGCTCTTAGCCGGCTGCGGAAGGAAGGTCCTCTCTGAAAGGACCCAGCGTGCAGTTCATAATATTCTTTGAAATAAAATAGTGCACTTGTGCTTAGTGGCTTTAATCAGCCCTGACTTTTGATAGTCAAACAATAGCTAATTACAGTCACACCTGCCTCGCAGGCCCTGTCACGTTGGCTCCTGCCGGAGAGAGGCCTTGTCTCCGAGCTGCGGGATTATTAGAGTCTGCACAAAGTAACTGGAGCTGACACCCAGTAACTTTGGTAGCCATTAGGAAGGGTTTATTTTACTGCTGCAGTGCTGGCTTTCCCATTACATGCTTCTCCTTTGTGTTTTGGGGGGCAGGGGGCGGGGAGGGCTGGGAGAGAAAAGGCGCATCGCAGCCTGGGTCCCTGGTCCTTGGGAAGCCAGCCGCGGGGCCGACGGTTCGGACGCCGAGCATCCGCCCCTCGAGGCCTGGGCTGGAAACCGGCGCTCCGAGGGCTGGGGACCCCGAGGAAGGCAAAGCGGGACCTGCGCGTCCTGGCTGGGGGGCCCCGGGGGTGGCTGCTCGGTGGCCCGGCCCGGTCCTCGGCGGGAGGAGCCTTGTTTCAAATGAAATGCGCCGCGATGCATGGGCAGCGGGGAGAGCGGCCCAGTGGAAGTCATAAATTACTATCTCGTTTACGTCTTTCTTTTCTCATTAATTTTGGCTGGCAAATGAGCCCGAGTCTTCCAGAACCCAGCCAAGTGAGGAACACCAGCCTGTCGGCCGTGGGCTCGGTAGGTCTGGTAACAGGTTCCCGCAAATGAACAACACGATGTCGGCGATGACACAGTGGGGATAGAGGGGCGCCCCGTCCTCCGGGCCGAGCTCGGCCTGAGCCTCTGCTCGCCCCTGCGGCCCTGTGAAGGGCAGAGTCCGAGGGAGGAGGAGGAGGAGGGTCTGGCTGGGCCTGTCCACGGGGGGCAGTGCCAGACCGGGAGGCGCGATCGTGACCGCGTGGGCCCACGTCGCCCCACGTCGCCCGGCTCTGCTCCAGGCGGGGACCCTCTTTCGGGGGGCAGTTCGGGGCACAGCTGTGTCGGCACGCCCACGTGGCAGGGCCATCGAGAAGGCCATCGGGCCCCTGCGGAAAGGACGCGGCCAGGGCCCCACGGAGCCTTCCCATCACCCTGGGTGACCTTTCTCCGGGGGCGACAGGAGGATCAGGAGGCAGAGCCCCGAGGGCGGCAGGGGCTTGCCCCAAACCAGGAGATCCCCGCGGCGGCACCCGGTTTCCGCCGCTCCCCACGAGGCCCGCCTCCCCCGTGCTCGGGGCCCGAGCCTCCTCCGCGGGGCTGCCCAGCCATCCACACCGCGGCCAAGACAAAGCTGCCCCTCGCCCGTGGTCGCCGCGCCCGCAGAGGGTGTGCGCAGACGAGCAGGGACGCGTGCCTGCAGGGCCCTGTCCCGGGTCCCTCTCACGCTGCGGGTGCCACTTCCGTGCCGCTGGCTCTGGTCTCTGGACACAGCGCCGTGTTGACAATTACCCACAGGCCCGACTTGCCAAACCCTGGAGTTGAAAGGGCTTCAAGGCCGGGAAAAAACAACTGGAAAGCTGTTTTCTGTTAAGGCAGGTTTATTTTTCCTTGCAATTATGTCTGACTAAAACGTCCTTGTGCGGGAGGCACTTCCCCAAGAAAGGTCTGATTCATCCTGTCCTGGGCAGCGCGAGCCGGGAGCCGTCTCCAGGCCCCGGCCTCCGGGAAGGTCGGGGCTCGGGTCCCAGAGAAGCTGCCGGCCGCGTCCGCCGGGCCAGCTCCCTTCACCGCTGCCCGCTCCGGTCTGCAGACAAAGCCGCTGCCGACGGGGTCCCCGTTTCCTGAAAGACCCCAGGTTCTCATTCCTGCCTGGCGGAGGAAGCAGCCCCCTGCCCCCACGGCCGGCCCTCCGCCGGCCCATCTGGCACTTCCCGTTCTCGGGGGGCCTCCCGGCCTTAGCCGCAGCGGGAGAGCGGGCACTCAAACGAGGCCTGGACCGCAGTCAAGTTCAGCATGTAATACGCCGTCCTCTCCCGGACGCCCCCTGCCCCCCATCCCTGACCCTCGGCCCCTGGGGCTGGCGTCTGCCTCTCGTCTCCCGGTGTTTGCCATCACCAATCAGTTTGATTGATCATCTCTGCGGCCACAGGTTGGTAATAAAGCCGTTTTGAGAGCCTCTCCCATTTCCCTCAGGACCCCGCTGGCATGACAGGACTTGACACCAGCCATTTGTCACCTGCTCTGTGGTCACTGTGCACGATGACCAGCAGACAGACAGGAACCAGGCCGAGACGGGGCGGCGGGAGGGGTCTGCTGGGGTGTGGGGGGTAGGTGGGTGTGTCTGTGCGCCGTGGGACCCGCTGGAAGGTGGGGACGGAGCTCTGGCCCCCGGGTCACGTGCACCTGGGGGCGTCCAAGCGCCGCGGGCTACCCTCTCCCCACGCATGCACTGACACACTCGGAAGGCAGCTCGGAGGCCAATAGGCTCGACGGCGGGGACCTTGGGCCCCTCCCCCGTAACCAGGACTTCGGAAGGCGTCTCCTGATGTGGTCGCCCTGGCGCCTGCGTGCAGACGAGAAGCGAGAAGATGGGGAGCCCCTGCCGGCCCAGGGAGGAAAGAACGGGCTTAGGGCATGAACCTGCTGATGGCCTCGGGGGTGTGGCCAGGCTTGGGGTCGGCGCATGCGTTCCAAACATCGCGGCCCAGGTGACACGGGGCGCTGTCCCCATAAGGGTCCCAATCTGCTCCACGCCCCTTCCCACGCACGCACCCGCGTGCACGCTCTCCTAGGATCAGTAATCCGTTGTTTCGGGGAGCTGGTTGTGAGCGGTTGCGCCGGCAAGCCAGGGGGCCCTCGCCTCTAGACAGGAAACTGGCCGGAGCAGCAGTCTGGGGACGCCAAGTCCGGGGGACTCAGGAACCAAGAGTCTGAGCACTTGGCCCGCTCACGCCCAGACACGCCCCGGTCATCGCAGCCTTGCCCCGACCCCATCCAGGCGCCCCGCTCGCCTGGGGCTCACCCGGTCCTCAAGCCGCCCCCCCTAGGGCAGAGAGAACCCTCTGAGGCCTCACGGGGTCTCCCCAGCCACCCCGGTTCCTCCCGTGGATTGTCCCCCATGACGTCCTTTCCCGGGGATGGCCTGGCCCTGCCCCTGGGGCCCTTCGCCAGGTAAAACCTGACAGTCAGCAAGTGCGGCGTCCGCCGGGACGTCCCTACGCCGGCAGGGGAGCGCCAGCCCTCGGACCTCGTGGCCCCCGCGCCCCCCAGCGAGCCAGGAGCCAGGATGCGCAGTAGTGACCCAGGGGTAGCCGCCGTCACCTGGGGCATCTCCAAGCCAGGCCCCCCCACCCCACCCCACCCCCTTCCGTAAGGTCTGACTCTGCCTCGACCCGTCGAAAACCCAACCATCCAAGAGCTTCCCCAACGGCGTGGACGGATCGTCTGATGGAGCGTTCCGGGGGCTGCGTGAGAGCTCCGGGAACCTCCGCTGGGCCGAGCACAGAGACGCCAGGGCGGGAATGCTGGGGTGCCCGGCGTGCCCCTCACCGCGGCCAGGCCCCCAACGGCCGGCCTGCTCCACCTGCTCTCTGTGCGGCCTTTGCAAAGAGAGCGGGTGTGGAAGCTTCGTCCCGTGGCCGCCGGAGCAGACCCGGGTCCCCGGAGCACGGGGCGTGCCTGGGAATTTCCTCCTACCACAGGGCAGAGGGTCACCGGGGCCGCAGCCCCGCCCGTCCGCCCAGAAGGGCTGGGGGCATCTCAGCAGGGGGAGGCTGGGCCCCCGCGGCCCGCCTGGCCAGAGGGCAGGGCAGGTGCAGGGCGAGCAGAGCAAGGAGAGGCCTCCCGTGGCCGGGCCCAGGACACAGCTGGATCCGGGGCTGAATGATCTCGTTTCATATCCTTAAAGACGAGCGGTGAGGGGCACGGCCCTTGGACGGCCTCGCCAGCGGGAGCTGCCCTACACGGTACCCTCACATGACCGGCCGCTGGGCTGGCCCCCGGCGACGCTGGCCTGACCTCTGGGTTCTGTCGTGCTCTGGCCAGCTGGAAGGAAAGGGACATGAGTGAGAACTTCTGAGACAGAGGCTGAGCCCTTCCCGCCCAGGGAGAGAGGCGGTGGGTTGGGGGGTGCTGCCCCGGGAGCCCCACGCTCCGACTTGGGGGGCCCAGAGTGGGAAGAGGGGCTGCAGAGGGAAGGAGGCCGGGACAAGAGGGGAGGACAGGACCGAGGGGGCTTCAGCCCAGGCCCCCACGGCAGGGAGCCGACCCAGAGGCCCATGTGCAGTCTGGAGCTGAGGTCGGCGTGGGGGCCGCCAGGGACACCCAGCACGTCCTTGAGCGATGTCCCCCAGAAGGCCGGTGCCTCCACCCGCAGCCACCGCCGCCTTCCCGTCCTGTCCCCAGGAGATCGTGGATGGGTGAGGAGAGAACCCCCGGGGGTCCCGAGTCTCCTAAAAGAAACCCTGATGGTCTTCCACTCGTGATAATAGTGTGTGTTCCTTGGGAAACAATCAGATCGCTTAAATGAGAAAATCCCCATCACGCGTTTCCTCCACGGCTGCATAAGAGCGCACGGTCCAGAGACACAGGGGCCGCCCTGTGCACGTGTGTGTTCCTGGGTGGTGCACACGCACACGCGTGAGTCTTGCATGGTCACACCCGCCGCCACAGCATGGACACCCCCCCTTGCGGGGGACGTTGCTCCAGGGTCTTGCCCTGTAGCCTTTGCGTGGCGGGCGTGGCAATGGTGTAGCCTCGCTGGCCGGCCGGCCGGACTGGGGGCTCCCTGTCCCCAGCCCCTGGGCAGGGGTCTGCTCGGGGGGGAAGTTCTCTGCTCTAGGCCTGTGTCCTGCCCGCGGAGGTCAGAGGTCGTAGATTCCTGTCTCCCCCACCCTCGCCGCAGCGTCCAGCCCCACATCAGGGAGTGTCCACCTTTGGTCTCGGGCTCCCGTCATCCCCGTGTGTGTCAAGGCTCCAGGCCCCTGGGGGAGCCCCGCCTGTCACCCTGGCCTCCACCAAAGGGCCGCGGCTTCAGAAACACAACGGCAGCCCCTGAAATCTTCCCTGGGATCTGAAAAGAGGTATTTAGCTTTGGGAAAAAAACGTACCGATAAAAGGAACCATTGGGCAAGACCCCTTCCTGGGAAGGTGGGACGTGGGGCCGCAGGAAGTCAGGTCCCGGAAGGTCCCAGGAAGTCAGGGCCAGGTCCCCAGGGCAGCAGGGAGCGAGGGTGAATCTGGGGGGACGGGGTCTGGGGAGGCCACTCAGAAACAGCCAGGACACCCCGAGGCTCGGCTTGCCACCCCGGGTGCTGTCCTCCCACGCGGGGCTCCGGGCCCCCCGGGCCTCAGCGTGATGCCGTCCGCAGCTGCCGTGCATCGGAGTGAGATGCCCAGGGAGCGCCCGGGGCACCGGCTGGCGGGGGCGGGGGTCCTGGAGCGTCGGCAGGTCTGGGCGTCCGGGACGATGCCGCAAGGCACCCAAATGTTCTTCGCTGTGCGTCTTGTTCCCGCCGCCTGCGCCGGCGGACACACCTGTGTACACCATCCCCCAGGAAGGAGGACCGGCTGGTGTAGACGGTGGGATCTCGGGCTGCGGCCACTGGCCGTGAGCCCCTGGGCAGAGGGGCACGTGTGGGGACCCCTGGGGCCTAGCGATCCTGACGGGGGGCCCTTGACAGCAGGACCTGTTTCTCGCACCGATTCTTGGCCCCCAGAGCACGGCTGGGCACATAGCGGGCGTCGGGCGGGTACTTTCTGAACGGAGGCAGGGTGGAGGGGATGATGGGGTGGACATCTCGGGGAGGGGGTCTGGAGCAGGTTCTGCAGCAGAACGTTCCCCAGGGGTCCCGAAGGCCCCGTGGGATGCAGGTCTGGGCTTCCCACGGGGTTACACCTTCTGTGGGGCCACAGCCCAGCAGAGGCTACCCAAGAGCCCTGCGGAAGCCGAGGGGTCCTCTCGTGCACTCCATCGACCCTGCGTTCTACCCCCGTCCCGGTCTGCCCCCGGGGTACGGCCGCCAGCCCCTAACTTTACCAAGGAAACCCCTGCGGACTTGCAAATGAAAAGCATCTGAAACTGGCATCCAGCTTGGCTCCACCCGCCCACCTATGAACAGGCCCGATTCGTGAGTTCTCAGAATGTTCTAGAAGAGGAATGTGCTTGGGGCTGGCTTTGGCACGGAGACATCCCCGTGGAGAGCTCGGTAAGTGCCAGGCTCTGGCACTCGCCCTGGAAACGCAGGCTGGCTGGGTCAGCCCGGGAGCTGTCCGGGGGCCAGGCGGAGGCTCCCGGCTCAGCCGCCACTCGTCCTTGACCCACAGACCGTGCCCCTCCTCTGGCACGGGGGCCGCTGACCACTGCCCCCAGTAGTCTGGGCCCTGGGACACCTTGCGAGCAGAGGCCGGCTCTGCCGGGGCCTCTGGTTTGAGAAGCCCTTTCCTCCACCTGCCTTGTCCCTGCTGAACCTCCAGGCTGAGGGTCTCGAGAGTCAACCCACAGTGAGGGGGGCCGCCTTCTGCTAAGACAGAGGAGGGCTTAGGACTGAGTAGCCCAGAAGCTCGGTAATGGCCAAGGCCACCCACGTCCCCCAGTCTTGGAAAACAGGTGCAGAGAAAGCCAGCAGCCCGGCGTGCGTCTGGAGCTGGCCAGTCCTCTTGGTCATTGGCATTGGTCCGCACTGTTTCACCGCTGTGTGTGTCGCCCTCGGGAAAGCTGGGCTTAGCCCCTTCCGAGGAGGGGTAGCATGGCGGGGGCGGAGGCCGCACGGCCGGCTGCTGGGGGCCAAGTGAGCCTTCCCCCCGAAGGCCCGGGAGAGGGTGGCCGTCGGAGCAGGGAGGTTCCAGCAGCCCTGACCTCCCTTTCTCTCCCGCATTTCCCTCCACGTCGTCTCCTCCCC
>CM052900.1:164258295-164299526 GCA_028534135.1 Potos flavus | reverse complement strand
CAAGCGGTCCCGGGCATCGAATCAAGCCCGTACGGACCCCAAAACGTCCGCAGTCTTGTGAGGAGTGGAATGCACACGCTGACAAAGGGGCCGCCCGCCCCACCCACGGGCCCCTCGGGGCCCCCAAGGGAGGGGAAAGGGGGCGACTCCCGAGCCTCCCTGAAGGTCAGCCCCGCTGCCCCCCTCCCTCCTCTCGGGGGCCTTCCCTGCCCACCCTGTCCAGCCGAGCCCTCTGGGTTCCCGACGACGCTCCCCTGAGGCTGGGAGGGGACAACGCAGGGGCTGCTGGGCCATCCCAAGGGGCAGCGCGCGGGGCCCCGGGAGGAGGGTTCTGAGAGCTGCTCCCCCCAAGGGGCCTGGGGGTCTCGAGAGCATGCGTCTACCTCCCACGGCCACAACGCCGGGCCGGCTGCCTGACCTGCCCCCGTACCCACAGGCTCCCGTGGGCTGCACACTTCACTTTCTCGGGGCCTTTCTCCAACGAGGGAAACAGAGGCACAGAGGGCAACGGGCCTGCCCACTCACATGCTGTCGGGGGAAGGAGCTGGAACCCGACGCTGGTCTGCTCGGGGCCCTGCAAGCCCCACAGAGAGGAGGCCAAGCTTCTCGGCCAGAAGGGGCTGTCCGGAGACCCCAGGTGTCCCGTCTGGGGGCCCGACCGCCGGCGCCCCCACGTCCGTCCCAGCCTCAAGGAGACCCAGACCAACTTCCCAGCATTTCAGGGCCTCTGCTGCTGAGTGCTGACCTGCGGCGCTCACGCCCGGCCCCTTGCTTGGGCAGCGGGGCAGCTCCGGGCAGCCCCGGACGTCCTCTGCGGCGCCAGGCGCTGGGTCGGGGTCAGGGCACAGCCGGGACCCCGTTTCTGCTCCTTCCGCTCCTCTTCTCCTTGCCGGCTTCCGGAAGAAAGCACGCTCCGGGCTCTTCTACCCCTGTTGGCAGGGAAAGCCCCTCGGGGCCCCAGGGTCTTCAGTGGGGAGTCGAGGGGACACCCGTCAAGGGTGAGCATGCAGATCCCCCGTTCAGCCCTGGCCGGGGCAGGGCCCGGTGCCCAGAGCTCAGCCAGGGGCGCCGGCAGGACGGGGCCACCCTCCACCCCCACCCCTGCACCCTGCTGAGGCTCCGGCTTCAGGGACTTTCACCCCGAGCCTTCACAGTGCGGGTGAGAGAGCCCCGGCCTGGAGCCAGGCGTCAGGGCCAGAGAAGCCAGTCTGCCCTCCCGCCTCCCTCCTGCCCGCAGCACGCGTCCTCTGGGGGGGGCCGGGTTCCAGGACACCCCCCCTCCTCCCCCGATGCCATCGGAGGAAAGGCAGGCGTCCTCTCCCTGCATCTGGCCAGCGCCTTGGGGTTTTGGAGGCTCCGGGATTTCCAGGGTGGGGAGCGCCTGACGGGGGAGGGAGGCTTGTGATCCCTGGAGCCGCCTCCTTAGGGGCCTCGGGGCAGGGGTGCAGCTGGCCCGTTGTCTGGACACCGTCAGTCCCCCCGCCGGCGACCCCCGCCCTGCAGCGGGTCTGCGTCTGGGACCCTGCCTTCTGCCTCGGAGTCTGGGCACGCGCTACTGGCCTCGGCGGAAGAGCCCCCAGGGGGAGGGGAGGCTGCCCGTGTGGTCCCAGGAAAAGCACGTGAACCGGGGGCCACCAGACGGGGAGGGTCAGGGCCACAGGACCCGGGGGTACACACTGACTGTGCTTGTATGGGTGGGAGTGGGGTGGGCGAGCTGCAGGTGCACGAGCCCCCGGGGAGACGCTGAGGGCCCGGCCGTGACGGCGGACCCCGCGGGAGACCCGGCTCAGCCACGCAGCTCTGGGGCCCTGGGGGAGGCACCTGCAAGACCTGCAGTTAAGGGGGCCGACCCTGTGCTCCTGCCCACGCGGGCACCGTGCAGGGGTGACGCCCAAGTTCACAGCCGTGTGCCCGCAGTGCATTCCCCCTACACGCGGCCTGGACCTCCGGTCCCCGTGCCGTCCCTCTGCCGGCTGCTTCCTGAACTCGACCCGCCTTCCTGCCACGCGCCGGGGCCCACGCCGCACTGGGGTGGGGGCGGGAGCCGGGGAAGCCTGTCCGGCATCCGCAGCCCGGCCCGCAGTCCGCGTCCTGATAATACCGACCAGGGCTCCCTAAGAGGGCAGGTCCCGGCATTTCGGGGTAGAAAATGGAAGCAAATTACAGGTCGTGCCCGGCTGTCCAGCTTGGCTCTGAGCTTCCTAAAGCATCAGCTCCTTCCACCTTCCCACGGCCTGGACAGAGAGGGTCTCAGCACCCCCACTGCCCCAATGTGGAGACCCGGGCACACAGGGGACAGAGCCTCCTCGAGCCCCACAGAGGGGGCGGGACACAGACGGCCAGAACGCCAGCATTCCCAAAGGTGCTCAAGGGACGTCTCCCTCCTGCTCTGCGCACCCCTTCTGAGCCCAGACCCAGCTGAGTCAGGCCAGCTCTTCCCACGCTGGGGACAGAGGGACGAGCCCGGGACACGGCCGGGGCCACCATGGCCAAGCAGGCGTGGGGCTCCCACCCCTTTTCCTGAGTGCTATCCCTGCCGCCGACAAGCCGCTGGGCCCAAGCCTGCGGGGTGCTGGCTGAGGAGCACATCCCCTTCTCCGGGGAAGAGGGGGCTCCAAGAGGCCTCTCAGCAGAGGAAGAAACTCAAGACGGGGGGCCGCGGATCGCAAAATATTGCAAGATTTTCCGAGGCGGGCCCTATTCGACCCGTGAAACGGGATACGTGCCCTGAACTTGGGCGCATAATACCGCTCTGTCTGGGAAGGGCCAGGAGCACCGTGGACCCGAGCTATCTTTCAAAGAGCGATAGTTACGGAAATTAGTGGTGCAGAAATCCATCCCCATCACTCATCGGGGCCTTATTAACTGTCCTGCGGTGTGAGAGGGCAGCCGGCTGCCTGACGGAAGGGCCTGGGAGAGACCGTCTCGTCCTCCGCACCAGGGAGGTGCGCGGGAGGGACACCCCGGAGGCCGGGGCGCAGCAGGGTCCCGGGGACCTAGCGGGATAGACAGCGACGCGACTGCCCGAGAGTTAGGAGCAGGGGACAAGGCGCTAGCCCAGAAGGCAGCTGCCCCTACAGGATGCTCAGTAAACATCTGTGCTTATCCCAGCAGCTGCGACCGCGGAGGGCCAGCCCCGGGGTCCACCGGCCTCCATGGCGCCTCGGGTCGCATAGACCACTGCTGGCCACCACGGGCCGGGCCCCCCCAGCACCCGTTCTATAGAAGCTCTACAAGCTACAAGCGCCAGAGAAGTGTCACGTGTGTGACAGGTAAAGGCAGCCGCTCTCGGCATCGTCTGGGAACGCGTGAGAAATGCAGATTCTCGGGGTCCAGCCCAGCCCTCCTGCGCGGGCCTTCCAGGCTGTGGTCGCTGCTCCGGTCCACCCACACTGAGTCCTGCAGCCCCGAGCCCCGAGCTGACTCGAGGTGGAGACGACTGCTTAGCACGCAGGGGACACGTGTGGCCCCCCTGCTGTTCTCCAGGCATCTTCTCCATGGGAAGGGAACACAGGGCCCCCCGTTGCTGGGGACGTCCCCCGGGAAGGTCCGGGCGCTCATCCTGGGCCTGTCTGTCCCGCCCCACGGAGGCGCGTCCCCACGGGGCTTCCTGCACGGGCTCCCGCGGGGCCGGCCTCCTGCATCCCGGAGCCGGGCCTGGGAGAGGGGGCCCCGCAGGAAGACGCACATCAGTTCAGAAGGGCTGCTTTGGGGGCCAGGGAGGCCTTGCCAGGACGCTCGCCCTTCAAGGTCGTGCTAATGACCTTCCAGACAGGATGAACTTACCGAGGGGAAAACACGTTGGGTTGTTTGGTCCAATGGTATCACCGGGGCGGGCCTCGAGCCCGCTACTCAACACTCGCGTAATTACGGGCCGGAGCGCGAGGAGAGGGAGCGGGAGGCGATAGCGCGGCGGGGAGGGGGCGCGGCCTCCCCAGACCTGTGCGTTTTTAGCCCCTGTGAATCAGAGTAGCGTCCAGCTCTGTCCAGGGAGCCTTTGATCGCCCGCCGCGGCCCCACCTCCGGGGCACAGGGAGCCCGAGAGATAAACCGCCCTGGAGAGAGCCGCGCGAGCCCCCGGGCGCCTCTCCCTGCCGCCCCGCGTGTTGACAAGAGCTCTCTCGGCAAGTAGCGCGCACGTAAACTTCGCCCCTGACCGCACGGTCTGGTGGCAGATAAGAACGCGGGGGTGTCAGGAAGGGGAAGGAGAGGACAAACAGTATGCTCGCCTCCCCAAAGGAAGGCGGAAACAGAGGGCAGGCAAGGCCGCAGGCTCCCCTGGGGCTGGGGTGCCCGGGAGGCGGGACTCGGGGGAGAGGTCCAGAGGCAGAGATGGGGTTCAGGCTGAACGTCCTCTACCGACATGTTGTCTGGAGGGGGCGGGGGGTCCAACGGAAAACTGATCCCCTAGAGGACCTTCCAGACGGCCCCAGTGGGCCCCGGCGGCTGAGAGGTGTGGCGAGCTCTGCAGGGGAGACAGCGAGGCTCTCCTGCTCATCCTGCTGGGATTGCCCCAAACGGGGGCGTCTGTCTCATGAACTTGGACTCTGACTCAGCCTCGGTTCAGCTGTCTGTCCGTCCACAGCTAATTACCAGGACAGGGGACGTGCCCATGTGGAGTGTTGCACAAGAACCATTTCGCCCACGAGGACGGGCGGGGGGACCCTACGGACCCCGGCCCTGCCCCCTCCCCCCGGGGCTGACACGTGGCCAGGGCTCCCAGGCATTTGGACCAACAGCCCACACTCTTGAATGGCCCCGGAGGAGAAGGGAAGGGTCTTGTCTGGGAGGGAGGGGCCTCAGCAAAGCCCCCCAGCAGGCCAGGCGGCCCGGGCGGGTCTCTCCCCACCTGAGAAACGCGGTGTCACGCCGGCGGGATCTCGGGGATGGCACTGCGGTAACCAGGACCCACATTTGCATCTCCATCCCAAAGCCATCCGCTGTGTCGGAACGAAACCTTTGAAAATCGCCGTGGACACTGGTTCTGATAATAATACACGGGTAAAGGTCGTACTGCTCTGCGAGCGGCGGGTCATCCATCTGTGAAGCAGGACTGGGCGGCAATGGGAAGGAGCCGATCGCCCGGGGCAAAGTCGGAATGCGAAGCTCATCAGAGGCGGTGAACTCGGGCGCCTCGCCGCTAAATAGAATTCCATTATTGTTTCATAAATAGAGAGATTGCGGTGCCCAGGCCAGGAACCGATGGTCACAGGGGACTGCGCCTTAGCTAGAGTCGAGACTAGTATTTGTTTTGAGTAAGTGGTTGTCTCGGCTAATAGTAGGGTATTTCGTCGTTAAGAGCTTGTTGAGCGGGATTTATGGAGGAATCCTGCACGGCTGTCGGGGCCGGATGCTCGGCGGTTGCCGGGAGATGGGGAGTTGGCCCTGACGTCGCTCCGTCCCTCGTGGGTTTCCCACCATCTCCTGGGGAGCGTCACCCCTCGGGAGTGGGCGGGCCCCTCCGGCCCCGCAGAGGGCACGGCCACAGCTCTAGCCCTGCTCCTCGCGGAGGCCGAAAGGCGGGCGTGGGCATGTGTGCATGCACACGTGTGCACACGTGATGAGACTTGGGTACAAGCGCCTTGGCGGGGCCGTTTGTTCCCGTGTCCTTCGGGCCCAGGGGCGGCCCCCTCTGTGCCCCGCTGAGGGCAGCCGCAGGACGGGGCCAGCAAGATCTGGGAGGGCAGGTGAAGTGTCGTCAGGTGCGGAGCCCGGCCCAGCGGCCCCGTGCAGAGGGCTGCGTGCTCCGGGCCAGCTCTGTGAAGCCTCCCCAACGGGCTTTTCTGTGGGGGGAGCAGCGGACAAGTCGAACCCCTCACTCCCTTCCCGTCTGTGCGCAGCCTTCTTCCTGGCTTGGGGACCGTTTCCAGACCTTCCACCCTACAGTCGAGCTTTTCCCTCCCAGCTTGGCTGCAGGATCCCCTGCACAGGGGCCTCTGGGCCGCCCCCAGAGAGTCCGTGAAGCCCGCGGCGTCAGCGCCCAGGCCCGCTGCCCTGACGTCCGTGGGCACAGCCCCTCCCAGCTGGGGCACCACGTGCCCCCTCTCTCCTCCTCGCAGCACCTTCTCCCCGGGAGCAGTCCCCGGGACGGCCGGCACCCCACAGGGAACCTGGAGGGCAGAGACACCTCCCCCAAGCCCCTGGCAGACTGGCAGGCCCCCAGCCACACCGCGTTGGGCCATGTCGACTTCTGAACTAACGAGGACTGTGACAGTCCTACAAGGACTGCCCACACACAACCCGGCAGGCGTCCCCGTTGAGGGTAGGCCCCCGTCGAGGGCAGGCCAGCGTGCACCCACAAACGGGGCCCGCCCGCCTGTTGTAAGGACCTCGGGAGCGTGCTGGGGGAGCATGTGGAGTGCTCCCAGCCCACCATCGTGTATTCGAGGGGCTCTCGGTCTGTGGGGCCTGCACTGACCCTTGAAAAGCGGCCTCCCCGGAGGACCCGGGCTCCGGCCGACCCCATCGGAGGTCCTGTGTCCGACTCTCCTTGCATTTACGGGAGCTGCCGACACGGGAGGACAGACACCCGCAGGCGGGGGAGACCGGGCAGAGGGCTGGCTCGGGGGCTCACCCCCTCTGGCCTCCGTTTCCGCCCTTTCCACGGGGGTGGGCTAGTCCGATGGTAGGTCGGGAGGGTCCCCTCAGGCTCCTCGTGCCACCCGTGCCTCTGGACTTCCGGTGATGAGCTCACACAGGTGACACCGTGTCCAGGCCCCTCACTGGCCCCCGTGCCCCCGGCTCCGACCCCCGGGAGCGTCAGCGCCGTGGGGGATGGGAAGACGCAGCCTTTGACACAGGTGTGCAGCCCCCGCTGATTAGAGGTAGGCTGCACGTGTGCCGGAGGAACAAAAGGCCCCTTCACTGTCACCTCCCCGGGGGCCGGCCCCCCCGTGAGCCAGCAGCCACACGCTGCCCCACTCCTGCGGCGCCGTCCGGCTCCCGGGCCCGCACGCCGCAGCTCGCCCACTGCACGCTTTGTTTAGTCTGGGTTTCTGGGCGTCGGGCTCTTTTTTTCTCCAAATTCTTCCAAAATTCTGTAGGCTGAAGACACCACTCATGCAGCCCAAGGGGAGAGTAAATAACCGTCCTCGATGGAGAAGTTCCTGTCTCTCCCGAGGGTGGTAGCTCGCCGGGGGGCGGGGGGAACTGAAGCGTGACCCCCCCACGCCCCACCGGAAGGCCTCGCGTGCGGGGGACAGTGTTCCCAAGCCGCGGAGCGGGGGGAAGGGCTCCGGCAGCGGCCCTGCCGACTAAACTCGGGACTGCCCCCGGGTCGCTCCAAACCCGTCTGAACTGTCGGCTCAGATCCCAGACCAGCGGCCTCCCTCCCTTCCATTCCTGCGCAGAGCGGGCCGCCCCCGCCAGAGGGACAGTTCCTGGCTCGGCTGACCGGCGCTAGGGGCACGAAGGTTCTTGCCCAGATGCCCCACCCCACGCGGGGACCCGGGAGCCCCACTCCCCTCCCGGAAAAGACGTGCCCCAAGCCGCGGTGGTCGTGGGGGCGGCGTCAGTGACCAGGCTCAGCCCCCAGTGCAGGCGTAAGCCCACCCCGTCCCCTGACCAATAACTCGGTCCCCGCTCCATGCAGGGTCCTGGGCCCCGGGAGGCAGAGGTGGGCGTCTGTCCACGCAACAGCCTCGCCTCCAAGGAATCTAAGAGAATCAGGGCGAGAGGGACGCAGAAAAGCTGATTAGTGTTTCGTCCTCTTGTTTTATGTGCCCAGGGGATGGGCCGGGAGCTGCTCAGGCCGGGGACGGAGGGGGGTGGCCGGGGCACTTGTGTGCCGTGTTTAAGCATAAGGAAAGGGGGGAACAGTTGGGGATTTGGGATTGATGATGGCAGCTGCCCTCCCCGCGCCCCGTCCCAGCCCCAGCCGCTGTCTGTACGGCGGGTGTCCCCTGGGGGCGGGTCTCTTGTCGGGGGGCCTCTCCGGCCCGCGCTCGCGAGCCTCGTCACCCATCAGGGCCACCCTGCTGTGGGTGCTGGGTCTGCGGGGGTCTGGCCCCTCTGTGGCTCCTGGGCTCAGGGAGCCCCGTCCACGTCGGTGAGAAGACGCTGGCCGGAGGTGGTGGGAGGACAGGGAGGCAGGAAGGATCGAGAATGGGAACCAGGTTCTCACATCAAACTGAGGGGCGCACGGTGGACCCCTGCCCTCGCGCCGGGCTCTGGGGTACGGCAGGGGGACTGAAGGGGGTCAGAGAAAGGCCGCCCCAGGGTAGGAAGGAAGCAGGAGAAGGGGGCTCAGGAGTTCAGAGGAGGAAGGAAATCCAGGGACCAACACTGGGGGGGGTGGTTCCAAAGCATCACCGAGAGGCCCCCTGAGTCCCCCGCAGCAGGGAGGCCTCCGGGAGCCGGAAGACGGGCGGGCAGGTAGAGAAGGTCCCTGAGAGCCAGACATCGGGGGCTGGATGGTGCCGAGGCGCTGACTTCCGCTGTCCCTTAAGACGTGATTCCAACTGGGTGTCGCGTAGCCCCTGAGTGTGGGAGACGGCTCCCTCCGCAGACCCCGCCGCCCCAGTCCCCAGGGCCCCACACGCTGCCCCGCCGTGGTCAGCCTCCCCGAGGGCACGACCCCCCCGAGCCGAGGGGCCGCCCAGGAAGAAGGACACGGCACAGAGCCACACTGGCCGGTGCGGGAGCCACAAGCAGAATGTGACCACCGGGTCCCAGAGACGAGGTCGGATGCGGGAAGCATTTCCCTAAGTCTCGTTCTCCTAAACCGGAGGGTGGGTCTCTGCTTCCCAGCAGTGCGCGGAGGGTCCCCGAGAGTGCGAGTGACAGTGGCCGCGGCCTGGCCCCTTCCCGTGTGGCGTCTCTCGAGGCGGCCAGAAGCCCCGTGCCAAGGCCTCTCGGGAGACACGCAGCCCCCGAGGGCTACTCGTGTTCCTGCAGTACTGCCGTCCCATCGGCTGAGAGCAGGGGCCCTGCCCGGAAGCCGGGGTTCCAGCCCCAGAGCTGCGGGAGCCGCAGAGGAGGGAGGGCCTCATCGCGCCGCCCTGGTCACTTTGGGGCAAAGGGTCATTCTTTCTAGTCGTGCGTCCGCTTGGCTGTGAGCCTTCCCTTCGGCTCCAGGGTGTATGTCCCCAGCAGCGCGCCCTGACCACCAGCACGAGCCACACGTGCCAGTGGCCAGTCCAGCCGGGGCTGCGCACCGTCCTCCCGGACCGCCCTGCTCCGGCACCCACGTTCCCCAGCCGGGCCGTCGACTCTGCCGCTGGGGGGACGCCGAGTGGGGCTGCTCCTGCTTCCGCTTCTCCCGTGTCCGTCGGGCGAGCGATGGGCGTGTGCGGGCCGACAGCTTCTGTCTCTACCTGGACCGCGTCTTTCCTGCAGCGCCGGACAGGAGCACGGCCCTCTGGGTGGCGGAACGGCCACCTCCTGGTGCCGGCTGTTTGCTTTCTGCGCTCATCAGCCACACCTGCGACTGCCTCCAGGTCCCTGTCCCCTCCCCCGAGCGAGCATCCCGGGGACGAACACACGGGAAAGCAGCCAGTGCTTTCGTGGATGGAGGTCCCTGCGTCAGACCCAGAGGGACGTCGGGTCTCCGTCGCTTTACACGGTTCCTGGGTCATCACGCCCTCCACCATCTTTGCGGGGACATCTCACGACCCCGTGCGCACTCCGGTGCTAACACAGGATGCCGTCGGCCGTGACGAGGGTTCTCTAAGCCCCAGCCGCGGACTGCGGCCAAGGCTCACAGGGTCTGAAGCTGGTCAGGACGGGCATGCTTGCCGATCCACTGGGGCGCACAGGAGACCCAGCCAGAGAACAGGTTTTGCCCTTCGTCTGCTGGGTTATTACTCCTGACGCTGAACCCAGGCGGGCCCGGGATCCGGAGAGCTCCCCGACCTCCACGCTCCCGCCCGGACCGCAGTCCGTTCCCGGGGCCGCCGTCTTACCGCCCGAGCATCCTGGAGATCGTTTCCCCCTGCCGTTCCCAGTTCGGTCACATCGCCCAGCACCCTGGGAGCCTCAGGGGCCGTCCCGACTTCTCTGGCTTGGGCCTCTCCCTCGGGAGCCGGCCGGCTCGTGCTGAGCCCTGGTCCCCTGCAGGCACTTAGCTCGAGCCAGATCTGGAGACGCCCGAACCTAAATGAGAACCCAGGTCCTTCCCGTTTCTCTATAGACACACAGCCCGTCCTCATCATTTGTGGAAGTTAAGTTCTGGAAAGTTCCCGGGGACGCAGAATTCCACACAGGGTTCCTAGGGGACACAAAGGGCTAGGCTCCCACCAGGCTGCGGTCACATTTTCGCCAGCCGGTCAGGACGCAGCCCTGTTGCGCGTGTGGTTGTGTTTCAGTACACGCTCATGGGCACCGCTGATTCACGAGCATCGAGCTCCCAGACAGCAGCGCCGCTAGTCGTGGCCACACAACGCTTCTCCGAGAGGCACATCGAAGCCTTCTCGTGCTTCCTCACTGGACAGCTCTTCTGCCCTATGCTTGAGAGCCATTTTAGATAATGAAATCACCAACAAAACCTAGAAAAAAATGCAAGAAACGAGCACCAGGTGCATGGACAGGACGCTTGCCTGCAGCCCGGGCTGCGGCGAGGAGAGAGCGCTGGCCGGCCAGCCTCCGTGGGCAGCGTGCGCGTCCACGAGCGATGGCCAAGGCACAGCCGCGGGTCTGGGGATCACAGACTCATCTGAGCAAGTAGGTGAGCTCACAAGGGCGGGATCTGTGAGCGAGGATCTGCTGACTCTGACCCGACAGAAGGTGCCTCGGCTTTGCCGAGATACGACTCACGCGCAGTCCACACGACCCCGCAAAGGGGATGGTCTGGGGGGTTCGGTTGATCCCCACGGCGGCGGAGCCTGCCCCCCCCGGTCTCAGAGCATTTCCACCCCCAGAGAAGAAGCCCTCAGCTGTCCCCGCCCAGCCCCTGGAACCACGAGTCCACTCTGTGTCCGTGGATGGGCCGTCGTGGGCACTCCGACCCACGGAGCCGTGGACACGTGTCCTTTCACATCCGGCCCCTCCTGCTGAGCGTCACGTGTTCGAGGCTCCCCAGGTGTGGTGGCCTCGCTGCCCCATTCCTCGGACGTCTGTTGGGGGGGACACGCGGGCTTTTCCCACCTTCAGGCTGCTATGAATGGTGCCACCGTGAGTGTTCGTGTCCGTGTTTTTAAGTGGATGTGTGTTCACGTCTCCTGGGCGTGGACTGAGGAGGGGGCTTGCCGGGTCGTACGGCGAGTCTGCATCTGCCGCTGCCCGCCCCCGCGGCGTCCGAGGGTCCGACCCCCCACACCCTTCCCCGCGCTCGGCACCGTCGGTCGTGTCCGATGGTGGCGGCCAGGTCGCTGTGACGTTCCTCCCCTGTGCGTGCCGGGAGCTCGAGAGCTGGGGCAGCGAGGCAGGAGTCCAGCCACGGATTTGCGGGGGGTGGTCCCATCTGGGAACGATGCCGTCCCTGAAACAGGAGGGAGGACCGAAGCCATTTGCTAGGGAACTTTGTCTCGACGGGTCTTAGTCTGCCGAAACCAGATTTGTAGCCCGAGACAGATGCCCACCCCACGGTGTGGAACAAAGAAGGTCTGTACTTGGGCCTCAGCCCTGCGGAGCCCTGGCCTCGACCGGCCTCTGAGTGCGGATGCCGCGTGGGGCCCGTTATGTGCAGCAGCTCTGGGGAGGGGGAGGGGCTGTGTGCTCTCACGACGGCAGGACCAGACAGGGGCCCGGGGAGCCAACGGGTGGCACCCAGCCCACACTCGCCGCCCCCTCCGACCTCCAGGCGTCCAACAGGCCCCGACCCTCCGCAGAGGCCAGGGGGCGGCCCAGAGTGCAGGGTCACCTGCCAGGGTCCCTTCTCCCCAGACGCGGCACCACGGCCACCACCGGGGAACCCGGGAGACCACGCAGGCCTCGTGGCCCGGCCAGCGCAGGGCAGGCCCACCCCTGCCCTCCGACCCCCAGGATGGATTGCGTGGACGCAGGGTCGTCCAGCCCGGTGTCCCTGAGAGGTAAACGAACACCTATGAGAGGCTCTGTGGGTGGGAAAGAGCACGAATCAGGGAGGCCGCCTGCCTTCAAGCCGCAGACCGGCACGTGGTCATTTGGGGCGAGAACGTGTCCACTCACACACACGAGGACGCACTCCGGAAGAGGTCCCCACGCACACTCTGACCGAAGGAGATCCGGGCCGAGGGGCCGAGGGGCTGCTGGACCCACGTGCAAAGCCCGCTGCACGGGCCGCACCCTAGGTGGTGAGAAGGCGGCCGGCTGGCCGGGACTCGGGCCTCGGGCAGCGCGAGCCCACGGAGCGGTCCTGCCGGCCCTGCGCACGGCCTCTGGCTGCTTCCTGCTGCGGCACCCGGGGCCTGAGCGTCCCTCCCCGGCCACACCACCCGCTCCATCGTTAGATATAAGTGGATTCTCCTTTTCTTCTTTCTATCTATTTGCTTTCTTACTCTTGCCTCTTCCGTGTCGCTCACGATTTTGGCTGAAGTTCATCGGCCAGTACGACCCGTCGGTCCCCCACCGAACAGCGAGATTCTTGGGTCCGAGAGCCACGGTCACAGAGACGGTGCAGCCCCAACATGGCGAGGAGGGTGCGGAGTGGGAGGGACCATTGGGCCTGTCCCCGTGGCTCCTGTGGCCGCGTGGGTCCACGTTACACCTCATCTAGGCGGAACCCCGCAGCGAAGGCCGGGGAACAGGGCCCGCGCTCCAGAAATCTTAGAGATCGTCCCTAGAAGAGGGCCGGGATGTTACCAGGGACACGCCCTCGCTGACCTGGAAAACATCGTGGTCAGAGCAAGCGGGGCATGGAGGGTTCTGGAAGGCTGAACTTCCTTTACTCCAGACGTAGCGACGTGGCAACAGGCAAGTGCCGTGGACGGAGATGAGAGTCCACCGCGCCGGCCTCTTGTGCACACGGGGACCGTGTGTTTGGGAGAAGTTTGCGTATTCCATGGGAAAATACAAATGCTGAAAAGTGCGCTTTTAAGATGGCTTTGTGAGATATAATTCATGCCCCAAACGACTCACCCAATTAACACATACAGCTTGGGGACTGCTGTCTGGGCATCACTTGGCTGTGGACGACATTGTTTGCCCAGTGTCTGCGTCGCGATCTCCTCCAAGGGCAGGGTCGCCGGCGACAGCCTCCCCAGGCGCCGAGCTCAGCGCCACATGGCTTCTGCATGATCCCCATCTGCTCTCAGGGCTCCGACCTCCCCGACCTGATCCCCACTCACTGGGGTCCTGGGGCCACATCGAGTGTCCTGTGTGCCTCCCCACTGAGTGTGGGGCAGACCACACGCCACTGTGCGTGGCCTCGTCTGGGATGGCCGACTGTCCTGGTTCGCACAGGACTTTCCCAGTTTCAGCACTGAAAGCCCGCGTCCCGGGACACCTTTCAGGCTCCCGCAAACCAGGGTGGGTGGCCTGACCGTGGCCAGTGGTGCCCTGCTCCCCCCAACCCAGGAGATCAGCAACTGGGAGGACAGGTGTATGTTGGGGGGGTGCAATTTCCCGCCGTGCCCGTCCAGCTGGGGAGGGCCTCAGCGTCTTGCTCTTGTCCCTGCGGCCGCTTGGCCCGGTCATGTGTGTCCCTGGGCCCCAGCTCAGTGCGGCTTTGCCGAATCTCCTGCTGCTCTGAGAAGGAACCGAACTCAGGCCCAGACGCCGCCCAGCGAGGGGTCACCGCAGACCTGGGCTCCAGCCAGACCCTGGGCGCATGCTGTGCCTCCTGGCTGTGTGGCCCTGGTAGGTGACATCCATCTCTGTGCCTCAGTGTCCCCTGTCAGAGACGGCGCTGACAGCCTCCAGGTGACATGCTTCAGGGACACATACGTTACTGACGAGGGTGGCAGTGGGGTCCAGGATGGGCTGGTCCCCAGCAAACTGGAACATTCTCAAGGGGTTTGGTTTTCCATGGCTCCTGCTTGACAAACACCAAGCACCCTTCCCCAAACCTGTGCGGTCTTCCCAGGTTCTCACCTGAAGGACGGGGAGAACCCGCACACCCGAGGCTTCAGCCCTTCTTCCCTCCCTCTCTCTCCGCCTCCCCAGCACCTGGTTCCCATTCCGGAAGGCCTTCTAGCTCCCCTTTCCGCGGACAAGAAGGCCCCCAGGCCCGGCCTCCTCTGCCCACGGAGCCTGTGCCTCTGCTTCCTCAGAGCCATGATGGCAGAAGGTCGCGGGGAAGGGACCTGACTCTGATCCCTCACGTGGACCATGGATGTGTCATGCCGCTCAGAGCTTGCAACCCGAGGCCGGCGTGTCCCCTGGAATCGGGGTGCGGGGGGGTCTGGGCCCTGTGTACTCAGGTGTGGAGGGCGCTTACCTGACTTTGTAGACCCCCCATCCCAGCTCTGCAGCCTTCTGCAACGTTCTTGACCTCTCTGTGTGCGTTTCCTATCCGTAAAATATCATAGCGAATCATGAGGCCCTGGAGTAAAAAGAGTGAGTGACTGCAGTTAGCTTGGAGCAGACGCTCCGTGAATGTCGGCCGAGGCCACCGTGCCGATGACGATGCGTCTTCCCGTAGCCCTGCAGAGCTGGCACGCCCGGGGCACGCCTGGGGCACGCCTGGGGCACGTTTGCTGTGATGCTGAGGCTTAGGCCATCCCGGGCTCGAGCAGGAGAGCTTTCCAGAAGCCCACTCTTCTCCTTGGCGACGCCGGCTCTCAGGGACAGGGTGGGCAGAGGGCCTGGGGGAGCAGGGATGGAGGCCGGAACGGAGCTGCAGGGAACACGGGGGGCAGAGTGCCCTGAACAGTGTGCCCCGTGCAGACCCCAGACCCCGAGGACAGCCCAAGACCACCCTGTCCCCGCCGGCCCCGGGGTCCTGGCAGGGGTCAGAGCAAGTCTGGCCCCCAGAGAGAGGGGCCCCGGGCCCGAGCTCCCCAGGGCTCACACGTAGGTGCGTCAGGCAGATTGCACCTGGCTTCAGTTGTCATCCACACGGAAGGTGCATTTTGAACACAGAGCCAGGGTCCGGCTCGTGGACGTGTCCGTTCACGGCTGCGTGGGGAGCCCGGACGCACCGGTTCACCCCTGCCTGGGCCCCAGGACAGGTCCCCCCCGGGATGACTCGTGTCCCCCTCAGTAAAAGTGGGCAATCCAGACACTGTCCCGACGGTCCCGGGGTGGGGGTGGCTAGCTGAGAAATCACAGCAAAGCCCCTCGGAGGTGAGGCCAGAGGCAGGAGCCCACCGGGAGCGAGAGTGCTCTCATCCCCCAGCCTCCGGGTTAGCGTCCCACCGCCCGTGTGCCCGAGGAGACCCCAGGCCCCTGCCACACTCACTCACCCTCTCCCCTGCAAAGCGGGGCACCTCTGCCTGGTGGGGCTCAGGACTGGCCCGCGCCCCCAGCTGTGCCCGTTTCGGGCTTCCTGCCCCACAGGGCCTCTGAGCTGCGGGGGTCCCGGGCGAGCGCAGTCGGGCTCTCCAGAGACAGAGCCGTGAACCAGCGGGGCCAGTCCCCATGCCCGTGGCTGCCGCGCTCCCCCTGGCCCAGCCAGCAGTCCTTGTCACCTGGGGGGACCCGTCTGGGGGGCCCTCGCCCCAGGCTCCCCCCGGCTCCGCCCCTCTCTCTTGCCTGTTAATTATTTGGGGGACTCTCGGCAGGACCTCAGGTGACATCGCCCCAGGGAGGACGGTCCCTGTGCATGTGCGTGCGTGTGCACGTGTACACACGCGTGTGCGAGCACCGGCATGACTTGTCCTCCGTGGCCGGGTGCCGACCATCCTCACCTGGACCTGGGTCGAGACCACCCAGCCGGGGCTGCCCGTCGTGCGTGGATGAGGGCAGCGAGGTGGGGAAAGGGTTAACCCGCTCGGCTGGGCGCGGGGTCCTGTGCCAAGACGGGCCGTCCCTTCCCGCTAATGGAAACCAGACCCCTCCGGAACAATCCCTACAGTGTTAACCGCTGCTCCCAGGGACGCATCTTTGTTGTTCGTCCCAAAAAGTAGGCTCGGTGCATCTGCATTTGCTGCCTCGCTTTCTTTTGCTTTTGGAAACAAACAGGAGAAGCCAAGTCCAGAGAGAGAGATTCTTTATTTCTTCCCCAAATCGCCTAGAAACCTGCCCCTGCGTGGTGCGCGCCTCCTTGCGTCCGGTGCCCGCTGGCCTGAGGCAAATCCCGGCTCCAGGAACCGTCCGGGTCAGACAGGTCCAGGCCCGGGGGGCAGGTCTCGGGGAGGGCGCAGATGCAGGGGACGGAAAAGAAGAAACTGTCAAGGATCGCCACGGCCAAGGACAGGGCCAAGGACAGAACAGATTTGTCTTCATGTAAGCCTCCCCGATGGTCCGGCTGTTGGGAAAACCAAGGCACAGAGAAGTCCGAAAGCTCTCCCAGGTGGCCCAGCCAGGAAAGGCAAGAGCAGGAGGCCAGGTCTGCCTGACCCCAAAGATAGCCGCCTCCTTGTCTCTCGTCCCAAGAGAATGGTCCCGGGATCCCGCCTCCCCCGCACCTCCCGCCCAGCGAGGCCTGGAGTCACTGTCTTCCTAACAAGCCACCAAAGTCAGAGAGCCCGCACACCGTGTCGCCCCCTTGCCCCTGGGTCCCCAGGGGCTGCCAAGCCAGCATAGTCTGCTCGGTCCTGCCCCGAAGTCCCAGGTCAGCTCCCGGCCGGAGCGCCCAGGCCTGGCGGGCTGACCACAGGTTCAAACCCTAGCTTGCCCGTCCCCGGAGAGATGCCCCAGGCTCTGCCCCAGCCTTTCTGTCCACCCCCCCCCCCCCGCGTGAGTCGGCCTGGCAGCCAGGACTCTCGGGGCTAGGGCATCAGAGGAGACACTTCGGGAAAAGGCCACGTCAGGCCCTCGCAGACAGCAGCGGCGCCCTGTGCCCCTCACCCCCATCGGGCTCTTCTCTGCGACGCCCGGGCTCCCCCTGCACCAGAGCCCAGGGTCGTCGCGGGTCCCAGCGAGCAAGCTGCACCCAGGAGTCCACGCTCTGGCCACGCTGGGAGTGGCGGGTGAGCCACTGACGAGGCCGCGAGGTATTCAGTAGCTCGGACCCTGTGGTGGGGGGACGCAGGACCCCACGAGGCACGAGGCCGCCCCCCACCCTCTGCCGCGGCGGGTCCCAGAGGCTGGCCACTGCCCTTGCCCGCTGTGCCCCGCCAGCCCATGTCCCCGAGCCCGCGTCTGACGCCAGCATCCCTCCCTCGGTGGAAGGCGTCCTGAGCCCCCCAGGAGCCCGAGGCCGGCAGGTCCCCACACGGATAAGCTCAGGGAGGGACTTTCAGGAACAGACCTTCCATCCTCGCCGCAAAGCCCACCGACGGCCGCCCTGCTCCGCTCTGAGGGCTGGAATTTCAACCTTACACAAATATTCCACGGCTTTTCAAACGTGTTCCAAATAGACATTTATGTTGGCTGAGGCAGTGTTTTCCTTTTATTGCTGTTATGAGATTCAACATTTTTCCAGAAATAACTTCTGAAAAGTGTGCCTGGATTTTGAACACGTGTGACCCTGACGTGCGAGGAGAGAGGCTTTCAAGTCGTACGCACACAGCCGTGTGCACTCACACACACGCCGCGTGCACGCGTACACACACACACCGCGTGTGCCTTGGGCGGACGCCGTGGAAAGTGCCACGGGCGTGTGTGCCCGGAAGGGCTCTCGGAGGCTCTGAGCGGCCCCGCGGGAGGGCCGTGTTCCCACGCGGCGGCGCAGTGCGGGCCGGGACTGCGTTCCACATGGAGTCTCCCGAGCGAGCCGGGGGACCTCGGGCGCCCCGTCCTGCCGTGGTCCATGCCCTTCCCCACGCAGTGATGCTGAAGGGGATGCGGTTCCCGTGGCCTCATCCTCGGCCTCCTGCCCACGAGGAGTTGGGTGGTGAGGCCAGAGCAGCCCTCGGAAAGGAATGTCCGCCGTTTGGCTCTGCCCTCGGGGCCCGCGAGCCTGGACCCGCACTGGCCGTCAGGGTTAGTCAGCCCCGAAGCCGTGAGTCAGAAAGGGAGAGCGTGGCAGCCAGCCGCCACCGACGGAATTTACCAGAAGCCTTTGGGAGGAAGGAGCCTGGTGCCTGCGAAGCCGGCCACCACTCGGGGAGGTCAAGGTCGGCTGGGGAAGATGCTCGCAGCCCCCCAACCAGTGTCCAGAGCATAGAAACCAAGTGGAAAGACAAATCAAATGTGGAGGGAAACTTTCTGCCCAAAGGAGACAGAGCAGGCAGGGGCCTGCTGCCCCAGGCCCCGTCCCCGCTGCCCGGCCCCCTCCCCAAGGCCCCGTCCCCGCTGCCCGGCCCCCTCCCCAAGACCCCATCCCCCCTGTGCGGCCCCCTGCCCAAGGCCCCGTCCCCGCTGCGCCCCCCCCACACCTCCTGACCTAAGCAGGGTGAACAGGGTGAACAGGGTGGCCCAGGACAGGGCCACCGCTGACCCGGGCAGACCCTGGGCTCCCTGCTGCCCTGGCCTGGGACCTGCGAATGTGTGAAGGTGTTAGCTGCCAGCTGGAACGGGAAGGCAGCCTGGGGCCTCGCCCTCCAGCAGGAAAGCCTGTAACGCGGGGAGGCTGGACCCGGCCCAGCATCCAGAAACAGGAAGAATTAACAGGAGTAAATGTGAGCGCTGTTAGCACTCCCGGCTGCGATTTATTGCCGGTGGTGGGGAGACGACGCCGACGCCGGGTGGCGGGGTTTCGTCCATTTGAATATAAAATGTAATTAATGAGTCCTCGAGTGTGGGGCACGGGGAGATGGGTCCGCCTACTTGGTTTTCGGAGGCGCGGGACCGACTCCCAGGAACACGCCTTCCTCCCCGCAGGGCATGGGGGTTGAGAAACAGACCAGCCTCCCCACCATCCCTGAAATCTAGGAAAAGAAAGCCCGGGTCTGGGGGCGGCCCAGGACGCTTTGGGGGCAGCGGTTCTCAGGAGAGTGACGGGACACTTTGCGCGGCCGGAGAGCACAGATGCTTGGGAACGGGGCGCCATGGGCCCAGGCCGCGGGCAGTGTGAGTTAAGCCACTCAGCACCACTCGTCCTGGCTCTTCTCAACTCTGTCGTGGCCAAGACTGTTTTTAAGTTGGCCTTGGAGAGGAGAGTGGGGAGAGGGAGGGGTGCGGGGGGAGAGCGCGTCTGTCTCTGGAGGCCTATCCGATGACCCAGAGCCTGCCGGTCACAGAGGCACAAGGACGAGCACCTAGAGCGTCTGAGCCCCTCCCCCAGCCTGGCGAAGCCCCCCGACCACCTTGCGTCCACTTATCACTGGGGCCAATGTCACCTGCCGGCTCTCCCCTCTTTCCCTGAAGGAAGGGAGGTTGGGGTTTTGTGTCATTTGCCCCTAATCGCCTTGGCCCCCGGGGCCCGCTTGTTCTCAGAAAACTCGACCCCCCTCCTCCTCTTCTCCTGGGCTTTGATCTTCCGGTTCGGGTTCAGCACTTACCCGCCTGGAGGGAGGGTGTCCCTGACCCGCAGCCTCGGTCTGGCAGACAGATGGGACAGGAAACGGGGAGTTTCTTTCAGCCTGCGCCCCTATTCATCTTGGATAGATTACAACAGTAGCAGCTCCAAATGTCTTCATAGCCCATTTATGATAAAGCGATGGTAACATCACACGAGAAGAGAAATGTGCAGATTAGTGATATCCGGGCAAAGATGGATTGACTGAGTTCACGAGATTGCTCTGAGCGGCCCCTCCCTGCCCCGCTCCGGGGAAAGCCCCTCCGGGGGGGCTGGCCGGGAACCCCCACAGGGCCTGGGAGATGCTTGCTGTAGCCCCTCTCCCTCCCACTCCCTTCCTCCCTCCCTCTCTCTCCCTCCCCCATTCCTCTCTCTCTCTCTCTCTCCCCCCTTCCCTCCCTCCCTCCCCCTGCATTCTTTGCCTCTCCAAGTGTTTGAAAGTCTACAGGGCAATTCCGCAGCAGCCCAGATAAATCAAGCTGCCCGTTACTTTGCAGAAGGCTGGGGGATTTATATTTGAATTTCAGGAAGAGGGGCAAATCCATCACCCTGGAATGCTGCATCTATCGATTTTAAAGTTTGCTTGAATTATTATGGGGGGGGCTGGTGCGTGGCGGAACGGGAGTTTGGAATAGGACCAAGGAGGACTGGCCAAGGAAGCGCTTCTAGCTGAAGGACACGGGCACATTTATAAGCCATCAATAAGAACCATTAAGACCTGCGGCTTTCTCTTTGTTCTTTTTAAGAGGAAACACTTAACAATTTGTTGTTCTTTGTTGTACTTTTTTAATGAGCCAAGAGAACATTGCCCTGTCCCCAAGCAGCCTGGAGAGGAGGGGTCACGAGCTTTGTCTTTTATATTTTTCATCCTTTTCGTTTACATGAAAACTGACAAGAAATCCCCCCATGAAGGAAAGCCGATCTGCCTGGGCTGGTTTCAAAGGGTTCCAATTTCGAGCATCCCTAGCGACTTCATTTCTAATCATGTTTTTACTTTCCTGGTCTACCAATTGGAGACCCCCCCAGGTCACTCTGGTTTCTATTGATTAGAGCGGCTCAGAGGTGAGGGCCCAGGATGATGGGGGGCAGGGAGGGATGCTGCAAGTGGCGGTGGCCCGGCCTGGAGAAGGTATCCGAGGATTGGAATGACATCTCAGGGGACGGTATCAGGCTTCCAAATTCCTTTCATCCATCAGATGAGAGAACAAGCCGTGGCTTTCAGTCGGACAGGGGCCGGGCCTTTCCGCCGCAGTAAATGGGCTCGGGCCACACAGATAAAGAGCTTCTCCTGTTCCTTCTAAACCGTTTCAGGCAGGAGTCGTCTGTCACTGACAGAGCCGGTGGGGGCGGGGAGGGACCTTTCAGCTCTGATTAGAGGAGCAAGTTCAGGGCCACAGTGAAGCTTTCGAAAGTCTTTCCAGCCCTTCTTTACTGCTTGACTTCTGGGGTTTGCCCCACGCCATGGGGGAGGGGACCACCAGCCTTCATTCCAAAGGAAACCTTCCTTTTCCAAGACGCACAGATCAGGTCCGGCCGGAAAGAGCTCCAGGTCTCCCGGGTCCCGGGTGCATATCTATCCAGCTTCCAGGAAGATGGGCGCCTAGTAAATACCCACAGTATTCACCAAGCACAGGCAGGAAACCAGAAAGGTGAGGGACGGGGAGAGAAAGGGAGTGAACAGTGTGGCCGGATGCAAGGATGCGGTGTGGTGGGGAGCAGGGGTGCAGTGTGGCGGGACACGGGCGCCGTGAGGCAAAAAGCGGGGTACAGTGTGGCGGGGGTGCCGTTTGGTGGGAAGCAGGGGTACCGCGAGGCAGGATGCAGGGGTGCCATGTGGCGGGACTCAGGGATGCTGTGAGGCGGGATGCAGGGGTGTCATGCGGCAAGACGCAGGGGTGCCGTGTGGCGGAACACAGGGGTGTAGTGTGGTGGGACGCAGGGATGCGGTGTGGCGGGAAGCAGGGGTGCGGTGTGGCGGGAAGCAGGGGTGCGGTGTGGCGGGAAGCAGGGGTGCCGTGTGGCGGGATGCAAGGGTGCCGTGTGGCGGGGTGCAAGGGTGCCGTGTGGCGGGGTGCAAGGGTGCCGAGCGGCAGGACACAGGGATGTTTGCCCCCTTGGCTCTGCTCCTATGACAGAAGCAGGCGTCCCCGGGGCTGCTGCTGGCACTTGCTCAGGGAGTGACAGTGATGAGCTGAGGAGGACGCTCCTGGCCCGCCCGGACCCTGCCGAGGACCCCAGCTGACTGGGAGGGACAGCCGGGCGCCTGGTCGCTCCGGGCGCCAGTGTCTTGCCGCAGGTCCGGCTACTCGGCTGGGCGCGGGCACGGGGGGCCAGGGTTCTCGGGTGAAGGCGCAGAGCCACGGACGTCTCCAGGGAGGGCGTCGCTGGGCTCCCGCAGCCTCTGGCTTCTGCCCAGATCCAACTTCTCCTTCAGGAACCAGCTTCCTCCTGTAAAGCCGCCACGGGGACGGGTCCCCTGGCCTCCCCACTCCTCGCCGGCCCTGGCCTTGGGGCCTGGCGGCTCGGGGACGCGCTCCGAGGGCAGGCCTGGCGGGGCCGGCGTCCCGGGCGCCAAGCCTGCCACACACCCCAGCCTCCTCACCCCAACACCGCCGGCTCCGCGAGGGATGCATGTTGCTTATAGGATTATTTCCTTTTAATAAAGACCAAAAAAGTTTCCAAAGGCAAAATGACAGGCTGGTTAACTTTATATCCCAACTCCAAAAAGATACATTTTCCTCTTTGTAATGCACTAGTTAGTGGTTACTGGCACATTACATTAACTAATTTGAGATCGAATTATCAAATTTGCTCATTGCTGCTAGCGCTAATTTGAAACCTTACAATAAAGAAGGGTTTGAGAGGCACATGAAAGGGCGCCACCCACGGCGGCTCCGAGCCCGGCCCCGAGCATCACAGCGAGCCTCGCAAAGGGTTCGGGGTAATTGCAGTCATGCGCCGGAGTTGATTGAAGAAAATTATACCCCAGTTTTTTACTACAAGTTTTTTTTGTGTGGCTTTTCTTAAATTATGCGGTGAAATTCAATTACAAGGGAAGACACGTATAGGACTTTTAATAACCGTATTAAGAGCATCTTTCGAGCCCCTTTCTGCTCCCTCTCGTCAGGTTGCTAACCTACAGCTTTCTCAGACTTGTTCCTGTTCTCCAGGAGGTAGGGTGTCGTACGAGCGTGTGCATGTTTTTAGAGAAAATTATCTGCTTCGGATTTTTTCATTGTCATGTTTTCTTCTTTTTTCAAGTCGTGCTTCTTCTTCTTCTTCTACAACTTCAACCAGAAAGTGTGGGAAAGGGACACGCACACACTCACATACACACGCGAGCACACATACACACACACACACAGGCGCACACACGTCTATACGCATTCACAGATAGATATTTCTCTTCCAACCTGGGGATCTGTGCTCCCTCCTTGCCAGCAACGCCTCATGGCCTTGAACTCCCTTGTAGGGTGGGGGATCCCAATAACCACACTTCCACAAAGTGCAAGTAACAGAAGCAGATTGATAAATGCTGCATATCGTCTGGATATTTAAAGCACGCCACAAAGCAATAGAGGGTGTATTCTCCCCCTGCTCCTTGAACGATTTGTGACAATAAAAAGTAATCGCGACGCCGAGGGGATTGTGCCTGTGGCCAGCGCTCTGCCCACTTCCTCTGGAAAAACACCACTGCGGATGAGGAAGAACAGCCCCTGAGCGCTGTAATTAATTCCTTCACATTGTTAAGGCCACAAGTGGCTACTAGCATGGCGTGCCGTCTGCCGCGACACCCAGCAATTCCGACCCAGTCGGGTCCCGCTTCCACCGTCTGTGGGAGAAGCTGGGAGGACAACGTTCCTCCAGAAGGATTTCTGCGGGATACGCTGTGGTCAGGGGTCCGGCGACTCCAAAGGCCACCTCCCTGTCCCCCCGGCAGCCCAGCAGGGGTAGAGGAGCAAGGAGGTCCACTGGGAGGAGGTCGTGGACACGTGGCTCCGCGTGGGGTCCTCCTGCTCCCTCTGAAGGTCAAAGGAGAGCTTAGAAGCTGGCGATAAGGCTCGATATTTGAAGGGTGAGTCAAAACCGGCCAGTTTTCTTCTGACATGCTTGGAAGAGAGGGAGGGAGTGAGCGAGTGAGCAGGAGCCGTGGGGAGGGGTAGAGGCAGAGGGAGGAGCAGGCTCCCGGCTGAGCAGGGAGCCCGACGTGGACAGACCCATCACCGCCCGAGCCGCCCAGCAGCCCTCTGCTTGCACATTTATTCCAAACAGTCTCGCCTTCTCTGGCTTGGGAGCCTCGGCCTTCAGGGCAGGAGGGGAACGATGGGGGATGACACAGACAGTGGCTCGCCTTCTGGTTCCAGCAGAGCCGAGGCACAAGCCTGAGGCCATCGAACCAGGTGCAGGGAGAGCGGGAGCGAGACAGGGAGAGGAGCCTCCTGGCGTGGGCCTCTTGCCGGCCGGCCCCTGGCTCCAGAGACGGAGTGGGCGGGGGCGGGGGGGAGGTCTGAGCACCTGTCTGATGTCCCTCGGAGCCATTGTCCGTGGGCAGGTACGTGCTTGTCCCGTGGCTTTCCGATGCCGCTCCGCAGAGCTTTGGCCTCTTCTGCCCACACCTGAAGGGAGCCGAGACAGGTGCAGCTGGGGTTAGACGAGGGGGCTTCCCACCTCTGGGAGGGAAGCTGAGTGACTCGGGGCCGCCGCCATCCCGGTTGGCGCGACACTGTCCCCGACACTGGGCAGGGGACCAGGAAGGGAGGGAGTGGAAGGCTGTGCCTTAGAGGAAAGCGCTGAGGACTTGGGGCCACAGTGGCCAGGTACGGTCTTAGGAGAGACCTACTTCCTTTTTCCTCCATGCGGAGCTGGGCAAGGTGTACGCGCCCTCTACTGTCGCTTAGCTGCACTGCGGAGCTGGGAGGAAAGGCTCCGGCGCCCAGAATTTGAAGAAACCAGTAAATCGGGCCACGACAGGAAGATAAGTTGCTGTCTGTTAGGGACCTGACCCTACAGGTCCCCGGGAATTTGAACGCGAGGCAGCGGCTGTTGAAAGGTCCAACCAAAAGGCAGATGGTGCGCGTGTGTGCGCCCGCGTGTGCACCCGCGTGTGCCAGTGTGAGCGCGGGGGTCGTGTGCAGAGGCCGAGGGGAGGGCTGCCTGCGGGCCGCGCCCACAGGAGGAGGGGCGGGGGGCGGGCCCCGGGGGCGGTGGCGCACCTGCCCAGGAGCAGGCGGCCCAGGCCATTGTTATCACCAGCCCAGGGCACAAAGTCTGCCTCCGTCCACCTCGACCCTGAGCAGGTAGAGAGGGGAATCGATAACGCAGACCTGCCTTTCTAAAGAGCCATCCTCCCGCACCGCGCAAAGGTCCTCCTGAGATAAGACAAAGTTCTTTGATCTCCATCGATCCCCCTACAGGCTTCTCCCCAGCCCAGGTGACTCAGGGACCCCACCCACCCCCCCACCCGCCCTGGTGACAGGAAGAGCTTCCGAGCTACACCTGCTCATCCGGGTCCTCAGGAGCCCAGGCCGGGGGTGCGTGGGGGGCACCGTCCAGAGGGGACGCTGCCCGCATGCCTCCCTGCCAGCTTCCCCCGTGAGCCCAGCCAGGCAGCGCCGCCCCAGCCCCGGGCAGGGATGGAGGTCGGACGCGGGGGTTTGCGCCTGTCACATGGGGGGGGCAGCCCCAGCCGATGTGCGCACCCCATGGGCTCTCCACCGAGGGCGAGAAGGCAGGGAAGCCAGAGCGGGACGGGCACAAGGCTGGAGGCGGGTGGGAACATCGCGTCCCTCCATGAGGCCTGAAGCCGGGTGGCCCGGAGCGGGGCCCCCGAGGGTGCGCACGCGTGTGCCGTGTGGGGCAAGGCAAAAGTGAGTGTGGCAGGGAGCGTACGTGCGGACGGGTGCGGGGTTGTCTGTGAAGGAGCCCAGAGACAGAGGAAACGGGCCTGGAATAAGTTGGTGATTGACTCAAGTTACATCATTCTCTTCCCCTCAAGAGCCTATAAATCTCCTGCTCCTTGTAAAAACAGAATTTAAAAACAATCGAGACTGCCAGCCAAGCCCAGCCCCTGCGGCCTGTGGGCCGGGCGGGTGAGCGCGCGCGGCAGGTCCTGGCCCGCGGGCCCCGCTCTGAGGCCAGCGGCCAGGGCGTCCTGCTGCTCTGTGGGCCCCGCTGTCCTCCAAGACCTGTGGCGGGCCCACACGGCACGGGCAGGCTGTGCACACAGGAACTCCCGCACTTGTGGTCCTGGCCTCTCCCCAGACGCCACCCCGGGACCGGCCAGAGCGTCCTGTCCCCCAGAGCCCGGCCACTGTCACCCTGCCTGTGCATCTCCCCTCTTCCATGCAAAGCTCCTCACTGCTGGGGACCCGCCATCCCTGCCAATCCCCTGGGGAGAAAGGAAAGAAAATTCCATCTTATTTCTAAGAGTGGGGTTTACGGTGTTCTGGACTCTCTCCCTGCTGTGTGCGGCTCGGTCGGGGCGCTCCCCGCGGGTCAGACTCTGCCGAGGACGAGCTCAGCTTCCAGGCTGGCGGATTTCTGGGCCCGTGGGTGCCGAGGGCAGGGCGCTGGCCGGCGCGTGGCAGGCCGCGGGGGGCTGTGGGGCAGCGTCCCGGGCAGCCCCTGGCTCCCAGGAAATTTCCTCCTGACCAGGTTCTGGATCCCCGCGCGGCCGTGGGGAGCACCGGTGTGGAGGGGGCCCACTGGCTCTGGGCACCCAGCATCTGCCGGGGAGCGGTCTGGGGCTGTTTGTGCGGCTCTGCCGGCGTGCGCTCTGTGCGTTCGGTGCGGAAATGAGACGCTGTTGTCATGTTTTCAGTCTGGGATCCCGGGGCTGGGGGTCGCTCTTGGGACTTAGCACCCGGGAGCCCTGGGGAGCCCCGGCACAAGCAGCCCATTCCTCGATGGTGTCGGTTGGGGCCCATCGTCACCGCGAGCCGGGGCTGACAAGACACCCGCCGTCCCCAAGGGGTCTTTGCGAGGCGAGCCGCCAGGGCTCGGAACAGATCGGAGCGAAGTGAGAAGGCTCAGGCCGAGGCGGGCAGGGGTCTGAGTCTGACCTTCGCGCCCCCCGTGCGGCTGGAGCCCCACGGCGGGGGGGGGGGGTCTCTGACCCGCCAACACGGGAGAACATCTCCATCCCGCTCTCAGGAGGGGCTTTTGCCCTGGGACCCGGTGGGGGGTGGTTCGTGAGGACCAGGGGGCACCCCGCCAGCCCCACACGGGGAATCCCCGCCCCCGGGCCGGGGACCAAAGGCGCTCAGCCAGAGAAAGCCCCTCGGAGGGCGCGCGGAGGTCCCCGGGGCCGCCATACTTTCCAGCAGGTCTGACGGGCTTAGTGCGGAGCAGTAAAGGCTGTGAGGCCCCACATCCCCGAGCCTCATCAACAAAGAACACTTTTTCCCCAAGTATTTACAACTGCTGGCGAGGCGGGTACCAATGTGACAGCTTATGTAATGATGTCGAGAGGCCTTTCCAGCTTCGAGAGCCGCTGCCGGCCCCCGGCTCCCCGTGCGCAGAACCTCCCCGCGGCTCGGGGGCCGCAGGTGGGCCGGGACGCAGGGGCAGCCTCCTGGCCGGAAAGGAAAAGAGAGAGGGTGAGCTGGGGGCGAGGAGGGGCTCACCCTCTCCCCAGTCTCGGGATGGAAGGGAGGCCTGGGCTGAAGAAGGACTCTGGCCCCGGAGCCCCCGGAGCCCCAGGGGGGCGGCCCTGGCAGGCAGAGGGGCTGGCCGCTCCTGGACGCTCAGAGAAACAGCTCGGTGCAGACTTGGTGCAGCCGGGACAGGGCACGGTGGCCCCAGGGACCCCTGTCCCTCCTCCCCAGCCACGCCACGGACGGCGTCCAGGGCAGGACTCTCCCAGCCGGGCGGGGGGCACTGGGTGCTCCAAGGAAGGGGCCTTGCGGGGCGGCTACCTCCAGTCCAGCCCACTCTCCTCCCAGAGCTCCACTGCCCTACCCGCCCCCGCCCTGCTCGTCCTGGCTGTCCTGGGCCCTCCCCATCACTGTGCTGTTAGAAGCTTCCAGCAGCCTCCGGGCAGTCTCCCTGTGCACGCCCCACTCTGCTGCTGGGCTGGGAGGCCACCCTAAGACATGAATGCGACAGATCCCTTCATTCCTTCCTTCCCTGAGGAATGGCTCCATGGTCCTCATCCCCTGGGCTGAAAGCCGGACAGCCTGGGCCCGGGCCCGGGGCCGCGCCGGAGGAGTGCCGCTCGCTCTGGGGGTCTGGGCAGAGTCCCCAGCTCCCGGGGAGGGGCCCGCTTCTCACTCCGGGCGCCCCCACACAGAGGCAGCCACAGCCCCTCGGACAGGCCGCCCCACCTGCCCACCCCCTCCGGGCCCCCTGCTCTCTGCCTTCTGACTTCAGGAAATGCTTCCTTGAGGTCGTTACCCCCAAACCCCAGACCCCGTCTGAGGGACAAAGAGTAGCTGCCAGGAAATTGCTCGGGGCCCCCCAGCCGCAGGGCCCCCCGTGTGATGACCGGCCCCACAGAGCGAGGCGGGCGAGGCGCTCAGGACGCCGTCAGACCCTCCCCGGGGAGACACAGCTTCAGGGCGGGCGCCGTCCCGGGGGGATCCCCACGGCCGAGGTGCGTAGGGACACATGGTGGGACAGTCCCTTCTGTGACCCTGAGCCCTGGCCGCAGTGCGGGGGCGTGTGTGGATGGCCCTCGGGCACGGGCTTAGCATCCCGGGGCCGCCGTAACGATGCACTGGGGGGTTCAGAGCGGGGCTCTTGTCCCCTCTCGGGGCTGCAGCCGGGAAGCTGAAATCAAGGTGTCACGGGCCGGTTCCCTCTGGGGGCCGTGAGGGGACTCTGTCCGGGGGTGGCCGGCCATCCTTGCCCTGTGGACCCCTCGCTCCGACCTCTGCCTCTGGGGCCACACGCTTCTCCCCGTGTGTCTACAAAGACCCTGCTTCCAAAGAAGGACCATTCCGAGGTTCTAGGCAGACGTAAACCTGAGGGGAGCCCTGCCGAGTCCACTATGGGGCCCACGGAGAGCTCTGGAAGGGGTTGGAGGCCGGTCAAGCAAGGGCCATGGCCCGGGCGACCACTTCCCTCCTCTTTGTGCAGCCCCTACACGCTGAGCCTCACCCCTGCATGTGTTCACAGCTCCCGCCAAGGGCTGATCATAAGAGCAGAAGGCAGGGGCCCTGCCCTGGCCTGGGAGCCAGAGCCCGGGCCGCGGACCCACCCGCAGCGGCTCTCAGGCTCCGGGCCTCTGCTCTGTGCCCCCACAGGCTGCCCCCAGGCCTGGCGGCAGGGGAGGCCGCTGTGTCCGGGGGCTGGGGCACAGAAGAGGGTCTCCCGCTCCCTCAAGGTCACGCTCAGCCTCACTGGCACCGTGTCTCCCCGTCTGAGAGAGAAAAGAGCTCTCAGACCCTCCAGGCCGCCGCGGACCGCCACAGACCCCCTCTTGGGATGAAAGGGCCGCGCACGCCGTGGGCAGCCAGGGGACCCCAACGCCTCCGGGGCCAGCAGGAAGGCCCCATCCCGAGGACGGGCAGGCAGATGCCAACCCTTCAAATCTAACATTCGGCAGCTCAAAGCTTCGGGGACTCGGGCCATTGGAGGGATGGGTTCGGAGACGGGTCCGTCTGTGAGCCTGCAGCTCAGCCCACGGCCTTGCCTGGGGCCCTCTGCCACCTGTCTGCCTCCCCGCCTCCGTGGACCTCGGCCCCTCAGTCCCATCACCCCACCCTCCCCGATCACACACCCAGGAGGCTCTCCCAACACCCCCATCCGCACAGTGGGGACCGACACACGCGGTGGGTCCTGGGCAGGAATTCCGTTTCTCCCGACAATAAGTCATTTGACCCGGACGCTGATCTGGTTGCTGATAGGGAGCGTATCCGCTCTCCGCGGGCTCGCCACCGCACATGCCGCCACCCGCAGGCATCTGGCGTGACAAGCTGGGCCTGGCTTGGGAGGCCATGTCACAGTGGCAGGGAGGACACGTGGGGGGCCCAGGGGGGCACCACAGTCCCCCGACATACCCACCGCCCCGGGCCTCCCGGCTCCCTTGTCCCGGAGGAGGGACAGCAGGAGGGTCAGGGGAGCCCCACGTTGGGGGGGTCTCAGAGCTTCAAGGGCGAAGCTCACTTCCTTCCTGGGTGGCCGCTCCCAGCACCGGGTCTGGACAGCGGCCTGGACGGCAGGGGCTCTGATGGAGGGCGGGAGGCCCCGGGCACCCAGGGTTCAGGAGCAGGGTCTCCGGGGACGGCACGGCAACCCTGGAAGGCTCTTGGTGCACAAGCTGTCGGAAGCCTCTTTGGGTCCACGTCTCCGGGCTCCAGGCACTGGGCATCTGGGCACAGAGTCCCAGGGGGCAAAGCCTCTGCGGGACTGGGTGGTGAGCCAGCGGGGCCGGGAGGGGCTCCGAGAAGCCCCCGAAACGCCCCCACTCCCAGCTGCTGGGGCCACGGGATTCTGAGTATCCTGTCCTCAGGGTTTCCCGACCCCGAAACTGCCTTCGTTCGGGCTCAGGTCGCTTTGCTGTGGGGGCCGTCCCGGGCACCGTGGGCGTTTGCAGCGTCCCGGCTTCCACGGACGAGATGACGGGGACCGCTGCCCGGTGTCACGGCTGGTGGGGGGGCCACCCCCTGGCCAAGATGGCTTCCTGCTGTGTCAGCCCAGTGTCCCGGGGGTGGGGACGGGTTTGTCACTCGAGGGCCACTGGGGCTCTTGCAAAGGCAGTAGGGAACGTGCAGAGACCCTCCTCATTCAAGGGGGTGGGCTGTGGCGTCCTGCCAGGGGCTGACAGGATGTGGGGGACACCTGTGTCACCAGGGCGCTGCCACACAGGACAGCCCCTCCTCCGGGACAAAGGGGGTCCCACGCAGAGACGTTTTTGTCCCGGGAGTGAGTTCGATCAGACCCTGGGACAACCCCCCCCCCCCCCCACAGAACCAGGCTCCAGTGTCGGGACCCGGCGAGGACTCTGGGCCACCGAGGGCTGGTTCTGCGTCTCTGCAGCTGGCTGGGATCCTGAGTGCCTCAGTTTCCCTCTGTAAAGAGGCCAGAAGCACAGAGCTTGCCCGTAGGCTTCTTCTCCGGCATATGTGAGGCAGTGGAGTTCATGAGGCACGGATGAGGCCCCATGTTGGCTGGAACTACCCCCGACCCCCCGACGGGCCACTCCTCCTCAGCCAGCTCCTCCCCCCGAAGGGCCTCCCAAGCTGTCCCCAAAGCCACCCGACGCATTCTGTTAAAGCCAGGCGTGGGTGCAGCTCTAGGGGAGCCAACACGGTGGGGGAGCCCAGACTGGACACGGGCACCGTGCCCTGGGAGGGGACAGGACACTGTGCCCTGGGAGGGGACAGGACACACTCCCGGAGCATGGCCTTGACCTCAGACCCTTGGAACCTAGGCTTAGGACAGTGCGCTCCCCTGTGCCTCCCCACCCAGGGGTCCTGTTCTGGACCCTGTGGCATCCCAGGGGCTGTGCTGGGGGCAGGGCTGCAGCTGTGCCGTGCAGGGGGAGGTGGGGGGGGAGGCCATCCCGGGCTCAGAGCTCTAGGGTGGGCGGGGGATGTGCTGTGAGTCTGAGGACCGGGGTGGGGGCTCTCTTCTGGCTTCTTCATCTGAAGGGTTAAGTGCTGGAGTGGGACCCCCCCCACTGCTCCCCCTACCCCGCCACCCGCACAGCATCCCACGGTCGGGATCTGGGCATCCAGTTTTGCAAGAACAGAGTTAGGGGGGCCCTGAGCTGGGACCTCGGCCGGCTCCTCAGGCCTGCCCATCCCCGCGGGGCCTGGCAGAGAGCAGAGCGGGGTCACCACTGGTGCTGGAGAGCTCTGCGCGGCCGGGGCGCTCGACACACCGTTCAGAACCGGGTGAGGAAGGAGCCATGGGCCCAGCAGGAAGCGGCCCTTCCAGGAGCCCTGCGTGCTACTCCGACTGCCCAGAAGGCAGAGCAGGGCTCCCTGTGGCTGAGCTCCTAGGGACACAGCCCTCCCCTCCCAGCCGCCACGCCCAGTGGGTCAGGAGTGCGTCGTGGGAAGAGGGGCGCCTCGAGTCTGTGCGGGTTCCAGAGGGCACGTCCTCAAGGAGGGCCCCGAGCTCCCGCTGGTTAATGCAGCCCTTGTCATTGCCTTGACTCGGAGTCCTTTGTGCGGGGCTGAGCTGCGCCCTTCCAGCTGGGAGGAGACGCACCCAGGTGCCGAGCTGGGCACAGTAGCCCGTTCCCGGGGGAGGAAGGTTCCGGCCCCTTTAAGAACGAGAGCCCCTGTGCTGCCAGCATCTCTGATTCCAGGGACAAGTGATGACGGGAGTCTATCTGGGAAACAACAGCTGGAATTCTCAGCCAAGAGGGGTTAAGGACGCCTTTGAGCCTCCTGGCCACCCACTTCACCTTGGACTTGTCAAGTCACAACGCAGCGTTTAACCCTCGCCTGGCCAGAGCTGCCAGCGGCTGCCCAACCCTGACCTTGAGCCCAGGGCGCGGGCTCCAGCCTGCAGAGCTGCAGGGAACCCCGCGCTCCTCCTCGCTCCTGCCTGTCCTCTCGAGTCCCCTGCCTCAGGCCCAACCAGCCCTGGCTCCTTTCACGGTCAAGGCGCACCGCCCTTTTCTGTCTGCAGCCCCCCACGGTCCGATGGGAGAAAACAAACAAGGCCGGGGAGGGGGTGGGGGCTGGCTGTTTCGAGAAGCTCCTGGGAAGCTCCGACCCTGCAAACCCCCAGGGTCTTTGGGTGGAATGAGGGAGCCCGCCTTGGCTGAAGAGGAAGCGTCTGAGCTTGCGGCCCCCGCCCCTGGGGAGCCCCCGCCCCCGCCCCAGGGGAACCTGCTGCTCTCCCTGCCCGAGACTTTCTCACCTGCTGCTGGGGGCAGAAATTAGAGCCGGCCTCCCGCGCAGGCCTGGGGTCAGAGGGGGAGGAGATAAGAGCCGGCCCTTTGTGCGGAGAGCTTGGCTTTCAGCGCGCAGGAAGTGGGCCTGAATGTCGGAGGCCGGGCTCGGGGACCGTCACACAGCAGCCGGATTCCATCTGATAAGGAAGGACACTAAGCCCGCACTGACAGGCCCCTGCCCACCGCAGCCCCTCGCAGCCCCGGGGGGCTCCTGCCTGCCAGCCCGGAACGGCCCGCCTGCGCCTGCGGAGCCTTCCGTGGGGAGGGGGGCCTTGGCCTCCAGCCCCTCCCCTGGGTGGGTTTCGGCCCTGGCGGACTGCAGCTTGTCCTGGTCCCTTCCCCCTTGCACGCCTGACGGGCACGCTCCTCCGAGAACTACCAGGATTCCGAGTCCGGGGCTGCTTCCCCACCTCACCCCCCACACCCCCCACAGGCTTTGCTGGCAGCCCCTCTCTATCCCAGGGCCCCTCGATTAGGACGCATGGCTGCTTCCCCCCCCCATGGAGACCCCACCCACGGAGGGCTCTCAGAACACCCTTGCCAAAGGAGCGAAGGCGGGGATGGGGACGGATGGACCAAGGAGCAGGTGTCCCGGGCTCTATTTCCAGGCTAACCAGCCGCGGAAACGGCGGCAGGAACTTGGTGGGGTGGGGAGGGGGCGGCGCAGGGAGGGGCTTCTCTCGGCCTGTTCTTTAAAAATTAAGCCAAATCCTGGAGGAAAAACATGTTTGTCCAAAACCTCTAATTAGCGGCCGAGCAGGATCCTGGTGCCCGGGACACCGACGGCCCCTCTGGTGGGAACAGGCGGGGATGGCCTTTCTCTCTGTTGCCCAGCACCCTGGGCCGAGACATTGGCAAGGGGCTGCACCACCGTCACCCCTGGGTCCCCTGTCCTGGGCTCTTGGCGGCTCTGTTCTGGGCTAATTGGCCCTCATTAGCAGGCTCCCTCCGTGGGTAGAATAGCCCCGAGCTGTCACCCGGCTCCCTCTCTGCCTGCTCTGTGCAGAGCCCTGGGAGGGGGGGGGGGCTTGGGGACTCCAGCCTGGGGCCTTTTTTTCATTTGACACAGATGTCCCCAAGTCTCAGAGGATGAGGGAGGGGTGACCTTCGTGTCCGTGTCCCGGCCGTGGCTCCACCACATCCCTGAAGAATAAAGCCCGGGGGTGCCTCGGGGGCTCAACCCATTAGGCATCCGTTCTGGAGCTCAGGTCATGATCTCAGGGTCATGGGATCGCATCCCAGGTCGGGCTCTGCGGTCTGCGGGGAGTCTGCTTGAGAGTCTCTCCCTCCCTGTCCCTCTGCTCCTCCCCCTGCTCCTGTGCTCACACGTGTGTGCGCGCGCGCTCTCTCTCTCATAAATAAGCAGATAAGATCTTTTACAAACTAAAGGAAGCCTGGCCCTGGGGCTGGATGGGTAGCCGTGGCCAGGGGACAGGGCCTGGGGGAGCCCTGGGGCCGTGTCCCAGGCAGACCCGCCCGCCCTGCCCTCTGTGCCGCGGCCGCCCGGCCTGCCCGGTCGCTGCAGCCCCTCCCTGAGCTCAGGAGGTCACGCCGACCACTCACGCTCGCTCCTGAGTGGGGACGTGTGTGCGCTTGGAAATTGTAATTAGATTCAGCCTCATGTTGTGTACTCGTTCCCAAGAAAATCATCTATTAATTGATTCCAATTACTCTTAATTGTTTCTCCTACATTTCAATTAGGCGGCCTCGTTGTTAGCGGCGGGAGCTCCGGTGAGACAAGCAGGCACCAGGCCTCTGATCGCCGGGGCTGCTGGGGGAGCTCTGCCGAGGGGCGACGCCAGCACACGTGGCCAAGGCCAGCACTCGGCTCCCGCGGCCCCGGCGGAGCACTGAGCCCTGTCCTCTCTTGCGGGGGCTTTGGGGCCTGCGGCGGAGGCAAGGGGACACCCTGGGGTCTCACGGTGCCTTCCGTCCTGGGGGGACAGCGGCCTCACTACCCGGGAAAACGGCCCCCGCCTGCTGTCCAGCCGCCGGAAATGTCCTCAGGGAACCGGGAATCGTGGGGTGGGGGAGGGTCAGGTCCCGACGTCGTGAGGCCCAGTTTGCTTTATTTTGGCTTTTTGGAGTTTCCTTCCCTAAATCCATCTGAAGTATCAAGGACTAATTTTTTGTTTTTATTGTGGTAAAATACATAACATAAATTTACCATTTTAGCCATTTTAAAGTATGCGGTTCGGCGGCATCTGGGACGTGCATGGCTGGCGCGACCGTCACCGCCCTCTTGTCCCAGAACGCGGTCATCCCCGCGAGCGCACGCGGCCCCGGGAACCGCCAGTCTGCTCTCTCTGGTTCGTGTCCTAGACACGCGTAGAAACAGTCCCTCCGCGTGCCGCCTCTGTGCCTGGCCCCCCTCCCCTGAGCGTTTTGGAGGTTCGTCCACGATGCAGCGGGCTCGACCACGGATTCCTTTTTCGGGGCTGAATAGTAGTCCGTTGTGGGAGGGGACCAGTCCTCTGCTGATGGACGTCTGGGCTCTTTCCGCCTGTTGGTTACTGTGAATGGTGCTGCTGCAAACGTTTGTGTTCGAGGGTCTGTTTGGATTTCAGGGGTTTGGGGCAAAGGGTCTAGGAGCGCTACTGCTGGGTCATCTGGCCTACCTACCGATCTGCTAGTGTCTGCATTGGGGCAGCAGAGGTGAGGGGAAGAGGGGCTAAGGTGTCCTGAGGAGGTGGGTGTCCATCCTTCTGGGGGCACTGGGAGACCCCCAGGCAGGGGGCAGGAGCAGGTGTAGCAGAGGCGTCGGGGAAGGGGTCTGCGCTGGGAAATGCAAGGCCCTCTGTGCTCAGTGGGTGCAGCAGGGGGGCCGCTGGCCGCAGGAGGAGGGCCCGCAGGGCCGGGGGCGATGGTCTGGATGAGGAACGTGGGGTCCCGGGCTGCATCGGAGCCCGCGGGTTCCAGAACGCCCACGCCAGAGCCTTTCCTCACTTCTGCATCTCGCTTCGGGATCCTGGGATTCCGTGAGCCTCCGGAAACCTTTCACGATCCTCAGACCGGAGCGCAGGATCAGAGAGGAGACAGACGTCCCTGGAACGTGCCGGGGAGGCTCTCCTCTTGGGCTAAGGTGCCTTCCTCCAAAGTCTTCCGGAACCTTCTCTCTGTCAGGAGCCGTCACGGTCCAGCTGTGGATGCACGGTCCGTCTGACGAGGCGCCCGTCTTACTCAGAAGCTGTGTGATCATGGCTGCTCCGTGGTCCTTGTCAAACAAAGACGGGCTCACGGAGCAGCCCCGCACCCGGGGACGAGGGTCTGCACAGCCCCACCCCCAGCATGACGTCAGCTGCAGGAAACAGCAAGGACAGGCCAGACCGGCCCCCAGCCCAGGGTCCCAGAGTCCCCACCGGCCAGGCCGTGAGGTCTGAGGGAGGTGCCGTGGTCAGCGCATGAGCCCCACCCCTCTCCCCCCACGCTCCCCGACGGGCGACCTCCGTGTCACTCAGGTCATTCCCGAAGTTGAGACGGCCACATCCTCCACTTGTGGTCACTCTGGTGTCTCGGAGTTTCCCGGGTTCGCTGCCAGACGCAAGCCCGCCAGCCTCACTGCTCCTGCTGGCCGGGCTGCCGGCAAGGCCTGTCGCTGGACAAGAAAGCAGGACGTGGCCAGGACCCCCACGGTGCCCACGCCATGGAAGAGACGGCGGGGGCTGGCCCCGGGGCGCCCACCCAGACTCCGCCTGGGCACAGTTCCCTGGATGTCTCCATGGCCACCCTGGCCACCGCCAGCCGCACCTGAGCCCCGGCTTGGTCTGCACGCTGCCCTCAGCGGTCATCTGGAGCCCGCGGGGAAGGGGCAGACGGCTCCTCTCTCAGCCACTTGAGCACCAACAGCCAAACCCAGGTTTCGGAGGAGAGGAGGCTTCCGAGCGCATTGGGAACCTGCCCCCGCACCGACCGCCATCCGTCCCCCCCATAAAACAGCCCCCGCGGCCCCTCCTCGACACGGGCACGGGAGGACGAGACCCGCGTGGTCAGGCTGACCCCGAAGGAGTCACTGTGTGCGCGGTCCCTCCGGACAGAAGGTTTCTCAGAGGCCATGTTCCCGGAGCCGGGCCTCCCGCGTGAAGGTGGGCGGAGGGTGGGCAGCGGGCGGGCGGCTGCTCCGGCCCGGCCCCGGCACGAGGAAGCCGGCCTCATGGGCAGCCCTTCCTCAGCCTTTCCGCTTTGGAAAGTGAATGAAAGAATGTTATTGACTTTGAGCGCAGGGCGGCGTGGAAACCTCGGGGGACACGGGGAGCCCCCCCCCCCCCGCAGGCCTCCACGGAGACCATGTTCTTCGTCCGGTCACGACCACATGGCGTGTGTCCGAAAGGGTGCTGAGCGGAGCCGGGTTTGTGTGTTTTGACTTTGACGGGCCAACCCAAACAAACAAACAGGACATCAAAGAGCAGAGTGGGCAGAAGGACGTCTGAGATCTAACCCCAGGGGCTGAGGCTTAAAAAAAAAAACACACCCTCGGACATAAATCTGCAAATAAACTTTCCAAAGGAAAACATCTACTTCTTTCAGAACCCGCCCTTATTCCGCGCTCCGTCCCGCATCCCGGGAGAAAGTGCCACCTGGCACCGGGGAGAAGGCCGCTGCGGGCGGGCACCCCGGCCGCACCCCTGCAGCCCCCAGCCAGGGCCATGGGGGCCACGGGGGCCGCTCCCCCTGACCTGGGCCCAGGGCTGCTCTCCCCCTGGGCATCAGAACCTGGCATTCCTGCAAATCTCGCTCGTGGATTTCCAGATCCAGACCCCCAAGCCGCTGACGGAGGAAGCCGTGACACGTCCCTGGACAGACACCGCCCCCAGGATGTGCCACCCTTGTCCTGGGAGCTGTCTCTGGAGGACTGCGGAGCTGGGCCGATCCGTGTGTGTGCCTTTCAGACGCCCGCCCCCGGCTGCAGGTGTGTGCGTGCACGGAGATCGGTGCTTGCGTGTGCGAGCATACGTGTGTGCACGCACAGGTGTTGGCGTGTGTCTGTGTGCGCGTGCTCCCCGCCGTGGAAATCTAAATCAGGAGGGAGGAGGAGAAGGAGAAGCGTGAGGGCGGGCGTGTTTTTCTCCTCGACATTCTAAGCCTCCCGGACGTTTCCGGCCTTGGAAGCACCCACGGCCTCCTCTCCGAGCCAGCACCTCCCTTCTGTTTGGGAGAACAGCCCTCGTGTGAGCTGGGAGGAGCTGCAGTCTGGGGGGGTCTACCCCCCAGGACCCGGCCGGGTTCCTGGAGTGTCACCGGCAGGGTCGTGATTGCTGCCTGCAGGGACTTCTTTGCTCAAGACCCACTCACACGCATGTCCACAAGCACCACACACGCACGTGCACGCGCGCACACAAGTCAGTGGTCAGCCGTCCAGTTCTCGGGAAACAAACCAAACCCCCTTCTGGGGCCGCAGGCAAGCTCGCTTGGCATTTCCGAGGGAGGCTCCCGGCAGCGAGGGGGGGTCTGACAGTAAGGAGGGAAAACGGAACATGCCCCCCACCGTGAGGCACAGGCTTCCTCGTGACCCTCCACGATCCTCAGATACGACGTCCCGTCGGGGGCCAGGTGCTCCCCTCCCTCCTCTGGGCAGGGCCGGAGACGCCCCCGGAGCGCTCGGCCGTGGGCTTTCCAGAAATGTACTATCGGACCAGGGTGGACCATCTACTCCCCATTATCCGAGCAACCAACCAAGAAACGAGAACCCAACTCGCTGACTTCAGAGGCTCCTTCCTACATGGGGGTGCTGGTTGTCCTGCCGGGCTGCCGACCCGGGCGGGGGGCTGTGAGGATCTCCGGGGCTCGGCTCCGGCGCTGATCCCCCAGGTCTGATGCCAGGCCAGGCCCTCGGCTCACTGGGGAGGTGCCCGGAACCCGGAGGGTCTTGGCCACCATGCCCTCCTGGGGCAGCCCCCAGGGACAGAAGTTCTGCGCGTGGACGAGGCGGGGCCCCTGTGGGCAGCACGCCGGCCCCGTCTTCCTGCCTAGCTGGGAGCTGGGGTGCGTTTGCCGTTGACGCGGACAGAACCCTTGGGGGTGGGCTGCCGAGGGAGCCCTGTCTGACGGCGGCCACCGGACTATGACTACCCCTCGGGGAGACTGTGCTGGGCTCCCCAAGCCCCAGCCAGCAGGGAGGACCCAGTTCTCAGGGAGGCCAGCAGCCTCGGAGTCCGCTTGCTGCGGTGTTGCTTCTTCAGGCCACGAATCGGGAGCTTTGGAACCGTGCCCTCAGCTCTGTCCCCCCCCAGCCCCGCCTTCCTGGTCCTCAGGCGTCCCCTGGTCACTCACCTCCTGAAACGGTTTCTGGGACACACTGTCCTCCAAACCCCGGTAGCTGGACCGTGTCATGTGGGACACAGCCACAGTGGAAACAGCCCTCCAGGGACAGAAGGCGTCCCGCCCATCTCAGCAGCCCCGGGGGCTGCCGGAGTGGGGCGCCTACCTCCCTGGGGAAGACGCGGCCTGGGCCGGAATTCGGGGGGCCTCGAGGCTCCCTCCTGCAGAGGGACCCAGGCAGGGAGGCCGGCCGGGCGTGGGAGGGGCTTCGGACAGACCCGCACCTTGATCTCACGAGACCCCAGCGCCGGCAGCGACAGTGGAGGTGGACCCTCGCCTGCCCCGTACATTCCCCACTGGCCGCTCGACAGAGAGCCACCCGCTCATGGGGAAGAGCGAGCCCGCCCAGCCGGGGGCCGCGGACCACGAGCAGACGGCCTCCTGCTCCTCCTCCCGGCAGCAGGCGAGGTTGGGAAAACCATCAGACAGGCGGGCACAGGGCCTGGGGAGGGTGTGCTGGACCAAACCCCCATCCCTCTCCGGAGCCGCAGCAGAAGTTCTGAGATGAGCCTGAGGGTGACGGTCACACAGCCCCCTCTGGGATCTGCCATCGGGGTCCTCACGACGGAGCTGGATCCCCGGTAAAGGGGCCGTGTGTGGGGGGCTCCGGGTCGGGTCTGGGGTTTTCCCTGGGTCCTCGGCAGCATCGGCCAAGGTCGTACTGGGGTCTTGCCTCCGCTGCCCGGGCCCCAGCCTCCCTTGCTTCTCCCGGCTGCGGACGTCCTGCACCCCGGAACATCCCCGACACTCAGACTCGGACCTCTCCAGCCCCACGGGGCGAGTCCCCCAAGCTCCCACCTGCCCTCAGAAGGCCAGCAGGGAGGAGACGCAGGTCACTGCCCCCCTTCCCTCCCCCTGCCTCCTGAGACAATTTGGGGATAGGTTGGAACGTAATGAGCGCGAGCATTCACCTGAGGAGGGACCCGGGAGGGGGCCGCGGAATCCCATAAATGCCAAACTCCTGCTTCTGGAGAACCCGCGTCACGGATCAGCGTGTCTCGGGGTGTCTGGAACATTCCCAGGGAAAATAAAACAATTATTTTTGACAACTCGCATCAATACCATCTACATTTTTTTCCCCTGCGCGGCACTCCCCTCCCCCACCCCACGGCCGTCCATTCGCGGCTCGTCTGTGTCTTCAGGAAATGGAGCCGGGAAACTCAATAAGCCGATTGTTAGCCCCATCGATCTTATTCGGGGGCCTGAAAATGCGGCAGACAGCACAGTGTTAAATTATTAACTAAATGTTTCCACTCGCTGGGGACAGGCTTCTGTAAAGATCATCTAGATGAACAATGGCCTCTTTATGAAATTAACAGGCAACGGGATCGGTGAGGACGGGGAGCAGAAGTTGCAGAGTGACCGAAGGAAGGTGCCCCCGGACCCCTCCGCACGGGGGGGGGAGAGGAGCAAAGAGGGGCGCCTGGCGAGGGGCGCGCGTCCGGAAGACAGAGCAGCTGCGGGCCTCCTGGAGGAGGCAGAGTACGGGTCCGGCAAGACTCAGCCCAGGGCACCCTCACGCCGGGCAGTGGAGGGGGACATGTCGAACCGCGTGCTCGGGTTAGCCAAGCGGCTGGCTGTGATGGGAAGAGCGCCCACGGGCGGGGAGGAAGCTGGGAGGATGGCTCGAGCCCGCGCCAAGCGCTCAGACAGGGACCGACGCTGGCGGGGTGCACGGGGGCCCCCGCCCGCCCCCAGCCGGACTCCCACCCCAGCTCGCGTGGGGAGGTCACAGGGGCCGTGGCCGGAGGTCCCCAGCCTCCTTCACGCCCAGCAGGGGCCAGGCCATGTGCTGGGGCTGCAACCCCAGGCAGGGGGTGGAAGGTGTGCCTTCCCTCTGGAAGCTTCCAGTCTGCGGAGGGAAGCGTCCGGTGCAAATGGAGCCTTGTAACCCCTGCAATGAGGAACCAGGGACGTCCCCAGCCTCCCTCAGTGTGTCGGGCCGGCCGGCGCGGCCACTATGACGAGCAGACAGCAACGGGGAAGCCGGGAGGCCGGGGAGCACACGCACCTTCCTCGTGCCAGGATGAGAAGAATCAGAATTCAAACTGGAGGGAGGCCTGCTTCCAGCCGAAGCGTCAAGTAATTTCCCCAGGCCCCTTCGCTCGGCCGACAGTGGCCGCGGGGGGCATGTTCTCCGCCTCTCAGGGCAGCTCTTCCCTCCAAACCCCAGAAGGAACCTCGAAAGCCACAGTCCCCGCAGGGTCCTTGCGGGAATCCGGGGGCGTTTCCGGAGAGAATCCCCCCGCCCTGCTCCTGCATGAGGTCCGGGTGTGTGGGAGACGTTCCGGGAGAGAGACATGACCGAGCATGTGACCGAGGCAGCCGCGGGGACACCTGCTGACTCAAACCCCCCGTGCCCTGGGCCCTCTGCCTGCCGGGAAGGTGGCTCGCTGGACGAAGCGGCGGCAGCAAGGGACTGTGCTCAGCGGGGCTCCGGCCCGCCTCCAGGGAAAACAGCAAGAGCTAACCAGGGCCGAGCCTTTCCCTCTGCACCAGCTCTGCTCTGGGGGGCTTACCTGCGTTATCTCACGCACCTGCCAGCGCGATCCACGGGAATCAGAGATCTGAGGCCCCAAAACGGTGGGGGACTCACGCAGCCTCCCATCCAGCCAGGCGTGTGGAGCCGGGATCAAACCCGGGGACGCTTGGCCTCAGAGCCCCCCACGCACAAATGTCACGGAGACGGTACCCGGTGCCGAT
>CM052900.1:164234313-164257795 GCA_028534135.1 Potos flavus | reverse complement strand
CCCTCTCCGGCACCAACACCTCTCAGGGGCCCCCCTCACGCCTCCCACCCCAACTGCAGGAAACCCGCAGAGAGGACCCACAAAGCAAAACCTGTGGCTCGCGGCCGTCTGCTGATAGGTCGGCGCCGCTGCCTTCCTCTGCCGCAGGGAGGACAGGGGGCCGGGCGGCCCGGCCCCACGCACCCCTCCTCTCCCCCGCGGGTGCCCTCCCCACAGCCTCCGTCTCTGTCCAGCCCTGCCCGTGGCACAGGCCGGGGCTGGGGAAGGGGTGCTGGCTGCGGGGAGGGCTCTGCCCCCGCATCCCTGCCGCTGCGGCCGCCGCCCCTCGGGCCCGCTCATTGCCTCAGGCGTGTCGCTTCACCTTGACCTTGACAGGCCCCTCTCCCCACGTGGCCGCTGGCAGGAGAGTAATCCCTAACCGACCAGCTAACCCCTCCGCATGCTTAGGAGCCCCCTCCGTCCCGTTTGCTCACGTGCGTGCGCGTGTGTGTGTATGTGTGAGTGTGTGTACATATGTGCGTGTGTACATGTGAGTGTGTGTGTGTGTGAGGGGTACTTGGGCGCGGGTGGGGGCCGTCAGTTGTGTTTTTGGGAAAAGACGAAGCTGCCCCCGTGAGGACGTGGCCCGCGGCCGCCTGCAGGCCCCCCGCCCCAACCAGAGGCCCCAGCTTCCTGCACCTGCTCCCTCCCTGGGGGGCCTGCCCCCCGAGTCCCTCTGCACCGCCCTCGGCCGTGCCCCACTCACCCGTCTGTCCTCCCCACACTGCCCCGCGTGGGACAGCCCTGGGATGCGGGTCTCAAACGCAGAGTTGGGGCCCCGGGCCAGGCCCCGACACGGGGCAGGGACTCGGGGTCCTGCAGGCTCACTCCCTCTACGGACTCCTCTGCTGCCCCCCACCTCCGTCACCCCAGAGAGGGTGCGTGACCCTTCAGCTGCTCCAGGGACTTGTCCTGAGGGAGGTGAGGCCCAGCAGAGGGGCCCCGACTACCCGTGGTGCTCAGGCTCCTGCGGGGTCCTGTCCCACCCCCGCCTGCCTGTGCCCCCTCGGCCTGGCCTGCTGTCTACGAGCCTCGTGCCCTGCTGCGTGCACCCCTGCAGGCCCAGGAGCCTACCGCGCTGCCGCCAGCCTGGACCGTCCCCCCTGCCCGTGGTGCTCGGGCTCCTGTGGGGTCCTGTCCCCCCCACCCTGGCACCACGGGGAACACCTTCTGGACGGGCAAACCCGGCCTTCCGGTGAGCTCGCCGGTCCTGGTCTGAGCAACCTCTCTCTCTTCTGTAGATTGGCCCCCATCCTGACCCTTCCCTGTGCCGGGCAAACCGCTCTGGGTCCCTCAGGTGTGTGTGAAAGGCTGGTCGCTCAGCCACACGGGACACAGGTCTGTCCCTGTCCCCGTCCGGTGCAGCTCCGGTGCGTTTCCACCCCGGCCAGCAGCTTCCTTCCCGGTGACTCCTGGGAAATGCCCCTCCCCTTCGGCCCAGAAGACCCGGTCCCCCAGCCCCCGACCACTTGGCTGGTCACGGGGTGGGAGTTACCTCCTGGCACGCGCTGAGGGTTGGCGGAAACCCCTCTCCCTGGAACCCCACAGCCGGTGAGCTGCCGGCCCTTTCCTCCAGAGAAGGCAGAAGTCCCAGTCTGGGGGCCCCAAACCAGCGATGCACGCGTGGGGAGAGGGCCCAGGCCTGTGTCCGCCATCGCGGCTGGGCAGCGGGGGCCTCACCTGGGCGCCCCGGGCCCCCCTGAATGACGGAGTGGGAGGGAGGGGCCAGAGCCTGGGGAGCTGCTGCTTTCCTCTTCCGACCAGGGAAGTGCTCCCGGGACACGTGGGGCCCGCGCTGGCTCGAGGGGAAGGACACCACAGACCTGGCTCGTGCTTGGGGCGCACGGCCGTGCCCTCTTGGACTCCAGAAAGGGAGGAATGGGGTGCAGACGTTTGCCTCCCCCTTGCTTCCCTTCCTCTCGTCTCTCCATGCTCCCCACGGACTCTGCAGTGGCTGAGCTGGGCTCTTGGGAAGCGTGGCTCTCCTTGTGCCTGCGCCACCCCTCCCTGGTCACCACAGGCCTCCGAGGCCGGGGCTGGTATTGTCCTGTTTCCCGTAAGAGGAGATGGGAGCCCCGGGCGCAGGGGTCTGGACTGTGTCAGGGGCCAGAGGGAGGGTCTCTGCACCTGTGCCAAGGCCCGCGGGGTCCCGGACTTGGGAATGCAGGCCCGGGCGCCACAGGTCCCTCTCTTGGCCTCTTCCACAGTGAGACGCTCCGGTGCCCGTGGGACAGGTGAGGGCCACCCCGCCCCAGCTTGGGGGCACGGCTGAGGCCTGCTCTGGCCCCAGGAGGCCAAGACAGTCACAAGCGGATGGGAAGGATGGGTACTGAGCCCCAATGCCGCAGGCTGCCTGAGGAGGAATGACGGCATTGCCCCGCCCCCCAGGCACCCCCTCCGGGCCCCAGGTCCCTTCAGCCAGCATGGCCTCCATGGCCTTGGGGCTGAGTCTCTTCCCAGATTTGAAACCTGGCTCCCCGGCCTGATCCCATTCCAAAGCCTTGCTCTGGGTTATTTGGGGCTGAGCCTCGGGAATCCCAGAGCCTCCAAAGGAAGCTGCCCTCTTGCCCATTCTCCCCACTTGGCCTCACAGGCCTCCCCAGCCCTGGTCCCCCTGCCCGGTCCCCCAGCTCATAAATCACCCCCATCAGAAATGCTGAGTTACGAAGCAAAAGGATGGAAAAATTCTCGTAACCTTGACAATTTTTTTTGCACATCATTTGAGGTTTCCTGCACTTCTAATTTGTGGGCTCCGCGCTGGGCCGGCGCTCTCACATTCAGCCGCCGCCGGCCCTGTCCGGGGTGTGCGCGCGCAGGCCGGGGCGTCTGTCGTCAGCTCTCCTAACGGATTCCGAGGCTGTAGCGCGGCGCGGGCCTGGGAGTCCGGCCTCCTGCCGTCCCGGCCTGGGGCGCTCCGGCGGCTCCGTGGAAGGCCGGGCATGGCGCCCGCCTGTGGCCATGGCCTCCTTCTCCTACGCCGACCCCTTCTCGAAGGGCCCACAAAGCCACGCGGCTCTCTTTTCCGTGCACAGGCGCACACACGCGTGCACTCACACCGTGCTCGTGATTCACGGGGTCCACGAGCACTGAACAGAAAGTCCCTTCTTGTGATGGAAGGAGGTGGGGGCGAGGCGTTCTGGAAACACCTCCGACCCGGTGCAGACACGGAGCCTGATGAGCTCATAAGTCCCCGTCCCGAATCGCACTACGGTGCTCGGCGGTGACGTGACCAAGCACGACGCAGCAATGTGGCGGGCGGCGTGGGGTCACACCGCGGCCGGGCAGGCAGGGGTCCCGCAGGCGGGTCATGGGCCTGGCCCCCCACCTGCTCTGGCTGCGGGGAAGGGGGAGAGGGCGAGGGGGATAGAGGGGGAGGGTGGTAGAGGGGGAGGGGGCAGGGAGGGGGAGGGGAGGCGGGGCAGAAGGGGGCTGCTTCCAGGAAACACAGGTAGCTCGCGGAGGCCGTTTCTCGAAGACGAGGCCGGCCTGGCTCCTGAGCTCACGGGGAGACAGGGGCTAGAAAGCCCGTGTTTTCTGGGGCTTTGCCTAGAAGAAGCCGGGAGGGGCTCCCGGACGCGGCGGCTGTTGTGTTTCCAGGAGACGAGGGCCAAGGTCGTTGGTCTCAGGGACCCAAGCGCAAGGCCAGGATGAGGCTGATGCAGGAGGCAGCCGGGGGTCCCCCCGCACAGGGCTCAGACGGTCTACTCTGGGGGCCGTGCTCTCCTGCCCGCGCGGCGCGCAGCCTCTCAGTGCGGAGTCAGAGCCCGGAGCGCTGTGCGGCCACCGCAGCTCCTCGGGCCGCCAAACGCCGCGCGCACCACGCAGGGCTCTCACACAGCCTCCCGCGAAGCGCCCAGATGCGCGGGGGCCGCGGCTCTCCCGGGGTGCGGGGTGCATGGCTGGGCGCCCAAGCCTGTTCCCGCTCCTGGGTTTCCTCTCGGCTCTCTGTGCCTCCTGCTCCCCCTCCTCCCAGTGGAGACTCAGAGGTGTACTCCCCCTTCTCCTGCCCCGGCGGGGGCTGCAGCGACGGGGACACCCCCAGCAGTGGCGGGGTTCTCAGAAAGCTGGAAGGGAAGCAGAGAATCAGCCGGCGTCGCGCAGCACCCGAGCCCCCGGGGGTCCTGGAGCGGGACTCACACCCCCGGTGGTCAGCAGCACGGGGGACAAGGAGAAGGGCCGGGCAGGGCTCTTCGGAGCCGTCTGGGGCAGACCCCTGCCCTCCGGCCCTTGGTGTGAGCTGACCACGGCCCTGCTCCAGGGGTCCCCGTGCGCTGTGGGCTGAGGGCGTGTTTGGGGGTCTCGTCCACCAGCCGTGGGTTGCTGCCCTGACCCAAGACAGACACACGGGCAAAACGGTGATCAGACGAGCACGTTCAAGTGTCCAAGGAAATAAAGGGATGAAAAACCCCTCAGGGGGGTCAGCGATGGTGGCGGCAGCGGTGGGGTCCGTGCAGACCTGAGGCCACAGGCAGCCTGTGAGGTGGGCAGGGAGCCTCGCAAAGGGGCAAGCACGACGTCACTGGGGGAATTCAAGGAGGTCTTGGTGGCCGTCCCTTAGGGTGCTCAGAAGGGAGGCTGGACCTTCTGAACTCTCCGTGCGTCCCCAGCCCCGAAACTGCATAATTCTGCATTTGACAACCCCAGGGTTGTCCGGGGTCCTGCCTCAGTTTCTCCTTTGGAACTAGAAAGCCTCTCTCCTGATTCCTGGCCTTGTGGAGGCCCGTGGCTCCGCACATGGGGCCGCACTACCACGAAGAGTTGGTTTCTCCTTGGAAGCTTGTTGAAGACCCCCAGAACGGAGCCCCGGGCCCGCGGGGCCTGGCGCCGAGTGTCCTAGCGCGCGTGCGCCGTGGGGCCCTCTTTCCGGCCACTGCTGGCTGTGGGGGCAGCGGCTGCCCTGGCCGGCTGCGCCTGCTCATCAGAGGTCGGCTGGGGGCTCTGCCCACCACGGGGCGATGACGTTAGCGGCCAGAAGCAGGGACCTTCCCTGGGTTTTCTGGGTGGCCAGCCAGGAATCCCGAGGGGTCCCCATAGGGGACAAACCAGCTCAGGCTGAGAGTAGGAGAGGGACGCCCAGTAAAGAGACTCCATCCGCTGTGTCTCCCTGCAAGAGCCCTGTTGGCCCCTGTGGGGGGCTCCCTGAAGCTTTTGGGGGTGTTTCCCAAGAGAAAGCCCGTGGTCACTGCAGGGAGCCCTGGGCCAGTCTCGCCCCAGGAGGAGAGGGCCCTCGTCCCAGCCCTGGGCCAGTCTCCCAGCGGCCTCCCGAGCCGGAGGCTGAAGGGCGGGAGTCCCAAGCACCCCCTCCCTGCGCCCCGCCCCGGGGGGTGGCAGGCTGCTCTAGCCACTCCCGGGGGCCACTGTGACCAGAGGCTCTGTCCTCAGCCGTCACTGATGGGAGCACATGATGGCATGAGCCTCTCGCCTATGATGTTGTTTATACACTGAATTTCGGTAGTGGGGGCCCTATTTGCAGGTGTGTCCTCCTTAAAGGTGTCCTGCATTGTGGTCAGGTGGAGAGCTCCTCCAGAAGGTGAGCGCCGTGTGTGACAGCCTAGTTTCCCTTGGGAGCAGGGCGGAGAGGAGGCCGGAGGGGACATCGAGGCAGGTGTGGCGATGAGGAACTGGCTGAGCCCAAAGCTGACATTCTCCGCATCCCTGCAGGGAGGCTGGTGTCCCTGCCGGGGGCCCGCCTCCATCCGTGCTGACGTCATTCCCTCCCAGCCAACCCCAGGACGGTGCTTCCCAGGAAGAACACCTGGGCGGACGAGTTGATACCAGTGCCCGGGGTGCCGGGGCCTGGGCCCCACTCTGTCCTTTCCCCGTGGACGGTCCCGAGCACGACCCCCTAGGACTGGCCTCTCGTCCCCTGGGGACACAGGCTTGGCAGCCGGCGCCGAAGCCTCGACCACCCCCTCACTGCGGACGGAGGGCGTTCTCCACACCCGGTGCCCAGCGCTCTCACCCCTGGCGGGGGAGCCCCGGGTGCCTGCTGCTGCTGCCACTGAGAAGGGAGTGGGGCCCCCGCCGTGTGGCCTGAACCCGCCCAGGAGAGCAGGCGACCTCAGACCCCGGTCCTCCCTTCCTTCTGACCCTCTTAGGGGACAGCTGGTGTCACAAGGGTGGTACTTGGCCGAGCGGGTCTTGCGGAGGTTTCTGACCTCACATAATCCAGGTATAATCTGGGTGCAAATGCTCCCTGCCTGTGTGCACCACCCCCCCGAGCTGGGACTGCGTGGGGGTGTCAGGAGCCGTCTTGTGTGTGCCCACGTGAAGGAGCACGGTCCCGCCAGGGCCCCCAGCAAACCCCAGTGTGGAGGGTCCCAGCCCTACTCCGCCCCGGCTCACGGGGCTTCTGCTCCTGGCGGGGTGGAAACGTCACATCGGCTGCTGGGGGCTGGCCTGGAGGCTGACCGGGGGTTTGATGCCCAGGGCGGGGACGAGCCACGGAGAGCCACCGACTTGCCAACACACGGCCAGTTGGGGCAGGTGAGGGCTACTAGCACCGAGAAGCCCCCCAAATCCCCGCCTGGCTCGCGAAGCCCCTCAGCGGGCAGGTCCCACGCACGCGCCCCTCCCCGGCCCCCGTCGGCCCGCCCCTGCCCCTCGGGCTGATGTGGTTAAGATGCTAACAGCCCAAACGTTTTTTCCAACCCTAATTTGATTTGAAGTTGGGTCAGGAGCAGAAGTCTCTGAGCCTAAGGGCTGCGCGTTACCACAGACTCAGCTGTGACATTCTGAAGTGAGACGCTTTTGTTTTGTTCTTGAGCATAAAAAAGATTGGAAAAAAAAAAAAGCCCCAAGCAACCCAAACCAAATGCTTGTGGCAGCGCCCTTGCCCCGGGGCAGGTGGGAGCCTGGGCTCTGCCCACAGGAAGCGGCCCCACCGGCAAGCCGAGGCGAGGCCCCCAAAGGTGTCACATTCGTGACCCCTCTCTGGCCACGCCGATAGTGACAAACTGCAGAACTTGTGAACAGCCCCCCCCCCCCCGCCCCCCGCAGCAGGTGCAGGAGGAATTCTCACAGCGGCTGAGCTGCTGCAGACCGGGGGCTGGAGACCTCCCAGCTCGGCCGGCGCGACCCCAGACCTTCTCCTGCTGGACAAAAGCCCCAAGTGTGGAAGCGGAGAAGTCCCCACGGGCCCCTAGCCCAGCTCTGTCGCCTCGGCTGGGACTTCTGCGTCCTCCAGCCCACGAGCTTGGGGGGAATGCTTGGTCATTCCCGTCTCTGGGGACGACTGTGCAGGCTGCTTCCAGATGTGCCGCTCGGAGACCCAGACGTGGCTGGCGGAGAGAGCTTCAGGGTCTCCGCACCCCTTCCTCTCTAGACGTTCTCCACAGGGGCAGGCCACCGGGCTCTTCCCCCCACACCTGGTCATGAGGAGGGGACATGTTCCTCTAGCCGCCGCCACCGTGGAGACGGCGGACTGTAGTCATCACTGCTCTAGCCGCTAGCCACTGCTGAGCCTCCCCGAGTCACGAGAGTCGCCCCGAGTCACATATCACCCCCCACCAAGGGGCAGCCACTGTCGTAGCCACCTCTGTAGATGACGAAAGTTTACACAGAGGAGTTCAGTAACCAACCCAACACTGCACAGCAAGAAAGGGGGCAGCTGGATGACGGGTCCTGGCGGCCCGGCTCACCCCTCTTATGATCCATGGGGACCAGTGCTTTCCATCCTGGCTGGTCTCGTCCTTCTACCTCTCTTCTACCTGAGGATGCTGGCCGAGAACAGCTAAGACTTCCCCAGAGCCTTGCCAAGGACTAGTGTTCAGCTGGGGCTGAATGTCTCCACCGATGGATGGATGGATGGATGGTAGGTGAGTGGGTAGATAGATGGATGAATAGGTTGTTGGATGGATGGATAGATGGTTGGATGGATGGATGGATGGATAAGTGGATGGATGGGTGAGTGGGCGGATGGATGGATGGTTGGATAGACAGTTGGGTGAATGGATGGTTGGTTGGATGGATGGATAGACAGATGGATAGATGGTGGATGGATGGATGGATGGATGGATATATAAATGGCAGGTGAGCGAGTAGACAGATGGATGAACAAGTTGTTGAACAGATGAACGGATAGATGGTTGGATGGATGGATGAGTGGATTATTGGATGGATGGATGGATGGATAAGTGGATGGATGGATGAGTGGGTGGATTTTTGGATGGATGGATGGATGGATGAAGCACAGTTTTCCAGACCTGCCCTGACACTTCCAGCTTCCTACACGTCCCGAACGAGATATGGGGCACATCCTTCCAGGAGTTGTAAAGGCAGCAGCACACAAGGACATCACGTCAGGGCGGGCCCCTCTGCGGGGCTCTCACAGTCCCTGCCCCATCACAGTACAGACTGTAGTGGGCCATAACTGTCTTGTCCACATCATTTCTTTCTCTTCCCGTGGATGACAATGGCATTCACGGCTTCATCTGGCTGCTTCCCAGCGCCAGGCAGTCATGGATGCTCAGCAAATGTTAGGAGACAAATGGGCATGGTGCTTCTGGACACCTGACACTCGCCCTCACCATATTCCGAAGGGCCTTGTGCCTTGCCAGTAGCTCTTTCTTTCCCGGTCTCCCCTTGTCACACTCCGGACCACTTCCTTCTTGTTCCTCCGTGGGTTCTGCTCCAGGACGTACGCGGCCTCCTTCTAGCTGCCCTGCCTCGCTGGAAATCAGAGTTGCAATTTCTCCAGGGTCCAGCGCGACAGCATGATTCCCCCCGGGCAACGTGACAGCCTCACACTTCCCGGGACCGAGGCCATGCTGACTCGCCCATCTCAGCATCCTGGGGGGCCCGGCACACAGTAGGCACTCAGCGAGGCTCTGGCGGCGGCCAGGATGGAGCCGGCCGGGTATTTAGTGCCTCCCTTGCCACCGACTCAGTCTCTCCGAGCCCGTCCTTCCTCCTCCTCGGGCACACGTTGGTCTAGACAAGCTCCGTGACTCACTGCCTTCCGTATTGGGCCTCGTGTTTTGAGAGCAGCTCCTGCAAACAGCTCAAATCTCGACGGGCCAGAGCTAAGCAAATACCTGCCAATCCCCAGAAGGAGCCCGGCTCGCCGCTCTCTGACAGACGAAAACGGTCATTGGCAGAGGGCTTCTGGGGAGACGCTGCTGTCTTTGGACGGCCTGCAAATGGGCGGTGCTCATGCCTTCCCCAGAAGGCCCAGGTCTGTGGACACAAATACGTGGGCCAGGGCCTGCCTCGTCTGCACCTTTGTCCCGGCTCTAGCGAGCTCGGAGGGGTGCTTTCTTCCAAATAGCTTGTTGTAATGATCCTGCTTCCTAGGATTTCTTTCTTCCCAGGGGATGCAGAGCTCGGCCGCCGTCTAGTTGGCTGAGTGGGGCGACGCCCCGGTCCTGTACCTCTAATCCAATGGGCCCTTCCTTCCTCTCATTCCCAACCCTCCCCAAGTACCAGACGGGGAAGACGATGGGGAGGGGCAGTGCCCGCTTTCTGGAAATCGTGGGCTTCTCCCGAACTGTCACCCCGGCCAGAGGCCATGCAGGTTCTCAGGGACAGACCTTGAGCCGCTGCCCAGGCCTGCCCTTGGAGGTGAGCTCAGTGTGAGACGTCTCCCTGGGAGCCCGAAGCCGGCTTCCTTCCCAGGCTGGGGGCGCACTTGGTCCGATCGGCAGGTTTGAAAACGATTCACAGACAGAAGTGGGCGAAGTCGGTCTTGAATGACAAATGCTACCAATTCAATTCAGCAGCCCTCCCTCTTCCCCTGTGTTCCAGCCCTGTCCCTACAGCCGGCCACCTCTGACGAGATATGTCAAAGGAATTAGAAGGGTGTCCCCACAAGCATATTACCTGGATCCCTTTCAGGTCCACACTGGCCAAGTGCAAACGTCTATTCAAACCCAGGAAACAGAATTGAAACGGTTTATTAAAAACCTAATCACGAGCATTTATACGACACAAATGGTTCTGAACGGCACCCACCACCCCGCGGCCCCTCCCGGGGGCGGCACAATACAGCCGATTACCCAGAATTTAAATGGGGGTGTTTAAGAGCCTGGGAACATTTTAATGGGGATCTTTCTTTGTGGATTCTGCTATTGTATTTCCTTTTTTTCTCACTTGAAAAAAGGCAAAGGATGGGAGGGCGCATTCCCTTTCCTCCCTCGAGTGATAGAAGAATATATGACTTATTCCGGCAGCTCTGTTTCTATTGATGCTGTCAGGGTGTGACTATCAACGCACGGGAAGAGGGGACGCCCTGCCCGCTTAACAGAGGAGGAACAGCGCGGCTGAGGACGACTCTGTCCCTCCTCGGGGCCCCGGCTCTGGGGGCAGGGCTGGGGGGTGGCCATCGTTCTGTCTCGGCTTCCTGGATCTTGGGCTCCCCCACGGACGGTGAGAACACCTATGGGTCAGAAGCGACTTCCTCTGAAGTCTTCCCAGCCAGTGGCGGCCAGCCAGGGCTCGCTCACGGGGCCCTACTCCGGTGGCCGGGGCGCCCCCAGATGTCCTCCAGATGGAGGAGCTGGAGACCTGGTCTGCGGCGGCTGCTGGGTTCCCAGCCCCACGCCAGAGAGGCAGGTCCTCAGCGATCCCTTGAAGGTCGGGAGCTCGTGGTTTCCCCTCCCTTCTCTAGGCGCACGGGCTCTTTTCTAGAAGGTTCTCTGTCTCTCGAAACAATGTAGCGCTTTACTTGCATTTACAATTATTTTTGTTCAGCCTCCCTCTGGAGACGATCACTTCAAAATGATTTCTTCAGTAAAAAATATCTCCAGGTTGATTCTTTCCCGAGCGCCTTGTGTTGAAGATGAGGCTTCCTCGTTTTACCACCCGACTTAGTGTTTTAACCACATAATGAAAAATACAGCAGAATCGAAACATTTAAAATTAAGTGCACTCCCCATCCCGGTGATTCATTTGTGTATCAACTACAAATCGTGAAAGCCAGCTTCAGAAGTGTAATTACTTGAAAATACACGACCACCTCTGCCTCGGTCAATATTTCCCGTTTATGTATATATTCTATAGTGAAGCAGAAATGCTCTCCGAAAACGTCATCTCCCTAAAATCCTGGGGTGCGCGTTGTGGCCACGGCTGCCGTCTGGGGGGCGTTCTGAGTCTGGCATTCTGCCCGTACCAGGCCCCGACCCCGTGTTGGACGGTGAGCCCCCGGCCGTGTGTGCACGCCCCCCCCCCCAGCCCTGTCTGGATGCTCCGTAGGCGAAGACTGGTCGACTGGCACGGTCTGGGGGCAGTCCTAGGCAGCGGCCCGGGGCGGATCCCTACAGTCAAGGGCATTTCTCCCGGGTCTCAGAGGCTGGCGGTGCCGGACGACCCCAGGCTGGATCGTGCCAGGGCCCTGCGGAAGGCTGCTGTCTGGGGTCCTGGTCAAGGCCCCCGGGGACCCCGCAACTCGGCATGTAGCGCTCTCCCGGGGAAAGGAGCCTGGTCCTAGGTCCTGGCCTCGGGCTCTTTGTGCCCTGGGGAGGGGCAGGGCAGGGACCGTGGCAGGGGGAGGTGACCCAGAGGATGACGGCTGGCCAGCCCGGCCCACGGCCACGGGTCTCATGGCGCGGGCTGCGACCACACAGTGGCAGATTCCTGAGACTGTGCTCCACGGACACACGGGGGGCCCTTGTGTCGTAACCGCCCACGAGAAGATCCCCGTTCTTGGTTTCTCTGCCACGGTTGGTGGGGACGTCGCTGGATCCGCACGGAATTCAGATCCCGGGACGTTTCCGTGAGCAGCTCACAGGTGGACGGCGGTTAGACGTCCTTAGTGGGGTGGGGGTGGAACCACTCTTCCAGGTCACCTCCTGCCCCATGTGGGCTCGGGGTCCCCTCCAGCGACCCGCCTCAGAGGGGCTCTTTTTCTTCTCACGTTTCGGTGGAAGAGGATTCCAATCCGGTTTGAGATTTTCGTCGTGTTGTGGCTTCTGGAGGGATGTCCTTCCACGGGGGTCTTCGAGGCGCTGGCCCAGACCCAGGCACGGAATTGGAGAACCGCAGGGCTGCGCGCACGTCTTGGACAATAGACACGCGGGCACAGCGTTTCCGGGGGGATCCGGGCCCCACTGTGTCCTAGCGACTCCTGAAAAGCCATCTGGCTGTCTGTGTGTTGGACGTGAGGGTCACCTGAAGGTAGCTCATCTCCGGGTCCCCATCCCGCCGGCAGAGCAAACAGCTGCCCTTTGACCTTCCTCTCTGCTGGAGGAGACCGCCCCCCAAGCCTCAGCCCACACCTGCAGTGCCGTCCACATGCACGACCTCCTGTCAGCGGACACGGGGGAGGGAGCGACCTCCTTCCTGGGGCAGCCGACCCCCGCTACAGACACCCCCTTGGCTCGTAGGAGTGTAAATGCTGCAAGCCATGTGGTCAACATCTCGAACACAAAGCAGAGCAAAGGAAAACGGTGGCACGGCACCCCACGGCCCCCAGGGGCCCCCAGGGCCACAGAGTTCCCTCTGTGCGCCGCCGACCGGGGCGGACCGGGCGCCGTGTGCGAGGATGCGGCGGCGGCCCCGTGCGATGCGAAAGGATGTTAACCACACCTTCTAATAATAATATAAAACAAATACTAATAAACACTCGACCTCGAGTAGAGATCCTTCACGAGACACCCTCATCATTCTCCCGCCCCCGCTTCGGTTTTCTCTGGAAACGCTCCAGCGAGCCCAGGGTGGCGCAACGGCCTTTTTCTCGGAGGGAACAAAAGGTCTTTCTTAGTCGTAAGGGCTGTCAAGTTTATCCAAATATTCTCAGCTTACTACTAGCCCCTTTCTGAATTGATATTTCCAATAAAAGGACACTTTGTATCTTGAAGCCACACGGCCCCCCCGAGCGAGGATGCGGAGGGCAGGGGAGCCCGCTGTGCAGCGCGGTCGGCCTCTTCCTCCGAGCCCGGCGGGGAGGGGGCGGGCGGGGGCAGCCGCGGGCTGGGCGCGGCGGTCAAGGCTGGACGCAGAGGGAAGAAGACGGAACCCACAGGGGGTGCCCACCCCGCACCACACCACCGTCCGCGTAGCATCGGTTCTCATTTTGTGCAAAGCCCGTCCAGGCTGCCAAGCACATTAGGTCCTGAGCGCGCGCTGGGAGGCAGGGGAGAGAATTCCTTGCAGCCGGGCCAAGCCGTGAGGCCTGTGTTCTCGGCTGTGAGCAGCCTCAAGGGAGCCCGCCTCTCATGACACCGCAAGGGCTATTTCTAAGCCTCGGCCTCTCGCCATCCGCCCAGACCCGCTCCCGCTAGCCAGCCCTAGCGCCCAGCCCCGTGTGCGCACGTGTGTGTGTGCCCCCACGCCCGGCAGAGCAGGCCCCGCAGCCCCACAAAGGGCATTTCCTTCCCCCCCAGCCCTCCTCCAAACGGCTCTGATTAGCGTTAATGATAATTCTCATTAATCACCGTCAGCGGCTGCGGCATGGAAATCAGGCGTCAGCGAGGTGACAGGAGCCACTTAGACGGTATTTATGACTTGTGCGCGCAGTGGCGGCTCTGGGCCCTGACCCCGCTGGCCTGTGGCTCACATGGCAGCCGACATTTGGCCTGTGGCTGCCCAGCACGGAACCCTTGGTGTTTCTCCTCCTCGCCTGACCTCAGGGATGCCACCAGCCCCAGGGACCCTCGGGTTGTGGGACAAGGAAGATGCAGGACGGGCTCTTGTGTTGCCAGCAAATCTCCCACCTTCCTTCCCAGGAGAAGCCCCCAACCCCTTTCTTCTCCCTGACCTCCGGGGAGGGTCGGCTGTCCCCGTGGAGCCCAGCACAGACCGAGCCAACTCAGAGGGGGGACCGCGTCTGATTTGCTGCGACCCGGGGCCGCGCGCACAGTAGGGGCTCAGTACGGCCTGTGCGTGGGGCCGAGGAGCAGCTGTAGGCCGGTGGAGCCCATGGGAATCCAGCGGAGCCCCCCCAGCGGCCAGGCAAGGTCTTGGGGTCATTGCCGACTCTGCAGCTCGACTCACAGGTCCACACCGCACTGACCGCACGGGACCCACGGCCTGCTGATTCCAGGCTGCTTCGGGGGCCCCCTCCTCCCGCACGGCCTGGCCCCCTGGCCCAGCGGCTCCCTGGCCGGGCCGAGCCCTGTTTATTCTGGGGACCCCTACACGTTTCCTCCCTTCAGCCCCCACGTGCAGCCGTGCCCCGGGGGCGGCCCGCCGGGTTCAGAGCGGTGTGCTCAGGTGCACGAAGGACCGCGCCACCCGAAAACACTCGGCGTCCTTAACAAGCAATCATAGGGGGCTCGGGCTGGAGTGGGCCCATATGTCGGGCTTCTGGTCCACCCGGCTAGACCCTGGTAATGAAGGCCGTGCTCTGGCTCTGGTCTCCAGAAGGGACCCCGACCCCCTGGGGGCAGTGGGGTGGGGAAGGAAGTCGCTGCTCGGGCATTGAGGAACCGTGGGGCCGTCTGCCTGGTTTGCCCTCGCGCGGCAGGGGGGGGGGGCGCATGCAGGGGCGCAGGGTCATTACGAGGCTGTTGCTGGGGCTGGGGGGGGCAGGGGGGGCTCGGGCGGTGGCTGGTCTGGATGTGGAGGCTCTGTTAGCCTGGGCTGAACTGGAAAAGCCCTCGGGAAGCGAGCTGCCGGCCTCATCCAGAAGCCCCCTGGCCGGGGGGGCTGCGACCCAGCGGGATCACTGCCCGGGCCACCGCCAGGCCCCTCTGCGATCCCGAGCTCTCGGGAGGCCGCTCTCCGGGGCCCACGTGACGGCAAACCAGGAGCCCCAAAGGACCCCCTTAAACCACCTACAGTACAGACCTGCACCCCAGACCTCACACCGGAGGAGAAACTTGTTAGGCAGAGGAACTCCCGCGCTACGGCGGGAGCGGGGCGGGCTCGGGCTGGTCTGAGCGCTGCACCCTTCCAGATGCCCACCTGCAGCCCCAGACACGCGAACCCCTGCATCCGCCACGAGGGGGCAGCACTTGGAACTTCGTCTGGGAGTCCCCGCGCTCAAGCCCCCGTAGCCTATCACCGCCCGGCCCCCAGGAATGATGCAAGCTGCAGCTCCCCAGGCCTCCCAGGAGCCCCCGGCGCTCAAGCGGGGGTGCTGGCCGGGTGCCTCTGGCCTCGGTGCCGAGGCACCTGCTCCCGGGCGCTTCTCTCCGGAGGTGGGGTCCGTGTGGGTCTGGGCTTGCTTGTTTGGGGCCCTCCTCTTCCTCCTGCCTCTCCTTCTCTTGCCTTCCTTCTTCAAAAGGATTTTCGTCCCGACAGGCAGCTCCTGGGGCATTTCCGTGGGGCGGCCGGCATCGCTTTGGGACTCGACAATCAGGCGGCAGCCGGGGCCGGCGTTGGAGCTTTTTGGGGGTCGGGGGAAGCTTATGAAGGACGCTATGCCTCTGTGAGCGTAGAGGCTGGATCACACTCTCCCAAACGAAGACCTCTGTGAGTGTGACGCGCGGGAGAACCTGGACGTTCGGCTCACCCGTGCCCTGGACTCCTCCCCGAGACCCCCGGGCCCGTCCACCCGGTGACTCCCTCCACAGGGGGCAGAATCCCCCAGAAATGACTACCTTCCCGTGGAACGTTTCATTAGGGATGGTGCCGTCCATTTCCCCCTGAAGGTCAGACCAGTCGTCAAAGGACGATGGCAGCCGGCGGACAGCAATTACGGGGACACCCGCCGCGGGGCGCGTGGGCCCTCCAACGCTGCCGTTGTCGGGGGAGGATGGCGGCGCTGAGAACCAGGTGTCCCTGGGGTCCTCTCTGCACACTCCTGGATCTGCTGGGTCGGGCAGCCCCTGGGCTGCAGCCAGCCTCCCGGGTCCCGGTCTCTTCCCCTCCTCCTGGGGAGACGTCCCAGGGGGGCCCTTCACCACCTTCTACGTAAAGAGGCTGCACGTGGCGGTGCCTTCAGATCCCTGCTTTTCGGAGAGTTCTGGAGAGACACACTCCTGTTCTTCAGGAGACGAAACTCGTAAATCGAGATCCCAATGCCCTCGGCCGGCCAGCTGGGCCTGGAGCCCCATGTGCGCAAGCCGCCTCTGAGCTGGTCATCCCGTGACCGTCCAGCCGCTGCCCTGCCGGCCCCACCTGCCCTCGCTGTCCCCAGCTCCTCCCCTCCCGGGAACCTCCGGACTCAGCGGGTCTTCTGTTCAATTTCTTCCTCTTCTTGCAGGAACCGTGATGTGCGCCCGAGTTTCTCGACATCCCCTTGGTTCTCAGCAGAGGACCCCTAGGCCGTCCTGTGCGCAGAGCGGCCGGCCCCATGGCACCATGTCCCCTCTGTTAGAGAGTTTGCAGTGGGATTTGGGATTTGCGCTATAAATGCTGAGAAGGGAATGAGGCATCTGCAGGAGGAGGGACGCGGTCCCCAGACGTGTGTCCGCCCGGGGATCCTGGCAGAGGAGTCTTGCTGGGAGGTGGGACTGAGCCAGGAGGGGGTGCTTTCCCTCACCTTCCGCACGGACATCCCAGGGCTGGCCGGCCACCAGCAGACGCCCGTGCCAGCCTGGGGTCTGTCAGGCCTCATCGCTTCCCGCCTGCCGAAACTCCTTCCAGTACATTCTTCTCCCTGGCCTGTTTGGGCCTTTTCCCAAAGTCTGGGACACATTCTGTCCTATTCTTCAACTGCTCCTTCCCCCGAGGAAGTCAGCGGTCGCCGGGTGTGCGCCCTAAATGGACCTCGGGGTCATAGCTGGGGCACGCTTGTCTACACCATGGACGGATCCCGCGGCTGTGTCGGGCAAATCTCTGTTAGCTTCTCTCCCCCCTAACCAGACAGCGATCATTCTGGACTCACACGGGCTTGAGGGGGGCTTCCCAAATGCCGGGAGTGTTGGAGAAGGTTCTAGATAATTCCTGCTGTGGTGTTGGCTCTGGGTCCCGGGTGGCTTCATGTCCGCTGGGATCCCGTGGCCGTCTGCTCCCCCCATCTCAGCTCCCGCTGGGCGTGCAGGTGAGGCCTGTGGGCTGGGCGGGGCCACGGGGAAGGGGTCACGGGGAAGGGGCCATGGGGAGGCCCCCCCACAGGCCGAGACAGTTAAAGCGGTCCGTGGCTCCGAGGTGGAGCCTCTCCCACCGCGGTCAGAGCCAAAACCCGGGGCCGGAGCGCTGTAGTGGTGTTAAGCTGCTGCTGGTGCCCGAAAGGCTTTTCACGGCATTCCGTGGCACACACTGTGCGGCCGTGGCTGTGGCCGTCGAGCCGGTGTCTTCACTCAGTGCCGTCTGGGTGGGTCCACGGCGGGAAAGGAAAGCGCAGAATCGCGGGCTGTGGCCCGTTCCCTCCCACAGTGGGGCAGTGCCTCCCATCGTCATTGTGACTTCCCAGTGGGACATTCCCAGGGATGTCCTCCACGCGGCGTGGGGCAGGACAGCCGGTGGCTCCTGCTGTCCCCGCTGTCGGCCGGGACAGGCTCTGCTCCCACCGTGGCTGCAGCCCCGGCGGCCCTGCCGGGCGCAGAGCTTGGCCCGCCGAGGTCTCCCCTCCTCCCGAGGACCGCGGCGTCCAGCTCTGGAAGCGGGCCCTTCGTCCTCATCAGAGGGAGGCCAGCCACCCCACGGCCACGCAGCACCGGGCGTCCTCGCCCACCGGAGCCCGGCTCGCGCTCCACCGCTCGTGCTCCACCGCCGTGGCCAGGGGCTCGTCCGCAGGAGATGAGCTGGGCCGCCGAGGGCACGCTCGGCCCCGTCCCCGATGGGAGGGGACAGCCCCACATGCAGCACCTCGGCCGCCAGCCCGGCAGACAGGACCTTCCGCCCGAGAGCACAGAGCAGCGCAGCTCTGGAAGACGCCGGCCGCGGCGGGAGAACGGCCCCGGCCGGAAGTCTCTGGCCTCACACGCGGCTTCCGCACACACGGTCAGCATTAACACGCCGTGTCCCGGGTGACGGGATGAAAGAAGCACTGCATTCATTTCCAGAGCTTCCGAGCAGGCGACGACTGGGGACGAGGGACTGCGGCCGGCTGATGGGACGCGTGGAGCGCATTACGTTTGCCTGTGCTTCTCGCCGGAGCCGAGCGGTTGCAGGCGCCCCTGCGACCGCGGCGTCTGTGTTTGGGGGTGTCTGTCTGCACGCGGGGCTCGAGCGGCGCCCAGACGAAAGCCCGTGTCTCTTGGCATCTGCTTTCCAAGTCCTTACGCCCTGCGCACGTGGAGTGCTCGCCCGGGGGCGGCGCCCCAACAAAGCTGACCTCCCAGCAAGGCCACCGCCGTCCTGGCCTCCCTCTCCCCGCGAGCACGGCGGCCGCCGTCCTGCCGTCCCACAGACGACACAGGGTTTTGTTTCTTCCAGAGGGAAAGAAGGGAAAGAGGGAAAGAAGTTGCGATTGCCCACGGTTTTCTAGACTCTTTAAAGGCAGGCCCGAAGGATGGGGTGGGGAGGGCTGCCGAGGATAAACCGGGGTGACAGGCGGAGCAGGAGGGAAACCCGAGCCCCAGAGTCGCTGGGAGAGAGACTTCCTGCAGATGGCGGCGGGGGAGGGGGGAGGGCAGCCGTGGTCCTGCTCTGGGGCGTCTTCCCGGAACCCTGGCCTCGAGCCCCGGACGGCGGGCACGTCCTCGTGGCCCCGAGTGCGAGGCTCAGGAAGGGCTGTTTTAATGCCCTTTTGTGCCCGGGGGCGGGGGCGTCCCCTTGAGAGCCCGGCAAGATGCACCCCAGGGCGCCGTTCTGCCGCAGTGTGGACCCAGGTCTGGCGTCTGGCTTTATTAAGGCCACAGCCCGGCCGGGGTTTCTCCATCTCCCGGCTGCGGCCGCTCCGCCGCTGGGGGCCGTCCTGGGCACCGCCGGGTGGCGAGCGGCGTTGCTGGGCTCTAGCCCACGGCGGCCGCCACGCGTGTCTGCGTGGGTTGCCCTGGAAGGCGTGTGGCCTGTGGTTGAGACCGCCGGTGTTTGCTCCTGCGTCACCGGCCGACCCTCGGGAGCCGACCCCTGCGAGCGTGGGAGCAGCTTTGCGGAGAAGCAGGGTCGTGGTGGGAGCGGGAGCGGGAGGGCTGTCTCTGCCTCTGTCCCAGGGCGCTCGTCTGGGACCGGTGGGGAAAACCGTGCTTTCTGGGTCCAGGGAAGGGAGGAGGAGGACCGGGCGGGGGCCAAGGCTCTCGGAAACTGCACGTGGGCCACGTGGAGGGCGTCCGCCCAGGCCTCTCCGCTCTGGCACCCGGACGGCACCGCGGGTCCCACGGCCGATGCTGCCGCGACCAGGGAGGGGCCGAGGCTGCGGGAGCCTGTGCAGCCCAGCCAGGGCGGGCTTCTCCGCCAGACGCACGCAGCCGTCGCCGGTGCTTTGAAGAAGGCGTTCTGCTCGCTCAGAAGGGCGTTGTGAACTGAGCAGGGCTCCAGGGGCGGAGAGAAAACGGCCCGGGGAGGCAGGCGTCCTCTCTCTCCAGGGCGGCTCCCGGCCGGGCCTGACCACGAGCCCCCCCGTTCACAGCCTGAGCGGGGGCACGAGGTCCTCGGGGAGGGGACAGGATCCGCTTCCCGGGCATCAGGTCCTCCTTCCGGGCGTGGGGCTGTTGGCAGCGCAGGAGCTGTGTGTCCGCGCCTGGCTGCAGACCGAGGCAGCTCCCGCTGGGCCAGGGGCGAGGGCTTGGGGACCCCACTCTGCGTCCGGCGTGTTACTCCACGCAAAGCTGCCCCACCTGTTTGCAGACCCAGCGTCCCAACCACCTGGACGGCAGGTGGTTCGGGTCCCTGAACATTTCTGCAGTTTGGGGATGTTCTCACTTGGGGGGGGTGGCCGGCTTCCAGGACCCCGCCTCTGAGTTTGCCCGCCCTCAGCGCCCCGTCCAGCTGCCTGATCTGCCCCCCGACATCACTTCCCTGGCCTTGCCCTTGCTCATCTGTGAAATGGGGGCACTGCCTGCGTGGTGGGGCTGCCCTGAGGGTTAAGCAAGATCAGGGACGTTTGCATCCACGAGGACTCCGGGGGCCAGCTCCGTGGCAGTGGTTTCCATTGCTCGGTGCCCTGCAAACAGGCGAGGGGGCCCGAGGCCGGCAGTGGTGCTGCTCGTCTGGAGGACGAGGCTCTCAGCCACGGGCCTCCCGTCCCGCGGGGATCGGCGCGCACGCTCACGCAGACCACGGCTCTGCAGGTGGGGCGGGGGTCGGCTCGGGGCTGCCGCGGGTGGAGGCCGGTGAATTATGTGCTTAAGATTCGGGAAGTTCTGCTAACGCCGGCGTGAGAGTCACGGGAAAGCCAGCGGCACCGTCTCCGCAAGAACGCGGAGGACCTTGGAGCCTTCAAACCGCACCTGATTCCAGGCGTAGGCAGCAGCTGTCGCCTCGTCACCGACGGGCCAATTGTTTTCGTCGGGAAGGGCGCCGGGGGGCTGGTGCCAAGTGTCTTCGCCCACGGTCCTCCCTGATCTCACGACTCGGGGGGGGGTTGGGGAGGAGAGCCCTGGCATCAGCAGGCACCCCGATTTCCAGCTGGTGGCACGAGCAGTCAGAAGCCACGCCCCGGCACCCCCGTCCGGCTCTGTCTCCCTGGGGCTGTGGCTCGGCCTCTTCCGGCTCTCCCCTCTCATCCACGTGACCCCAGAGTGCTGAGTGTCCCCCCGGGTGGCAGGTCGTGGGGGTCGTAGGCGTAAACGTGTGGGCCACACTCGGCGCGGCCTGCTCGCGGGGAATGGATGTGTCCCTGTTCTCACGGTCACTGACGCACACCCACGCACACCTGGGCCTCGGCAAACCACCCCCCGCACAGCAAGGGTGAGCAAAGCCTCTGACGCCCCCTCCCGGAGACTCAGTGAGCGACGGTGGCCACAGCCTGTCTCCCAGGACCCTGCCTCATCCTGGCCGCACAGACAGTCCGTGTGTCCTCGGGTGCGGGGCCCAGCGCACGGACCTCGAGCGCGCCCTCCGAGAGCTCGGCGAACTGTTGGCTTCAACCCTTGTTTGCTCGCAGGGAAACTGAGGCCAAGCTGCTCCCCCAGCGCTGACAAAATGGACAGGAAAGGTGTGTGTGGGTGGGCCTGGCTGTGGGGACCCAACCGGAAGGCGAGGGGGTGAGACGAGGGGCGGAAGGGGCAGGCGAGGAAGGGACAGTCCCGCGGCTTGGTGTCCGGCTCCGGGTGGCCTCCCACCTGCACCTGTGCATTTGCAACACCCAGAGATCCACGCGCCCCTCGTGCACCCGCAGGTCTCGGGTTTCTGGGCCCCTCGCTCCCACCGTCCCCAGCTGGCCTCCACGGCTGCCCCTGCTGTTGGTGGTTTGCTCCCCGTGACACTCCTGGCAAACGGCCTCCCGTCCGGCCCGTCCGCAGTGACGCTGGGCCTACGAGTCCCCGTGCCCTTCTGCCGCCGGTCCCGCCTCCGCTCTGGAAGGCCCGGCCAGGCCCCCGAGGTGCCCCCCTCCCTGAGCCCTGCCCCCACTCTGCGTGCGCGACCTTCAGCCCCCGGACGTCCCCGTCCTGTCCCCGTGGGACTGCGTATCAGACACACGGCCTCTTGGCTCCTCCGACCCGCTGGCACTTGCTGGAAGCCAGGCCAGGATTTCAGGTGTCCGCCTCCCCGGTCGCTCAGCCAGGGCTGTGGAGCTGGCGTCTCCTCCCCAAGTTCAAAGGGGAAGGAGACGGTTCTATTCCCCTCTGCAAACAGCCCAGCCGCACCCAGCTTCAGCCCTCCTCTGGGGGCGCTCTGGGCTCCTCTTTACCCTGCAGTGCCCCGAGCCCCCTGCCCTCCTGTCCACTGCTGTGGTCGGCACCCCCGAAACGTCTGTGCTTGAGGGCACCCCTGGGCCTGGGCACCCCCAGTCAAGGAGCGACGTGGAGAATCACGTGCCGAAGCCAGGCCACGCCCCCGTCCACCCCGTACTGTCCCTCCAATGCCCCGAATTTCGGGATCCCCGGCCACCTGACCTGGAATGCCGTTTCACCCACTCACCGTGATCCCCTCTCCCCAGACCGGCATCTCCAGCAAGGACCCGCTCCACAGACACGGAGAATCACCAAGAGCCTTGAAGACCACGCTTCCCCTTCTCCCGGGGCCTGGGGCGGGGCCGCGTGTGCCCAGCAGCCCAGGGCTCAGCTGCGTGCGGGTCCCTGGGCCCGGGTTGGCCTCTGGAGAGACCCCTGCGGGTTTGCAGAGCCGCTCCCGGCCCAGCTGGGAACCAGCGCGATCTCTGGGGAGGGCGGGGCTCTGCCGCTCGGGGCAGTGCAGGAGGACGGGGGGCCGGCCCGAGCCCCCTTGGGGTGCGTCCGCTGACCTCACAGGAGGCAGTACCAGTGAAACGTCGGCGGACAGTGCGTGTCACCAGCCTGCGGCCAACGCAGCACTTACTGGATTACGGGTGGCTGACGGCGCGGACCAGCCTCGAGAACGGCACCCCGGGACCACCCAGGGCAGCACGGGGGGCCGCTGGATGGAGCCAGGGCTGCCTTCACGAGGCGAGCAGAGGTGCCCTGGGCCTCCCCCGGCCCCAGCGAGCTGTGGGAACCTGGCCAGGGCCACGGGGACCTGGGATGCCACCGCAGGTGAGCAGCCGAGCCCCTGCTCTGAGCAGGTCGGGGGCGGATTATCCTCGTCATAAACTTTCACCACATTTCACACCCGGTTAAGTTTTATGACAACTTCCAGGAGGAAGCGGCGGCAGCTGGGGAGCCCGGGGAAGCCGGCCGGTCCCGGCCACGGGGGCGACCCCAGGGGCACAGGAGCCTGGCCAGGGGCCAGGGTGCGAGCTCCCCCCTGCCTCGCCCCCGCAGCTAGGACGGGGGGCTCAGCACCACGCCGGCTGCCGGCTCGGAGTGCCGCCCAGGAATGGCCCTCCGCCTGGCCCCCGGCCGCTCCGCGCCGAGGCCCCAGCCCCTCTTGGGGACAGGTCCACAGGGCGAGCGCCCCAAAACGCACCCTCGTGCTTGCGCCGAGGCGCCCCTGCCCCCGACGAAGCAGCCGGCCCCCGATTCGGCGTCCCTTTTGCACACGACACGGAACTTTTATGAGTACCAAATGTGGCCTGACCTACGCCCTGAGCTACCTATTGTTCATTAGCCGGGCCCAGGCCGGTGGGGGCCCTGAGACTGGGGGGGCGAGGCTGGGGCGGGGGCTGAGGTCTGTTTTCAATATGCGGCCAATCACGGCCTTTTTTCCCTGTTTCGTATAATTTTATACTGGGTGGATGTATTTAGGGCCTGAATGGCTTGACAGTCATGATTGATACCGGGCATTAGGAGGCCTCCAGCGCCGGCGCTGGGACGAGCTGCGCCCGTCCGCCCTCATCAGATGGCCGGGCCCGCAGGCCTATTAAAAGCAGCAGGAGACCTTGAGGCTTAATCACAGAGGCTGGGCCCGTGGAGGGAGAAGAAAGGCAAGGGGACCGAGAACAAATAAAGTGATAGAAGGCAGAGGCGGAAATGCTCCTGGAATCCCCCCCACGCGCAGTCGGCCGCCGGGGGCGAGGCGGCCGAGGGGAAAGGGACGGGGAGGGCCTTCGGGGAGGAAAACAATTAGGAGCCGCAGCCCCGGCCGGAGGCCACAGAGCCGCTGGGCGGTCTGCGAGGGGCGGGGGCGCGGGGGGGGGGGGGGGGGGGGGGGGGGGGGG
>CM052900.1:164199451-164233813 GCA_028534135.1 Potos flavus | reverse complement strand
ACACATTCTCCCATCGCCTGTGCAAACCATTAAAAGCGGTTCAAGGCTCTTGACTTCAGAGAAAGTTTTGCATTAAGAAACAGAGCACACACCAGGGAGGTCCCTAGGACCCCCGTGAGCTGCCTGCCGGCTCTCCCTCTTCTGCTCGGGCTCCTTCTCGGCCCCGGGGCTCAGCCCGGACTGAGCAGTTCTCCCCTGGACACACCTGGGTCCCTGCTTCGCAAACCGGTGAGGTTCGAATCCATCTCTGCTCTCGGGATGTCTACAGTTTGTACTTAGAACCCAGCATTTCGAAAATTAAGTGGGTTTTTTTTTTCTGATTACAAAAAAAATAGGGCAGAAATTAAAGCAAAAGAAGATTCACAAAAACTTAGACCTTAAAAAAAACAACACTTTTCCTTCCTCCAAATGAAGGTGAAATGTGAGTGAAGGAGAATCGGACGTAGGCACGTGGAGAGATGGGCTCTCCAGCGCCCCTTCCTTCGTGGACCGCAGTGTCCTCGGTCGTGCGTCCGGAAGCTGGGGGGCAGCGGAAGGAGCACTGTGGGGCCAGGCCCGGGAGGGCGCTTCATGCAGAATAGAATAACAAAGGATCCGGATTCTTTATTTAAGAAAGACGTTTGTGAGAGTGTTTGAACCAGACTTAAGGAACAAAGTAGGTACCTTTTTGTGGCCGACTTCTGGAAAAGCCAACAGGTGTGGGAGTTTCTCCAAGAGGGGCCTGTCTTCAAACATCTTTGTTTTATTGTTAATATTTCGGGGGAGCGTGTGTGTCCCCTGCACGTGGTGGAGTTGACGGCTTTGCAGCAACGTCTTTCAATCTCTTTCCACCAGAGGACAGAAATCCTTTCTGCTGGGCAGGAATGACGGTCCTTAACTCTTACTGGTTCCTTGAACCCCACTTTGGTCCCCCAACGCTTACCCTTCCCGAGGGTCTGGCATAGGGTCAGAAACACTCCTGGCTGTTTTACTCGAACCCAGTATGACATCGAAATCCCTTCAGACCCCTCCCCACATGCTGGACGTTTCTCTCCAACACGGCCTCGGGGGATTACCTACCCCCGCTTCAGCTCGCAAGCTCCGAGGCAGCTTGGGGTGCCCATTTAAGCAGGTGCAACTCTGACATGACCCAGAGCATCGAAATTGCTCTACCTGGGGCATTTCCAATCCCCAGCCCTCTGAGGAGCCCCCCACCCTTGGAGCGCCTCCAAGGACCGTGCGGTTTCTCCCCGTGTCAGAGCCACGAAGTGCCCGCCAGCGTCCCTCCCGAGGAGGCGCACGGGCACACTTCACCAGTCGTGGGGAGGGGCCCCCAGGTCACGCAGGGAAGCAGGAGCAGGGGGGAGGTGGGAGGCCCGCCAGGCACCGGGTCGGGAGGTGCTCAAAAGACCATCAGGTGCCCCAATTTTCATCCCAAAGTCTTGCCTTTGCATTTCAGTTATCAGAGGACAATGAGCAAATTTGTGAGGCACATTTTCCTTTGCAAAATAATACTAATGATTTTAAACTCCGATAATACGAGAAACTGCTCTTAGATACATCCGCACGGACCTCAATAATTGTTGGTCGAATAAAGCAAATTTCAGAAATGCCTTTTTGAAAAAAAAAGATCATTTATTTATGTTGAGAGAGAGAGAGTGAGAGAGCGGGGGGAGGGGCAGAGGGACAGGGAGAGAGAGAACCCCACACAGGTTCCATGCTGAGCGCGGAGCCCGACGCAGGGCTCGATCCCACAACTGCGAGATCATGACCCGAGCTGAAATCGAGAGTCGGACACTGGACTGACTAAGCCACCCAGGCGCCCCGAGAAAGGGATATAACAGACTATTTTTAGTTACGAAACTATTTTTTTAACAGTCTCCCCAAGGCTGACTAGCTCTCTCTCGGTGGGATGGCCATGCAGCCTCCGCGGAAAGCGTCTCCATTCCCGTCCTGACTGTTGGAAACACACGTTGCTACAAAGTGGACTAAAAATGCCCCTGAAATATTAATAATAAAACAAAGATTTTTGAAGACAGGCTTCTCTTTGAGAAGGAAACATTACACGGTATTAATGGGGTTTCTCAGATTTCTGTAATCCCAAGGGTTTCTACCGGGATTTCCTGCACTTACGGACATCCCCTGCCACGCACACGCACACCAACACACGGGAGTGAGCAGTCCCCCTTTCTCTCTCGCCATCTCGCACACACACACCGGCTCCGATGCACAGACATGGAAGGCACGGCCTCCAGACTGAAAATCGAAGATCCGTAATGCAGGGTGGGGGGTGCCCGATGGTCCTCAGAAGCCCAAGGCCATGACCTCAGCCCCAGTTTTGAGAGGACAAAGGAGACAGGCCAGGAGGGGGTCTCAGGGTCCCGAAGAGAAAGTCTCTGGAGTCACGGCTCCCGGAAGAAATAATCTGGTGGCTCAGGGGGAGGCAGCTCTGAACGGGAGACGTGGCCCCTGGAGGAGCCACGCATCTCCTCCGTGGACCGTGGCACCCGTGGTCGTGAGCCCAGCCCTGCCTCCAGCTTCTCGTTTATGCCACGAGACCTCCACCGCCCCCGTGCTCTGGGGCTCGGAGAGGTCCCAGCCCCAGGGGGCCTCGAGGACAGGTGACCTGCTAGTCACTCTGCTCTGTCCGCTCTGCAGCCCAGGTGGGGAGCCCAGCGCAGCAGAGGCCACGCCGGGCCATGAATTTCCTCCAGACTCGGCCCCATCAATTCAACAGTGACTTGGGGCTTGTTACCCGCGTGGCGCCCGCAGCCGGGCGGCCGGGCCGCTGGGAACAAAGCTTCCATGGCAGACAGCGGGGGGGGCGGAGCTTTTTTCCGGGATTTTTGGGGGTGGTCAGATCCCAGCCGAAGACGCTGGGGTGCTTTGATGTACCTTTCCCGCTCAGCGTAAACGGAAGGCGATGGACGGAAAGCCCACGGGCACCTCAGTTCACTGTGGGTGGCGTGAGCCCGCCTCCGGCCCCGGGGCGACTTCGCCTCCCTCTCCCCCGCCGCCCACCAGCTCCCGCTTTTCCTCTCGGAAAATCTGAGACCCTCAGATCACCCCTGGGTGGTTCTTTCTCCCGTGATGACGAGCCAACGGGATCGTTTGAAATGTTTCAGGAGACAGACAGGGTCTGTGCCTGGATCGGTCTTAATGTTCAGAGTGAAAACAAGAGTTTGGGAGTAAGACGAGCGGGGGCCTCGTCGCCGCGCGCCTCCCTCCCGGTCCCGCCTCGCCTCTGCAGGGCAAGGAGGCTGGCGACGCAGCCAGCGGGGCTGAGGATGGCGTGACATGGTGCCGGGGTCACAAACGGTCGTTGGGGAGCACGACTCAGGGGCTCCGGACCCCCCGGCACACCGAGGAGAGGTCGCGAGGCCCCCGCCGCACGCCCAGGCCCGGCCGGGCAGCGGGGGATCCCCGACAGCACCGGCACGTTCCCCGGGGCAGAGGCCGCTCAGCCTGGGCAGAGGGGCCGGGGCTCCCCAAAGTGGAAGCAGACGAGCGTGTCAAAGGAAGGCATTTCGTTAGCCGATGAGCCGAGCGATAACCACGCGCCGCGTGCACGAGAGCCGACGGTGGCTCCTAACGAAAACCCGGTGCTCCCGGCCGAGCGCGCTGCCCGGCCTGCCTCGCTTTCGCTTTCGCTTCCTCTCCCTGCACGCGGACCCCTCCGCCCGTCGGCCCTCGCGGCCTGCGAGCCATCCGCAGGGGCTGGAACTCGCCGGACGGCCTCCAGCGCCCCGTTCCTTCTCCCTCTGCTCTCGACCCCCACGACTTTCCGAATTAAACATTGTAAATGGATTGGCGGGTTTCAGTGGTAGCTCGCAGACAATTAGATAGGATTTCCCCTTTGAAATGAAAAGGGCAGGGGGTTCACTGTAGCGTTTCTTGGTGGGTTTACAGAAGAATTAAGGTATATATCAAATGCCTTTGAGTCCGAAAGCCGCCGAATTTTCCGGCGCCCTCTTCAGTGCAAACTGATCCTCTCTCTTCGGCAAAGAATAAAATACAAATTCAAGCGTGCCCACATGATACCGGCTGCAATCACGCGTCGGGATTCACCGAATGGAATACGTTATTAGGAGACGCCACTCCAGAGGGCTGAAGGCCATCTCTCAAACCATGGCCAGGAACGTCTGTGTAGACACAGACGCACTCGCCGGGTCCAGACAGCACCGCGAAGGCAGAGAGAAACGTGCCGGATTTTTTCCCCATGTGTGTGCAGCTGGGAAGGTGGCGGGATGGAACAGCGAGACCGTCAGGACGTGGACACAATTGCTCCAGCCCCACAGAGGCAGACCGGAGCGTGGCCAGTCGTGTCCTCTGTCGCAGAGAAGGGACAGGGAGAGCCTGTCTGCGGTCCCTGCTTGAGCCTCCGTGGTTTTGTAGGCTCCAAATGCTGAAGCGCTCGGGCAGCCCCAGGGTCCCGCGTCCCAGCCTTCCCCAGGCACAGACGGCCCACAGTTTGGGGACAGCAAGTCGTGAAGACACACGGGAGCGTTCGTAGGGTCCTCGAAGTGATGAGACGGCACAGGACGCCCCAGCCTCTCCAGGGGTCCCCGAGAGACAAAGATGCCCAAGGACCGGCCTCCTCCCTCTGGACGGGCCAGGGGCGGCCGGGCCACTCTGACGCCCCTCGCTGGGTGCTTGTCTCCCTCACAGAGCACCCCAGGAGCCTCCGCGAGTTCCAGCCGATTCCCAAATCCAGGATGGACAGAGAAACACGCTGGAAGAGATTTCGCCCGTGGTCCTGAAACCCCCCTTGACTATTTATCAAACTCGTCCAAGCGGGAGCGCTTGGCCACCTTCCTGTTTCTGAGAAATGGGTCTGCTTGGGGGCGGCGGGGGGCTGGGGGTGTGGCCGGGCCCCCCACCTCCTCACTGCCACCCAGGGTAGTTTGGGTGGAGGTCCTCCTAATTGAAAGTGTGCGATTCTAAGATGAGGAGGAATGAGAATCGTGGAACTTCAATCCTCAGGTTCAAAAATAGTATCTATCCCCGCGAGTCGATTTGATGTTTAAAAAAAAAACTCGAGAAAGTGGCCAAAACACTTTCTCACAGCCATTTTTTTAAAATTTTGAAATAGTTGGTCTCAAAGGATGTTGTTTGGGGGCCAGTGACGTTGGTGTTCACGGGAGGGTCGGCGTGCCCGAGTGCGTCCGGGGTGAAATCCAACCTTTCTCAGGCAGTTTCCCCGCCTGGTGTCGAGGACGCGGCGGTTCATCTGCCACCAAACTCGCGCTCCGTCCACCTGCGAGGAGGAGAGGGACAGCGGGGAAGAGAGCACGGCGGTCGCTCGCTCGCAGGACCCGGGTTTGGGGTGGTTCGCCCAGACTCGGCGGAGCCGCCGTCCTCGCCGGGAGCCCGAGACGCTGAAACAAGGACCTGACTTCAGGCCCCGTCTGCTTGGTTTTGTTCCTTTGAAAGCTCCTTAAGATCAGACGTGGACCGGCTGCCGTGAGCTCAGCTGTTGTGGCTTCGCAGCTCGCAGATCCTGAAGGCCCAGCTGGGCCTGCCCCGCCGCACCCCGGAGCCCGGAGCCCAGACGCTGCAGCTGTTGGGGGGAGGCGTGGCCTCCCGGGTGCTGTCACCTCCACGGACCTCGGTCCTTTCCCCGCGGCGGCTGGCCTGGCATCAGAGGGGAGGGGCTCTGCTTCCTGGAGGGACAGACCCCCACCCCCACCCCGTGGAAACTCGAGCCCTCGGCCCCTCCGCGATGCCCACCCGCCCTGGGGTCTGAACCCAACCCGCTGCGGGGCGCGCGGTGGAGGGGACCTAACCAGCCCACGTCGGGAACTCTGAAGGGGCCTCAGGAATCGCGTTAGAGGCTCGGCTGCATCCGCGCGCGGTTTGTAACACTCGGAGGCCGGGAGCCGCCCAGGCGTCCGTCCCGCCGCAGCCGGCCTTTGTCCCGGGAAGTCAGCAGAGCCCGCGGACCTGGAGCCACGACTTTCTCCGTGGGTCTGGCTGATAAGGCCTCTGTGCCGGCGGGACAGGCCCTGAGAACACCGGGCTTCTGTGCGCACCGGAGTCACCCTTACACCTCCCTGCCCCCCGGCGGAGGCGGCACCCGCGGGGTTCGGGGAAAGTTCCTGCTGATTCCTGTCCACCTCTGCCCCGCTTCCAGGGGGAGGCAGGTTGGGGACACCCCCGCCCCCCACCCGGCCCAGCCCTGCAATTAGCACTAATAGCGATTAATTCCGTCTGCCGCTCAAAGTCCAGGCCGCCGCGGCCAAGGGCCGCTACCCTCGTGTCCTACACTCCAGCCCTTCCAGGCGTCCAGAGGCCCGGCCCGGGCTGGGGAGGGGGTGCCGGCTGTGCCCGAACTGCTCCCCGCGGCCAAGAGCGCTAGACCCTCCCTCGGCTCTGCGGCTCCTGCGGCTCCTGCTCGGGCTGTGCTGTGGAGGGAGCGTGGGCCCCGGGGAGGCCAGGCAGCCTGGGAGTGCGGCTGGGGCTGCAGAGGGGTCCCGCACGTTAGGCAGCCCTGGAAGCTGGGAGGGCCGTGGGGGCGGGGACCTTGGCAGCCCTGGAGGGGGTAGGGGATTCCAGGAGATCCAGCTCCGAGGTGGGGGGGGCACCCCAGGAGAGCCAGCGGCAACCGGAGAGGGGGGTGGGGAGGGTGGGGGGTCCCGGGAGGCCGGGTGGCCCTCCGAGGGGGTCGGATAGGGAGGCGGAGAAGGGAGGAGGGCCGCGCCCAGCCCCTCGCCAGCCCGGCCGGTGGGAGCAGGAGCCCAGCAGCCCGGCCGGCTGGAGGGAGGACAGGGGCCCCAGGAGCGGCGCACACGAGCGGGATGCCAGGTCAGAGCGGGGCCTTGGGGAGGGACACGGCGGCGGGCGGGCCCACATTGCCCTCTAACGGGGCCCCGAGGGAAGCCGGCTGCGGACCCTCCTCTGTCCCCAGCCGGCCCCAGCCGGCCCCAGCCTGCGCGCCCCCGCCGGTGCTAAAGGCACTTGCTGGATATGATGGCGGTCGGGAGGGCGCTGTGCCCGCTGGGGAGCGACCTGCCTAGCCCGTCGCTCGGGGCTTCCCTGGCTTTGCCGGAGTGTCCCGTAGACGTTGGACCCCGTTTTGAAATGCAGTGGCTCAAGTGTGATTTTTGTGAAACAATTATTTGGCCACTGTCATTCTTTAGATAAAATGACACAAAACTGGGATTGCAACAATTGGCTTAATTACAGAAGTGAATAAGGTCCAGAGTCTAGTCTCCGTCTTAAAGTCTTGTCACCGATTCTGCGGTGTATCTGAGAACTGCCGAATGCGAATGCGGTTAACGAGCACCAGGGAGAGGAAGTCTGCCCGCTGTGCGTTCCCGCCGTCTGGGCGCCCTGGGAGTAAATCCAGGCGCGCTGGGGACCCGGTGGGGCTCTGCGTGTCCTCTCGGGAGTTCCCTGCTGTTGTCCCACGGCGAGTCAGGGCCGGCGGTCGTGCGGGGGCCCACACGGACGTGGCCTGTGGAGGGGAAAAGGGGCCGACGAGCGGGGAGGAAGCGCAGCCTTCCGGGTGTTTGCCAGGGTCTGGGGGCGAGGGGAGCCGCAGGAGTGGCGCGCAGGCCGCGTGCCCAGCTCAGTCTCTGGGGGGGGGATCAGCCTGGAGAAGCCGGGACTCCTGCATTTCCCGAGGCAGGTAGAATCATCTTGGTCTTTCTCTGGCCTCCCGGTCAGCCCTGCGGCCTGGAAGCACCTTGGTCCCCGCTGTGGGGATAGAGACCTGGGTGGGAGGCAGTGGATCGGCTCTTTGACATTTCTGGACTTGAGATGCCAGCTCCCTGGTGTCAGCCCCACTCCCGTGAGGAGTTGGGACCTGTCCCCTGCCCGGGACCTGTGTCACTGCTCTCCGGAGAGGGTAGGGGGTCCCAGGCAGGGAAGACCCCGGTCCTCTCCCACAGTCACCCAGGCCATTGGAGCCCATTCCCTGGGTGCCACCCCAATCGGGCCTGCCCTGGGGCCCTTCTGAGCCGTAGGGTTTTCCAGATCTTGGCCACACCTCCAGGGCAGACGGCCCCCTTTCCAGACACGTGTCGGCAAGCCACAGAGCTCCTCGGAGGCTGGACGTTCCAAACTCACCTCCCCTCGACTTCAGAGTCTGCTTCTCCAGGCCGCAGCATCTGCCCTGAGCCCCTGCACCCCTCCCTGTTCTCAGGGGCGCCCCCGTCTAGCCTCCGAAGGCTGCTGGGCACCGGGCTTGCTGCAGACACACGTGCCCCTCTGCCTTCCCCTGGAAACGGTGTCCACGCTCTCAGGAGACTCCCGGGCTGCTGCCCTGGCCCGCGGAGCCTCTGTCTGAGCTCATGGCCACGTTCGACCCCCAAGCCCCCCCCACCCCCAGCAGCAAAGGGGGTCTGGCCGACACACTGAGACGAGGAGCCTGAGAACCAAGCCGGGCCCTGCTCCCCGGATGACGAGAGCCACCGTCCCTGATATTTCCCGCTGGGACACACCCTGCCTGGGAACTTCCGGGCTGATCCTCACCGATTTCAGCTTGCATCCCCTTCACCAATATCCAGCAACTGCGTGAAACAAATTCGAAGGGACTCTAGTCCTTCTGAGTATGTTCTACAAAGTTCCAGAGGGGCACCTCTTAGTAGACAAGTCTAGTGGCCACCCTGCGAGGTCTAGTGGCCAGGCCCTGCGAGGACCCGTGTGGCTCCCTGAGCAAGGACGGCCACGCTCACCCCTTCTCTCTGCTTTTCCGTCCTAGATTTATTATAAAGTCATCAAGGACATTGAGCCCGGGGAGGAGCTGCTGGTGCACGTGAAGGAAGGCACGTACTCCCTGGGGACCGTGCCCCCCAGTCTGGATGGTAAGCCCCCCGCCCGTCACGTCACACCGCGTGACGGGGGCCGCACTCCCGGGCTCCTGCCCCGGGACCCCTTCCCAACCTCCCAGCCGAAGCATCGTGCTCTCCCATCGGTGGGTTACACGAGCCACACGCCGCATTCCAGACGGCGCCCCAGACCACGCAAGCGAGTGGGGGTCACGTGGCACCACGTCTTTGTCAGTAGAATCCCGGGGGGATTTTTTTTTTAACTCTATTATTATTAGCAGCAGCAGCGTGATTTTTTTCTCCCCAGTACTTAAAAACAAAGCAAAACAAAAACAAACAAGCAAAAACACAGCGTTTTGTGGCTTGGAGACCGTCGCCCTCCAGAGCCCTGGGAGACGTTTGGGGCCCATTTACAAGACGGCAGTGACGGTGTGTGTGTCTTTGAAAGCCACGCTGTCTGCAGCTAACAGAAAAAGTCCACGAGAAACGTTAAGGGAAAACTGGTTTCATGAGAGGGAACCCGGGGGCTCCAGGGGGTCCCACAGGGGCAGAGAGGATGGCTGAGCTCCTCCAACTGTCCCTGCCCTTGGCTCCTGACTCGTCACCCCGTGCTCGTCTGGGGGGCTCACTTGCCCCCTCCCTCATCCATACCCGAGTGCGTCTCAGAAGACGTTAGAAAAATGCCTGCTGCAAAGAGGCTAGGATTTCGGAAATGCAGAAATTATTTTCCCTGATCCACATTATGAAGCAATGTGCCATTCACCTTGGGGTTCCGGAACCGTGTTCCAGCCCATCTGCTCCCTGTGTGTCGCCACGAGCACACGGTGTCTTTTCTTGGAGCGAGACCCCGCAAGTGAACAGAGAAGCAGCCCCCCTCCTGCCGGGGGCTGGGATTCCGTTCACACTGGGGCAGGGGGGAGGCCGGTTTTCCCCTTCCTGCCTTTCTTTCCCTCTCCTCCAAAGGCACAGGGGCTTAATGATTAACACCATTTACCACAAGTTCCTCTAATACTATCACATGAGGGAGTGGCCCTGGCTGGGCCTGGAAGCTGGCGCAGAGATCTCTGCCTTAATTTACCCTTTCGATCCCCGAGCGTGGCCCAGCAGTGAGGGTCCTTCCTCCACGCGGCCCGGGTCTCCGAGCTCCCCCTCCAGAGGCCACGGAGCCCGAGCCTATCCTTACGCGCCTCTAAAGTTTGGTTCTAATTAGACCATCGAGAAAAGAAAAATAAATGGCTGAGGTCTGGGTCGTGAGGGGATGGTCTCATTTTCCTTAAAATAATTGTTGAAAAGACCTATAGAGCTCAGGTAGCACAGAAGAACTTGGAAAGATAAACCCACTTACATCAGGGGGCACCTGGCGAGGAGATTTCATTTGTATAATGAAACTTCTTTCTTCCAAAAGGTTTTTAAAAACCTTGATTGCTATCTACCACCACCAACTGCCCCCCCTCCCCTAACCCCGGCCCCCGATCTCAACTAAGCTGGGTCCACATTTCCCTAATAATTCATCAAACATTTGTGGGCTAATTGCTTTCCACACACAATAGTCCGGAATCAAATGTCTGACTTTTCATACTCTGCTGTGGCGGTCACCCCCTTGCCCCCCAACAGCCTCCCCCTCCCCAGCTAAACTAGAATCGCACAGAAAGAAAATGCAAAAATGTTCCTCACTAAGATAATTATCATAAAAATCTTTTATCCCAGCCCCAGCTAAATGTGGAGGCCCCTTATCACGGCAGGAATTTGGAGTGGGCTCTCGAGCGCTTTTGAGCCTCAGTCTGGTAGATTAGCATGTAGATGCCACATAATTGTGTCCCCCTCGGCTCTCTGAAGCCATTAGGCACTGACTTATTTTTCTGCTACATTCCTGCTCAGCCGTGAAAAGTTGCTGATGGAATAGAGAGGCAACCAGACACACACCTGACGCACGCCCCGTCAGGCGGGCATGCCCAGGTCCAGTCCGCTTTGGGGAGGACGTGGGGCTTCTGCCCCAGCCCGCGGCCCCCACGGACCCCCAGCAGATTCAGATGAAGGGAGTTCAGTTTCAAATCACAATTTTCGCGTGCTGCCGTCGTTGGGGGCAGGGGCCTTTGCCGGGGAGCAAGGTTCAGGTACTGCAGAAGAAACAGAGGCCCCGGTCTCCAGCCCGCGGCGGCGGGTGGGGGGGCAGAGCGCGCCGGGCCTGCAGCTCTGAGCTGGGGAATGCTCTTCCCAAGCCACAGCTTTGTAAAGAAACGCGCTTCCAAATTCCCTGCAAGTGACTCAGAGCAGAGGGAAGCCACTTTCGGATTCATTAGTTGCAGCGACTTTTTATTTTGTTTTTACTCTCAGTGGAGAGGGGAAAGATTTCTCTTTCAGGAAAGCTTCTCGCTCTTGGGAGAAAATAAAGAAAATCATTTCCATTCAAATATGCTTTTCTTTTGAGAAAGGCTCAAAATTGTTAACTCCCCCCCCCTTAAAAAGTCAAGAGGATACAGTGAATTGCGTATAAAGCGCACGAGTCGGATTATAACAACAATATAACATAATACGGAAACACGATCGGCTACAATACCACGTATACAATGTCACACAATATAGCCAGAAGAGAACATACGCTTTTAGTATTTTTTTTAACATGGAATTATCGTGCTGGGCAGTGGAACCACACGGGCCGGGCCCATCCTTCGTGGGGCATCCAGCGAGCCCCGGCGTGGGTGCTTCATGCCCGCCTTACCTGCGTGAGGGACGCTGGGACACCTGTCCACACGACAGCATGGGGGGAGGGCGAGGCTCACCCGCGGCCGGCCCCCAGTGCCATCCTTCACCCGGGGGCCAACCTGGGGCCCTGGAGGAAGGAGGGGGCGGCGAGGAGGGTGCCTTTATCCCCCCACCCCGGCCTGTTTCACGGCCTCAGGATGTCCTCACACGCCGGCAGCACGGGAATCGGGCTCAGTTTTCATTTTAAGTCCAAATTCCAGATCGAAACTGAGAACGTTGAGTTGGTCGGTGGTACGGATGGGTGGGGTTGGCCTTTCTTCTCGTCTTTGTTTTCAAATTTCAACTTCTGTGACTGTTCCCAGCTGGGTCCAGAAAGAGTCAACGACCAACGGGCATTTCGAACTGACTCACGGCGCCGGTGGTGGTGGGAGGGCCCCAGGAAGTCAGCACAAACCCACAGGGGCAGCTTTGTGGGGTCGAGGCATCCGGCTCCGTCCTGAAATGGGGTTCTCGGTCTTCAGATGGGGAGGAAATCCACACTTCTAAAGACGAGGAGGGCCCGCGGGGGAATGCCAGGCCGTTCCGAGCGCACACGCCACGTCTGGCGCTGCTCTGGGCCCCTCGCGGGAAGCTGGGACGCTGCCGCCCCGCTTCCCGGGCCCCGCCCGGCGGCACGGCTCCGGTTACACAGCCCTGCCGCCTGCTCCTTGCGCGCCCGGGCCTCCATTTACCGGTCATGAGGCGGGCGTAGAGTCTCCCCCCGGGCACGTGGATGCCGTCCATGTGGCAACAGCAGGAAGCTCCTAGCCGGGGGCCTGCTGCACGCTGGCCTCGAAACCTCGAGGGTCCCCACTGCCTGCTGCGTTCTTTTCCCAGGAGGCGTTTCTCTCGAAGGGTTTACACGGACGAATTCGACTCCAGAGGCAGCACCGTGTAGACTTGCGGGGGGGGGGGGGAGCGGGGGGCTGTGTCGTGATGTGTGTCGTCCGCGGGCTCGGTGCCCGGCATTGCACTACACTCCCTGGGGACTGGCCTGGTGCTTGGACGGCTTTTGTTTGAGAATCTTCTCTAGGCGGCCGTGGGCCCCACAGCTCCCCTGCCTCCAGCCCCAGCTCTGCCTCGGTGCTGCTGGGCTCAGTGTTGGCAAACACAGCCTCCCTGTGTCCTCCAGCCCGGGGTCTGGGGTTTGCATGGACCGCCGGGCCTTGCCTCCTTCTCATCCGTTTTGCAGCTCGGCGTCTGTCCGGGGCAAGCGCCAGGGGAGGCCTTGCTGGGAGATGTTTGGGGCAGAGATTTCCAAGCCCGGAGGCTCAAACCCACGCTCTCCGCCCCAAACTGCTGGACTCGGCGTGAGCTGCTTTTCCCCATTTGTGTCGCATTCCTCTGAACAAACACTTCCTCGGCAGTGGCTGTCCCCGTGAGCCGGCCGGGACGCCTGGACCAGCGCTGGAGCCCGCCTGGCCCGGCCCCAGGGCCTTTCCCTGGGACCCAGATATCTACGCCCTTGCACAGATGTGAACAGAAGCCACACTGTGCCTCTGAGGGTGTCGCCCGAGCCCTGGTGGTGCAGCCAGGGGCAGCCCGGAGCCAGCTCCCAGAGCCCACCCTGTGGTGATGGGGGGCGGGGCGGGGGGATGCCGGCGATGCCCAGACACCGGGAGTGGCGCCTCAAGCCTGAGCCCCAGGGAAGCTTCTAGTCATGAGCAGGCGGCCCTCACTCTCCCCAGCTCACTCCCCTAACCCCCTGCCCGGGCCGCAAAGACCCCCCACCCTCTCCTTGGCACTCCGATGGTTACGGTGGTCTCTCCGACGTGGGAGGAGGCGGGGGCAGCCCCCTTCTGCCTGCCTGCCTCCTCGGCTTCGACATCCCTCGGGGTCAGGCCATTTCGGTCAACAGTCAGCCCAAGGTCACTACGGCTCAGCTCTGCACGTGCACACACGCTCACACACACATTCACACTGACGCATTCTCAAACACGCACTTACAGGTGCACGGAGACACATACACACACGCGCATAAACGCACACTAAAATAAGCACACAGTCACACAGGTGCACACACACCTGCACATTCACACACATACACGCACCCACATGCACATATATGCTCCGATGCATTCACACTTAACATACATGACACGTGGTCAGCCACACGCTCAAATGTGTACATAACATGCATGCCCATGTACATATGACACACAAATGCGCGCACGTTTGCACTGAAGCATACATCCACATGTGCAATGTAAGTGTAAGCACTAAAACATGCACACCTGTTCTCACACCTGTGCACACTCGCACGCACATGCATGCACATGTGAACACAGGCCAAGACAAATTTTTACACATGTAGCCACATACAAAAGCACATGCGTACTCACACACACGCACGTAAATGCACATGCACACCCACACAAACAAGTGTGGAGACACAAATATTCCACATTCCTGTAGAGATGCACAGACGTAGATGCACATATGTTCAAATGCATACACACACACACACTGTCACAGCCGCACACCCGTGCTGACCCACACACACCCACACCCACACAGTTACACGCCTGTGCACAAGCACACGTGCATCCCCACGCTCACTACCGGCACACACACGCACACCTTTCCATCCATTTGTGCAAGAGCTTCTATTGCACGTGTTCTCACCCCGCCTCGGGCATGGGGGAGACGCCCGCTCGGCAGAGAAGCTGCTGTTGGCCGTGGCCTGGGCTGGGGCCTGGGGATGGGCCCAGAGGTCGTCTCCCCGGGGAAATTTATGGCTTGGAGCTGACTGTTTGGCTTGGCACGGTGGTCAGGATGCCGCCTCGTAAACTTAATAATAGCTGCCCCCCTTTTAATTTGTTTGACCTTGACGACAGTAATTTATGAGCCGCATTAGAGCTCGGCCACGTGTTTTCTCCTAATTCATAAACAAAGCGCTCGCCAGCTTCCTTCTCTGCTCCCCGGTGTGGGGCCTTCTCCAGCCCGGGGCGGCCTCCTGCCAGGCAGGGTGGGGCCCCCGGCTTTCCGCGGTTCTGATGATGATGCAGACACGGGTTCCCCGCGGTCCCCAGCTCCCTGCAGCAGCCACGCCGAGGTCTGGGAAGCAGGGGCAGGAAGGAAGCGGGAGCGGGAATGGCGGAGTCCCCCTGCTCCCTCCCGCAGGGCCGGGCCCCCGTCTTGTGCTCCCCACCCACCTCCCCTCCTCTCTCCCTAGCAGAGGAGCCCACGTTCCGCTGTGACGCCTGTGACGAGCTCTTCCAGTCCAAGCCGGACCTGCGACGCCACAGGAAGTACGCTTGTGGCCCCGTGGGGGCCCCGCTCTATGAGGGCCTGGGCGAGGGGCTCAAGCCAGAGGGGCTCGGCGGCGGGGGGAGCGAGCAGGCCCACGAGTGCAAGGACTGCGAGCGGACGTTCCCCAGCAAGTGCAGGTGCCAACCCTCCCCCCCCACACCCCCTCCCCCCTGCATCCCTCCCCCTAGCCTCCGGTCCCCCCAGGAGTGGCCCCCGTAGACTCACGCGGCCCTGGCGGCACAGAGGGAGAGCTGGGAAAGACAGAGGTCTGTCCTTGTCCCTCAGCCCCGTCCACACTGACACGCGGGGAGCTCCAGGGGCAGGTGGAGACAGGGGTCCCCTCCGGTGTGGCACACCGCGGGAGCAGGAACCTCCAGACCACTCATCTGGCATCAGGGACCCAGTAGGCCCAGGAGCTGCTGGTGGCAGGCCACGGGGATCCCGGCTGGCTGTGAAGGCCGGGCCCCTGGTCCGAGCCCCCCATCCTTAGAAGATCCGCAAGTGGCCAGCAGAGACATCACTGGCCCAGCCGTTCTGCAGGCAGGGTTCATCCGTGAGACAGGCTAGGAGGAGAGTGAGAGATGCAGGCCAGACCCCAAGATGTGCAGGGTCAAGCCCCAAGGAGACTTGTGAAGCAGGGTCCGAGACCCGCATGGGGGGATGGCAGCACCCTGCTGCCTGGGGACCCGTGGAGTGACCTGACCCTCTGGCCACACCGGACTCCTCACACAGTGTGCAGGAGCTGGCAGGAGCCACCCAGGGGTCCCCGATCCCCCACCCCAGGCACCGGCCTCTGCCCCCCATGGATGGACCCCAGCTGTCCTGGGAGGTTTCACAGACACGGGCCCAGTGTGCCAGGCCCGCTGTGAGAGCTGCGCACGGTCAGCCTCGACCAGGCACAAGCTGGCCGTCCCCTGGGAAGTGGGGACCCTGAGGACCCATGGGAACCCCTAGGAGAGATGAGCCTTCTGGGCTTTGTGGGGAGAGAGCCAGGACTGAGGTCCCAGGGTTCCTGGGAAGTCTGAAGACTCTTCCAAGGTGGGCGCCTCCTCCGGCCTCTGAGAACGTCTCTAGGACGGCCTCGCAAGGTCAGAGTAAAACGCCATCAGGTCACTAAGTGGCTCTGGCGTTGCTGGGAACTGGACGCCAATCCTGCCGTGGCCTCCCCGGGGATGGGAAACCCTCCACCCTGAACCGATGACTGAGAAAATAAGTGTTTGGGCAAATCCCGACTGAGGCCCTCGGCGGTAAGCGCTGCTCAAGAGGGCCCGTGTTTTCTTTACATAAACACATAAATCACAATTAACAACAGGGAAAAAGATACAATCTGGCAGTGCTCACGAACCAAGCGTTTCTGATGTACATGGATGGCTGGGCCCCGTAATTAACGGGCCGTGATGTATTGCTGCTTTGCTCATGGAGATTAACGGTCACACCTGGGACAGGAGGGGGATCGGGACGTCCCCCAAGAGGAGGGGGTCGAGAGCTGCTCCTGCATCCGAGTGCAGCCGCCCCTGCCCAGTAGCTGGGCTCTCCCCACCTTATCAGGCCCCGGCGGGAGACCCCCCGCTCGCCCCCGGCCCACCTCCTTGGGCTTCCTGCGCCTCGCCCCCATCCGAGGCTCATTGCAATGTCGGAAGCTTCTGCGCCCCTTTTCCGAGGCCCAAGGTTAGCCTCAAGGTGAAGACGGTCTTGAAGAGCGGCCAGGCGTTGTGAGCTGGGGTCCTGCCTGGCCCCTTGCTGCCTGGAGGAGTGATCTGGGATGAGGGGCTGAGCTTTGTGCAGGCCCGGCTTCCGCCCCTGGGGGGGGAGGGCCGTCTGTGGCCGTCTGTCCTGCTGACCTGTCTGGAGAGGGGGTGGGCAGACCCGCGGCCAGGACTCACTCTCATCTCCGACTGGGTGGGGAGGGGGGCCGGGGGGCTGCTAGGCGGACGCCCAGTGACCCCTGTCCCCCGTCCGCATGCAGCCTGGAGCAGCACATGGTCGTGCACACGGAGGAGCGGGAGTACAAGTGTGACCAGTGCCCCAAGGCCTTCAACTGGAAGTCCAACCTCATCCGCCACCAGATGTCCCACGACAGCGGCAAGCGCTTCGAATGTGAGAACTGCGTGAAGGTAGGGAGCCCGCGCCGGCGGCTCCGCCCACGCCCCCCACGCCCCGCCCCACGACATGCAGATGAGGTGGGCGGAGCCCACGAGGGGCCGGAAGCCCTTTGGGTCCCGGGTTTGCCTGGAAGCAGGCAGCGCCCCAGGTCACACGCCTGGGGTGGGGGCCAGGGAGAGCAGACGCTGTCCTCTCCGCGGAGCGCTCCTGCCCCCGCCAGTGGGTCAAGGCTCATCCCCCTAAACACGGCTTCGGGGCTCCCGCTGCGATGGCCGCAGCTCCCCCAGGAGTGATTGTCGGGACACAGAGCCTGGGGGAGGCTCAGCAGCTCCCCTGAGGTCATGGGGGGGTCACCCTGACAGCAGAGACCCGTCCTGGCCAGGCTCCGCGCGGGGGTGGGGGGGCAGTGAGGCAGAGCAGCACTGAGAGCCCCACCCATCAGCCAGACCTGGGCCAACAGGTGAGCGAGCCATGACGCCTGTCCCCGCAGGTGTTCACCGACCCCAGCAACCTGCAGCGCCACATCCGCTCCCAGCACGTGGGAGCCCGGGCTCACGCCTGCCCCGACTGCGGGAAGACGTTCGCCACGTCCTCGGGCCTCAAGCAGCACAAACACATCCACAGCACCGTCAAACCTTTCATATGTAAGTGGTCCCTGCCCCCACCGCACCCCCCCACCCTCTGGCCTCCCCGCCTCCCACTGCCCCTCCCCGCCTCCCTGACCACTCCCCACCTCCCCAGTGGCCCCCTGCCTCCCGGCCCCAGCCTGGCCTCCCCACCCCCATTGACCTCCATCAGGGGTGTTCGGAGGCCAGGCTGGGGTGGGAAGTCCCCCAGGGTCTCCCCTCCGCGGGACCCCTACTTGCTCAGAAACCTCTGCCGGGTGGAGCCCAGGCCCTGGACCCCCTCCTGATGCCCCCTCTTCCCCACTATGCTCTGACGCACCTGCTCGCCTTGTGGCCCATCTCTCTCTTGCTGGGGCCTTGTTTTCCCCTCCTGCTCTGCTTGGCTCCTCCCCCTCACTTACCCCTACAGTGGTCAGAGCAGGGTGGTAAGAGATGGGGAAGGACCGTTTCAGCCGTCCCGGGTCCTGTGGAAGGAGCCCACAGCCCACCCCACCCCTGTTTCCTCTACTCTCCCCTGTATTCACACCCCAACCTGAGCTCTGGGAGGCCTCGGAATCCCAGCGACGCTCACTGAGCCCTGCACATCCCCACAGCAGCCTTTAGGGGGCCCAGCCTGTGTACCCCGCACTGTCTGGGCAGCAGGGGCCAGCTGTAAATGCCCCTGTCGCCGCAGCGCCTACATGCAGTGCAGGAGACAGAGGCTAAGCCACAGCAACAGTAACAGCACATGGGACCCGCCTCTCAGCCTAGAGGTGGTGGTGCAGGGTTAGGAGGCTGTCCAAGCACTCAGGTCGGCCCGGGGGTCCTGGCTGTGTGAGTACCGTGGAAGCCAGCACGGCTGGTCCAACGAGAGCCATTCCAGCACAGGCCTGGGGGAGGGGCCGACGTGAGCCGAGGGGACGCCTGCGGGACGGGGACAGGAGCAGAGAGAGCTTGAGGCCGACATGTTTGGGGGAATAAGTGAGGGGGAATAATAGAAGAGTGGACAGAGGTCACAAGGACCCGGGCCTGGGGACCCTGTGAGCCAGCGCAGGGGCGTGAACCTTATTCTCAGTGGGTTTGGAAGCCACAAAAGTCTCTACCTAGCAGCGTGCTGACTTAGTCATACGAGATTGCGCTGGCCGTCATTTCATGTGACTTGCACTATCATCATCCCCACGAGGTCACACAGGGTCACCGTCCACTCGAGGTCACACAGGGTCACCGTCCACTCGAGGTCACTCAGGGTCACCGTCCACTTGAGGTCACACCGGGTCATCATCCACTCAAGGTCGTGCAGGGTCGTCATCCACACGAGGTCGCGTGGGGTCGTCTTCCAGTCAAGGTTGCACGGGGTCACCATCCACTCGAGGTCGTGTGGGGTCGTTGTCCCTATGAGGTCGCGCAGGGCCGTCACAGGAGTTCTGCTGCGTCACCACCTCACAGGAGCTTGCGTGGGTTGTCCTCCTGGATGGTGCGGGGTCGTCCCACGCACTATCTCACAGCAGATGTCGGAAATCCAACCACGGAAGGGCCCAACTGTCTCCACCTGACAGAGGAGGAAACTGAGGCTCATAGACGTTAAGTGACCAGGTGCTCATGGCCACGCTGGTCGGAGCAAGGACTGTAGCCCCGGCCTGGCCCCGGAGCCTGGCTGGGGGGCTGGGACCCCTCGGACCCCATGGCATCAGTGGGTGCTTGGGGCCGGGCTCGGGGCGGTCTCCCGCTGCCATGCGGGTGTAGGACCCCCACCCCAAAGAGGCCACAGGCCGACTGGCTGGTCCGGCCTTTGTTGCGCGTCTGGGCCGTGCCCTCCTCCTGCCCGCGTCCCCGGCCCAAGCTTCCAGTGCCCTGCCGAAGATGACCCGGACACCAGTGTCCCTGGGTCACCGCCCCGCCCCCGGTCAGCGGCAGGTTCTAGAGAGAAATGGTGAGCAGTGGCGCCACAGCGCCTGGTCCCTCAGGGAGGGCTCGGGAAGCCGCGAGCTGGCTGGGGGTGGGAGCTGGGGGCTGTGACGGGGACCCGAGATGTGTGTCCTGCTTTCCGTGCGTGAGGGTCCCAGGAAGTCCCACTGTGGGGCCTCAGCAGCTTGGAGTTTTGAAGTGAGCTCAGGAGCAGGAAATCGTACGTAGGTTCAGAGTCGCTACCTTCCTGGGCACCTAGACACAAAGTTTTGTGGTCTCCTCGGAGTGAAGTCTCCTTGGAGGGTATTTAATAACGTAAGTTCCGGGAACCACGGTGCTCTGCCAGGGCCCGAGCCCCGTTTCCACGGTCTGCATAGACGCTGCGTGTGGACCAGCAGAGCGCAGGCAGCACGGCCTGGCCCCGCCCCGGGCTCCCTCCGGCCCCGCCCCATGCTGCACGCTCACCTGGGTGTCTCCGCTTTTGGCTAAAGGGTGAAGCTAAGGAGAAAACCCCTGGCGTGGCCAGTGGCCTGCAGGGACATGTCGTTCGGATAGGGCGCACAGATTTCAGAAGGTGGACATGTGAAATGTGATTTGCACGTCCTGCAGGCCACAGCCAAGCGTGCTTCGGGCCATGGTCAAGGGCCATGTTGGGCTCAGAAAAGCAGCTGTGCAAACAAGTCCACGGCCCCTCGCAGGAACGATGGGTGGCTCAGAGGGCGCAGGCCCACGGCGACGAGGTCGCTAGTGCGCACAGACGGCAGCCCCCTCCGATCTGCACTACAACCCGGCTGGAAGCCCCCAAGCCTGCCCCTCGCTGAGTGCACAGCTGAGGCAGAGCTCCCTCCCAGTGGTGCCTCTTGCACCAGGGGGCTGGGGGGTGTGCGGGGGTGCGCGGGAGGCCGGTGTCTGGGCACGTAGGTGGTCAGTCTCCTCATGGGCACGCTCCACGAAAGGACATTCTCTAGAGTGAGTGTGTGTGTGCATCTAGGCGCTCGCCCCACAGGGACAGGAAGCTGCTGGGAGCGGTGGGCAGGGCCCCTCTGCCAGGCGCTGCCCTCTCGTCCAGGCCGCCGTGGGCTGCCCAGGCCTTTCTCGGCCCCTGTGGGCAGCCAACCTCCCTTTGCTGGCTCTGAACCAGCTGCTGGTGTTCCGGGTCCAGGACCTGCCTCTCTGAGGACCTCCGTCTCCCAGAGGTCTCTGTGTAGCCCCAGCATGTCTGCCAGACCCCTCCATCCTGAAAGCAGGGGAGTGGGCACTGAGGGTCCCAGGCTCCCCACCACCAGGCGTGGTGCTGGCCCAGGGGGCCTTCTGGGAGCTGCCCCAGGCCAGGGCTCTGGGCAGGGCCAGTTCCCAAGCTCAGGTTGGCCGCAGCCACGAACCAGGCCCTGGCGAGCTGGGCCGGGGGTGCAGCGAGGGGTCACGTGTTTGGCCAGCGAGGCCTGAGCCGAGGAAGGGCCTGGCTGCCCCGATGCCCGGTGGGGGACCTGAGTGTATGTATAGACCGGCCCCGGGGCTCGGTTGCTCTGGGTCAGCCGCCTCCCAGAGAGGGCAGGTTGGATCCGACGAGGCCGCGCTCTTCCCTGTCAGCCTTGAGAACAGCCCACCACGCGGACCCCGGGAAGGCAGGGCCCTGAACATAAATAGATACCGCGCGGAGAGAAGTGGGTAACGCGGGGCCAGAGCACCGGCGCGCGGAGCGGGGCGCTGGGCAGTCAGGCTGTGCGGAGCAAGAAAGAGGCCCGATCCATTGTTTCCACCGGGCTGCACTTAGGAAGCCGGTTGTCCTGCCGAGAGACACACACGTGTGTGTGTGTGTGTGTGTGTGTGTGTGTGTGTGTGTGTTCCTCCCTTTCTGGTTAGAAAAACAAGAGAAAGAAAGGAAAGCTGGTGAGTCACTGACAACACTCAAGTCACCGGCCTTGGGGGAAATGGCGAGGCGGGGTCCGTGGGGCCCCTGGGGCCTGGCCTGCGGCTCCGGCCGGCACCGCCCCCTCCCGTCATGGGCAGAGGCCGGTGCCCATCAGCCGGAGCCTGGCTCGCTTCTTCATCCCAATCCGGGAGCCTTCCCTTCCCTTAGACGCGGAGCCAGCCCCTCTCCGCAGAGCCCTGCCTGCCTTCCCTCCCGCCCCCAGCTTCCAGCCAGGCCCAAACAGTGACCAGCGCACGCCCCCGGGAGCCCAGACTCCCTGCCTAACATCCCCCGAGCGGGCCGGTCACCCCTGAGGCCCCTCTCCCGGGTCAGAAAGCAGGAGAGCTCATCTGGCGTTGGGCATCTCCTCTCCCCACACTGAGACAGCGCCACGGAGGGGGACAGGGCGTGGCAGGGGGCTCTGGGGGAGCCGGAGCAGGTGCACACGTGGCCGCACGCCATGGCTTCGTCCACCCGGGGGCTGATTTCAGAAGACCTGGGCCCCCGTGTTACAAACACTCCCGGGAAGAGTGGCACAAAGAGCTGACGGCTTCCGATCGGGAAGGTTGAGGAACCTGAGATCTGTCCAAGGGGGAAGGCACAGGTGACCCTCACCGGTCTGCCGGTCCCTGGAGGCCAGCCCCAGGGTAGACTGCGCCAGACACACATACATATGTGTGTGCACACGCATGCAGGCACACGTGCAGACATGCGTGTGTGCAGACACAGCACACACACAAAATGTATGTGTACACTCATGACATGCATGCGTGCATGTGCCTGTGGGTACATGTACACACATGCATGAGAGCATGCATGTACATACCATGTGCACACCTGCACATGTGTACCCATGGGTACATGTATACACACAGGCATGTGTGCAAACACGTGTGTGTACTACACATGCATGCACACGTGTGCCCGTGGGTACACGTACACACATCCAACCACATGTGCAGGTGCATGTGTGTGCACACATACACCCATGTGTCCATAGGTACGTGCACACACATGCAAGAATGCATGCAGATGTGTGTGTACAACTACACATACACACAGGTGCCTATAGGTACATGTACACACGTGCAAGCAGGCATGCAGATACTTGTGCACACCCACACAAGCACGCCCATGTGCCCATAGTATATGCACACACATGCAAGCATGCATGCAGGCATACCCGTGCACACCTACACACGCATGCACACATGTGCGTGTCGGCTTGCACACATACTGCGTGATGTGTGTTCACAGACACACACGTGTGTGTGCACATACATGCGCACAGACCACTCGGGATCACGAGGCCCGCAGTGCCCAGTCCCCCTCCCCCCCGCAAGGTTTCCTGGTAATTTCATATTGTGTTTGTATTTGCTTTCTGCTGATGCTTTAGGTGAGGTCTGCCACAAATCCTACACGCAGTTCTCCAACCTGTGCCGGCACAAGCGGATGCACGCCGACTGCCGCACGCAGATCAAGTGCAAGGACTGCGGACAGATGTTCAGCACTACCTCCTCCCTCAACAAGCACCGGCGCTTCTGTGAGGGCAAGAACCATTACACGCCGGGCAGCATCTTCGCCCCGGGCCTGCCCTTGACCCCCAACCCCATGATGGCCAAGGCGAAGCCCCCCCCCAGCCTCAACCACGCCAGCCTGGGCTTCAACGAGTACTTCCCGTCCAGGCCTCACCCGGGCAGCCTGCCCTTCTCGACGGCACCCCCCGCCTTCCCCGCGCTCGCCCCGGGCTTCCCGGGCATCTTCCCCCCGTCCCTGTACCCCCGGCCACCTTTGCTACCTCCCACGCCGCTGCTCAAGAGCCCCCTGAACCACACCCAGGACGCCAAGCTCCCCAGCCCCCTGGGGAACCCGGCGCTGCCCCTCGTCTCCGCCGTCGGCAACAGCGGCCAGGGCGCCACGGCCGCCGTGGGGCCTGAGGACACGTTCGAGCGCCGCCTGGAGGACTCTTACACTGAGAAGCTCAAGACGAGGGGCAGCGACATGTCGGACGGCAGCGACTTCGAGGACGTCAACACCACGACGGGGACCGACCTGGACACGACCACAGGCACGGGCTCGGACCTGGACAGTGACGTGGACAGCGACCGGGACAAGGCCAAGGACAAGAGCAAGGCAGCAGAGGGCAAGCCCGAGTGTGGGGGCGGCGCGGCGCCCCCGGGGGCCCCAAACAGTGTGGGCGAGGTGCCCGTCTTCTACTCCCAGCACGCCTTCTTCCCGCCGCCCGACGAGCAGCTGCTGGCGGCCTCGGGCGCCGCGGGCGACTCCATCAAGGCCATCGCCTCCATCGCGGAGAAGTACTTTGGCCCCGGCTTCGTGGGCATGCAGGAGAAGAAGCTGGGCTCGCTGCCCTACCACTCCGTCTTCCCCTTCCAGTTCCTGCCCAACTTCCCCCCGGCCCTCTGCCCCTTCGCGGACCGCTCCCTCGCCCACAACTTGCTGGTCAAGGCCGAGCCAAGGTCGCCCCGGGACGCCCTCAAGGTGGGCGGCCCCAGCGCCGAGTCCCCCTTCGACCTCACCACCAAACCAAAAGAGGCCAAGCCCGTGCTGCCCATGCCCAAGGCGCCCCTGGCCCCGGCGTCCGGGGAGGAGCAGCCGCTGGACCTGAGCATCGGCAGCCGTGTCCGAGCCAGCCAGAACGGAGGGGGACGCGAGCCCCGCAAGAACCACATCTACGGGGAGCGCAAGCTGGGGACCGTGGAGGGGCTGCCCAAGGCGTGCCCGGCGCAGCTGCCCCAGCAGCCGTCCCTGCACTACGCCAAGCCGTCGCCCTTTTTCATGGACCCTATCTACAGGTATTAACACGCCCCGCCTTCACCTGCTCTCCCAAAGGGGCCTCGACCCGGCCGGGCGGCAGGGCTGACAGCCGCTGGGAGCCCCAGCCTCCCCTCAGACCCCACTTGGGCCCCCTTCTTCTCCAGCCGTCTTCTCTGGACCAACCCTGCCTCCTGCAAAACTTTTCTCCGCTCCCGGCTCCTGCACTTCCCCAAGGCCGCCCTGGTGGGGCTCACCGGCCCCCGGAGCCACAGGGGGGTTTCCGGCGGCCCAGGGGAGAGCAGAGAAGGAGTCGCTGGTCTCCAGGGGGGAGGAGGAGGAGGAGGAGGAGGAGGCTCTGGAGGGTTTGCAAAGAATCGGCCCCACCCCTGTGATAGCCCTCCCAGGGAGGGGCCAACTGGATCCCCTTCCCCATCCGTGGGCAGGCTTGATGGGGTGGGGGTATTAGGTGGGAGGGGTCTGACCCCCCCATCACACGGGTCCTGTGGGTGCTGCGCCGGCTGAGCCTTGAGGAGAGGTCTGCTCGTGGTGGGCCTTGGGGGGGAGGCCCGGCGGTGCGGGAACCGTGCCCGGCTGGGACAGGGGCCCGCGTGCAGACACGCGAGTGTGTACACCCAGTGTTCAGGGAGCACGTGGCCTGCGTTCCCAAGGGGCCAGCAGCAGCCTGGTGGTGGGTGTGCAGGTGGGGAGCCCGGATCCGCCGAAGGTGCACGTTGGACAGAATGATACCAGCAAGACAGCTGCCGGGCGGGGGGAGGCCAGGCCAGCCCCGGGTCCTGCCCTCTGCACCCAGCCCCCGTGGCCTCGGCCTCCTGGCTCTGCAGCCCGTCCTGTTTCCTGCCAGGGCCTGACGTCATCGTCGGGGAGACGGGAGCGCGCCCTTCTAGGTGTCTCTTTCAGAGCACGCCATCCGTAGGCGGCCGGAGAGGGCTGAGCACAGGCAACTTTCACCCGCCAAAGGTGTCCCTCAGTTTTCTGGGGCCGACGTGGCCGTCCAAAGGCCTAGGGAGTGCCCGGCCATTACATAAGACTCTCCAGGACCTGGACGAGGCCCGGAGTGCCCCCTGAGCCCCACAGCCCGTGTGCAGAGCAAGGGACAGTGACCGGAGGCCGGGATGCGGGACCTTCCGCATCTGCCGCAGAGCTGCGGTCAGCGGGATCTCAGTGGACTTGCTGCCGCCCTGTCCCTGACCTCCCCGCCCTCTCCCCACGCCCACACTCAGCCCCCTGCCCCCTCACCTGCTCCAGGGCCAGGGGCTTTTTCTGGAAGCTGGGAGAAGAGATGATGAGGCCACGAAGGGCATGTCCTCTTGGGCCCTCTGAGACCCGGCGTGTCCCCGGCTCTGGCCACTGGATCTAGGGTCCATGGGCTGAGGGAGGCGATGCCTGGGCCCCAACTTTGCCCGTAGACACCGGCAAGATGTCCGAGTGCAGGCTGGCCCCTCGTCGTCTCCCTGCACCCCAAGCCCATCCAGACAAACAAGAACGGGCAGTGTTTGAAGGCCTCTCCCCAAGCAAAGCTGTGCGTGACCCCATCTGCCCGGAAGCAGGCTGGGCCCTGGGGCTGGGGTTCGGGGCCCTTCCCCACTCCCCAGGGACTCCCGGGGCACCCCACGCCGTGCCCACAGGCCAGGCGCCGGATTCGTTCCTCTTCACACACGTAACCCACCACCCTCCATCCCCCGGGTTCAGGCAAGAGGACGGCCACCCCCGGCCTGCAGGATCGGCTGGGCCGGTGCACACAGGCCCACCGGTGGCCGGCTGGGAGCAGCTGACACAGACCCCACGCCCCCTCCCATGGGGGTCCCCCTGCTGTAGGCTCGGCTTGCAGAAAGGCCGATTCCCCCACAGCCCAGCTTTGAATGGGGCCCTGGGGAGGCCCTTCAGAGCAAGACGCCCGCCAAGCCCGCTTCCCGCACAACCAACAGTGCTGCTCCCGGAGAGGACCCTTCATGCCCTCCCCTCATCCTCTCCCTCCCGGGCCAGGCTGAGGGTCCTGCGGGGCTCCCAGGCCCTGAGGGGCTGCCCCTGGGGGGCTGTGCCGTCTTCTCGCGGCTCACGATCCTCTCCTGCTCTGGTCGTGGTCCCAGCCGGGCCCCGGCGGGCAGCTGAGCATTAGAGCGAGGCCCTCGAGTGGACCGGACGGAAGCGGCTGGTGGAGGGTGTGCTCTGAGGGGCCGTGTCTGCGTGCGGGGTCGTGGCAGGTGTCCCCAGACGGTGCTCCGTGAATCCCTGCCGCCGCGAGGAGAGTGAGGCTGGCGTTTCCAGGAGACAGAGCAAGGAGGGCTCTCAGGACCCGCCCCGGCCGCTTCCTCGCTTTTCTGTGACCAACAGAGTTGTCACCAGCATTTGGAAAATAGTCTAGAATCGTCCCCTCCAGCAGCCATTGCGAGGGTTTAGGTAGACCCTACGTGACCGCCGCAGGGAGGCCCCAGGGACCGCCGGGGATGACAGCTGGGGCGGTGGGGGAGTCCGGGGAGACTCGCGGGGTCCGGGACCGGCCGTGGGGACGGGGAGCACGTGGAGGTTGTGGGGTGAGCGTTCAGGCAGGTGGCAGGCTCGAGGCCGTGGAGCCGAGCATGTGGGCGCCATCACCGTCAGGTGAGACACGGTGATCGGGGCCACGGAAGCAGGGCCCCCGGCCGTGACTGGGGGGGCACAGGTGGGCCCCGTCCCCGTGCAGCCCTGGGCGGCTCGGTGAGGTACGTAACCCTCTGTGTTGCTGTCCAGCAGGGTGGAGAAGCGGAAGGTGACGGACCCCGTGGGAGTCCTGAAGGAGAAGTACCTGCGGCCGTCGCCGCTGCTCTTCCACCCCCAGGTAAGACCCCCGGGGGGCCGAGCCAGCTGGGAGGGCAGGTCTCCTCAGAGGGCCGGCCCTGCGCGTCCGTCCAGCCGGGCCTCAGCTTCCCTGCCCATCAGACGCCCACGGGGGTTCTCCCCCGCAGCCCCTACGGGTCACCGTGAGGCTGAAGAGGGTGAGAAGGGCCAGGACGTGTGAGGAAGGAGGGTGGTGCTCTGTGGGGCAGCCCCGGGGGTCCTGCGGAGGTGGCCCGAGACCCCAGACCGTGGGAGCGCTCGCCGACCCACGGCTCAGGCTCTCGCAGGGGCAGTGGGCGTCAACAAGGCAGTGGGCAAAAGCTCAGATGCAGGGAGGCCAAGAATTCGGAACATGGGGGACAGACGCGGGAGGCATGGGCATAAGCAAAACATTTACAACCGACCAGGAGCACGGGGGTCTGAGCAAAGCAGGCATGGGGGACACGGGGGGACACAGGGGCGGGGAATGGGGCAGAAGCACATGGACTGGCCCCAAGGACAAAGGGTCCCAGGAGGTGATGGGCAGGAGAGCCCCCTCCCCCACGGCTGCGGGGCGGGCAGGGCTGACCACCAAGACTAAAGTTGGGGGTGTGGGAAAGAGAACCCCAAGTCTGGGCAGTGGCCACACACCCCGCCTGCAGACACCGGTGTCCAGGCCCCCCCCGGCCTTGTCACCAGGGGGCGTAGGCCCCGAGATGCTGCAGATGCAGGGATGAGTAGCAGGGCTGGGCAGAGGCTCCCCTGCTCCTGCCCGAGGGCCCAGCTGGGCTCCCTCCTCGGGGCCCCGCCTCCTCCCCAGAGCCACAGCCTCCCCCAGCCCACGCGGGGGTCCTGGGAGCCCAACCATGGGACGGCCTTTGTTCTCCTTCTCGGTGTTTCCCAGCTCGGACACACAGCCCCAGGTTGGGAAACCTGCCCCCTGCCTGGGTTCACAGCTAAACTTAGCGCCTCCCATTGTTTCGCTGGGGCGGTGGGCTTTGCTTAATAACTTCCCCCGATTTTCCTCGGTCAGCCTGGAAAAAGCCGACAAGGCCGCCAGGCACATCCTGTGTTTGTGTTTGTGCGGGAGCGCGGCCGGGAATATCGGATCGGGCGGAGCGGGCCGGGCCGTCGGACCTGCGGGCGGCTCAGCGAGACCCACCCAGGCCCAAGGAGGGGTGGCCTGGCCGGGCGGCAGCCCATTGTCCCTCCCGCCCGCTCCCGCCAGCCCTGCCGCCCCTACTGCCTGCCCCTGGGCCCGAGCACGGGCAAGGGGAGGGGAGGAGGACTGGGAAGTCACCTAATTAAGTGGTCTGAGGTCAGGCCGTCACTCGGGCACGATGACCGATGGCCTCTACGGAGTGCGGGGTCACTCCTCATGAAGATGTCAGCCCGTGGCGGCCGGGTGCCAGGCAGGACTTTGCCGGGGCCTTTGGTTCGGGAAGCCTGACACGCGTGTGCGCAGCCCCGGGGGCAGGGCAGAACAGCAGCCCCCTGCCCTGTCCTGAGCCCTGTTGGGGACAGGTGCCGTCTGGGGCTCTGATCACAACTCTGCCCGCCAGGGGGAAATGGCCAGGGCCGCACCCCCGAATCCTCCTCAAGCAAGCCCTCGGCACCTCTGAGGCCCGGAGAGGTGGCTCCTCTGGTCCTTGTCACCGTGTCCCGTGCCAAGTCCCGTGGGGCTCGTCCTCTGGAAGTTCAGTTGGCAGCATCTGGCCTTGGGCTGCAGGACCCTGGAGAACTTTGCCTGCAATCATGGCCCGTCACCACCAGTCAGCGCTGCCAGACGCGTGGCTGCTTTTAACCCAGGATGAAGGGGGGGCCTTATTCCGAGAGAGACAGAGAAACAGAGAGACAGAGAGAGAAGAGCAGAATGTGATTCTGTCCAGGAGTCAGGCCAGTAGGACGGTGCTGGGGGATTTCCAATCCGGGGACGTGTCACCGCGAGGCTGGAGCGTGACCCCCCGACAGACAGAGAGGCTGACACGGGGCTCCCAGGGGAGCACAGGTGCAGGGCTGGCTGCAGAAAGGGAGTGTCCACCGGGAGGCCGAGAAGCCCTGGAGACGGCTGGTTGCACCCCAGCCTGAAGCCTGCACGAGCTTCTGGTCCCGACCCAGCGGGGGACGCGCCTGGCCCCAGCGTACCCTCAGGGGCCTGGGGGGTGAGGCCAGCCTCCTCAGGGAGGCCCACCGTGTCTCCCACTCTCCTGCCAGCAGATGTCCGCCATCGAGACCATGACAGACAAGCTGGAGAGCCTGGCGGCCATGAAGGCGGACTCGGGCAGCTCCCTGCAGCCCCTCCCCCACCACCCCTTCAACTTCCGGTCCCCGCCCCCCACGCTTTCGGACCCCATCCTCAGGAAGGGCAAGGAGCGCTACACCTGCAGGTGAGGCGGGCGCGGGGGCTGGCATGGCGGCGCTGGCCAGGTGGCCACAGGGGCCACGCTGTGGCTGTGAGCTGGGGCTTCCTGGAAAAGCCGTCCCAGCCACGGCACGGCGTGGTGGCAGTCGGTGGTCTGTCATTCGCGGCTGGGGGGGTGGCGGGGGCGGACGTCCCGTGCGCACCAGGAAACGCAGCCTTAGCCTAGCGGGTCCGCACCCGGAGGGCCCGAAGCCGACGGGGGCTGGTCCTCGATGAACCGGGGCCCTCGGACTCCGGCGGGAAGCCTGGTACTGGGGAGGGGCGGGCGCCGCGGCCGTCCCCAGCTGCACGAGCCTGTCCTGGCCGGGGCGAGCCAGCCCGGCCGCCTGCAGGCTGGTCAGGGGAGGGCCACAGCCCGAGCAGGCCAGAGTCAGCCGAGCCCACCTGCCCGCCGGGCGTGGGGCCTCGGGCCTAGACCCCGAGTGGGAGGAACCAGGTCAGGGAAGCACACGGGCACCTGAGTCTATGGCGGTGTGAGCGCCTCACGGCCCCCTGTCCCCCTCCCCAGGTACTGTGGCAAGATCTTCCCCCGATCAGCAAACCTCACGAGACACCTGAGGACGCACACCGGGGAGCAGCCATACAGGTAGGAGCCCGCCCCGTTTGGGGGGAGGCAGGCTTCCGGGGAGACGGAAAGAGGGGTGGGAGCCAGCACCCTTGTGTCAGGCGGCTCCCTGGGCCGTTCTAAAGATTAGGCAGGAGGTGCCCAAGTGGGCTTCCTGAAGATTCTTGCCCGCTCCCAGAGTGGGGTGCCCGGGAGCAGCTCGCCCACCTGCCACTGTCACCTGGGGCAGGGTTCAGAGCAGCGCTGGCCGAAGCCAGGCCCCGGGGGGCTGTGGGGGGAGCCTCGCTCCACCCCCTCCCAGCGCAGTGCCCCAACAGTGGCCGGGGGGCCCGGGCGGCTGCCTAAGGAGGGGCGGGCCGCGGAAAAGGAGCTCCGTGCAAATTCGGGTCCCAGCCCGGACTTGGGGTGTCCCGAGGGGTTCGCTTGCCAGCCCTGGACAGAAGCTGTGTGTCTGCTCCCCCTGGCCCCTCAGTGCTGGGCTTCTGCCTACAGAGATGTAGCCGGACAGCAAGTCCGCGTGGGAGCTGACCCCTTTCCTGTTCACAAGCGGGGGCGTCATCCCCGTTTCAAAGATGCACAGTCAGAGGCTCAGACCCCATGACTGGCCCAGAGTCAGCATCTGCGGCTGCTCCACAGACCCTCCTGCCCCCGCGAGAAGCAGATCCTGCTCCTCGGTCCCTGGGGGCCTTTGTCGGGGAGGAGAAGGGCTGGGGTGACACCCCGGGTTCCGGGACCCTGCCCAGGGAGGGGCCTGAGAGTTGGCATTTTAAATGAGAGCCCCAGGGGGTGGAGACCAGGGAGCAAATCAGGGAAGATGCCGGTGTAGACGCCACGACCTCATTCCGGGGTGTGTCTGGGGAACGGCAGCCCCTGGGAATAAGGAGCTCCGCACGGTTTTAAGTTAGCAGCGTGAGATTCGTACACTCTGGCCATACAGAGCTCGGAGTCCCCCGCTGGCTCCAGAGACCCCGTGTGCGTCCCCGTCCCTGGGAAGGGCGGCCACGTGGGGGGCCCGCCGGTGCTGTGGTCCCCATGCCCCCCCGGAGATGTAACAGGCTTCCCTGACCACCACAGGGCCGCGTCCCCTACGGAGCTGGGTGCCCCCCGGCCCCAGCCCCCCGCCCCCACCCCCAAAAGTGGCTTACAATCCACAAAGGCTCACAAAGGAAGGAACGAGTTGGTCTGGCCTCCTCCCTGAAACGAGAGCTGCCTTCTGGACAGTGTTGCGTGGAGGAGCCCCCGGAGGGTTGGGCTGTGTTTATAGAGAAATTTAATTACCATTGATTTCTTTTGCGCCCTCCAATCTGTGAGTTTCGACTTGCGTAACAGTAATTGCTTTGAAAGTTTGCGTTGCAAATCCTGACTTTATTTGGCTCGAGGAAGCCCCGGGATGGGGAGTGTGGTGCTTGTGACCCCTTTCTCCATCCCGGGGGCAGGGGGTGTCTGGGTTCACTGGGTCACTGGAAGGGTTTAAACTGGGAGAGGAAAGTCCGTCCATCCATCCGTCTGTCCACAGAAACCCGCCGTCCAGGGGCCAGGCCCCCCCAAAGGACAAGCCCCCCACCCCCAGTGAGGCGTGCGCTCGGCTCCGGGCCGGCCCCACGTGTGCGTGCCGCATGCACCCCGAGGCCCCTCGCAAGCGGGAGGAGGCGGGCTGTCGCGGGCTGTAGGGTGACAGCGGTCACACCAGACAGCGCGGGACACTCTTCTTTTCCGTCCTTGCCTGAGATTCCCTGAAGTCGCTCAGAATGGGTTCCAAAGCCCTGATTCCGCGAGAGAAAGACCCTCTCGTGGGACGGACCGTTTGTTTCCTGGGCAGAAGGTCAACCCTCCTGCCAGGCCCGGTGTCCTCGGGCAGTGGCTTCTCCGGGCTTAGCGATCTGGGCCTCAGGCTGGGAGACAAGGGGCAGTTGAACACACTCTCATTCCCTAAACCGGTGGCAGGAGGGCTTGTTACAATTTGGGCTGGATGGACCGAAAACTGGCCTCGGCAATGAGGGCTGCTTCTTGCCTCCTTCCTGGCGGCCACGCCCGGGGCCCCCCCAGGACGCTGCCTGGCCGGCCGTCGTCACACTCCGGGCACACGCCTTCACTCCTGGTGGGACGTGAGGTTCTGACTTTGGGGACCCACCACTCTCCCTCTGCCGCCTGTTTCCTCCCCATGAGCGAGGCCCCGTTCCCCTTGCCTCCGGTGGCCCAAACCTGTCTCCTTGCTCTTCTAGCTCTGTTTTTCAGGGCTGGATTTCCAAAATCTCCTCTTTCCTTCCCTTCCCTGCACGGACAGTTACCAAGAGCATTGCTCCCTGGGACCGCTGGTGTGGCCCGCCCGGGTCCCGGGGGGGACGCTGTGCCCTCCCCCACGCCGTGCTGGGTCGCCCCCGGGTGGCTTCCCTGGGGGGCGGGGGGGTGTTGCAGTCACTGCAGGGTCCTCTCGAGGCCCTCGGCCGCACGCTGCCAGGCCAGCTGGTCATTCCTCGTCGCAGAGGCCGCGGCGCCGTGCCATTTCACACAGCGAGGCCATAAATTTCCCTAGCCACTTGTCAGCGTATTTACAATGCAAATCCCAGCTGTTCTGAGAACTCCGCTCCCCAAAGCCCAGGGCTCACTGCTCCCCTAAATCTCAGCTGGGCTTCTCGGTCTGGGCCGTTGATTTAGATTAGAGCCAGGAGAGGGCCGCACTCGGGTCTCTCTGGGAGCACATCGAACGTGCGGCTCCCCCCGCCCCCGCTCCAGCCCCACGGAGGTTGGAAAGAAAACTCCATTTCAGGTCATGAGAAACAACCCTGTGCAACCCCATCTTCTACTCGGGCCTCCGACTGTTCAGAGACTGCACGGCAGTGTTGGGTGGAACCTGTCTAAAGGTCCCTGACTTTGCAAAGAAACACGGCAAGGGGGTACCGTGCACTGGTGTGCGTGAGCCCACGTGTGGACGGGCCCCGGGGAGGCCCAAGGCTGGGCAGGGGCGAGCACCCAGACCGGCATGGCCTTGCACTTGGTCCTTGGTGAGCGATCGCCGTGAGGGGCAGGATGGTCATCTGGGAGCTGGGCACCATGAGGGGCAAGGATTCGTCTGGGACGGAGGGAGATGGCGCGTCTTGGGACGTAAAAACCCTCCTTTCTGGACCCTCATGTGGGGGAGTGCTGGGCCACCGGGGTAGCCAGGCGCTGCTGACCCCACCGTGTGCAGGGCTCAAGCCTCCATCCCCTGAGCAGGCTGAGACTCAAGAGCCCAGGGCACCCGTGGAGGCTTCCCGGACGGCCGGTGCACGCTGGGGTCCGGGGACGTCAGGAGACGTGGGAAGAGAGGCCGTGACCAAAGCCCCAGGCTCCAGGGGCTGCCAGCAGCTCAGCCGGCCCCACGAGGAGCAGACCGAGCACAGGTGCGCCCGGGCCGACCGCACAGAAGGCGGAGGGTCGCTCAGGAGGAGGCAGGGGACGCTGGCCCAAGCCGGTCCTGAAAAGATCTCCGCCAGCTCTTCGCCCACCGGCTGTGGAGGAAGCCAGAGTCAACGAGGCCTTGGCCAAGGAGCTCCGGAAACGGAATGAGAGAGTGGGGGACCCGGGGCCCCTTGGGCGGGGGCCCTTCCGGTTCTCTGTGGGCCCATCGTCAGCCCCCCAGGGGGGATGAGGCAGGACGTCGGCCTCCCCGGACAGAAAGCTCGGCTCCTGGCCCAGCACTAACAGCCCCGGAGGCTCCGCGGGCCAGCGGGGACCCAGCGCTTCCTGCCTCGGGACCCCGGGATGCACCGTGACCGTCCAGACTGCCCGCGCGGGGGTCCTAGGGCAGCTCCACGAAGGCCCGCCTCACACAGCCCTGCTGGCCCTGCCCGACACCGCCCTCGGGAGCAGCTGCGGGCCCAGAGCGCGAGGCCTGGAATCAGTGCGGGGGGTGGGGGGCCCTCCAGTGGGAAGGCCCGGCCGCCGGGCTCAGGACGGGTCCCTGGCGCCTTCCAAGCCGCACCCGTCTGGAAGACACGCACCCCCCACGCGTTGCAGGAGCGTGCTTGTTTCCAAACGTGGGAAATAAATGAGCGCAGAGACGGTGTTTCCTGGGCTCCTGTACCTCTGACGCCCGGTGAGGCAGCCCCGAGGAGTGCTGAAGCCCAGACAGACACACACAACACACGTGCACACGCGTGCACACCAGCACATGTGTGTGCCCCGGGACACAGCTGAGGCCGGGCGCTCAGAGCCGTGGGAGTCACTCCAGGAAGCCGCGTGACCGCGGCTTGGACTTCCGCCACCGGGAGGCGCTGGCGCCCCGTGAGGCCGTGCGGGGCGGGGGGGGGGGGTGTCTGCAGACCTGCGCTGGTGGCTCCGCGGGCCCCCCTCTCTCCAGCTGCAGGCTCGCGCGCGCTCCGTCTCTGGCTTCCTGGTGTGGATGGTCCCCTAAACCGGGAGGCCAGCCCTCCCTTTGCCGCAGCCGGCGCCGCGGGGCTGCGGGGCTGCGAGCAGGGTCGTGAGGGCTGCACCCCCACAAGGCCCCACACCCAGCGGGGCTCCACTCCCGTCACCGA
>CM052900.1:164182265-164198951 GCA_028534135.1 Potos flavus | reverse complement strand
CCTCGTTAGCTAGAGTGTTAGCTCAGTGTGCCGGGACCCGGGGGCTGGCAGCCCGTCCTGGGGGGCCTGGGTCTGCGGCCTGGGCAGCTGCTCGAAGTGCAGGCTGGGGCCGGAGGTGCAGCGTGGCCCGTGATGAAGGCCGTCCGCGCGGCTGCCGTGGCCCGGGGCTGGAGGGGGTGTGTGCGGAGCCCTGGGCCTGGCTGGAGGCCCGGGCCCGGGTTCACACACCGCAGGCAGCCTGAGTCCAGGGCGGCCCCGGCCCTGCTCGCAGGGCGTGGGCCTCTGGGGGCCTCCGTGTCCGAGGCTGTCTGCGCCTGCTGGCCCCAGGTGCAGGGGGACCCCCGGGCCTGCGGGGTAACTGGTGTGAGCATGCTGGGGGGTGCTGGCTCGACCTCGCCCTAGCCATGGTCTGTCCCCTCTGGGGGACAAGGAGGGGGCCCTGGGGACCCAGCCTGAGCTGAGGGGCCATGGGCCCGCGGGACGGGCTTCAGCAGGCAGTGTCCTCCGTCCCGAGCTCCCTGAGGGCCGGGACGTCCCGCTGAGGCTCTTCTGGCGGCTTGTTCTCCCCACTGCCCGGGGCTGCTTTGATCCTGGGCGCTCTCATCACAGCGGCGCCCTCCAGGGGCTGCGCCCGCCTTCCTGGGCCTGCAGGAGCTTTCCCGCGGCCCAAGGGGAGGAGCGGCAGGGCTCCCCAGGGCTCCCCCCATGCGGGAGGCTGTGCCCAGGCTGGTCAGGGGCTTCCAGCGCGGGGGGCTGGGGGCTGCCTGTCCCCGCAGGGAGGCGCGAGGCTCCCGGCCCCCATGCGCTTCGCGGCAGACTTCACGGCAGACAGCACGGGGGCTCTCTTTCCTTGGTCTCCGCTCTTCCCCGGGGTCTCGCTGCCCCTGTGCTGGGCAGAGAAGGAGGGGGGACCCAGGTCTCTAGCTCCTCCACACCCTCTTAACGTGCCTGGCTCCCGTGGCAGCCCCTCTCCTGCTGGGCCCGGGCCACAGCTGGGGGTAAAGTGTGTGCAGACGCCCCCCTCACCCCACCCCACGCTCTTTGGGGATCTGAGATGGGGCGTGACTTGTCCTGGGCTTCCCGGCTGGGTGGGGAGGGGGAAGGAGGAGGGCAGGGCTGCCCCAGCTTGCTGCAGGGTGCCCTCCAGAGTGCTGGGTGCCCACAGAGTCCGTCCTGCCCCTCCCCATGCACGCTCAGCCCGAGCGGGCCCCTCCCTGCCTGTGCGCCCCAGGCTCTGCCTGCTCCTGGGACCCCCATGGTCACCCGGGGGGACCCTGGCTGAGCCCGCCAGCCTTGCTGGGGCAGGGGGGCGGCTCCAGGGGTGGCTGAGGCCCTTCCTGCCCTTTCCTGCAGAGTGCCCAGCGGGGACATTCGATGTGAACTGCTCGGGCTCCTGCTCCTGTGGGGGGGCACCCTGCGACCGGGTCACGGGCCAGTGTCTGTGCCCCCCGGGGAAGACTGGGGACGACTGTGGGGCAGGTGAGTGGCCATGGTGTCCTGCGATACCCTCCCCTCCCGTACCCCACCACTCTCGAGGGTCCCAGCCCTGGACCGCGTTTGGGGGTCCTGCAGCCCCCAGACCCCAGGCCCATCCTTAGCGGCTGAGAGCCCACGCCGAACCACCTGTGGAGCTGGGGTGGGGGGCCTGCGCTGACCTGGGTGCACCGGGAACCTGTCCACCGCGGTGACAGCTTGGCCTCCCGGGGGCTGTGGTTCGCCCTCCGGGCTGCTTGCCCACCGGCCGTCCGGGGGCAGGGGCCCCTCTTCTGGGGGTGGTGCTGTGCGGCCCACGGCCCAAGGCAGGGTTGGGGGTTCCCGTGACCCGTTCCTCCCCCTCCCCCGGGCCGTGATGCAGGGTCAGTTGCTGAGTCAGACGGGGCCAGCGAGGCCCTGGGGGATACTGACTGGCTGGGGGGGGGGGTGCTGTCAAGATTGTCCTGAGGGCCGCTGGGGGCTCGGCTGCCAGGAGATCTGCCCGGCATGTGAGCACGGTGCTGTGTGCGAGCCTGAGACCGGAGCCTGCCTGTGCCCCCCCGGTTACACGGGCAGCCGCTGCCAGGACTGTGAGTACGCGGTCCCCCGACCCGCGGCACGTCAGCCCCGAGCCTGTGCCCCAGCCGCCCCCTGGCTGACCGCCCCCCCTCGGCCTGCAGCGTGCCCAGCAGGCTGGTTCGGGCCCGGCTGCCAGATGAGATGCTCCTGTGCCAACGATGGGCACTGCCACCCGGCGACGGGTCATTGCAGCTGTGCTCCTGGATGGACCGGCCTCAGCTGCCAGAGAGGTGGGCGGCCCAGGGCTCAGGGTGGGGGGCCAGCAGAGGAGCCCGCGCCGGGCCGGGCCTGTGCCGGCTGACCCGCGCTGTGTTGCAGCCTGTGACGGCGGGCACTGGGGACCCGACTGCAGCCAGCGCTGCACCTGCAGCCCGGGCCACGGGAGCTGCGACGCGGTCAGTGGCCTGTGTGTGTGTGAGGCCGGCTACACAGGTCCGCGGTGCGAACAGCGTGAGTCCTGGGCCGCCCACAGCTGCGTGCCCACACGCGTGCACGCACGCCCACGCACGCACACACGCACGCGCACAAGTACCGGGGGCTTTGGTCCCGCCCTTCTGTCCGCGGGGCAGGCGGGGGGTCTCGTCCCTGAGCTCCCCCAGCTGCCCGCCCGGGTCTGTAGGGTGCCCGTGGAGCAGCAAGCAAGGAGGGCAGGGAGCCACCTGGCACCTGGAGGAGGGGAGGACCAAGGGCCGTGACCGTCCGAGTGTGTCCCCCACCCCCCAGGCTGGGACAGCTCCAGAGCTCATGCCTGGGACTCCTACCTCCCCGGGGGCTGGGCAGGGGTGGGGGGAGCGTGCCCCACGGTCCCCTCCCCCAGCTGGGATGGCAGAGGGGCAGGCGGGTCTCGGTGGGTGTCCCCCGCTCCGGCTGACAGTGGGCGGGGGCTGCATGTCTCAGGGTGTCCCCAGGGCCACTTTGGGCCGGGCTGTGGGCGGCAGTGCCAGTGTGAGCACGGGGCAGCCTGTGACCACGTCAGCGGGGCGTGCACCTGCCTGGCCGGCTGGAGGGGAGCCTTCTGTGAACGCGGTGAGCTGGGGCGTGTGCCGGGGCTGGTGGGTGGACCCCACCGCCTTGGCCGTGGCCCATCACCCCCGCTCCCATCTCTGCAGCCTGCCCGGCGGGCTTCTTCGGCCTGGATTGCCACGGCGTCTGTGACTGTGCCGCTGGGGCCCCCTGTGACTCTGTGAGCGGCTCCTGCCTCTGCCCTGCCGGCCGCCGGGGCCCCCGCTGTGCGCAGGGTGCGTGAGGCGCAGGCGGCCCTGGGGGCTCCAGGAGAGGGGCCGGGGCCCCCTCCCGGGTGTCTCCAGGTGGCCACTTGGAGACGCCGTTGGCCACGCTGAGGGGTGCCCAGGCCAGAGGAAGGGAAGCCTGCCCTGCTGCCCCAGGTCTGCGTGGCTCCTCCAGACCCCTGATGGTCCCCTCCCTCCTGCAGCCTGCCCCGCCCCCACCTACGGGCACAACTGCAGCCAGACCTGCTCCTGCTTCAATGGGGCCTCCTGTGACCCCGTCCACGGACAATGCCGCTGTGGCCCTGGCTGGACGGGCCCCACCTGCCTGGAGCGTAAGCCCCGCCCCCACCCCAGTGGGCCACGCAGGGTCACGTGGGCGTGGGATGGCGGCAGGCGGGAGTCTCAGCAGGAGCCGTGGGCAGGGGGGCCGGGGCCTGTCACGCCCCCACGGGGCACCTGGCACGGTGGTGGGGCGGGCAGGGAAGTGCCGAGCTCCCCAGGGCGGGGGTGGTGGGCCTGGGGTGGCCTGGAGCGGGTCGTCTTAGAGGCAGCCCTGGGAGAGGCCCTCCCCACGGAATGTGGTGTTGGGTTCTGGGGGGGGACTGGGAGGTGCGAAGCCCCGGGGCTGACTCGATAGGGGCGAGGCGTGGGGCCCGCTGGGCTGGGCCGAGCTGCCGCGAGTTGCCCCCCTTCCTCCCGCAGCCTGCCCCGTGGGCTCGTACGGCGACAGCTGTCAGCACGCCTGCCTCTGCCAGCACGGGGGCACCTGTGACCCCATCTCAGGCCACTGCACGTGCCCTGAGGGCTGGGCTGGCCTGGCCTGCGAGCAGGGTGAGCCCGGGTCAGGGGTCAGGCAGAGCAGAAGGGGGGACGGGGGAGGGCCAGGGTGGGTGCCCTGAAGAACGCTGGCACGTCCCCCGCTCTCTGGGGACAAAGAGGGCTTTCTGGGGCAGGTCTGCGCTGTGACCCACCCCGGGCCCTCTCCTTCTCAAGGACGGGGCCCGAGGCTCTGAGTGCAGGACGCATGGGTGGGGTGGGGTGGGGTGTCCGGGGCCCAGGGCCGTGGGGCACTCCTGGGCTACCGTGCCCTGCAGAGTGTCTCCCGGGGCGCTTCGGAGCCGGCTGTGAGCACAGTTGCGGGTGTCTCAATGGTGGCGTCTGTGACCGGCGCTCGGGCCACTGCCTCTGCCTAGCCGGCTGGACTGGGGACAAGTGTCAGAGCCGTGAGTGGCCGCATTGGGGGCTGGGGCGCAGGGGGGTCCAGGAGGCTCCACTGGCCCCGTCAAGGGTGTCCTTAGCGTCGCTGCAGGGTGGAGGGCCCCGTGAGGCGGTCCCTTGGCAGGTGGGGGCAGGGGCTGCCGTCCGAGCTCCCAGGGGTCCCCTGGGGGAGGGGTGGGGGCGTCTGGCCCTGCTCGCAGCCCCGGAGCCCCCCGCCTCGTCTCACCCGCCGCAGCCTGTGCCGAGGGCACATTTGGGGCGCGCTGTGAGGAGCGCTGTGCCTGCCGGCAGGGGGCCAGGGTGGGTGCAGTGTGCCACCACGTGCCGGGGGCCTGCCTCTGCCCCCCGGGATGGGGAGGCTCGCGGTGTGAGGACGGTGAGCCCCTGGGCTCCACCAGCACTCTCAGGTGGGGGGGGCCTTCACACGGGGATCCCTCCGGGCTGCCCCAGGCGCACCCCCACCCCCAGCACTGGCTTCCTGCAGTCTGCCCGCACGGCTGGTTTGGAGAGGCCTGTGCCCAGCGCTGCCCGTGCCCGCCCGGCGCCGCCTGCCACCACGTCACCGGGGAGTGTCGCTGCCCGCCGGGCTCCACGGGGCCCGGCTGTGAGCAGGGTAGGTGACCCCACCCAGGGGGGCAGAGCCGCTGGTCGCTGAGGCCCACGGACCCCCGAACTGTACCCGAGACCTCCACGCTGGGCCGGGACGAGCCTCCCTGCCCGCTCCCCAGCCTGCCCACCCAGCCCCTCTGGGGAGAGCCGTGGACAGCGGTGCCCACCGGGCTGTCCTCGGGAGGGGCAGCTCATCCCGGGGCTGGCGGTGGGACACCAGGGCGCAAGGCCCGGCCCCCGGCCTCTGGCATCGCCCTTGTCCCTGCAGGGTGCCCCCCTGGGCGGTTTGGGCCTGGCTGTGAGGATCGCTGTGGCTGTCTCCACGGGGGCTCCTGTGACGTGGCCACCGGGGCCTGCCTCTGTCCCGCCGGCTTCCTGGGGGCGGACTGCAGCCTGCGTGAGTGGCTGGGGGAGGGAGGGTGTGGCTGTTCCCTGGGCCTCGGAGGGGGGCCCCCAGCCAGCCTGGGGGGAGGACAGCCCCCTGACCAGCTGTCTTCCTGATTCTCCCGCTGGGCCTGCCCCAGGCTGGGCTAAGGGGGAGGGTGGTCCGTGTGACTGCAGCGTCCCTGCCGGCCGGCTCTGTCCCCTCCCCCACGTCCGGCAGGGGCTTGTGGACCTCTGTGCAGACAGAGGAGAGCTGGGCATCCCGCTGAGGACAGCGCCCTTCCCTGAGTCGTGGGGACTTCCCGCGGGTCTGGGAGCCTGGCTGGGCTGACGGGAGCGGGGCAGGGGACAGCAGGGAGTCACTGTCCCTGCAGAGCCAGCCTGGCCCCCAGCAGACCTGCAGGTGGAGGGGAAATGCCAGGGCGGGCAGGGGCAGGGGACTGTCTGCGGGCTGACGTGGCACAGACAGGGGGAGCCGGCAGGGGTGGCCATCACCCCGTTCCCTCCCGGCAGGCTGTCCGCAGAGCCGCTTCGGCCCCGGCTGCGCCCACGTGTGCAGGTGTGGGCGGGGAGCAGCGTGTGACCCCGTGACCGGCAGCTGTGCCTGTCCCCCCGGGAGGACCGGCGTCCACTGTGAGCAGAGTGAGTGCCCGCTCTGCCTGCCCACCCGCATCTCCCAGATGCCGCGGCGTCAGCCCTCGGCGGGGCCGATGGGGAGGAGCCAGGGGTTCCCAGGGGAGATCTAGGTCTTCGAGCTGGTTGGCGCATTCGGCCAGCAGCCTCCAATGATCCCATCAAGCGGCTGGCGGGGGCCAGACACGGTCCACTCAGAGCCTCTGAGCTGGAGGGTCCAGTGGCTGTTTCGTCTGAGGACAGGCTCAAGTCCCATGGCACAGGGTCCTGCTGGCCCTGTCTGCTGGGCCCGGAGGCTGGGAACCCCAGGGGGAGGGAGGCCTGGAGCAGAGAGCGTGGTGGGGAAAGGGGGTGACCCCAGGAGCAGTCACCGGGCTCCTGCCCGTGATGGCAGACCTGGGCCCCATGGCCCCTTGGCTTGGCTTCCACAACCTGGTCTCCAGTAGGTCAGAGCACTCTGCCAGCCCATCAAGGGGTCAGTGACCCCCCCCCACTGATCCCCCAGTTCTTAGCCGGCGGCAGCAGAGTTCTAAGTCTTGGGGCCTGGCTGCAGCAAGGCCGTGTCCTTGCCTCCGGGGACTACAGCAGCCATGGGTCAATCAGATTATGACCGGGGACCATCTGGAGAGCCTGGCAGCTTGGCCGCCTCAGCCCGCAGGATGGGCCTGTGCAGAGGGCCACCACCTCCAGGAAGGCTGCCCTGACCAGCTCCCGCCAGCCGGGCAGGCACTCCCCGCCCCTCCTCGGCGCTCAGCTGGGCCTGGCATTTGCAGAGAGGAGGGATGAATGGGCAGGACGCGGCTGCTGTCTACCCCCTGGCACGTGTGGGGCAGAGACTGGCCCCAGGAAGTGTTCATTGAGTGAAGGCCAGGAGTGGTGGAGACGTGTCCCCAGGGTGTGTCCAGCCCCGGGCCGGAGCTCTGAGCGGTGCCTGCCTTCTGCCCCCAGGCTGCCCTCAGAACCGGTTTGGGGCGCGCTGCGAGGGCGTGTGCTCCTGCAGGAACGGGGGCCTGTGCCGCGCGGCCGACGGCAGCTGCTCCTGCGGCCTGGGCTGGACGGGGCTGCGCTGTGAGCTGGGTGAGCGGGCGGGCCGCACCCTGGTCGGGGAGGGGGCTGGCTCTGGACCCCCCCCCAGGAGAGCGCGGGGCTGTCGTCGGGGCTGGATGAGGCCCCCTGAGGTCCTGAGAGTCAGGCTAGTGCCCGGGGGCCGTCCCTCGGGCCCCCGGCTCTTCCGCTGCAGGAGGCTGACCTGCCGGCTCTCTCCCCAGCCTGCCCTCCCGGCCGCTACGGCGCCGCCTGCCGTCTGGAGTGCTCTTGCCAGAACAACGGCACGTGCGAGCCCACCACGGGCGCCTGCCGCTGCAGCCCCGGCTTCTACGGCCAGGCCTGCCAGCACCGTGAGTCCTGGGGCGGGCACCCCGGTGGCTGCTCATCCCGCGTGGGAGATCGGGGCCCACGTGGGCTTGTGTAGCGATGGCCGCTGTCCCTGTCCCTCCTGGTGGCGGCCGGTGAGATAAGGCCTGGCCCCACTCCCTGTGGGACCTCTCTGGCTCAGGGTCCCAGGAGAGCAGGTAGAGCTCCCGCTGGAGCCCCAGCCACGATGAGGGGTCCAGGCCCAGGTGGGACCTTTGCTCACTGGGGCGGACTGAGATAGGGGCTCTAACTGGGGTGTCCTTCAGCCTGTCCCCCCGGCTTCCACGGGGCTGACTGCCGGGCAGCGTGTGAGTGTCAGCACGGAGCCCCCTGTCACCCCGTCAGCGGCCAGTGTGTCTGCCCTGCCGGCTTCTCTGGCCAGCTCTGCGAGAGGGGTGAGTGCTCCGTGTTCCCACGTGCTCCCCTGTCCCTGTCCCATGTGGTAGGGGACAGGAGGGGACGCTCAGTCCACTGCCCCCCACCAGGGTGTGAACCAGGCTCCTTTGGAGAGGGCTGCCGCCAGCGCTGTGACTGCGAGGCAGGGGCACCCTGCGACCCTGTCACCGGCCAGTGCCTGTGTCCCCCGGGGCGCACAGGGGCCGCCTGTGACCTCGGTGAGTCTGGAGTCCTGCTCGGCAGGGCACGGGCACGGGTCTCTGCTGGTGGTGAGGATTGCTTGCGCAGCGGGAGCCGCTGCCCGCCTGCGCCTGCCGCGCCCTGCCCCTCTGCAGGGGGGCGCCCAGCGTGGGGCTCCTGCTCCGGGGTGTCAAGGGCTCGTCCTGCTCTGTGGCCGGAAAGGGGCCCCGCGAGGTGGGAAGGAGACCTTCCCGACCTGCCAGCCTGCTGGGACGTAGGAGGGCCTGCCCGTGGCGGGCTGTGCACCTGACCTTGTGGTGGGGCGCTCGTCTTGACCTGGGGCATCCCTGACGGCCCAGCCCCCTTTGTCAGCCCCAGAGTGGGGCAGGTGCCCAGGACCTGGCGCTTTCCCGCGTGGGAGCTCACACAGGGCAGGAAGAGTGAGGCCGGAGAGGCCTGTGCTCTCTCCACCCCTCCGCGGAGGGCCTGGGGTGCCCCGGCCAGAGCAGGCGGGATGGCCCTAAGGCCCGTGTCTCCCCCTCCCTCCCGCCTGCAGACTGTGCAGCGGGCTTCTTCGGGCCGGGCTGTGCCCTGCCCTGCAGCTGCAGGCCTGGGGCTGCCTGTGATCCCGTGAGCGGGCGGTGCCACTGTGCGGACGGGTACCTGGGGCCCACCTGCCAGCAAGGTGAGTCAGGCTGGCGAGGGGGAGGCGGGACGACAACATGCTCCCCACCCCACCCCGCGGGAACCCCATGCCCGCTCCCCACACTCACAGCTGAGCAGCCAGGCCCGCTGGCGAGAACGTGGCGGTCCCGGGGTCCCCACGGTGCGCATGCCGCTGCTCAGGGGCGGGCGTGCAGCTCGCCGCCGCTGGACCCCCCGGGCAGGGTTCTGCCGCCCCCGTGGACAGGGCCGGACAGTCCAGTGTAGCCGGGTGCCCGCCCAGCCCTCCACCCCCTGCCGGCCTTGCCCTGCGTGCGTGTGAACCCGTGCACACGTGGGCTCCAGTCTGGGTGTGCTGAGCCCTGCCTGTGTGCAGGCCCGGGCCGCGGGGGCGGGCGCGGTGACAGCAGCTTGGCCTCGCGGCCCCCGTGGCCCCCGGGGAACGTGCATCTGCAGGCGGAGCTCGGGGTGCCCCTGGAGCCCCCCTGATCAGCTCGCCCAGGCCCGGGCTGCTGAAGGGAGGGTCGGTGTGTGCCGGGAGGGTCACGTCCGGGCCCGCGGGGATGGGCCGTGTAGACGGGTCAAGCCGGGAGCCAGGCGGGGAGTGGGGAACCCCGCCTGCGGGCTGGGGGTTGTGTCTGCGTGTTTTTGAGCCACTGGGAGGCAGCCCCGGCCCGCGGCTGTAGGGAGCCCCGGCGCGGGGTCTCACGGCGGGGCGGGCGGTGGAGGCACGGCGCGCAGGGCTGCGGCTGCGGACGGAGCGCCACCCACGGCGACACCTGGTGGTCATCTGTGGTACTGCACCGCGGGCCCCGGGGTGGTCCCGGCAGCCTCGGCATGCAGCCAGGGTCTGGGCCCTGGGTCATCCTCCAGGCCGGTGGGAAGAAGGAGAGGCAAGGCTGTGGTGCCTTGCAGTCCTGGGCCCTGCCCCCTGCCCTGGAATGGACTGGCTGGCTTCTAGTGAAGCACCTCCCAGCCCGCCATGCTGCTGGGCTGGGGGGCCTGGGGGCTTTCATTCAGGGAGGGGGAGAGGCCCTGCTATTTGCACAGGTGTGAGCAGGGGACAGGCTTTGCTGGGGAGGATCCTGCAGGCCTGGGGGAGACAATGGCATTTGCATTTGGGGGTATCGCTGGCCTGTGACCAGCAGCCCGAGACCAGAGGAGGGAGGGGGATTGCACACTAATAGGTAGTTTGGTCTTACAGGGCCGCGGGCGATCCAGAACCTGGGCCTCAGAGATGAGGCGGGGCAGAGGCTGGGGAGGAGGGAGGGGCCGGAGCTGGAAGGGCAGGAGGGGACACAGGAAGTGTGAGACCAGAACTCTGGCAGCTTCTGTCCAGCTGTTGTGGCGCTGACCCTCCTCTCCCTGTCCCTACAGCGGCCTCACAGCCGGCGTCTCACGGACCAGCACTGGGGCGCAGCAGCGGGGCCGAGAAACACTAGCTCAGAGACAGCCCCCAAGCAGGCCCGTCTTCCAGGCGCTTTGGCGATGACTGACGAGGGGCGCCTGGGGGCCGGCCAGGACTCAGCCCAGACTGTGCCCGGCCCTGCAGCCTCTCGCTGGGCACGGGGAGGAAGGCCGCACCCGGCCCAGCTCCAAGGAGCCCAGGCGAGCGGGCCCGGCCTCGGGCCGCACAGCCACACAGCTGCGCTGGCCGCACGTGCTGGGAAGCCCCCCCCCCCCCCCCGCCGCCCCCTCCGAGGCTCTGGCTCAGGACCGAGGGCAGGTGCGGCTGCAGGTGCAGGCCGGGGCCCCTGCTCTCCGGGCAGGTTCTTCTGGTGCTAGGCCCTGGGCCTGCTGCGCTCGGCCTGCCTGCCTGCAGTCGTGGCCCACTGTATTTATGGAGAAGTATTTATGGGCAGCTGACCACACCCACTGCACCCCTGGGCCCTGGAAGGCCGCCCGCCCTTGCATGCCCCAGGAAACCCTGCTGCGGGACTTTGGGGCCCCGTGGGGCCTCTGGGCGGTGGGCTCCGGTACGTGTGCAACCCAGAAACTAAGAAAGAAGCCGTCGCTTCCTCGTGGCCTGTGCCTTTGCTGCTTTGGGCTCTCTGTGTGGGCCTCCCAGCGCGCCAGCAGGAGTGCGTTTGGACAGGAACCTCCTCCGGACCAGGGAGGTGTCACAGGCCCCCTCCCTGCCCAGCCCCATCTGGTCCCGGCCCCTCCCCGGGGATGGGGGCGGCCATGAGGACAGCCGGGTCTGTCCGGGTTCCTGGTGCTCTAGGGGGGCACGCGGGGGCTTGTCTGTGTGTGGGAACATGGCCCTGCGGGGAGGACGCTGGCCCGAGGGCAGGGGTGACGTGGGGGGACAACATGGGCACCCCACGCCTCCTGTCTTCAGGGCAGAAACAGCAGAGGGGGGTGAAGAGGATCGCGGGTGGCCAGTGGACTGGGTTGGACCCAGATGGCCACACCGGGCACTTAGGGCCTGGGCTGTAGCCCCCCGTGCCCCCTCCCCCCAACACCAGTCTAGCTAGCGGTTACCCTCAAGGCAGAGGATCTGGTGGAGGGAAATGAGGAGGGTTCTAGGAGCCGGTCCCCCTAAACAACTGGGGAATGGCCTTGGCAGAGAAAGTGTTACTGGGCTGCCATGTCTAGGCTTTCCAGTAAGTGGAATGACTGCCCCCGGAGGGGCCGGGGGGCCAGGCTGCTGACCACACAGGGAGAAGCTGTTCCGGGAGGAACAGTGGGGAGGGCGGCCCGGCGGCTGGGCAGTGGGCTCTGCAGGCCGGGGCGCTCTGCTGGGAGGCGGCAGGGAGGCAGGGAGGGAGAGGACGCCAGAGGAGGAAGGGTCATGCAAGCGGGGGAGGGGAGGCGTTAACCTCCACTAACGAAGCTCTGGGACAAGAGGGAAAAATCTACAGAAAGCAACCACAGAAGGTGAATGATCTCAGAAAGGACTCGACGCGGCAGAACTGGGATCAGAAAGCCACGATCTAAAGAATTTTAAGGAAATCGCCAGCAAGGAGCGATCCTAAAAGGCCCAGGAAAGAACAGAAATCCGCGTGCCACACTTGAAACTCTGGAAACCAGGACAGTGACATTCTGTTCTCAGAGCACCACAGAAAAGTTTCTGCAACTCGAAACGTGTGTGCTGTTCAAGTGTCTGAGAGACAAAGCCAGAGTTACTCCTGGGGGCTGGCCTCGGAAGCAGAGCTGAAATCACGCCCCGAGGACGGGGACTGGGATGCAGACACCCCCCAGCAGGGAGAGCAAGAAACAGCAGGTACCGTGACATGTCCCCGCGTCCCCTAGTGGCAGAGAGAAGCAAGCATTCACGGTGACCGACAGCAGAGGCGCGGGAGCAGGGGTGGGGAGAGCGTGCTGGGTCCCTCCCTGCCGGGAGGGATGTGGACAGACCAGGGACGCGGGCGAGATGAGCACCCCTGGGGGCATTCGCCTCCCAGTAGGACAGGCACACTCCCTGCGGAATGCTGGGGGCCTGGGGGGCGTGTCCTCGTTCCGGTGGAAGGCGGGGAAGGAGCAAGGACAAGCGGGGTAAGAAAGTAGATTCGCAAAGCCCGGACCTGGGGACAAGGGACGATCAGAACCCAGGTCCCAGGGTGGTCTTAGACCCTGCTCGACGTTATTTTAATGGTGAAAGACGCCGCTGGAAGGCTGGACGTAGACGCCTACGAAGTAAATGAAAAGAAAGGTGGCTACGAGCTTTAATGCTTCGGGGTGAAATGCATCCTACGTGGAGGTGTGGGAGTCCTCGTGCAGACGTAAGCCCGGGATGGAGGAGGCTCGGATTCCCAGGACTGACGCTGGAGAAGTTGGAAAGAAGCTGCCAGCTGGTGATTTTAATGTGTTCTTAAAAAAACCAATAAATAGGTCAAGCAAACGGGATATAGGCAATGATAAAAGTCTAGTAAGCTTTAACACACGTGGTGTATGTTTACCCTCACATTCATACGTCCATCCTATTCTGTACACAGAATTCACATCTGTGTATATAAACTTCACAAATGGAGAACGATGGTGCGCTCAACAAAGCCAAAATTCCTTTGAAGATGAGTAAGGAAGAAAGGAACTAGCAAGATCAACGGCTTTTTTAAACAGAGAAAACACAGGAGGAGGAATGAACGCAGACATGACAGAGAGTAAGACATAAAAATATTAAGAGTGACCATGTACAAGGAACTTGAAAATTTTTTTAAAAATGGTAAGTTTTGAGGGAAAATATGAAATGCCAGGATTGGTGTTGGTAGAAATAATAATAATTAAAAAAAACTTGAATAAACCAACAGTAAGTAAACGCAAATAAGAACGGGAGCCCGTCACGGCCCCCCCGAGCCCCGGGAGTGCCCGAGACGCCGGCCGGTGTGGGTGGTGGTGCCACAGTTTCCACACACGGTGAATTGTTACCAAATCTCTAAAAAGAAGAAAAGCAGCTCACCTCATTTTGTGAGGCCAGTATAAGCCGGTTCTAAACCCAGGTGAGGGCGATACAAGGAGAGATTACGGACTGGGTAGGCATGTGCAGAAATCCTCATCCTAGATATTAGCTACTCAAATATATATATATATTAAAGATTTATTTATTTGAGAGAGAGGGAGCACATGCGAGCAGGAGGGACGGAGGGAGAGGAGAATCTTCAAGCAGATTCCCCGCTGAGCACAGAGCCCGACTCGGGGCTCGATCTCGTGACCCCGAGATCACAACCTGAGCCAGAATCAAGAGTCGGATGCTTAGCCACCCAGGCGCCCTGCCACTCAAAAATATTTTAAAAATACTATTAACTTGATCCAATGGGGATTGCACTCGACTAAAATGCCCGGACAATCTAACATCACAAGATGCGTTGACGTATTTGAGGAGATGAGAAATCGGATGATGGTCTGATGGAAGCAGAAAGAGCATTCTGTAGAATTTGGCATCTCTTTGGGATATAAATTCTTGGAAGATGGGGTGGGGACAGACAGGAGCTTTGTCGACCAGGGTCATGCGCCAAGAATCTCTTGCAAGTGCAGAAATCGGGCTCAAGTCTGTGAGCGAAGGCGCGCGGGCTGGCCGCGGCCGCCCAGTGCCTCCCCCTGCACGCCCCCCCCCCCCGGGGTCCGGCTGTCTCCTCCCTGCGCTGTCCATCTTCCTGGCTCTGACCTGGGAGCCCCCAGCTCTGTCCTCTGGGGAAAACACGGTCTGGGAGGTGGGGCTCCGCTCACTCCGTGCTGGACCCCCCCGGATGGACAGGGCCTGGGTCGGGCCCCGTAAACGCGGCGGAAGGAGCGGACAGCTTCCCTGGGAGGGAGACGGGATGCCAGCATGTCTCCTCACCCCCCGCCCCCCAGCAGAGCTCCCCAGGCCCTACTGGGTGAGAGCTAGAAACTAGGATGTGGAGCTGTGGGGAAGAGAGAACCTGCTCCGGGGCCTCGGGGCAGGACCTGGGACACAGAAGGGCCCGCAGACAAATGAGCACGACTAGGGATCAGCAGAGCGGAAAGCACGGCCATCCTGTGAAGCGTGTAGAACCTATGAAGGTCGATAGAGCTTCAGCAGAGGCTGTGACCCACCGGAAAACAGCCCCAGGTAGGACATCCTTCAACTCAGCAAGACCCATCCGCACCTGCGGGTTTATCTGGCAAAAGGATGCACGAAGCCCCGGACCACATTAGGAGCCCTGCGAGGGGCGGAGGGCCCCGATCCGGTGTGAGCCCGGGCCAAGAGCGCCCCCTGAGGGCCTGACAGGTGACAGCTGGGGGGAGGGGGCTGAGGTGTCTAACAGGGGCCGGGGGCGATCTCGGGACAGGTGGCATAACCAAGGGTGACGATGAAGCGTGCGGGGTTCACGGACACCCCGGGCCCACGAAGATCTGGAGGGAGGCGCTGACTTGCACGCCTAAGAGGCAAGAGTCAGGGAGTTCGGGGGCTCTCGGCGTGGCGTGGCGTGGGGAGCCCCAGGCACTGCTGGGGTGCCACCATGGACACCTGGCAGCGCTAGATGTCTTGAGGGCTGTGGGCCCGCCAGCCCCCGGGGCCCTCAAGGGAAGTGGGTCCTCCCTGCAGAAAGGCTCCAGAATGTTCTGGAGTGGTTCCAACAGCAAGTGGGTGGGCTGAGACACCTTGGGGTCTGTCCCCACTGGGCCCCACTGGGCCCCACTGGGATTGCCTGACACCCTAGGAAGCCCCGTGGCCCCCCACCCCACAGTGGGCAGGGGCTCTTGGGGCCTGTTTGCAGCCTGCAGCAAGGGGGCTGCACGGCTGGGAGGGGGATGAAGGGGGTGGAGGGGATCCTTTAAGGCCCTAAGGCCAGCTCTGCTGGAGGCCAAGTCAGACCAGCCTCGGCCTGGGAAGGGCCAGGGTCCAGGCTGGCCTGCTCTGCCCCCAGTAAGGGACCCCAGGCTGAGCAGACGCCCCTCAGGGGGTCTCGAGTGGGCACTGGGAAGCCCCGGCCTTCCTCTCTCCCCCGCCCACCGGCCTGGGCCCCTCCCGACCGAAGCTGCCGGGCCCTGTGCTTCCTGATCCCTGACAGGACAGGGGCGTCCGTCCTGAGCTGGACGCTCGGGCCCTCCCGGGGTGCACCCGGCGCCCCCAGCACCCCGGGTGATCCCTGCCCCCACCCGGCCGGCTGAGCGTGCTTCCTGCTTGCCCGGGGTAGGGGCGGCTACAGGGGGCTTCGGCCGCTCTGCAGACCGAGGAGGACCCCGGGCTGTGTCCTGGCGACGGGTCCGGACGCGAAGGGCGTGGGGCCCGGGGCTCCAAACCGTCGCTGCTCCCTTCACTGAACGTGTCCCTGGCAGAGGATGGGCTGTAGAGCGGGGGTCCGCGGGGACAGCAAGCAGGGGCGCTCCGCCCCCGCCCCCACAGATGCGCACGCGCGCGTGCCCGGTCCTGGCTGCCCCCTCGCCCCCACCCGCTCTGGGGAAAGAGCTGGGAAGTCACCCACCGCGCGGGCGGGAGAGTCGCGGAGGCCCCGCCGGACCGGAAGTGGGAGGGGCTACCGGGGCCCCGCCCCGCCGCGGTCCCTGAGCCCCGTCCCATCCCCCATCACGCAGAGTCCCCGCCCAGGGCGGCCCGCGCGGCCTGGGCTCTGACCGCGGCTTGGCCCTCCCGGCTGCCCGAGGCCGTGGACGTCGCCGCGGTCAGTGGGGAGGCGCTGCCGCCCCTCCTGGGGCTGAACTCCTTCCCTTCCCTGATTACGCAGGCGGGGCTCAGGGCGGCGCCTCCTCCGCACTCGCCCTGCAACCGGCTCAGTCCGCTCCCCGGGCTCCCCGAGGCCCCGGCGGGGCACAGGGCCTGCGGCCCAATCACCCACTTCCGGCGAGACTCCTGGCTTTCGGACCCGGCGGATTCTCCTAGTGCCGGGAGCCCCCACCCCAGAGACAGCACTGCCCAGGCCGAGTGGGGCACTGGACCCGGGCAGACGAATCGCGGGGTTGGCAGGACAGGACCCAGCCTTCCCGCCTGGCCCAGCAGCCCAGAGCCCAGGCCAGCCTGCCCTCCCTACCTGCACGCAGGGCCTGGGGGAGCAGATGGACTGTGAGGGGGTGGGGGGTGGGGGGACATACAGCAGGGTCCCCGGACCTACTGGCCAGGCTGAGCCCTGCAAGGGAGCATGTGGGGATGGGGGTCAGGAGTCACTGGCCTTGCCCACCACGCTTCATGCGGACGGTCAGGCCAAGGCCACAGGGATGACCATGAACAAGGGGTCCACACAAGGCCCCAGGACCCAACACAGGCACCCAGACACCGGGAGCCAGGCCCGGTCCATGGTGCCTTGGGCCTTTTGCAGGGACTCCTCTGGCCTTCTCCAGGGCACAGATCCCCGTGGAGATCCAGGTGTTAAATACTTTAATGTCTATGAAAACCTCGGCATCTCAGCACTGGCCCCGCAGGGTCACCTCCCCCCAGTGGGACCTCCTCTCCGAAAGTGGGGCCGCCTGGACGCCCAGGCCCTCTGTCCCGCAG
>CM052900.1:164161299-164181765 GCA_028534135.1 Potos flavus | reverse complement strand
CCCCCCCGCTCGCCCCCCCGCCCCGGCTCACCCTCACACCCGCAGCCGTCGGTGCTGAGCCGGTAGCCAGCGTAGCAGCCGCACTCGTACCCGCCGGGGCTGTTGGTACAGGCCTGCTGGCAGCACGGGGAGGCTGCACAGTCGTCCACGTCTGGGGGCACACACCAGGGCCGTGGCACCTGTCCACGTGCGTGCCCTCCCACGCCCAACACACGGGCCCCACACGCACTCCCACGCACCCACGCACGGCCCTGGCCCCAGGGACACAGGGGACACACGCCACGGCCCCGGGGCCGCCCCGCCAGCTGTGGGGGCTAGACTGGGGGCTGCAGGGTGCTGGGGAGTCCATCTCGCAGCAGGGCCCCCCCGAAGAAAGGACCCGCACACCCCACAGAGTTCCAGGTGCCACGCCCAGCCATCGGGGCATGTAACCAAGCGACTGGGGGGGAGCCCCGATGGGGCGGCGGGCTGTGGGGGCCGGGTGCTCAGCAGGGCCCACCCTCGGCCCAGCCCCCGGCCCCGGGCAGAGCCAGTAGCACGGGCAGGGGACCCAGCGGGAGCCGCGGAGTCACGGGATCAAGCCGAGACGCAGCCCGGGGTGGGGGGCCGTGGACAGGACACCGCCGCGCACCGATGCACGTCTTCTGGTCCTCGTCCAGCCCGTAACCCCGCGGGCAGGTGCACAGGGGTCCCGTGCTGCTGTGGCTGCAGCCGTGCGAGCAGCCCCCGTTGTTCGCCTCACAGCTGTTCACGATCTCCATCTCGATACCTGCCGTGAGAGCGGCCAGCAGGGACGTGGGAGGGGGTCCGGAGGACCCCTCCCACGGTCCCCCTGACCCCGGCAGCCAGCCTGCAGCCCCCAGGCCCATCCTATGGGGAAATGGGCGGCACCCAGCTCCTGGGCTGGGCGGGCTCTGGGGGGACCCCCCGCCCCCCACCCACACCCCCACCAGCCCCGGGCCCACCTCGGCCCCCACACCAGCCCTGCCCCTAGGTGACGGGAGAGCTCCGCCCCTTGGCCCAGCCACAGCACGCCAGTGCCCGTGGGGCCCGGGGACCTGTGTCGCTGCTCCCAGGTCCCTCCACACCCCGGGGTACCCGTGCCCGCTCGCTGTCCACTCACGGTAGCACTGGCGGCCGTCAGCGCCCAGCTCGTAGCCGGCGTGGCAGACGCACGAGAAGGACCCCCGGGTATTGAGGCAGCCGTGGGCACACTGGGCCTGCCCTGTGGCGCATTCGTCCACATCTGCACGGGACAGATGGAGGCGGTGGCTCTCGAGGCGGAGGACTCCGGGCGGTGCGCCCCCGGCAGGGGGCCTCAGGGTGGAGGGGTCCCCCTGGGGGTCAGGGCTCAGACCCAGGGCTCTCTCCCCACTTCCTGTCCCAAGACGCCCACCGGAGCATCAGCGTTCTCATCAACGCCCCCGGGGGGCAGAACCACGCTCCTTCTCAGGGCGAGGAGGGTACGGTCTGGACCAGCAGCATCGGGCAGGGGGGTCCGTCTCTGAGCCCACCTCCCCCGGCTGTGCCACCCCAGTCACCAAGCCACGTCTCAGGCCGGCCCCAGGAGGGGCCTTTCCATGGCCTGCCTGTAGGGGCCCGTGGACACCAGGTGCCATCGTCAGCCTCCCCGCCCACAGCACTGCCCATGAGTGTCCGGTCCCCAACACTGCTTTTGGTCCCCCCTGAGATCCCTTGAGATGAAGCCGACCCTCGGCCCCGTCTCCTGCTGAGCCCGCCGCAGCCCCCAGCATCCACGGCACCTAAAACGCTCCTCCCCGGTGTCGGTGCCGAGGGAGCCACACCCTGCAGTGCCGCCTCTCGGACCCCCACCTGGACGCCTGGGGAAACGGCCACCGCCTGCCCTGGACGCGCCCCAACAGGGACGGGGGTCACGCAAGACCCCTCCCCAGAGCCGCATGTACAGGGAGGGAGGGGCCCCCCAAACTCCTCTGACGGGGTAGCACACGGCAGGCCGCGCGACTCGCGTCCCCGAAGCCGAGGATGAGCGAGCGCCTTCTAGGAAGCAGTGCCCAGCTGGGATCTGGGACGCGTGCGAACAAACAACCCGTAGAAACATCCAGAAGCCGGCCGCAGAGGGAGCTCCGGGGCTCCAGTGATCCTCCCTGCCTTCTCTCTGCGGCCTCCTTCGCTTCCCTGCCGACCGCGGACCACGAAGCTAATACAAGAACCACGGAGAAGCCGCCTGGGGTCTCCCGCTTGCTTCTGCCGAAATGGGACTCGGGCTCCCCGACTGCGTCCCCGTCCCCTCCCCGCCCCCCGCCCAAGGTGGAGTGCAGCGGCCAGTGGGGCCCGGGCCCCCCACAGCCGGCCCCAGGGTGGGACGGGGCACAGGCAGGGGCACCTCACCTTCACAGGACCTGCGGTCGGCCGCCAGCAGGAAGCCTGCGCGGCACTCACAGTGGGCGAGGCCGCGGCGCGCCTGGCACGTGTGCGAGCAGCCGCCGTTCCGCTCCGCGCACGGGTCCCTCCCTGCAGTCACAGGCCCAGAGGGAAGGTGGGGGGCTCCGGCGGATCCGGGGGGCCCGGGCGTCTCCTGAGTCCCCCCCCAGTGCTCTCGTCCCTGGGGGCTCCAGTCTAACGGGCTCGGCGGGGGTCCCCCCTCCGCGACACGGAACCCCCAAGACACCCCACGCCCTCCTGAGCCTCCTCCTACTCTGGCCAAGGTGCCCTGCGGCCCCCCAGCCCTGCGACCCCAGGCCACTCTGCCCCACCGCTCAGCCCCTCAGGCCGACCCTCACTCCCAGCCTGGGACCCCAAGACCGGGTGTGCAGGGGGTACTCCCAGTACTTGCCCCCTCCCAGCACGGCCCCCTACTTGCACATCTTGCAGACCCCGAGCTGCCCCACCATCTCCTCCCTCCGTGACAGGCAGCCCCGGGACCCCAGGGCAAGATGCCAGGTGAGACCCCGCCTGCGTCTCCCCTCCGAGGGCCGGGCCTGGGTCCCTCAGGCCCACGCGAAGCCCAGGGCGGGTGTGAGAACTGAGAACCATGTGGGATGCCCTTCCGTGCCCCATCCCCCATGCGCCCCATCCCGGGCTCCCTGCCCCCAGCAGATGCGTGATCCCAGAGCACAGCCTAAGGGGCCTCCCCCCACACCCACCGGAAGCCGGCCGGTGCCCCCCCACCTCGGGGCAGCCGAGGGGCCCTGCCTCCCCCAAGTCCCGCTTCCGGCCCCAGCGGCCAAGCAGGGAGGTGAGCCCAGCATCTGTGCTGGCAGCTGCCCTGGGCTCGGGCTCCAGGGACCCCAGTGGGTGTGTGGGCATGGGGAGCAGGGGCGTCCCGGCGGGAGTCCCACCCCAGCGCCCGTCCCACACTCACGGACACAGCGCTTTCCATCCTCCTGGAGCTGGAACTCAGGGCGGCACTGGCAGCGGTGCCGGGTCACCGTGAGCTGGACGCACTCGTGCTGGCAGCCCCCGTTCCCCACGGCACAGGAGTTTATGGCTGGGGACACAGACAGGAGCGGTGGACACAGCCCAGGGGGATGACCCAGCCGGGGGGCCTACCCTCACGGGGCTCAGACCACCTCCTGCGGAAACCCTCCAGGACCCTCTGCGCCCCTCTCCTTTCTGTCTCTGTCCCAGAAGCAGGACTTGGAGAGGGGACACTGTTCCTACAGGGCTCATGGGCCTGGCTTTGCTGCTCGGGCCACACGCACGGCACACAGACCATGATCCGCTTCCGGACTCTCGTGCCCAGCCTGCCTGAGGACTGCGTGTAGACAGGCCCTCCAGGGCCACCCGGTATCACTCAGCATGGAGTGCAACACACAGGGCCCCGCTGAGAGTCAGCACGTCCAGGCCCAGAGGCCAAGCAGCCTGGGGGGCTCCCGGAGGAGGCGGCAGGCCAGCTGTGGGCGGTGGGGGCTCGGACACTTCCCTCTCCCGCGGGGCCAGGGCAGGCATGGGTGTGGGGCTGCCACAGAGGGCAGCGGTTTCTGTGGGAGCAGGAGCGACAGGCCTCACGGCGCCGAGGGGCGGCCACCAGGCGTGGGGCCTCGGGGCTGAGGACGCCGGGACCACGCGGGTGCTCGAAGGAGTGCCCTTCAAGGCAAGCAGGTTTGGAAAATCCAGAACACAGCCCTCGGGAGAGTACCCGGTTTCCTCATGCGAGGAGGCATAGGATTGGGGAGCCCTTGCCGAGGGTCCCAGCCCTGGGGGGGTGCGCCCAGGGAGGGCACGAGGGTGGGAGTGATGGCTGTGTCCCCTGGCTGCACCTGGGCCGTGCACAGCGGAGCGGCGGAGACGCGAGGCCTGGGCCCAAGCAAGGCCGGCACGACGGCCATCGTCGGCTGTCCCCCAGCTGCGAAGCCCCTTCCCCTCCCAGCCACCCCTGAGTCTGCGCTGACATGCTCCATTTCAGCCGCCGCCATCACTCAGATGTCTCCAAGCATGAGCTAAGCCCCCCCAGTCCTGGGGCTGTTTGGGTTCACGACTCCAACAACATCCCGGCTCGAGACTCATAATGGGGACCAGCGCCCCTGACAGAGTGGGACAGGCACACAGAGACAGGGTCGTGGAGCCCAGGGCAGGGGGGCCGGCGGGACAGGGAGGAGGACCCAGGGAGCTGTGGCAGGGATGGCCAGGAACCCTCCTGCCAGGCTGAGCCCCGAGTCGGGCCCAGGGACGATGAGGCACAGGGCCCAGTGCAGCGCGCAGGGGAGAAATTACTGGCGGGAGGGGACTGGGGGGCCAGCAGAGGGAGCCCAGGCTCCCATCCCCTGCCGCTCTGCCGAACGTGTCCTAACCCTCCCAGATACTCCCAAGCTGTGTGCATGAGGGAGTCAAGCCCAGTGTCATTCTGCACACCCTGGACCACAGGTCTCTGGAAAGCTCGGTGACGCGGATTTCTCCCTGGCACTGGGCTGTGCAGCTCGGGGAGGGGCCGGCTTTGGCGTTCCCAGTGCCCAGAGCTGGTGGGGAAGGTTCCAGGCCCCTCAGGTCACTTCAAAATCCGGCCGTGGAATCCACATCTCAGCCTGGGCACACCTGCAAATCAGGACCCCGCTTGGACCCGAAGCAAAGCTGAGAGCCTGGCAAAAACCGGGAGATTCGGGGTATTTCTGTCCCTCCAAAATTCATAGGCGTACCCCTAAAACTGAACCCACAATGTGACTGAATTTGGAGGCAGAGCTTTCGTGGAGAAACTTAAGGTTTTATGAGTCATAAAGATGCGGCCGTGATCCAACAGAATTTGTGTCCTTATAAGAAGAGACATGAGATCTCTGTCTCTCTGCGTCTCTCCCTCCACCGCAGGAGGCCACGGGGAGAAGGGCCGCCAGGAAGGGGGCCCCCCACCAGGAACCCCGCCGGCGGGCACCGTGATCTGGAACTTCCCGCCTCCAGAGCTGCGAGAGAATAAATTTCTGCTCTTCAAGCCGCAGGACCCGTTACAGGGGCCTGAGCTGATAGACCCTCCCTCCCGGGTTTGCAAATTCCAGGACCCCCGGTTCAGCCCAAGACGCACGCGGCTTCTAGGAGCTGGGCTGCAAGCCCGCCTTCTGCCAGCAGGGGCCGCCACCGCCCAGGGGCCGCGGGCGAGGCGCCCACTCACAAAGGCCCTGGGGCCCCACCTGAGCTGGAGACAGGGACGTCCCCGGGCAGAGGGCCCCGGCTCTGCCCGTGCCCCCAGTGCGTGCACTCTGTGCGTGCAGGCACGGGGCAGCCCGGAGACCTGGGCACGGACTCGGAGCTGGAGCCCAGCCCCGGGCACATCCCGAGTACCGCGGTGGTGGGGCGGCAGGTGGGGCGGTGGCCGGCCACCCGCGGGAGGGCAGCGCTGTGAGCAGCACGCCGAGCCCGCCAGCCGGCTCTGCGGCAGCCTCCACACCCGGCCCCGTGGTTTCTGGGTGGGCTCGGGCGGGGGCTCTGGTTCCCGCTGCCTTCACGGGGTTTGGTAATTACTGCCCTCGGACTGGCTTGGCTTCCAGATCCCAAGAGCCTCCCACCACGTGTGGTCAAGAGGCCACCCACACGGTCTTTCCTTCTGCAAAGCTCTCTCTTGGGGACATGGCCAGCATGGCAGGGCAGAAGGGGAAACTCACTTGGGCTCTGCCCGCCTCACCCCTCCAGGCACGGGCAGCCTGCTCCCCGGCCTTGTGGTGCTGTCCTGCCCCACCCCCGGCTGGGGCTCCCGGACTGCAGGCGGCGGCCCTCACCCACGTGCCAGGGGCTGGGCCGGCCTCATCACAGACCACACAGCCACCGGCCACCACCACTCCGGAGTCCGAGCCAGCGAGAGACAGCCACGACAGGGGCCCCACACCTCCCACCTCGGGGAAAAGAAAAAGCGTGAACCACAGGCTGTGCCCACAGCCCACCCCTGGCTCCAACCCTCCGCGCCGCATGGCCCGGCTGCCCTTGCTTCCCCGCTGGCTGTCCGCGTCCAGCCCGGGCTCTGGGACCACTGCCCCTGGCTTCCCGGGTTGCAGCATGACCATCCCATCACCCTGGGCGCTGGCAGGCCGCACTGCTGGGCTCCTGGGCCTGGGCAAAGCTGCGACCACCCAGCGGCATCTCAGGGGCGGGGCCGCCCTTCCAACCGCCCCGTCCAGACTCATGGGCCCCTCGGGGCTGGGAGAGCATACTGCTTTCTTGCAGCGGCAGGCTGTCTCGGGGCTTGGGGACACTGGAGAGCCTTCTCAGCCTTGCAGGGGGATGGGGCTGGAGACAAGCCTGGAGATGTCTACCTTCTCGCTGCCTGAGGCCTCCAGCGGGGCCCGCCGGCCTCCTCGCCTCCCCGGGGACTCCCCTCGCTGCCCCCGCCCTGGGAGACCCCCCCCCCCCCCCCCCCCCCCCCCCCCCCCCCGCCTGGCGGGGAAAGAGACTGCCGGAGGCCCAGGGAAAGGCAGGGCTGGGGAGCCCCTCCCTCATGCCGCGGGCACCACAGGGCCCATGGGACTCCTAGGGGAGGGAACCAGGACATCCAATTACTGGTGAAGGGGGGTGGGGAGTGCATGCTGCCAGCAGAATGGGGGGGGGGGGGTGAGTCCAAAAGGCCACAGGGGCAGAGGCCAAGGGGAGGGGGAGGATGGAGAGCCCACCTCTTCCAAGTGGTTGGCTCAGGGCACCACGCGGGACCCTCTACTCGAGGGTGGTATCGTGGTCCCTCACGGAGACCCCACGGAGTCCTGCTTGCCCCAGGGGACGTGGCGAAGCATCCGTGTCCAAGAGCCAGAAGGGACCACGCAACAGGTGTCCTGCTGGCTCAGGGCGCCTGGCGGCCCAGAGGAGCTGGGCTTCCCAGTCCCGAGTGTCAAGGCGCCCAGCGGCGGCTCTCCAGGCTCTACAGCCGGGCTCCCCGCAAGGTGTCACGGAAAAGCAAGAATGCCCTCCCTCATGCGTCCCCCGACCACAGCACTCGCGGGCCCCAAGCCCCAGGTCGGGAAAGGAAAGAGGCCGGCCCCGTGACCCGAGGGTGACAAGCAGGGCAGACTGACGCTGGGCCCTGCTCCTCCCCCCGGCCCCCCCCCCCCCAGGCTGGGGGACACACCCGCGAAGGCTCCCGGCCATGGAGAGCCCCACGATGCCAGACGCCCAGATGCCGGGCTACGTCCCCTTCTCTGGGGCCCAGGCTAAGCGGGTGGTGCTCTGGGGCCTCGGGCTGATGGCAAAATCCTTCTCGCAAATTCTCCTTTTGAAGAATGGAAACCTTTTTGTGTTTTATTTCCATCAGATCTTCTGCAAAGGAGAGATGGAGGAAAAGCTGTGCGCTTCCTGTCCTCGCCCTGCCTCGGAGGCAAGTTCCACAGCGTTTCAAGGCCGCCCTTGTGTGTTTCAAGGCCCCCTCTCAAGTGTGCCTTTGAGGACTTCCGACATCTCTCAGGGCCCCGTGACAGGGCATCACAGGAATGATGGTCATACTGTGGGGGGCTCCTTCTCCACCCTAACCTCCAGCATCTCGGTAATTCCTACTGCCAGCTGCTGGCCGGGAGCGGGCGCCTGGGGCTGTTTCCCGCCAGCCTGCAAAGTCCCAGGGGAGCTCCCAGCACCCCTCCCCCAGAAGAGGATCCCGGCAGGCCCCAGGGGAGGGGTTCCAGAGCAGCTGTATTCCAGCTGTGCAGCCGGCCCCACAGCTGTGGGGGGTGGGGGGGATTCCTGTCCTAATTCCTCCCACGAGCATCTGCTGCAGCCCCAGGGTGGTCTGAGCCCCGAGGGCGCCCTGGAAACCTCGGACAAGGCCCAGCTCCCCGCCGTGTCCTGTACTCTGGGAGTCCCCGCGGGGAGGGGGACAGGGCCCCACAGCTCTCAGTGCCAGGAAGTCCAGCTCCCCCCCACTCAGAGCCCGCGGAGGGTGCAGCAAGGCCCTCCACCAGGCCCCCACCTGGAAGCCGCTCGTCCCCGATCCGAGATGCTTGCCCACCGCCGCCTACCCACCCAAGGCTGCCGCCGCGGCTGCGCGGGTCCCCCAGCCGCCAAACCCGGTGCGTTAGCAAGAAGGGCGAACACCTCCCACTCCCACACTGAGAGCCCTGTCCACTCTGGAAGCTTCTCAGCGAGGCCCCGGCCCCTCCAGGAAAGGCAGCTCCCAGTGGGTCAAGCCTGACAAACCCGCCCCCAACTCCAGATCCCCCGGGGGACACGGGCACCGGCCCGCACCCTGGCAAGCCATCAGCTCCCGGGAGTCCCTGGTACAGAGAAGCCACCAAAAAAAGCCAGGCGTGTGTAGGTAAGCAGAGCACCTGCATTTCCTGCTGGGAGTTACCGGAGAGAAAGAGAGAGAGAGAGAGAGAGGCCCAACACCAGCATCGAGGAAACCACTCCCAGCAACAGGGAACAGCCAGGAGGTGGGCACCGGCACCGAGAGAGCCGGAGGCCGCCGGGGGCCGCCTGGGTGCACGGCGGTGGGGGTGCCAGGCCGGGGGGCCGTGAGGTCCCAGCAGCCTCCTGCCAGGAGCCCTGGCAGCAGACCCCGAAGAGACCTTGAGATAAGCCAATGCCACAAATCGAGACTTCTGGAGCCCGGATCACACGCAGCGAAGCCTCCGGGGAGAGCTCCGGCGCAGCAAGGGGGTGGGCTGGGGGCCGGGGCACAGCCAGCAGCTTAAGGCCACCCTCAGAGGCCACAGCCTGTCCCTCCGTGGCCAGGAAGGCGCCCCTCCCTTCGCCTGCTGTTTGCCGATCACCAGCGGGCCTTCCTGCCGTCCGGCCCCTCAGGGAAGGCGTCGCCAGCAGATGGGGAGACTAGAGAGCCGGGGGGGCGGGGGGGGGCGGGGAACTTGTGTCGCAGCCCCAGGCCCCTCGCAGGGGAGCCCGCAGCGGGGAGGGGGCAGTGGGCACCCCCCAGGCTCAGCCCAGCCCCCCATGGCTCAGCCCCCAGGGACACCCTTCTCCGGGATGTCCAGGGGGTCTGGGGGAACCAGCGGGCTCCCCTAGCCCCTGGCTGGGGGCCGCGACCCTGGTCGGATTTGCCTGGAATCACATTACAACACTTCCCACATCTGTTTCCACTTCCCGACCCGGACAAATGGCGGCGCCCAGACATGTGAGCGTGTGTGTGCCCGGAGGGCCCCCCGGGGGCTGGCGGGCCGCCCTGCCACATCGCAGCACAGCGTGCAGGAATGAGGCCACTCAGAGCCTGCCGGGCCTACTCCGCGTCTCCAGGCTGGAAACAAGGGGTGTCCCGCCCCAGCCCCCCCAAGAACGACCACCACACGGCCCTCCAGACGCCACAGCCCCGTGCCCTGGGCCCCTGCGTCCAGAGCCAGCCAGGAGAGGGGCAAGGGGGAGGAGTGAGCACTGAGTGCTCAGCACCAGACCCCGGCCTGCAGCCCCTCCACCCTCCACCTCAGCGGGCGCCCGGCACCACCCCCTCGCCCCGGTAGCCCTCCATGATTGCAGGGACAGCAGGCTGGGGGCAAGGCACCTCCACCAAGTCTACGCCCCATGGGAAAAGGCCCTGCAGAGGAAGCGAGGGTCGGGGTCCTGCTTCTCAGCTCCCTCTTCCCCACCTGCCACAGCCCAACCCCCTACGCTTCCCGAGGCTGGGGTGGGGGGGACCTGGGCCCAGGAACCCCAGCTCTGCAAGCCAAGAGTGGCCTCATGCTGGCCCTGCCCCTCCCCTCACCGGTCTCCCCTGCCACCCAGTCAGCACCCAAGTCACCCCCGAGTTTGGTCCCTGGGGCCTGGGACCCGGCTGACCCACCACCCCGGCTTCGGCTGAAGAGTCCTCTACAGCGCGGTGGCCCGGGGCCCGGGCGGGGGCAGCAGGCACTTACCCAAGCAGGTCCTGCCGTCCGTGTGGAGCCGGAATCCGGGCTTGCACTCGCAGAGGTAGGAGCCTGGTGTGTTCACACATCGGTGCTGGCAGCCGCCGTTGTGCACTTGGCACTCGTCCACATCTGGACAGGGACACGGGGCCGAGGGTGAGCCTCCCCAGGGACCCCGATCCGGGAGCCCTCACGGAGGACGCGGGGCCCCGAGCCCAGGCTTGCTGGAGCAGCGTGGGGAGGAGGCAGGGCCCGTCCCTCCCACTGGCCAACCTGCTCAGTGAGGAGGGGGAGGCCGCCACCTCGGGGTGGCCAGACACAGGGAGCCCCGGGGGTCACACGCCACGCAGGTAGCCGTGGTCTGGACAAGGCGCAGGCTGCAGAGGGCGCCGGGCTGAGGTCGGGGAGGCCCAGCTCTTCACGCCTTTCCAGACTGAGCTTGGAGCTCCTGCTCTTGCCCAAAGGTCCAAACCCAGAAATACCGTCAGGACAGTGCCAGCCATTTCTCTGGGACCCGCGAGCCCAAAAGGAAAAAGCAGCGACTCATGAAAGGCCCTTGCCCAGGCTCTGGCAGGGGGAGGGGAGGGTTGAACAGCGTCTCCCCAAATTCACATCCACCCAGAGCCTCGGGATGCGACCTTCATGTGCAGGTGTAATTAGTTACCCATGCTGGATAAAGGGGGGGCCCTAAGTCCGGCAACGGGCGTCCTCGTAGGAGACACACAGGGCGGCAGGGCTTGGAACGAGGTGGCCACAGCCCAGGAACAAGGGGGGCCCACGGGAGGCCGGAAGGACAGGAGAGGGAAGGGTCCTCCCCTGGGGGTTTCGGAGGGAGATGCTGACACCTCGATGTTGGACTTCCAGCCTCCGAAACGGTCAGGGAATAAACGTCTACTGTCGTGTTTGTCTTGGTCCCAGAAAACTAACACGGGTGATGTCGGCCCGGGTCCCCCGGGGGCCTCCCAACGCCAGGGGGACGAGAGACCACCAGCAATGTCCCCAGGACAGGACCTTGTGGGGGTCCCAGGCACTTCTGGAAGAACATCTCCCGTCCAAGACCACCAGCCACCACGGCAGGACTCGCGCCCGCTGCACCCCAGGCCACAGGGAAGGTGCTGACCGGGGCTGGATAAGGCCACCCCGGGAGCCCAGCTGAGACCTGGAGAGGCCGGACCCTCCCCCGAGCTGGAGGCCCCGCGGGCCCACACCCCAGGAAGGTCACCCCCTCCTGTAGGAACGCAAAGGCAGAAGAAGGAGGGGGCTGCCCTCACCTCTCATTCCTCCCTCCAGACTTCCGTCCAGCAACCCAGGCCCCCGGGGAGGCTGGGCAGCGACGGAGGGGGTCAGGACAGGCCGCTGAGACACCTGTGTGCGCGGCTAATGCCAGGAGGGACACGACTGTCTGGGAGACACGGAGACCCAGGGAGGGAGCCGCCGCAGACACAGGGGGGTCCCGGCACACCAGGCATGGGGCCGCAAGGCCATGCCCGGGCCTCGGGCCACTCCAGACTCCTCAGACGCCAGCCTCCCCGACCACAAAAGCAGGGAGACAGACACACGGACGCTCCACTCCAACATCGACTAGCCACAACCCGACCCTCCGGGTCCCTCCCGTGAAAATGCCCAGCTTCCATCCCCTTAAAGTGCCAGGCGTCTGAGCCCACTTGTGAAGGGTGCCAAAGGTGGGGCACAGGGCGAGGCTCCCCCCGGCCATTCCCCCCGCCCGCCCACCAGCCTGTGCTTCCCCCCACACACACACACACGGGAACCGTGCCACCAGCCCACGCGCTGAGAACGGACCTGGCGTCCCAGAAATGCCACCAAACCAACCCCAGGAGGCCAGGGCCTCTGCTGCACACACAGGCCAGGTCCACTCCGGGGAGACCCCCAGGGCCCCGCCGAGTGCCTCGGAGACAAGCCCGAAGACGCAGGGAGGCTGTCTTGTGCCTGTGGCAGCCTGGAGCTCTCTCAGAATGGAGCCGGGCTCGGGAAGAGGCCTGAAGGCAGAGGTCAAAGGGCCCAAGCAGAGTCCCCTGGAGGGTGGGGGACGGAGGGACCCAGGGCCCTCCTGCGGGAGAGTCAGGTGGGTGGCGAGCAGATGGAAGGGAGGCGCGGGCAGCATCCCCTCCACAGGGGCTCAGAGAGGCGGTAAAGATGCGCCCGCAGGGGGCACAGCCCTGGGCACACAGTAGGTGCACACAGTAGCTTCGGGGAAGACGTGGCAGGTGTACGCTGTCTGGGGGCGTGGACGGCAGCCTCAGGGCCCAGACCAGCCCTGCCAGGCGTCATTCTGGCACGCACGCCGCTGTGCTCCTGACGTGACCCTGGGGCCGGGTGTGCAGGCGGGGTGGGACGCTGGCTCCCGGGAACCCTGCTCTCGGCTGGCAGCTCCACATTCACGCGGGGGGACAGGCTGCTCAGACACCTGTCTGGGGGCCCGCATCCTCCAGCAGCTCCCGGGCAGGTCTGAGCAAGCCGTCCAGGATGCAAGGGGAGCCCCGGACAGCGTCAGCCCCTCGGCCAGCCAGCAGCCCTGTGGGCCACAAGGACACCAAATGCACAGTCTGGGACAAAGCACTCGGGGGGATGCACGGGCGGGAGGCCGCCATCAGCCAGCAGGGCCCCTCCCGCTGGGCTGCCCTGACAGCCGGGGCCTCCCACCCTGGCTCCCACCCACGCCCACGTGATCACTGTTCTTCGGGCCCCCCTGCTGCCCGCACAGGAACATTCAGACTCAAGTGTCCACACCGGTGGACAGAAATCCTCTCCTGTCTGAGACGCACAGGGCCACGTCTGCAAGCCGTCTCCCACGGCAGCCCCCTCGGGAGGGGCTGGCACGCTGATGGCAGCCCCAGGCTCTCCCGTGGCCCCTGGGGCTGCCCGGCCTGGTGATCGGCTACCTGGCCCCGGTGGGGACAGCGTCTGTGAGCCGCGGCCCGGCAGGTGCAAAGATGCTCAGCCACCGCTTCCGGAGCCCCTGTGCACTGTCAGCCCGTGTGGGCATCGGACACAGCAGGCAGCTCAAAGCTGAAGGGCCTGAGGCCTCCCTCTTCACCCCTCTGGGCAAGGGAAGCCTGCGGAAGGGCAGCGGGGCCCGCAGCCACCCGACCTCCTGCCGGGGCCCCTTCACAGAGGAGACCGACCCTCAGGAAGCAAGGCAGGACCCGGGTCCCTAACCCTGCCTGCCTGGCTCCCGAGGCAGCCACGTGGGGGCAGCTGTCCCCCATCAACTCCAACCACCTGCAGCCGTTGACCCTGTGACTGTGGCTGTGACCGTGGCTGTGACCTAAGAACCACAGGCTGAGGAATCTTCAAGGAGGTGGGGTCAGCTGAACAACGGCCCTCCAAAGAGTCCACATCCCAATCCCCGGAGCCTCGCCAGCTAAAGGGACTCTGCAGGATCTCGAGGTGGGCCCACTGTCATCACGGAGCCCTTAAAGATGGGGGCCGGAGGTCAGGGAGAAACAGATGGGAAGACACGGGGCCTCTGGCCAGCGCGGCCTCCCAACTCCCCCAGGGAGGCCCACTGTGCTCTCAGGGGGCCGGACGCCCTCCCCGGGGCCTGTCCTGCGGGCCTGCTCTCTCCAGCCAAGCCAACTTGCCTACACGCGGTGCTTCCGGCCGTGGGACCAGTGCCCTGAGTCACCCCAAATGGCAGGGCCCCAACTAAGCATTGACACCTTAGGTCCTGGAACTACAGAGAAAACATCCCTCTCCCAGACAGCGCAGAGGGGGGCCTGGGTGCCCCCCCCGACCCCAAGCTGAAAGAGAGCTTGAAGGCCCCGAGCCTCCCATGCTGACCCCGTGGAACCAGGGATAAGAGCCCGGAGCACACCCCGTCTGCCCTGTGCAGCCTGAGGCCCAGCCCCCACACGCCCGCACGGGGAGCAGCCAGGGGCCCAGGAGCAGGCGGGCCCAGAGACGGGATCTTTGAAGGAACAGCCAGGCCCGGGGCCCTCAGGAGCGTGCCGGTGCCGCCCCCGGCTGAGCTGTGTGGCTGGGGACTTCAGCGGCCTGCTGGCGGGAACCGCCTCCCACCCCAGCACACGGGGACACATCACCGGGCCGACCCCGGGCTGACTCCCCAGGCCGCGCCTTGGGCAGCCAGTCTCAATGCCGCGGGGAGCCCAAGGAGGCTCCACCAGCTCCCGGGCCAGGGGCTCAGGCCGGGGTCGAGTGAGCAGCCCCTGCAGACAGCCCCCCACCCCCATCAGCGCCTTCCGAAGCCTCGCCCGTGCCTCCCCGGAAACCTGAGCCCTCTGGGACGCCGCCAGGAAGCCCACTCATGTGGTTATCAAGTTCAGAATCCTGCTCTCCCCCAAACATGCCACAGAGTCCTCATGCCCAGAGATGGCACCCCGTCATCCCCGGGCCCTCGTCCCCACCTCTCCGCAAGGCCACGCGGGCCCCAGAGCTGGGCGGGGGCTCCCCAAAGCCCAGCCCCACACAGCCTACGCAGCCTCACGGCACTTACAGCCACCAGCGGTGCGGTGACAGCACTGGCCTGGCTGTGGCTGAGCCACTGAGTGGGAGGAGGGCAGCCCACCTCGCGGGGACCCAGCCTGAAACCCAGCTGGCATGGCCCAGGGGACAGGAGAGCAGGGCCAGTACCTCCAATTAGATGAGGTGCCACACTCAGGGGCCAGGGACAGCCTGGAGGGGAGGGTCCGCCTCCCATTCCTGGGGATGACCGGCCCCAAGCTGTAAGGACCTCCTGCAGGGACGCTGGGCCGGTGGGTACCAGATCTAAAGTGCAGAGAGAGGCAGGACGAACCCGGACAAGGGTGTATCCGCTCTGCATGAGCTGCTGGGGTCCCCGGGGCTCCCCTTGCAGCTCACTGGGGCGGCCACACCCCCAAGGCTTGGGGGAGGTGACGGAAAGGATGGCACCTGCCACATCCCCACGCGACCCCCAAGGGGCCAGGCTCTGGGGACCCTGGAAGGACAGACTCTGCTTAGGGACCCCAGAGGGCTCTCTCTCTTGAGCCTGCCTTCTTTCTTGACCCTCCCCCCAAAGCTGCCAGTGCCGGGCCACCCCCACCGTCCCACAGGCAAATGTAAGGGGCTGCTTCTCTTCCCTCTGGTCAAGAGACCGTTCGGCTGTCAGCCGACCCCGCAGCCAGGCCAGAGGGGGACGGAAGGTCCGATGACTCAGGGAGGAAGGGCCCTGTCCCAGAGGAAGCGGCCGCCAGCGGCACTGCCCGCCCTGCTCCCTGCAGCCTCCGCGCTCTCAGCCGCCTGGGCGCTAGCTTCAAAAAGAGGTGCCAAGGGGGCCCGCGGCGGAGCGTGGCGCGTGCCCCCCACCCCCGCGCAGAGTCCGCCCGGCGCCCACCTGGCCTCCGGTCCCCGGCGCTCACGGAGTAGCCGGCCTGGCCCAGGTGGCACGGGTAGCAGCCCCTCCAGAGGTAGCGGTAGTGCGTGCCCGCGACGCGCGCCAGGCCCCCCAGCAGCCCGAGGCACCAGAGCGCCGCCAGGGCCCCGCGGCCCCGGGACGCTCCCATGGTCGGCGGGGAGCCGCGCGCACCCCAGCGGCCCCGCCGCGCTCTCCGCCCGGCGCCCCGCCCCTCGCCGTTTTGTTCCCGGCTTTCCCCCCGCCCCCCGCAGGTGAAGGCCAAATCCTCGAGGCGGAGGGGCCGCCCCGCCCCGCCCCCGCCGCCCCGCCCCCGCGGGCCGCGCGGGTCCCTTGGCGCACCGCCCCAACCCCGCGCTTTCCGGCGCTCTCGCACCCCGACACGGAGCGCGCGCGCGCACTCAGGCACCCCTCAGCCAGACAAACGAGGACACGTGCACAAACAGACCCGCGTGTGCAAGTACGCACGTGACACACACAGGACCCCTGCACAGACTGCGTGCACAAGGACACGCGCGTTCCCGCACCTGCACGGAAGACACCAAGGCACAAAAGGAGGCCACCCTGGCAATGCTGCCGGGGGCTTCGGAAAGACAAGTGGGCCCGGGGTCTGCCAGGTGTGAGGTGGATTGGGGGCCTGGCACGTGGAGTCCGGCCCACCAAGGTGCACATCTCCGGAGGTAAAGACGCCTGCAGCCCCCAAGCCTGGGGTCCAGCTCCCTGCACTATGGTGTCCTCCACTGGATGGGGGCTGGCACCCAGAGGGAGTCCCTGCACCCTTGCAGCAGGTGGGAGAGGATCAGAGCGAAATGGACTCCCTAGCAAGGGCAGTGGGCCCCAGGTGTCCGGCTACGTTAGCCCCGGAGGCACATCTAACCCCAGACCCCTGAACCCCACTTTGCTCAAGGGCACAGCCTGAGGCTCCAGCTTTGTCCCAAGCAGGCAGCCTCCTACGAACCTAGGCATAGAGGCCTCATGAGCATCTGACCCGCAGCCCCATGCCGGCCCCTGAGGTCTCACCCCTGGGACCTTGCCTAGGCCGGCCCTCCACCTCCCAGTCAACGACTGGGGCCAAGGTCTGCTGGCCGGCACTCTGCCCAGCCTACCCGTGGGCAGGGTCCCCAGAGGCAACCTCAAGCCCGTAGGAGAGAGGCACCACCTCACCTCGCCCAGTCCTGCCTGCAGAACAGAGGCCGGCCCATCCCATTGGCCCCCTGCCTGCCAGGCTCGCAGCGGGGCAGAAACGGGCCTGCCTGGGGCCTGCCTGCCTGCCTGAGGCCTGCCTGCCACGGCCTCCTGGATGAGCCTCTCTCCTGTCCTCCCTCAAGGGCACACCAGCCCTTGAACTCCAGCCTCTTGCCCTGGGAGCTTCCGTAAGTCTCCCTGATGGGCACACTGTCGGATCGCTGTTGGAACGGCGCCTTCCGTGAGCAGTTTCTTACTGCAACGTGAATCTCATTCTCCAACAACTCACAAGCCAGTGCTCACGGGAACCTGAGGGTGCCCCATCCGCGGCCATAGCGAGGCGGCAGGGGGGCCAGGAGGCCGTGGAGACAAGCTGTCTCCCAGGGAGGGGCAGAGGGACACCATCAGGAGCTCTGACTCCGAGATGACCCTCACCGCCAGGCAACAGGGCCTGGGGTCCCCCCTTGGCACCCTTCCGGGGTGAGGGCCCTTCAGGGACCCCGCGAAGCGTCACTAAGTCCCATGCAGACGCCACCCTGACGTCTTTTGGGACCAGAGCGGTGGGAGGAGGAAGAGCCAGGAAGTGGGGGGCAGCGGCCTCGGTCTCCTTGTGCAGCCCCCAAGTCCTGCCCACGCTGACACAGGGCTCTGTCTTGTCCTGTGTCACAGGGGAGGGCCACAAGCCCCCACGGCCACTGAGCACGGGGGCTGTCACTCGTCCTCATAAAACACACCGCTTTCCTGGTATGAAACAGAAGTGCGGTATCGCCTTGATCCTTCTTATATTAATTACGTGTGTAAATAGTTTTATTTGGATACGTGGCATTAAATAAAATAGATTATTAATATCAATGCTCTTGATTTCTTGGGTTTTTTTCAGCGTTGCTTTGGGAGAACTTAAGACTACCTGTGTGGCTCTCCGCGGGGCGGCACTGGTCTCCCCGTGCCCGGTCCCCAGCTTTGCTACCAAGGTGCACGACCCTCTCCGAGTCCGTTTCCCCGTCTGTAAGGAGGGAAGACAATCACAGATCTGCCGTATATGAGGATGGGGAAAGCTGATGCGGAAATTGCCTGAGAGTCCGTAAGAATCAGCCCCAGCGGCTGGCTGGGTCTGCGCACCTGATCCCCCGCCCCCAGGCCGAGCAGCAAGACCCGTGGCAGTGTTCGGAGCTGAGGGTCAGAGGGGTAGCGCCCTGGGACCCACCCTCCCTGCTCCCTGGGGGATGAAGTCATGGCCCAGAAGGCATCCTGGAAGCCGGCCACGCCAGCTCAAGAAGAGCCAAGGGACCTCAGGACTGTCCCCATCCCACACAAGCCATGTCCCCGGTACTCCCACTGCCGCCTCCGCATCCCCGGGACCTCCCCTGATAAGCGGACCAGGAAGCACTGCTCAGGCCCTCCTGTCCCACCGAGGGGCGGTCTCTAACCTGGGATGTGGGGGCCGGAGCGGGGGTCATTCACTCCCGCGGCTCTCCGGGGCGGGGGCTGGCAAGGGCAGAGCTCAGTCTGGGAGCAGCAGACGTGGGTCCGGGCCCACTGAGGAGCTGGATGGCACGGACGAGTCCCAGGACCCCTTGTCTACAGTGGGCAAGACACAGTTCTGGGGACCAGCAATGTCTCCCCACCCAACCGAGGGCTACGGTGAGGGCCTCAGAGCCCGGGACACCGCGAGGGATGGGAAGAGCTCCAGCAGCGTGCCCCGGAAGGGCCGGGGGGCCGCGGAGGGCTCCGGGCCTCCATCCCCCACAAGCCCCACGCCACCAGCCGTGCAGACAGTGCCCGCGGCCGCCCCACTGCCCCTCCCCCGCCGCAGTGCCGCCAAGCGCATCCAGGCCCGAGGCTGTGGGGTCTGGAAGCTGTTTGGGAAATGCTTTCTCGATGCGGAAATGCGGGCTGGGCGTCTCTGCCCCGCGGAATGTCTGTGTGTCAGCAGAAGGAACCATTCCCCCCACCCGCCGCGCCAGCTCCAGCTTTCCTCTCCCAGCTGGGCGGCCACTGGGTCTCGCCAGGACCCCGGCTGGGGTGAGGGCCCCGGGCTGCCCCACGAACGCCCCACCTCCCCCTGAGCGCTGGGCCCATCCCATCACAGGCCCCTGACATGGGGCTTCAGGGCAGAAGTGACATGTTCCTGGGTCGGGGATGGGGGTGGGGGGCGGCAGGAAGCAGAGCACGGCCGAGCTTCCCCGCACTTGTGGTGTGTCTGTTCCGGGGGTCAGGACGTGCGGCGGGCAGGCCCTCCAGCAGCACCCGAGGAGGCCATGGCATCGGGCCCCGTCCGGTCCCTGAGGGGGAACCCGCAGGTCTGGGTCCTCCCCGTCTCCTGGGGCCTGGTCGTGCCCGGGTCCCTGCGTCTCGGGAGGAGCTAAACCCTCTGCAGGGAGAGGGGTGTGCGAGAGAGAGGAGTGGCACCGGAGAAGCCCCCGGAAGTCACTGCCCAGGACCCCTGCGTGCCCGGACTCCGAGGATGCAGGTCCAAGGACACCACAGAGTCTGGACTGGGGCAGAGGCACTGGGCACCCACGGGCAGCCGCGGCGCTGGGCAGGGCGGGGGCGGGCGGGGCGGGGGCAGGGGTGGAGGCGGGCCCGCTCGCAGGGTGACAGGCCGCCCCGGGATGCTCCCGGGCCCGGGCTCCGGCTCTGCCAGCACCTCTGCTCACTGCCCCCTCCCCGCCCCCGCTGAAGTCGGGCGGGTCCTGTGTCCCTCCTGGGGGCGAGCACTGACAGCAGGCGCCCCAATGGGCACAGGGACTGTAGCAGGACAGGCCAGGGACCGCACAGCCCCCGACAGGACCCCCAGTGGCAGGAAAGAAGCCAGGAAGGGGCTGGAAGGAGGCTCCTCTCTCAGGCTCCTCTTCCATCGGCCTTGGGCGGGGGGGGGCTCAGAAGTCCTCCCGGCCATCTCTGGGCCCTCAGGTGACCCACGCCCACCTGGCTGTTTCCACCCTGACGTCCGGAGGTCAGTTTCTGGTCCGGGGCCACACGCGGTCCTGCCTGCCTACACGCGGGACGCCAGCCCCCCTCCCCCGCCCCGTGCCCCCCCCCCGCCCTCCCCCCAGGCCGCTGCCTGAGTTTATTTCAGGAGCGGGGAGCCAGCCGGTCCCAGCGCCAGCCTCATGGTAAACCCATTACCCGGCTGGACTCCTCACCCAAGCACAGAGAAGGAAAATTAAAACCAGGTTGTTTCCAAAAGCCCAGCTGCCAGTCCTGACTGCAGCTGTCCCTGGCTGGGGCCAGGCAGAAATGGGGGTGCCCCTCCTCTTTCACACATGGGCCCCCCCGGAGAGCCCCAGGTGGGGCAGCCTCCATCCCATACGCTCTCCTCCGGGGACCACTCAGCTTGGGGGGCATCGGACGCCGGCACCACGCTGGAGAGCCCGAGGCCCGGTCTGGCCCGGGAGGCACCCGCGGAGAGCCAGCCCGGAGCAGCGCCGGAGGCCTCCCACCCACGTGGGCACACGCGTGCGTGCGCGTGACGAGGCCCTCTCTGTGGCGGCCGGCTCCTGGCCTCGCTTGCTGGCTATCGTGCGAAGGCCGTGGGGAGGCCAGATCCAGCCCCAGGAGCGCCTGAGGCCGGGAATGCGGCCAGCCCCCACCTTGGGCACGGCCCCCCAGGCCCGGCTCTCACTGAGGCCACTGAGCTTTCCGGGGACGCACGGACGGCCCTGGAGCTCACACTGCTCTCGGAGGAGAGGAGATGGC
>CM052900.1:164124306-164160799 GCA_028534135.1 Potos flavus | reverse complement strand
CCCGGTCTCCATGTCTCTATGGGCCGGTCACTCCACAGACACCTGCCGGGCACCCACTACGTCCAGGCCCTGCCGGCTTGGACGGCAGGGAGCGAGCAAGGGGCCGCTCCAACTCCAGAGAAGCCGGCAAGCCAGCGGGGACAGGAGGGGCACCCCCTGACGGGGCCCGAGCACCCAGGATGTCACTCGGGGCTTTACTCCCCGCCCCCCAGCCGTGTGAGCCCAGACGTACCAGCGCAGGTGCGCGACCCCGGGCCCCCGCTGCCAGGGCGGCCTGAGCGCCAGCAGCACAGCTGGCCCGGCCGGCAGCGGGGGCCGGACGAGACAAGGCATCCTTCTTGCTGCCGTCACCAGGATGGTTCCCCCCGCTTCCCGTTCTCCTGATTCAGCAAGAGCAGGGTTGTCCTTACAGTAATGAAACCTCCCTCGAGACTCTCTTGGGTGGGTGGGGGGGGGGGGTCCTGCCATCGGAGGGACTAAGGATGGCCCCAGGAGGGGGTCACAGAAAGCCTCTCACCCCCATGAAGGGCCTATGGAAGGGCAGTCAGGGCCCCCCCTCCCGGCGCCACGACGAGGGTCCCCAGCAGCTCCCCTGGCCACGCCCCCCAGGGCATCGCCGCAGGCCAGCACAGCTGGCTCTGGTCCGCCCACGGCCCTCCCGCCCCGAGCCCGAGCCCTGGAGGCTCCTAATCAAAGCCTGTCACTTCCCACATTCTTGCCTCTCCCTCGGGACGGTGAGAGCCTGCAGCCATCTCCAGGAGGCCGGGGGAGGCCCGGCCAGGAGTCCCACCAGGCAGAGTGGGAGGGAGAGAGGAGCACTTGTCCGGCTGCCTCCCAGGAGGGAGACAGGCCTGGGGCCCATGGCCGCAGCCGAGGCGGGAGGGGGCAGGCGGGCGGGCGAGGCCACAGAGAGGCCGCTTTGTGCCACACCGCCCGGAGCACACATGCCCCGCAGCAGGCCCCCTTGGTGTCCCCCGGAGGCCGAGGGGGTCGGAGAACCACCTGCTCAGGGCAGACGCCCGAGCTGGGCCCGCGGGGGCTGGGCTGCAGGGACACTATTCCTGTCCCAAGCCCCCATGGCTTTCCCACAAACACCCCGATGCAGACCCCAGGCCTGCCTGGCCACCCCACGCCAAGGGGGACCCAAGAAGCCGGGGCGGGCACGCCCAGCACCCCCAGGAAAGGCCCGGCTGTTCCCGAGTTGGGCCGAGAAGGACTTCCTCCGAAGGAAGCCCCCGCTCCCCGCACAGCCCCCCTCGCAGCCCCCGCTGCCCCCTCCCCAGAGCTCCCTTATCTCTGCAAGGAGGGGGGTCAGAGCGGTGGGAACCACGGGTCGCCCGCCGTGGGAAAGCGGGCCTGCGGGCCTCACATTCCCCCTGGGAGAGCAGCCTCCTTCTCCCCTGGGAGCGGGACCGAGACCTCCGCCGGCGGTTACACTGTCACCGTGGTCTTCAGTCCACACCATCTGGCCTAGTGTGGAGCTGGCCGCATCTTCCAGACGGGACACTCTGGACAGCGTACCCAACCAGCCAGCAGTGGGGTGGGGCGGGGGCTCGGGGCAGGCACGGAGACCTGCCGGAGGGTCTCGGAAACCCCCACCCCCCACCCAACCCCAGTGCCGGGTCCCTGAGGACCTGGGTCAAGAAGCAAGTGTGCCGAGGGCAGGTGGAGGACGGGTCCGGCTCAGGGTGGACCGGCCCTTCTCTCCACGCCGCCCCCCCCTCCCCACCAAAGCTGGCCTGGGGCTGGAAGCCAGCACGGACGCTGGGCCAGGGGCCTCGAGACATCTCCCCGGCTCCTCTGCAGTTCCCGGAGAGGCGAGAGTCTAATTTTTAGTCCCACTTCCTGGATAAAGAGACTGAGGTTCAGAGTCACCCAAGGTACTAAGCTGAGGCTCATCCTAGGCCTTGTGGACGCCAGAGCCCGGCGCTGGGATGGCCTTCCCAGACAGGCTGACACGGAAAGTGGGGCTCCGGCGAGTTTCAGGGGGGGCCTGCCTTTCTCCCCAAGCCCTGCCGCCTCCCTAAAGCCCCCACCCGCGGATCTGGGGGTGGGGCAGACACAGGCCCAGACGGCGCCCTGGGAAGCGCGAGACGGCAGGAGGAGGCACACAGCCTCACCGCAGAGATGCGCGTGCTCCCCCCCCCCCCCCGCCCCCAGCGCTCACGGCTCCTGCTCCAGGATGGTGTCCCAGAACACGACGAGCACACGGGCCTGGCCGTGCTCCCGGAGTGAGGGCCAAGGCACCCTCCAGCCAGGCTCCCGTGCCAGCGCTCGCGGTTTTATGGTGTCCATTCATCACTCGGAGCGGTTTCTGGGCTTACCCCGCCGTCACCTCGGGGCACACCTCACTACGTGTGAGCGAGCAGAGCCACCCTCCCCTCGGAGGTAACATCTCGACTTCCTGCTGGCTCTGCTCGCTCACGGCCGCCGGCCGCCCCAGCAGTCCTGTGCGCTGGCCGGAGCTGCAGTTTCAGGGGGGCTGGGCTGGGCTGGCACGGGGACAGAGAAAACACAGCAGGCGCTTGGCTCTCGGCTGCTGGCCGCGCGGTGACTCGGGGCTCCAGCCATCCCAAACACGCAGGGCTAGGGGTCTGAAAACTCCCAGGGGCCAAGGCTAGGGAGGGGCCCGGGGCAGGGGCGGGGAAGAAAGGGCCAGCCCTGCGGGATGTGGGGTCTGAGGCCAGTGCCCCTGGCCTGCCCTCCCTCCTGGTCATCCTGTCCATGGCGCTGCCCTCGGACAGCTCTGCCAGATGGCGGCAGCCTGGCCTGCCCTTCGGGACTCAGTGGATTAAGGGATTCCAAAGCTTCCTAAAGGAACTCGGAGAGGTTGCATTTGCGGGCCCTGTGCACGGCATGCTGACTTGGGGCAGGGCTCTGGCCGGTGGCCGGAATGCAGGCTTGCCATCCAGGACCTGCCCCAGCCCCCGGACCCCAGGTCAGCACTGGGAGCCCGGAGCATGGGTCAGAAGACCCCCAGCTCTGGAGCGGCCCCAGCACCTTCCCCAGAGACTCCTGGACACAGACAAGGGGCTGGGACTGCTTGCCCAGCTCTGGGGGCCGAGGATCAGAAGGGACAGGTTGGGAAACCCAAGGACCAGCCCCAATCTGGGAGGCCCCTGGGCTAGAAAGCCCCTCGTGGCGGCGACGTTGATTCCATCTCAAACTGTGCACAAGCCAGCTTCCCGGGGCTGGAGACCCGGATGCAGAAGCCGAGGCCCAGACGGGCCGGGCCGGCCAGCAGCAGATGGGGGCTTGGCCCGGGATCCTCCGGGGGCGCCTGGGGTGAAGCCAGGGGAACCTCAACGGAAGAAGTGTGCGTCCTGCGTGTGGGCATCCTTGGGGCGCGCAGAGGCCGGGGAGGCCGGTAGGGGGGCTGAGGCTCCCGGGACTCTGCCCTGGACCCGGCCCACTCTGGGCCCCTCGGTTCCTGCACTACACCAACCCCCGCTCCCCGCTTAGAGGGGGCACAAGGCTCTCCGTGGAGGAGGAACCCGTCCAGCTGCTTCGTCCTGAAGGCCGGGGGCCCCCGGGTGGGAACATTCAAACACAGTCCCCAAGCCCCCCGGGGCTCTCCTCACTGGCACCAACCCCCAGCCCCGTGGCTCTACAGCGTCGGTGGGCTGCGGGACATCGGGCTTTGGCATGAGTGGGGCGGGGGCTCAGGCAGGAGGGCCTGGGGACAGGGGCTCCCCTCTGCCTCACCCCCCCACTCCGTGCATCCTGGGGTGGGGGCACAAACCCCATGGGTTCTGTCATCCCAAGGGGGCCCATTTCACAGAAGGGGAAACCAAGGCCAAAGCCAGGACACGGGTGGGTCCTTCTCACCCGCCCTCCGTCGGGCACAGGACCCCCGTCCCTGCTGCACTGGTTCCCCTCCCTCCAGCCTCCTTCTGGCCATGAAAGCGCTGGAAAGGGGACTCAGCACAGGGACACCCCGAGCTTGCAGAGCGCGTACCCCCAGATCCCAGCCCAGCAGGCTGTGCGCCGCCCGGCCCTCTGATGGACGGCCCCCGGCTGGCCCAGCAGGAGACAGTGCTCTTCTCTGGAAGGAATCCCGGGACACAGAGACGGGGGCGACAGTCCAATATGGGGCAAGGGGACCGATGTCGCCAGCCCGACGAGCATGCACTCAGAGGGGCCCACGCTGCCAGAGCTGGCCTTGGGGTCAGGATCCGCCAACAGAGGAGTGTGAGGGGGCTGGGGGGTCGCACCGGCCTCCCGCTCCCGCCTTCTCCTTGCCTCACCCCTAATCGTCCGTCTCGCTCCCCACCCCCAGGGGAATCTCCTGTCTGTTCTGGATCTTGCTGACAGCCTGCCAGCGACCACAGGGCCCAGGGAGACAGTCCGCCCGGGGCTGGCCCAGGCCTCAGCAAGCCCGAGTCGGGACTCGGTGCCCACCGGGGCCGCACGCATGCCCGGGACACGGCCCACCCGCCCTCCCCCACTGCCCGTGCTTGGCCCGCCAGCCACGCCTATCCTCCCCCCCGCGTCTCCCCCAGCACAGCCCCCAGGGTGCCCCCCACCCACATCAGCTTCTCTGAGCCCTCCAGGCTCCCTTTCGGAGACACATGGACGCCCTAGACGCCCTAAAGGCATGATGAGGAGGCTGGGCAGAGAGGATCCCGTCACCGGGGCCCCACCCAGGGCGGCCCTGGGGGCTGAGTTCGAGGCACCCCCGGGACCGGCCAGGGCAGGGGGGGGACGGCGGCAGTGGGGATGGTGGGCTGGGCCCGGGGCTTACCTTGGCACGTCCTGCCGTCTCCCTGCAGCTGGCGGCCGGGGGGGCAGCGGCAGTAGAAGCCCCCCACGGTGTTGTAGCACTGGTCCTCACAGCCCCCGTTCCCGCGGGCACACTCATTCACGTCTGTGGGGGGGGGGGACACTGGTGAGCGGCGGAGACCCCCCTCCCAGCCACAGCCCACTCCGGGGCCCAGACCCGAGAGGCCGCGGACCACAGAGACGGGCAAACCTCACCCCTGCTGACGTGCCCCCCGAGAAGGGGACACCCGACGTGTCCGTCCCGCAGCCAGGACAAGTAGCCCGGGGGGATTTTCCGAGAAGGCCGTGTAGGCGCGGCTTGGCCCAGCAGTGGGCCCCACTCTCCCAGACAGGAGCCACACCTGCTTTCCCAGGTCCTCACGAGAACGGCCTGTGCTCGTGTTCTGGTCCCGCGGTCAGTGTCCCAGGGAAACAGGGCCCCCCCCCCACCGCTTTGAGGCCAGGAAGAGCCCCCTGCAGCTGCCCCCAGACCTGCGTCACTGCCCCACACACTCCTGATCCCAGGACCTTACAGAGTCACAGCTGCCAACGGGGAGGGATATGTATGAGGTAACGAGGAGGGGAGGTGGGCTCCTGTGCCCCCCAACACCCCCACCCCCATGCTGCCCACCCGAGGTCTGAGAGGGGCCCTGCTCTCCTCCTGGCCTCTCAAGGCCAAAGGCCGAGCTCCCCAGTGTCGTGGGGAATGTGACCCAGAGGCAGGAACAGACCACGCAGAGACCCCAGTGTGCCACAGGCCACGAATGGCCAGGGGCCGGCGCGCCCCACGGGCTGCTGGTACTTGAAGCCCCAGGCCCTTCCTGGCCACGCAGGGAGCAGCTCCTCTCCCAGAGCCTCGGTGCTCAGACAGCTCAGCCAGGCCAAGCGTCCCCCAATGGCTTGGTCGTCTCTGGGCCTGCCCGGGAGGGTCCCCGCGAGACCCCGAGTGGGACTGAGGCCACAGCCGGCCACAGCCCCCGCGGGCAAGACTGTGGCCAGAACTCTCCTCGGGACGGCCGGGAGGCAACCATCAGCCCAGGCCTGCAGAGGTTAAAGCCAGGAATTTTCTGGGAATTCCTAGAGAATGGGACAGGATGAGACAGAGGTCAGCCCAGCCCAGGGGTCAGAGCCGGGGTGCCCCGGGCAGGAGTCAGCGTGGGCCTGGGGAGACAGCGCAGCGGCCAGCCCTGCGGACGAGGAGTGGGCCAGGTGGGAGGGGCGCAGGGAAGCTCCAGGGCCCGTCCTGACCTCCGGGCTGCTCGGTGGGGAGCAGGAAGGGCGTGCAGCCAGGCAGGCAGGCTGCAGACCCAGGGAGCTCCCTCCAGCTGCTGGCACACAGGGTCCACGGAGGCCCGGGCACGCACGGCCACACGAGCACCAGGCACCCCGACCCCACGGGCTGCCCCGCACCCACAGAACAAGGCCTGGGTGCTGGCCTGGCACTCGTGACGGGCACCGGCTCTGCGTGCCGCTGGGGACGGCGTCCTGGAGGTCCCCGGCTGCCCTCGAGCCCCGGGCGGTAGGCCTTGGCTCCAGGACCCCCAGGAAGCTCCCCACTCCCTGGCGGGCTGAGCCCCGCAGGGCTCTGTGTCGGGCGGGCTGCTCGGCACCTGGACCGTGCCACCCTCAGCACGGGGACAGGACCCCAGTAGTCTTGGGGTCCCTGTGCCCGGCCCAGGCCAGCACGCAGGGGGCCACAGGACACCCTCAGCGAACGCAGAACGAACATCACAGTGCTCGAGAGAAGCGGGGGCAGGTGGCCCTCCGTCCCCCAGGCCCATCCTCGGGCCACGGCAGCCCAGACTGCGCGGGAGGCAGTCCTGACCAGGGCCGGAGAGAGGCAGGGCAGCATCGGCAGGCCCCCCTCTGCTGAGCCCGTGCGGTGCACCTGGCTGGGACTCGAGGATACAGGTAAGGGACCCAGCACCCTGGGCAGGGGGAGAGCACGGGAGAGGGAGGGGACGGCACAGGGGGAAGGGCCCAGGGAGGGGTCGTTGCCCCTCTTGAGGCCCTCTTCTTACACTTCCCCTGCACCCTTGGACAGGGCCAGCGGGCAGCTGCGGGTTCTGTGGGGACCCCAGGGTGGTCAGCAGCCCTGCCGGGGGCAGGACAGGGCCAGCAATGACCCTGGGCTGGCTCGCCAGGCAGGCACAGGCTGGGGCCACGGGGCCAGAGGGAGGCGGGCAGCCAAGGACCCAGAGCCCCGGCGCAGCCTGGGAAGGAAAGGTGGCTCTGGAGCTGGAAGGCCTTCTCCCGGGCGCCAGGCCCCAGCCTGCCCTCCGTCTGGGCTCCAGGTCTGCGCGGGGAGACTGCAGCTGCCTGGGGGGTTCTGGAAGCAGATCCCGGGAAACGCGGGCCCAGGCCAACGTGCTTCCCAAACCTCACTGGTTGGCGGCTTGCAGAGGCCCCCTCCGTCCACCGGCGACCCCGGCGTGGGGTGCCCGGGGCCCGCGTTCCAGCAGATGATGGATGCAGCCCGCGCTCCTCCCTGCAGCCCAGGCCCCGCTCGGCTCTGGCCTGGGAGGCGCGGACCGGAGTGGCGCTTGGGCGGGTCTCCCTGCCCTTCCCGCCAGTGAAGCCAGTCTCGGGGTGCATCTCACAACCCAACGGGTTGGGCACCACACAGGCACCCTCGTCCGGCGCGTCTCAGGGGTGGCCTGAGCCCAGGCAGGGTCGGGAGGTCATAGGCCAGGTCCCAGCCCTGCTCTGAGCCACCGGGAGACAATCCTTCGCCCGGAGCCGGGGCCCATGCGGACGCCGGCAGAGAGCATCACGAGCGCTCCCGAAGCACGCGTCCCCAGGCCCTGGGCTCTCGCTTGAGCAGCGCGGCGGAGCCCCCCGCCCCCGGGCGGCCGTGGCAGCCTCCCACAGGCTCCGGCATCCGTCCGGGTATGCTGGGCGTCCTCCCGGTGCTGGGGGTCACTGCGCCCATCTTCTGGGGGGAGGCTGCCTCTGGCCCTCACGCCAGGCCCCCCGTGAGCGCGCAATGCAGACGCTGACTCAGAAACGCTGGCCGTCCCTTGCTCCTGCTCCCCAAGCCCCTCCCCGGGCACCCCTCCCCTCCCCAAAGCTGCCGGTGGTGGCAGAAGAGACGGGAAGCAGGAGGCCAGGCTGCAGGACAGGGAGGGTGCCCTGCCCCCCGCCCTCTCCGCCCCGGGAAGACCCCCCCACCAGCAGAAAACACTGCCTCCCATAGCAAGTGGGACATTGTCGGCAATGGATCCAGCAGTTCCGCTCGGCCGCACGAGCCTGGGAGGACGCGCGTGCGTGACTGTCCATCACAGCCCAGGTCACGACGGCCAGAGCCGGGAACGACTCGGATGTCCGGCCCTGGGCAGACGGATAAACACACCGGCCGCGTCCACTGCAGAACATCAGCCACAGGGGAGCCCCTCGCGGGCAGGGCCACGCGGGGGTGCCACGGAGACGTTCCCCTCGGGGAAGGCTGCGCGCGGGGTGTCCCCACGGGGACCGTGCAGGGCGGGCCACTGCAGACCCGGAAAGCAGGTAGGTGGCCGCGGGGGCTGGCGGCCGGGCGGGCACAGGATATCCTCAGGGGCAACGAGCACGTTTGGGAGCAAGCAGGGGTGATGGGTGCCCGAGAGCAAAGGCGCTAAGTGCCACCGCGTCGCTCACTTCATGTGACCTGAGTGTCACCTCAATAAAACAAAGAAAAAAAAAAGCCCTCCTCCAGCTGGACCCCGCACCACACTTCGGCAGGGGTCAGTGTGGAAGAAAGGGGGGTCCGGGGCAGCCACCCCACCGGGCAAGGGCTCCGAAGGCCCTGCCCTTTCCTCTGACCGGCGACCAGGTACTGCAGAGCGAGGAGCCCTCAGCCTGCTGCCCCTTCGCCAGGCTCCTGGGGAACGAGGGGGGCCCACCCCTCACAGCCAGTGTGCCCCCACCCACCATCCCCCAGCAGCCTGGGTGCAGCGATGGCTGGATCGACCGTGAGGTCCAGCCCGGCCTGCTCCGGCCGGTCGTTCGTGGCCCACAGAGCCCTGGGCCGGAAGCAGGTGACAGAAGGCACGTGGCTCCAGGCCCCCAGAGCCCGGCCGGCCTGGCCACACGGCAGGGCGACCCCTACCGCAGACTGCCAACCGCCTGGCCCACACGGGGCAGGGGCCCCACGAACACCAGCCTCCCAGACCCGGCTGGGACCTGGGCTGTCCCCAGCAGGCTCGGAGCTGGAGGGGCCCGGCAGGACAGGAGACGCTGCCCCCAGCACTCCCCCCGCAAGGCAGGACGAGGCCCTCGGAGCCACACCTTCCTTTAGGATTGGCCTCCAGTCGTCCCAGGCCAGCAGCGCAGGGTGGGGCCACGGCAAGCCGGCCACACGGCAGCTGGCCTGCAGGTCTCCCACCGGGAAACCACTACATGGGGCCCCCGCTGGCGCCCCCCCCCCCCGCCGCCTTTACATTCTTCACTGCTTCCAATCCGCGAGGGAGGCAGGACCTGCGGGGCAGCCCCCGGGTGGTGGAGGGCCGCGCATGCGCTCAGCCCACGGGCCAGGCTCCCAACTGGGCTGTTCTGTACTCTGTGCAGCCAAGCCCCGCTGCACCCTGTGGCCCCTCGCCCCACACCGCCCTCCAGACCCAGCAGCCCCCGCGGCCCTGGCCTAGGACGGCAGGAGCAGTGAGGAGGCGTGGCCGCTCTCCGAGGGTGAGGGGCAGCACCCCAGGTCCCCAGCCTGACCACTGGGGCCCCAGAGCCAGGCTGCCCTCCCCCGCCCGGGCAGCCCTGCACCCCCGACCCTGCTCATCCTCTCCCCTCTGACCCCCACCCCCAGCCTGAGACCCACGTGAGGCCGGCGGACTTTCCCGCCTGGGACTCAAGCCTCTCCCCCTGTCCCAGCCCTGCCGGGCTCCTCTGGGTGACCTGGTCGGGGCCCCCACAGTTTTTCTGGCTGGTAGAGGGGGCACAGCTCCTCTGTCCCGTGTTCCCCAAACATGTCCAGTCCCTGGCTGGGCGTCTGTAGCAAGAAGCAGAGCGAGGAGGGTCCAGGGGCCCCCCGTCCTGTCTGTGACGAAGAGGAGCCGGTGAGGACTGGGGGCTCACTCTGCAGCACAGAGGCCGAGACTGCCCCGAGGAAGGCCGCTGAAGCCCAGTGGAGGGGCAGGGGGGCGGGGGGAGATGGCTGGGCCTCGAATCTGCGGCACAGTCAGCCCTCACTCTGCCGGCCCGCCCAGGCCTCGGGCCACCTGTGAGGAGCCAGATTTAGGAGGCCCTGCCTGCCAAGGAGACAAGGTCTCCCTCCCTGCAGCCAGGTGTCCCCCAGACAGGCAGGGAGGACCGAGGAGAGCCAGCTGGCCCGCAGTCGGCCGCATGAGGCCCGGAGCGGCAGGTACGGGGGGCTGGTCGCTGTGCACACGTCACAGGGGCCCTGCGTGTGAGGGGCCTGGAAAGGGACCTCCCTGGGGAGGGACGGGCAGCTCTCATCCCCGGGGCCAAACTGTCTGGGAAGCGGGGGCACCCGGAGCCTCCCACGGCCAGCAACCCAGAAGGCGCCAACATGAGGGTCCCCTTCTCTGGGCAGGGTGCACGGCTGGGGCCCGCCTTGCCTGTCTCCCCAGGAGTGTTCCGCCCCCAGAGCCCAGCTGCACCCCTTCCCTCAGGGGACATGGGACAGTTGGGGCTCCCTGTGTGAGCTCGCCCTGCGGGCCCCCGTGCCTGCTCCCGGCCGGGACGGGTTTGGGCCTGCTGCAGGAGCCCGTGCAGGGTGGGGCCGAGCAGAGCACCCGCCCCACCCCGAGGGACGCCCCCACTCCCCTGCACCCTACTGCTTGTCTTCGGCAGTGGTTCTGGCCCCCAAGACAGGTGATCCAAGGCCCCGTGGGGGCTCCAAACCAGCCTTGGGGGCCTTAGTGCCCGGCGTAGGCCCGGTCACCGGGCCCCTGGCTCTGTCAGGGCAAAGCTGCAGAAGGGACTTGGCTTTGACCCAGGAGAGCGGGAAATTCACCTAGAGTCAGGCGAGGGGGCCCGGGGGTCCTAGCTGCAGCCAGAGGCTGGACCGTGTCCTGAGACTGCTGGGACGAAGGACCGCCACCGGGGAGCCTGACCCACAGAAAGGTGTTGTCTCCCACAGTCCTGGAGCCCAGAGATCCCAAATCAGTGTCCCTGAGCTGAAACCAAGGAGTCGGTAGGACCGCGCTCCCTCCTGAGGCTCTGCGGGCGGAGCTTCCTGAGCCCTTCCCAGGGGCCAGTGTCCCTTGGCTGATGGGCACCGCCACCCCCACCTCTGCACCCAGGCCTCCTCAGGAATCTGGAGGGAGCGCCTCCTACCACCGGGGCATCTCCCACCGAGCCCCGTGCACAGACGCCCGAGGCTACAAGAGGCCCCTTCTGCAAGTCCGCTCCACTCGAGCGGGAAGCTGGGTGAGGCAGCTCCCGAAAGTAGGGCTGAGGTCCCGCCGGCGCAGGTCTGGGCTGGCTGGGCCTCCCAGCCACTGGGGGAACAAGATGCATCACCACCCCCCCCCCCGGGGCCTGTTCCCTCATCTCTAAAACTAGGAGCCGTGCACGCGGTGGAGGGCAGCCAGGGGGACCCGGGGGGGCCCCTCGGAGAGCACTGAGGCACTGGCCACTATTTAATTCCATTCGGGTCAAAAATGAGAGCCCGAAGTAGCACGGCCTGGGGGCCCAGGCCCACCACGGCTGGACCCTAGACCCCGACCCTCTGCAGCCCCCCAGGGCCGCATGGAACCTCTGTGAGTTCCCCCACGTTCCCCCAGCACGGTGCCGCCCCACCGAGCACCTGCCTCGGCTTGTCCCTGCCACTCCCAGGCCACATTCCCGCCCTGGCCGGGGCGGAGGACGGGCTTCCTGGCTCTGAGAGGCGTGCACCAGGTGGGGCAGGGACCGGAGCCAGCAGCCAGAAGCAGACTCACCCCGGCCCCCGGCTGAGGATCTCAAAACCTGTCCCATCACGGCCCAGGGCAGGGGTCTCGGCCGTGGGCCCCTGTTCAAGGTGGGCTCAGCCCGTCAGACGGAGCAGCCCTCCCTGACCTGGGCACGGCGTGCTTCTGGCCGTGCTGAGGGGCCATTGCGCCTGGGGCCCCCTCCCTGCTCCCGCCCCAGCCAGGAGCTCCCGCGGTCAGAGCGGCTCAAGGGCCCACGGGTCACCTGCACCTTTCTGTGTGTGACCAGCTCGCCAGTCTCCAGATGGAACTCCAGGCCCTCGGTCCAAAGAGACCCCTGTTGACCCACGGGGGGGGGGGGGGGGGCAGAAAACGCCATACACATTTTACAGGGTTGTCATGGTAACTGGCAGGTCCAAAACGGTGCACTAAATGGAATTAAATTCACACGGGGAACCTCAACACCTGACCATTCAAACTTCAAGTTACAATCATTTGTAACAATGACAATTAGAAGCCAGGGGCTCTGAGCAGGGGGACAGCGGGGGGCTGGGCGGAGGGACAGAAACATCCACCGTCCCCACCCATCGGCACGTTGAGCAATAGGCCAAGAACACACAGACAGGCACAGAAGGAAAGCCAGCAGGCCAACCCTGACCCCAGGAGCAGGGAGACGCTCTCCGGACAGACGGGGTCGGGCAAGGTCAGGCCCGAGGCGAAGAACGCGGGGCTCTTGCTTCCTCTTGCTCTGAATGAATAGATTTTACTTTTTAGAAGAGTTCGAGATCTATGGAAAGGTTGGACAGAAGTACGGAGAGTCCCACGGGCTGCCTTCTCCCCAAACGCAGCCCCCCAGCCCCCCACCCGCACACCCACACCCCACCTGTGAGCGCTGCCCCCGTCCCCACGCGGGCAGGACTGACAGCACCGGGATGGTGTGCTTGCGGCTCACGTGAGCCTCACGCGCGGCACTGGGCGCTCTGGGGCTCTGATGAACGTGTGCCGAGGGGTACACGCCGCGGCAGGGTCACGGGGAGCGCCTTCGCGCCACCCGTCCATCTGTCCTCCCCCAGCCCTGGGACCCAGCTGTCCGTCTGTCCTGGGCTCCACCCGTCCGTCTGTCCTTCCCCAGCCCTGGGACCCACCCGTCCGTCTGTCCTGGGCTCCACCCGTCCCTCTGTCCTTCCCCAGCCCTGGGACCCACCCGTCCGTCTGTCCTCCCCCAGCCCTGACAACCACCATCTTTGCACTGTCTCTGCGGCTTTGCCTTTTCCGGGATGTTCTGTAGCTGGAACCACACAGTGTGGCCTTTTCACACGCGCTTGCATCACTCAGCGATAGGCATCTAAGAACGCGCAGCTGGGCACGTGGTTTTCCAGGACGACAGCCTGGGAGGCAGGGAGAGCTCCCCAGGTTCAAGGGAATCCATCCCAGGGCCCATCAATCCCTCCCATTTGTGGTTTCCAGGGAAACCATGGAAACCAAGAGTGGGTCGCCTAGAAACGGTCGGACAGGCCTCACCCGCTCTGGATTTCCAGGGTCACCTGGCAGTCCCCTCTGGGAGGTCACAGGGACAGGTCAAGAGTGGGGGTACTGGGTTCTCCCTCTTCCAGACTTCTCCCGGAGGATTCCAGGGCTCAGCTCTTGCCCTCCTGTGTCCCCAAGGCCAGGAGCAGAGGTGGCCTGAGGTCAAGCGAGGCTGCGAGCTCTCACGAAGCACCTGTCGGAAGCGCCCTTGCCTCTGGCAAGGAGGAGGTGCCCTGAAGGGAGAGGGCCTGCCCGGCAGGAGACCGCCTTCAGACGGCCAGGTGGGCACCGTCCCCCCAGGCAGAGGCCACCACTGGCTCTGGCCGGGAGGCGGTGGAAAAAGGAAATTTGGGCGGGGGGCCCGGTCCAAGCACAAGGGCCGGAGGTGGTAGGCTCTCGGCTGCAGGCCCAGACAGGGCCCCTGAGGTGCGAGATGGGGCGGGGGTTCGGGCAAAGTTGGAGACGAGGGGCCCCAAAGGCTCCTAAGCAGGCCTCCAGGGGCAAGGGACAGGAAGGTGTCATTAAGGACACTGAAGGAAGCGGGCCGAGCCGGGGCAGGGCCAGAAGGGCTCCCCGCCTCCTGCCATCAGCCCAGGACACAGGACGGCTTTCCCTGACATCAGAGTTTCTCTGTTTACCCTGAAAGTTATCGGGTCTGGTCTGTTTATACAAATCAGCTTTCAAATATGTGGGAATGGGGCTTTTTTTCCGTTTGTTTCCCAGAAAACAAGACAAAATGTAAAAGGCCCGGAAGAGAGCCAAGAACATTCCTTGGTTCCCCAAATATCCAGGTCTCCACTCCCCCAGTCAGCGAGTTCCCGGGATGGCTCACAGCTTTGGCGGCTGCAGCTGCGCCCGTGACAGGGTGAAGCTTAGGAAGGGCTGGTGTGGGCTGAGCCACGCACACCCTGAGTCGGGTATTCTGTCCGAATGAATATGTGTGCCTGCATGTGTGTGCATGTGTGTGTTCCTCCATGTGTGTGCGTGCATGCCTGCCTTGTGCACGTGTGTGCATGTGTGTATGTGTGCGTGTGCATGCCTGCATTGTGCGCGTGTGTGCATACATGTCTGCATTATGCATGTGTGTACTGTGCGTATGCGTGCATGTGTCATGCATGTGTGTATTGTGCCGGTGTGTACTGTGCCTGTGTGTGCATGTGTGTCTGCAGTATGTGCATGCATGTCTGTATTGTCTTGTGCATGTGTGTTGTGCATGTGCACATTGTGCGCGTGTTGCATGTGTGCCCTATGCATGTGTATGCATTGTGCGCATGTGTATATAAATATGCTCATTGTGCACATGTGTGCGTGCGTGTGTGCTTGCATTGTGCGTTTGTGTGCATGCATGTGTGCACTGTATGCTTGTGTGGGCTGTGCACGTGTGTCTCCTTTTGCACGTGTGTGTGTGCAGGCCTCTCTCTGTCCCAAGAAGCCTGATTTCCGGACTCACAGCCAGTCCACCCACAGCCAATCTAATCCCCTGCACAGTCGAGGCCTGAGATCCGGGCAACCCAGAGGCCTCACAGGATGTGACACCCTCTTTGCATCTCGCTGGGTTTCCAGGCCAAGATCAGGAAGGGCTGGGGGGTTGCTCAGCACCTCCCTATTCTTTCCTGAAACAGAGTCCGGAACTCTACCCAGACGGGGCTGGGGCCTCGCCGGGAGCCCCGCCGCCCCGGAGGGAGAGCCCCGCGCTGGGCTCCGACACCGTGCTCGAAGCCTCGTTGGCCCCTCACGCCTCCCTGGTGTGCAACCCCGGGGCTGGACGCTCTTGAGCCTCTGGTCAGCTGTGCGCCTGCCCCAGCAGGAGCCCCTCTGCCAGGCCCGCCCTGTCCCGGACACCAGGGGGCTTGGCAGCACCTGCCCTGGCCGGCCTCGGAACAGTGGCTTCGACAAGGAGCTGGCCCCCCTTAGGACTTACCCCCGGCGGGCAAGCTCTCAGAGAAGAATCCCACTGCCCACCGGGCACCTCTGTGCCGCCCGCCTCTCCTCTGTACTCCCTAGGCCACACATGGGTCCCTTCCCCAGCGGCCTCCCGCTCTGCCAGCCAGCTCAGCCCCCTGCCCAGCCCGGGCCCTTGCACAGCGAGTGGCACCCCTAGGCCTGCACATATGTCACGTGTCCCTCTGCAGGTGGCCGGTCCCAGCTGCCCAGACCCTCGGCGGACACGCCCCGCCCCCCAGCTCTCTGGAGATCACTGGAGACCTCGCTCGAGGGCAAGTCCCCGCGGGCGCCGGGGTGCCAGGCCTGGCCCAGGTCACGTGTTCCCTCCGGCACCACGTCACAGCTCTGGTGACGGGATGCCCCCCCTCCCCGGGCCTGCCCGCGGCAGCACGTGGCACACAGCGAGAGCCGGCAAACACTGGCTGGAGGAGCGCTCGCTGAAAGAGGGGAGATGAAAGGTGGGGATTATTTCATCTGGGATTTGGGTACGAGTTCTCTGTTTTCTGCGAAGGGCCCTCCTCTGGCTCCCCGGATGTCTCCGGGAGGAGGGAGGAGGCTGGCGCCCAACCTACAGAGGGGAACACAGACCGGAGACGCTGACGTGGCCGCCTCGGCCTCTGGAGCCTCGGGCCCCACAGTGTCCACACCCTGGCCAGGCACGGGTGCACCCCCAGGACCCCGGGCAGAAGCCCCAGGCCAGAGGGCACCCCTGCCCCGCCCGCCCCTCCCGGCACAGAGGACCAGACAGAAGCCCCACTTGCCCACTGGCCTGCGCGGGCCCTGGTCTTCGCCCCCCACCCCGCAGACACGCGGAGCCGGGCTCGCGGCACCCCTCCCCTCGCCCGTACCCGCAGTCGGCCTTCTCTCCGCACCCGCCGCCTCCATCTCTGCCCTGGCCACCGGCCGTCCCAGCACGAGCCGCCACGGACGGCCCCCTGGACTTCCAGCCCCCGGCGCCTCGGGCGGGTCCTAAAGCACCAGCGTGCCGCCCGCCGTCCGGACTCGGAGCCGTAGCAGCGCTGGGGGCCGTGCACGCTCCACAGACGTGCTCTCAGTTGCCGGAGCCCGGTTACCCCCTGGCTGTGCCCCAGCGGGGACCCGGCCCCTGCCCGGCCAGCCCCTGTGCTGGCCCTGTCGCGCCCCACCCACCCCGGACCCGCCAGGTCTTCACGCTCACGTCGTGGTGTGTACTTAGGCCCTCGGAGCCCCCGCCATCCCCACCCATGTGGCCCCGGTCACTTCCACCCCTCCTCCTGGTTCATCCCTCACCCCTGCGCTCCCCAGTCACTGTCTCACCTCCAGCCCCCCCAGGCCGCCCTGCCCCCTTCTCGCCCAGGGCCCCAGCTGGGTCTCATCCTCTTTCCCACGGTGTCCCTCAGGCCTCAGCAGCTGTCAGGAGTGACACCAGGTGACGCCCGGCATCACGGGGCTGGACCAGCTCAGGAGCCGCTGGAGAACTGAGCGGCCCCCAGTTCAGGGACCCGAAACCCCAGGCTGCCCGATGCGGCCGCTCTGGCCTCTCGCCGCCACCAGGGGGCGCCGGTGCCCCACCCCGAGGGCGCAGGCAGGGTGGGCACCCACTCCCTCGTGCTGGGACAGGAGCCCCTTGGGGGGGGGTCTGTGAGCCCGCCCCCTCCCCATGGCTGCTCCCTCGTGCCTTCCTGCCCGGGGAAAGCTCTGGAAAGGCTTGCAGGGCTGGGGCAGGCTGGGGGTGCTGCTGGCTGGCCGGGGGCTGACGGCCCGTTTGCTAGGGGCTCCCATGTCCCCCCCAGCCTCTGGGCCCTGCTCACCGCGCCCGCAGAGCCCGGGGCCGACTGACAGCAGAGGTCAGCATGGAGAAAGGCAGGGAACACGCGGCCTGGCCTTGTGTGGACACCTGCCCTGCGTGGGGTGAAGCCCCGGGGGGCACCACTCGCCGGTCCTCCCATCCCAACAGCCTTGTGCCCCGGGGGCCTCCAGGACAATCTCTTCCTGCCAGGAACCCGGCCCCACCCTCCACCCTCAGGGCCGCCTTCCAGGCTCCCGGGGAGCAGCCGTCCAGCGAGTCCCACGGAAGAGAACAGGCTGGGGAGCCCCCCACCCATTCTAACAGCACCCAGAGAGCCCCTCAGGGACCCGGCCTGGGGCCTGCTCTGTGGGGACACACAGGGAGGGGCCACAGCCGGACCTGCCTCCTCTTCAGAGCACCGTTCAGGCTGGACAAGGAGCTCGGATCAGTGTCCACCAGCCGCCTCTGCCCCTGGGGCTCGGGTCAGGGCAGCCTCCCCAGCAGAACCAGGTCCCCACCCACCCAGGGAGACGGCGTGGGGGGCGGGCAGCTCTGCCGGCCTCAGGGCCCAGCTGCCCCCTTCCTGGAGCCTGGCCTCGGAAACGGGCAGGTTCGGCTCGTCCACGATGACTGTGGGAGCAGAGCGGGGACTCTGCCCGGGTTCCGCGGCCCTACGCGGGCCGGCCCCACTGCCCCAGCCCGGCACTCAGGCCGCTCCCAAACACAGCCCCCCAGGCTGGGCCCCGCCGCCCCACGTCCTCCACCTGCCGTCTGCCCGCCCCCACAGGGAGCAGGCATGTCCGTGGCCTCAAAGAGCTGGGGGGGTACCAGCCTCCGGGCATTCCGACAGTCCTGAGCACCCAAGCCAGGGGGGCCACGCTGCCCCAGGCCCTCCCTGCACGATCCCCTGACGCTCCCCAGGTGGACACGGGAGGCCCTTCCTGACAGCTCTGGGTCCAGCGGCGACGTCCCGGGGCTGGCTGGGCCACGGGGGCCATCCTCTCGCCCCAACGCACAGAAGGGCCAGAAACCTCGGCCCCTTCCCCCTCGCGCTGGAATCCGGAGGCTCCGGCTCCGTGTGCATTCCCGGGACACAGAACATGGGACGGCCCAGAGGGCTGTAAGCTCAGTGTCCGGCATGCCTTCAGCCTCCCTGTGCCCACGCCTGCCAGGGGACACACAGGCCGCCCCGCTCAGCTCTGCACCAAGTCACCCCAAGACAGGCCAGACGGGAGGACAGCCACGGGCTCAGCACACTGACCCTCAAGGACCCCCCCCCCGCAAAGTGGGCTGGAACCAGGGGACGCTGGCCCCAGAGGACGGCCGCTCCTGGGAGGTGGTGTCTCCTGGACGCAGCCCGGAGCCAGCCCGGGTCCACCCCCCAGCCCGCCCCGCCGTCAGTCTGGAGGATGCCCGGGCCCGGGGGCAAACGCAACCCGAGGGGACTGGCGGTGACCAGGCCGGCACAGCTGAACGGGCCCCCACCCCGTGACCCCGAAGGGACGGTGGTCCTGCAGGTGGGGGAACAGGAACAGGGAGCCAGAATTCTGCGGCCAAGCCCAGCCCACCTGCCCCGTGGCGCACAGACACCTGCGGGAGGTCGTCGGGAGACCTCAGCTCCCAGCCCGGCCACCCCGACTTCTGGGAGGACAAATCTGGGATCCCAGAAAGGCCCAGAGACCTCCATGGTCACACAGGCCACTGACCCTTTGCCAGGCCCCCAGGGCCGGCCAGCCCCGCACCCCAGCCAAGGCGCAGCCCAAGCACACACGGGGACGCAGGACGTCAATGTTCGGTGCACGAGGTGTGGAGCGCGCCTTTCCTGCTGAACAAGTCATGTCATGGGTTTGCTGCAAAACTCGCCCATCTTTGTCCCTGAGCAGAAAGAGCAATGCCCGTCCTTGGAAGGGAACCCGCAGACGGTGAGCACAAAGCCAGCCAATGGGAAGGCCAGGGCAATGCCGGGGGGCGTTGGGCGGCCCCAGGGAGCTGGCAGAGTGGAGGGCGGGCACTCAGGGCTGGGCGCGAGGGCCAGTCCCCGTGCCAGGACCTGGGGCTAAGCACCCAGGTGTCCAGCATCCAGGAATCTTCCAAATTGTCCAGTTAAACCGAGTGGCCACAGAACCATCCGGATTCTCTGCCCCAGGAGCTCACAGGTCCACGCGTGCCACACCCACTGTGGTTGGCTTCGGGTCGAGGGTCCCCAGGTCGGGGCGGCCACATCCGCAGGGGAGGGCACGGATGTGTGCGATGCCTGCGCCCCGCGCTGCTCCGGTCTGGCCCCGAGACTGCTCTGCAGAAAGCGACACGGGGCAGGATGGTCGGCCGCACGGGGCTCGGCGGGGAAGTGGCCTCCTCCCTCCCGAGACCTCTGACTGCAGGGCCAGCTACGGAGGCCCCCACGGTGGAAGGCTAACCCACGGCTTCACCCTGCCCTGACCCCAAGAGGTGGGGGGACTCCCCGGTACTCCCGGTCCCCGCAGAGACGACCGGGCAGCAGCCCCCTCGCAGCCGCGGCTGGCTGGAGGCCCGCCAAGCCGGCCGTCGGCACCCCTGCCCACCACCTCCTCCTCCCACGGCAACGGCCCTGTTATCAGCTGGCCAGGCTCCGCGGGATGCTGCCCAGGCCCCATTTCGACCCGGGCAAGGAGGGCCAGGCCCTGCTCTGGAATGCCTGGAGCTGCCAAGACCCGAGAGCAGACTGGGGATGCCGATGCCAGCTCCCCGCCTGCAGACCCCTCGTTAATTATCCTGCCCGGATAGGGAGCCAGGCACGAGCCCAGGAATCCTGAAAACAGGCTATCAGCACGTTTCCTAGAATTGGCCCCCGGAGCAGCTCCGGGCGGCCCGTGCTCGCTGCGGTGGAGGGGATGCAGGGCCGAGGCACCCTCCAAGCGCCCAGAAAGCAGCCCAGGGCCCGGGGCTCGCCCAGAGCCGCTCCGCCCGCCGCCTTGGGCCTCCCTCTGTGGGGTCTGAGGGTGCTGCCGGGCCAGGGGCCATGGAGGTGGCCCACTGGGGGGGGGCTCAGCCACTAAGGAGGCAGAGGCAGGCCCCAAACAGGCTCCTGGGCTCAGGTCCTCTCCAGGAACGTAGACCCTGAGGTCTCCAGTGACAGCTCAGCGGCTGGCTTCATTTCATTGACTCATGAGGGGCTCCAGTAGCCGGTGCTGAGGGGTGAGCCACAGGGACCCCCAGAGGGCAGACCGCTGGGGCAATGAGAAGGGGGCCCGGCACAGCGGGACCTCACCCGGGAGGCAGCCAGGCCAGCAGGAGGGGTCCACACACTGGGGGAGGGAGGACCCCCGCGGCTTCCCAAGCAAGTTCCTTCCACACACGCACGTCTCACTGTGCTGTGAGGGTCCCTCCCACGTCCAGGCTGAGAGCTGCCAAGTGCACGGACCCCTGACATTGCCCTAGCACCCCCGGCCCCATCCAGCTCCCTCTGCTGACCCGGATCTCTGTCCTTCGGGCACCCGCTGGGCCACCACGCCGGCCAGGAGCGCCCCCCGGGCAGACGGCCACCATGGAGAGCCCCCGCGCTCCGCTCCCCTCCCCTGGCGGAGAAAGCCCGAGGCAGCGAGGGCCTGAAGGGCGCAGGAGGGCAAGGGGGGGTCCCTAAGGGCCTGGGGCCAGGCAGCCTGCCCCGCCCGGCGTGGCCGAGCCATCCCTCTGTCCAGATAGAAAGTGCCGAGCCATCCACCCCGGCCGGCTGGGTTATAGAAAATCAGGCTCCGTGGCTTCTGGGGACGTGGGCCCTGCTGGCTCCAAGCAGCCCAGTGGCGGAAGTCTGCCAGCGCCCAGGAGAGGGCCCTCCGCCCCAAACACACCAGAGGAAGCTCCTGCGGCGGAGCCTGTCCACCCCAAGGTCACGCCGGTCCGGGGGCCCCCATGGGGTATGGTGCCGACAGACCCCCAGACACCACCCAGGCCCCCCCACCCCAGCCAGCGGGGCCCCCACGAGCACCCGGCCCGGCGTAGTGGGTCCAAGAGGCTGTCGGCCAACACGGAGCTGCCGCCGACCCCGGCAACTCAGGAATGGCCTGGGCTCAGTGTCCCCATCTGTGAAATGGGACGAGCATCCAGCCCGCCCAGGGTCCACCCCAGGACCACCCTTGTAGTCCGCGGAAGAGCACTTCACGGAAGAGTCGGGTCATCTTTGGGGAAGGGGCACAGGACAGTGCGGCTGCGGCAGGCGAAGGACAGATTCACGGCGTCCTTCCGGGAGACCACCCAGGGGGAGGGGGCGGGGCCTCCAGCCTGGGGCAGCCTGGGGGCCGGAGGCACGGAGGGCTTGTCCTCCAAATCGGAGCCTCAATCCTGCCTGGTCAGTAGGCCCCACACGGGCGGGGGCCTCTGGGCTGCCCTCTCACCAAATAAGCACACGGGGCAGCCTCGCGGACCCCCACTCCCAGGAGGGTCTGCCCTCAGTCCTCCCGCCCGTAATTACAGCGTCAGAAGCCCCCCGACTCTGGAGTCAGTCCTGGGAGAGGCCCACAGCCCCACGGGGCCCGGAGGCCACAGTCATCCTGAAAGACAGAGGCGCCTTTGTGGCCGGGCGCGGGGGGAGGTCAAACCTGGAAGTTAAGCGATTCACTGTGTGCACACGAATGCCTCTCCCAGAGTCGGCCACTCTGAAAGCGTGGCTCGGATCCCGCGTGCGGCCAGTCTTGGCTGACCTAGAACACACCGTCTGCAGCCCCACTGCCCTGCAGGGACGCGGCCCGCCCACCCGGCACGACGGGCCTGCAGCAGCCACACCTGCCCCGCCGACTGCCAAGGGCGGGACACCAGGGGCCAGCGGGCAGAGTCGAAGCCACTGGCCGCCCCTCCGTCTGACCCCCAGGCCTTGCCCTCCCAAGGGCCGAGGCGGCCCCCAGGCCAGGCAGACACCCCCGTGCCGCCTCCTGCAGGAAAGCGAGGCTCTGGAGATTTCGGGAACTGTCTTTGAAGGAAGGGCTTCGTGCAGCTAAAGCAGGGGGGGTGGTGCGTGAAGACAATGCCCACGGCCGCTCTGTCCGCTCGGGCGGGACGCGGAGCACAGCGGGCCACTGCGGGGTTGGCTTTTCTGATTCCCCAGAAGGTGCACCCAGCTCCTCGAAGGCCGGACCCTGAGGACAGCCTCCCAGGGACCCCCCAGCTGTGGGGCTCAGAAAGCCCCCTGCTGCTGACGGCCGGCAGGGCTCTGGAACGGCCCTGCCACACGGCACGGGTACAGGGAAGGGCGCAGGGAACCCAGAGCCCCGCCTGGGGTCAAGGTCAGAGGCAGCTGGGGACAGGTTAACCCGAGACCACACCCCAGGACAGTGGCTGAGGTGCCTCCAAAGGACTCGGGCCAGGCTAGGGCCGCTGTGGCCGCCGGCTTCGCGACAGCAATGCCACGGGGGGCGGCAGGAGCCCAGGGGTCCTGGAACCGTGCCCCGGCCTCTCAGGGGCGGGCAGCGCTGGCTGTCTTCCCCGCGCCCGCCCACCCCCTCGATGAGGCCCAGGCTCCCGGAGCAGCAGCAGCTCCCAGGCCTGGTCACAGCAGCTGGCCAGAGCAGCCTTGGTGGCTTCTGGTCCTTGGGCCGGGGTCAGACTCCCACCCTCAGACACAGTGGGCAGCACTGAAGGGAGTCTGGGAGGGCCTGCTTCCTCTCCATTGACCCATCGTCCCAATTTAGAAACAGAGCCGCCCTTGAGCCAGGGCCAGGGGCTGGGACCGCGGGGCCTGCCTCCCGCCTCCACGCCCTCGGGGGCAGCGGCCTGCCTCTACTTCCCGGGGCGGTGCCTCCAGCCCACACCCAGGGTCCCCCACCCGCTGGCTCCCCGCTCAGAAGGCAGGACCCATCAGGGCGTGGAGGCTCCAGGCAGGACCTCTGACGTCTGTCCCTGCCGGGCTGATGGGGGCGGGGGGGGGGCAGGTCATACTGGGTCTCCCGGGGGCACCTGCCAGGCCAGCCAGCCCCAAGGCGGCGATCCTGGCTTCAGGTCTTCCACCGACCCAGAGCGGGCGGCCGAGGGCCCTGGGGGTTCCAGGCTGACCCTTCTTCTGCACTCCCCCCCCAGGCCCTCCAGGCCATCTGACTCACTCTCTCCCCTCGGCTGCTCTGCTCTAGCCTCTCTTTCATCTGGAAAGCCCACCCTGAACCGTCCGCACTTCCCCAAACCTTCCCCAGGCCACAGGCCCACCTCCTCCAGGAAGCCCTCCAGGCTGCCCAGCTCTCTGCTCAGCTGGACTTGAGAGTCCGAGTCCCAGAACCGCCTCAGAGACCTACTCACAGACCTACCACCCATTTCACAGGTGAGGACACTGAGGCCCAGAGGAGAACCAAAGCCAAAGCTTCTTGGACCGAGGAGGTACCAGAAATAACCCAGGCCTGAGTTCTCCGTCTGCTTGTGTCCCACGAGGTCGGGGGAGATCAAGTCCCACGACAGGACTGGCGGCCCCGTCACGGTGCATGTTGAGAGGCCACGTGCTCCCAAGGGGCTGTGTCTCCTGCCCACTTTTCCCTTAAAGACCCTGTGACCGCCCATGACCGCCCATGACCGCAGCCGGGGGCAAGTACTGGGGGTGGGGCATCTGCCCGCGCTCGCTCAGGAGCACACACACGTGTGACCTGGGTACAGAAGGGGGACAAAGCCGTATTTTCTACAAACCACTCCCGGTGGACGGACAGGACCCCCGGAGCCCAACCAGGGATGAGGGCTTCCCGCGGGACACGGCCCTCCTCTGCTGACTGATGGTGCCGAACCGCGGGGCAGGGGGGCCGTTTGTCCGCGGGGCGTTCCCCTCCCCCATCCCAGACCACGGGGAGTGGGGGGGAGCTCAGGCAGGCGGTGCAGGCAGTCCCCGCGAGAGCCAGGGACAATCCCCGGCCACCAGGTCAGCCACCCTCACGCCCACAGGCCCCGCAGACCCGGCCTCTGGGGAGAGACGGTGCTGCCAACCCCCCCACGCCTCTCCCGCCGGGGCGCTGGGCCTCACCTGCACCGACCCCTGGCACCCGCACAAATCCGCTCTCCCTCCCCACCTGACAAACAGAGGGACCGGGGTCCGGGACGCTGCCCAGGGTCACACCTACAGGACACGGAAGCTAGCTCTGGCCGACCAAGGGGGGCCCAGCCCCGCGCACTCGGGCCCCCACCCCGGGCTCTGCCAGCACAGGCCCCCTTTGTGTCCCTGCCTTCCCTCTTCCTGGAGGGGGATGGGGGTGGGGGGAGTGGAACAAAGGGCTAAGCCACTGCCCCCTCCACACGCCACAGCCCTGGGGGGGGGGGCTCTTCTGAGGGGCCCCTCCCCCTCTGCGCTCCACAACTGACCCAGCGGGTGCCTCCCTCCCCCCCACTCTTTCATTCAAATGAAAGAATTTGGGAGAACCAGAAAAAAATATGGCTTTTATTTTCAAAACTGGAATCAATTATAATTGGGGGGTTAGTTAAATATTCTCGACTGTGCACGCCCTCTTCATCCAGACCCAGATGGACAGACTGGAAGGTAGTGCTGTCGGGGTGTGGGCGGGCGCCCCTGCACACGCAGCCCTGCACACGCAGCCCTCACACCCAGCCCTGCACACCCAGCCCTGCACACGCAGCCCTGCACAGCCTGCCCTGCACACCCAGCCCTGGACACCCAGCCCTGCACACCCAGCCCTGCACACCCAGCCCTGGACACCCAGCCCTGCACACCCAGCCCTGGACACCCAGCCCTGCACACCCAGCCCTGGACACCCAGCCCTGCACACCCAGCCCTGGACACCCAGCCCTGCACACCCAGCCCTACACAGCCCGCCCTGCACACCCAGCCCTGCACACCCAGCCCTGCACAGCCCGTCCTGCACACCCAGCCCTGCACACCCAGCCCTGGACACCCAGCCCTGGACATCCAGCCCTGCACACCCAGCCCTGGACACCCAGCCCTGCACACGCAGCCCTCACACCCAGCCCTGCACACCCAGCCCTGCACACCCAGCCCTGCACACGCAGCCCTGCACACGCAGCCCTCACACCCAGCCCTGCACACCCAGCCCTGGACACCCAGCCCTGCACACGCAGCCCTGCACAGCCCGCCCTGCACACCCAGCCCTGCACACCCAGCCCTGCACACGCAGCCCTGCACAGCCCGCCCTGCACACCCAGCCCTGCACAGCCCGCCCTGCACACCCAGCCCTGCACACACAGCCCTGCACACCCACCCCTGCACACCCACCCCTGTCTGTCCAGCCCGCACACCCAGCCCTGCACGTGCAGCCTTTCTTCCAGGAGACAGTGCCTCAGGAGGAAACCCAGCAGCTGCTGCCCAGCTTGACCCCTGCTTCCTGAAGGCCCCACCTGCAGCACAAAGCCCACCTGTCCCAGAGGGCCGAGGCTGGTCCCAAGCCCCGGTCCCCGGGTGCAGACCTGCCCCTCTCTCTCCGGAGCAGGTCTCGATGGGGCCCCACGGAGGTCTGGTGCTGCCCTGGGAGACGGTGGGAGGTCCCAAGCCCTCCCTGGGACAGAACTCACTCCCAGCCCCGCCCCTGCTGAGTGGTAAGCAGTGGTAAGCAGCTGCCTGACCTCCCTGACCCTGGTTCCTCTTCCGCACGGTGAACACGGGCTACGCCGAGGTGGTGCAGGCTGGCCTCCAGGCCCCAGGCCCCCCCCACGATCCCTGTGGAGAGCAGGGCCGCTCTGGAGGCAAAGCCACGTCTGGAGCCCAGGCCACGCGCGAGAGGGCAGAGCACGTGAGCGCTGCTCCCACCCCTCCCAGAGACCCCGAGGGTGGGTCTGAGCCCGCCCCACAGGCGTGGCCCCGGGACCCTGGGACTGGACCAGACAGGCCCCCTCCCCTGGACACAGGGCCACTCGCTGGATGCTAAGCTCCCTCCCTCTTGTGCCCCTGCAGCCCTCCAGCCCCCCGATCCCCAGGAGGCCAAGTGTCAGGGTCGCGGGGTGGGGAAGGCTGCTCACGCCGGAGGGAGCTCCAGCCCGGGAGGCTCAGAGCCGGGCCCGTGGACAGAGTCAGGCCAGGACAAGGGGCGGCCCACGGCTGCCAGGAAGCAGGGACGCAGGAGCAGGGGGCAGGGCAGGTGTCCCCAGCCGCTTCCTGGAGGACGTGACCGCACACAGGCTACACTCCAGGGTCACCTCCTCGCGGCCCTCCGTCCGCAGCAGCATCTGCACTGCCGACAGCCAGCCACAGCCCCGTCCCAGCAACAGCCCCAAAGGGAGCTGGCCGCCGGGACCAGCTCTCACCCCGACGTGAAGGAAACTCAGCCCAAGCAGCACGCAGCTCACCAAGGCTGGCCGAATGAGAGAAGGGCCTCAAACCCTTTCCCACGTCCACCTGTGGCCATAAACACCCACCAGACCGAGAAGAGCCAAGGTGTGACAGCTGACCCCCTCCATCCGGGCCTAGACCCAGCCTGGACCCCAGCCCACCCCGGGGGGGGTCACATCTGGCCAGACCACCGAGGGGCTCAGGGTCCTAACGTCAGGAGGTCTGGCTGAGGCGCCAGGGCATGGGGCCGGGCCCCCCCAGCACCTGGAGGGCTCTGGACAGCAGGCCTCACTCCGCGGCCCAGGCCTCCATCCTCCCAGCCCCAGAGCCCACGAAGCAGCAGCATCAAGGAATTAGCTCAGCCAAGAACCTTCCGGTTAACAGACGGCATTGGGTAAGCAAGCAGAGCCACCCGACCAGCTTCTCCAATCCCCAGCACCCCCAGGGGCCAGCACCTGAGAACTCGGGGACCCAGCCCCTCCCCAGGACCCCTGCCCTCGGCCCATGCCGGAGACAGAGGGCAGGCCACCACAGGGGGACACACAGGGACCGGCCAGCGGGCCTCCTGTTCCCCACAATTAACTGATGCCCGCCCCCTTCCTGGCTGCCCGCTGGGCTCCGAGGCACTGGAGCGTGGCGCAGGACGTCCGACCTGGCATCCTCCTGGAGGAAACCCAGCTGCTCGCCAGGAGCAAGTTCAAAGCCCCGGAAACCGTCTGGGAGTATTTCATTTCACCGGGCGGCCGTGGCTCTGCGCCCGTCCCAGCGGGACCCTGAGAGCTCCGTGTTCGGCGAAGACACCGGACAAAGCAGGAAACCCTGCAGCAACGCTCACGCCTCCCCGTCACGAAGAACTCAGGATGCACGTCCACGGGGCTTCTCCTGGCGACTTTTCACGCGCCTGCGCACTCTTCTTTACAAAAACCCCACGGCCATGGCCACGCGAGGCCAGACGCCCCGCCCAGCACCCAGTCAGTGTCCCCATCGGCACAGGCCCCCAACACAGCCCGACTTCGGTTAGGGCCCCACGTCGGGACACCGAGCCCCCAGCCCAGGAGCGCCAGCCGCCAGCCCCGGAACTCCCCGGTCGGCGCCAGGAAACGTGCCCCCGAGGCGGGCCGCCTTGCCGGGCTAATAATTTCCTTTCTCCTGCTCTTCCTCTTCCCTTTAAAAACCTCTCCTTTCTGCTAGATGGGATTCTGCCTGATCCGAGTCAGTTAATAATGGGCCCCCAGCACGGCAGGAATGCTGCTTGGGGACCCCGGGCCACGCTGCTTCCCAGGCGCCCAGCCACCCGGGCAGTCCCTGCCCATCCCTCTGGAGGCCACGACTGGACGGGGGGACTCTAAGATAATGGGGTGTGGGGGCATCTGTGGAGGGAGTCTCAGGGTTGCCCCCCCCAGCAAGGTCAGACGAGCCGCAGGAAGCAGGGCGCGCGGGGGGGGGGGGGATGCGCAACCACCCACTCACCATACTGGCAGCGGGGGCCCTGGAGGCCTCGGGGACAGTAGCATGGCTGGGCTGAGCCCGGCACGCAGTGGCCGCCGCTGAAACAGATGCTGGTGCTGCAGTGGGCTATGGAGAGAGCAGAGAAGGCGTGAGAGGACGGGCCGCAGCCCAGGGGCAGCCGCAGCCCGCCCATGGGTCACAGCGTCCTTGGGGACCCTCTCCCGTGCCCCCCAGGAGGCAAAGCCTCGGGCTGGACAGGACCCAGAGCCTCACCACAGAGAGCACAGCCCTCCTCCCACGGAAGCCAGACTGCACCTTGAGAGCTGAGCCCCAAACCCTGGGGGGGTGGGGGGTCATCGCCCAGGCCGGCAACCCCGACCCTGCCATCGGGTCACCGGTTCCAGCTCTCTTCTGTCCTGGGTCACAGGCTGGCACCGCCACCAGAGCCTGAAGCCCCGCTCCCCTCATTTTCTCAAGGAGGTGGGGAGGGAGGGGCGGCGGGGGAACAGCCCACTGCTGAGGACCCCGGCCCTCCTGCTCACGGCCCCGAGGGTGCCGACCATCCGGCGGGTCAGCCCCTAGGAGGGGCAATGCCAGCGCAGGCCAGCAGAGCCCGGGTAGGAGGGACGGAGGGAGGGCTCTGGGCTGGGAGGGGCTGGCCCCCTCCTCCTTCTCTGGAGGACACCCTTGCCCCAGACCCTCTCCCCACACTCCACCCCAGTGGGCCAGGACGCTGCCCATCCATAGCGTGGGGGCCAGTGAGCCCCATCATCCCACCCCAGCACTAGTGTGAGGGGCGGGAAGCTGCTGGTTGGGGGTGCGGGCTGTGGGCGGGGACGGGCAGGCTGGGCAGGCAGCCCCCGAGGGCCCAGCAGCCCCAAACTGCCTGCCAGCCCCATCACAGCGAGCATGCCGGGCAGGCTGGCCCGGGTACCCCAGCACCCATTTCCTGGCCCTGCAGCCCCCTCCCATCGTATCCCCACACACGGGGGGCACGGCCAAGGTGGGGGGCTGGGCTCCCACCCTGGGACCCCACCAGCCTGGCCCTGAGCCCGGAGGCTTCAGGGGTGCCCACTGGGTGAGGGGCTGCTTGGCACAGTGACTGTCCCCCAAAGCCTCTGGGAGCCTGGCATGAGCCGTGGGCTCAGTGACTTCGTGGGTCACTGAGGGCACCCCGACCAGGAGTGGGGAAAGAAACTCCAGAAGGCGGGAGGGCTGTCGGCCAGGCACACGGCCCAAGCAGCCCTCCGGGACAGACGCTGTGCTTGGTAAGGAAACTGAGGCTCAGAGACAGGCAGCATGTGTCCCCAGGCCACACAGCCAGCGAGCAGGGACCAGGCCCCAGGATCCTCTGCTTAGAGCCTGGGGTCGGGAGGGCCCTTTGTGGAATGCTCCCTGCTCTCTGTCCCCTAACTGCGGCCGCTATCCCCGTGTCGGAGGGAGTGCTCCCCCTTGCTCCAGCCCCCCTGCAGGCGAACTCAGACCTCACGGCCTCCTCCCTCCAGCCCCACCCCTGCAGCCGGAGGATGTGCCTGAAATGTGCAGGAGTGAGGGGCTGGGATGAAAAGGCGCCGCAGGGGAGGACACACACGGTGACCCCGGAGCCCACACAAGGTAGCCCGGCGGAGGGGCTGACCCGGGGCGCGGACAGCAGCAGCGTCCCAGACGCTAAAGGCCCGGAACCTACCTCCGGGGGACGTGGAGCCCACCTTCCCCCAGCACTCCCGCCCCACGAGGCTGGTGAAGGCCACCGTCACCACCCCCCTGCTCACCCACTTTCTCCGCCCCACAGCCACTGTGATCTTCTTGTCCCCTGAGCACAAAGCCCCCCCGCACCGTAAGCCCGCCCCACACCCCGGGGATGCTCTGGGCTGCCACCCGCCGGCACAACCAGCATCTTCCCCGAGTGTCACACACCAGCGCCCACAGCATGGCACTCTCCACCGGCCACGGACTCCCTGAAAGTGGGCGTGACCCCATCCTGACCACCACCCGCCTGGCTCCTGGGCCCCACCCACACGCGGACCCTGCCCCCCCACCCCCGAAGGAATGAAAGCAAGAACGCACTACACGCGGGCAGGGTCTGGTGCGGGCAGGCCGTCGGGGGGAGGACAGAGCTGGGGTGTCCCCAGATGGAGGGACGCACGGGGCAGCACGGCCACAGAAATGAAAACGGGAAAGACAAAGATACAGGACGCTATGCCCCGAACGGAGAAGGGGCACTCCCGGGCAGGCTCATGGGGGGCAGGGGCATTGGGGAGCCGCGGAGGGAAGCCGGGGAAGCAGGGCCTGCTGGGGGGGCGTGGAGCCGTGCTGTGCAGGAGTGGTGGAAGGGAGGGCCTCCCCGGCATGACACCACCTGCTGGGCAGGCTGCATGACAGGGACCCCCTCCCCCGAGTCAGGAGGGTCACCTCCACCGGCATGGCACAGCGCCCTTCCCACCGCCCCTCCGAGGGGGCAGCACCGACAGCAGACAAGGGCCCCTAAACCCCCCGCCGGTGGCCGAGGACAGACCCCCCCACCCCGGGCAGACAGAACTCGGGAGCCGGAGCCGGCCGCCCAGATCCGCGTGTCTGACACCCGCCCCTGGACCCAGGCGACCCCGTGTGGGAAGAAGGGCCAGGTGAGCAACGTGCAACAAAAACCGTAAAAACTGTGAAAACCTGGCCCGTGGCTGTGAGTGGAGGCTGGACGGGTGCCTTGCAGAAATTTAGAGATTTCCAAGCAACCGATGTGTTCTCTACTTAACATTAGTGGATTTTTTCAAATACCTCCTACGCTCTCAGGGCTGGGGCAAGGGTCTGCTGGGGACCGTCCCTCAGCTTGGCCAGGCCTGCAGCCGCAGGACCCTCAGGGGCACTGAACGAACTGTCTGTCCCCTGAGAGTCTGAAATGCCTGGGCAGGCGCAGGTGACCCAGGCCGGTGGGGCCCACCACGTCGGCTGCCGCGGGCGGCCGTGTTCTCCGAGGGCCGAGCCGGCAGAGGGGAGGCCCGAGCCAGGGGAGTCCCACGGGGCTGGAGAAGCCCCCCAGGAACCACCATGCACGCGTCTCCCTCTGCCCCAAACCCCTGCCGGCTCCCCACGGCCTGGATGCCTTAGCGGGCGAGGCCTGCGCGCAGGCGTTCGAGTTCTGTCTGACGTGTCTCACTGGGTCAGAAACTCAGGGTAAGCGCCAGGCCAGGCGACCTGCACGCACGGAATACAGTCTTCCCAGCGACCTTCGCGCTGCCGAGTGTGTCCTCCACGGCCCGCCTGGGCCTGAAGCCGGACACGCCCCCCGCGGCAGCCCACGTCCAGGGCTGATGGGGCTCCCCGTCCCCCATCTGAACAGAGGAGCACAGCGCCCTCCTTGGTGTGCAGAGTGGGGCTGCGGGTGCAGGGACAGTGACCATTCACCAAGCGTCCCAGCTTCCCCAGACCAGGCCTCTGCCTTGGGGTGACACAGGGTGGGTCTACCCATATCCTCTGAACCAAAGGGTGGCAGGGCCCCAAGGGTCGTCCAGTCTGCAAGATGGCAGATTTGGGGAGCATGGTCCCCAGGGTGAGGGCAGCACGTCCGGACACCTTCCTTCCTTCCTCCCTCCCTTTTCAAAGATTGATTGATTTTAGAAAAAGAACATGCATGTGTGCACGCACACACATGGTCGGGGGGAGGGACAGAGGGTCCCCGCTGGGCACGGAGCCCAACACGGGCTCCATCTCACGACCCATGAGATGACCTGGGCTGAAACCAAGAGTCAGACGCTTGACCGACTGAGCCACCCAGGCGCCCCTGGACATCTGTGGCATCTTAACGCCGGCCATGCTCTCTTATGGGGGGCGGGGGGGGGGCATCAAGAAACACCTGCGCTTGGCTGGACCTCATGTGACCTTGCTGTGGGCAGCAGGGGCGGCCCCTGTCCTGGGACAGGCTCACTATGGCGATGGGGCCCACGCCTCTGCGAGTGCGGGCCCAGCCACGTCCCCGAACTGCCACATGGCTGACCCATGGGCCCTGCTCTTCTCTTCCCTAAGCAGCCACCTGCTGGAGTGGCCTCAGCCGGGGCAGATGTGATCCGGGCGGCCAAATTTCTCCTGGTCTGCGGGGCCACCCTCCCCACCACCCCCCTGCAGGCTCTGAACACAAGGCCGAGGTCACCAAATGTGCGTAGGGCACAGACGTCAGCCTTCTGGAGGCCAGCCCTGTCCCCGGGCACCTCTGCCCGAGCGGCCCAGGGACCCCACGTGCATTCCGTAGCTCGAACAGGCCAGGGCCGGAGGGACCAACTCAGACTCACGGCAAAGCTCCTGGCCTGGGACCCTGCTCTCTCGTGGCCTGTCCCAGCTGCACGGCCCCCTACGTGGGGGGGGGGGGGGGCCGAAGCCTCTGGCTCCCGTCCACCCCCTGCCGTGAGGGCCGGGCTCAGCAGCAGGGGAGCCCCATCCCCGCGCCATCCCCAGAGGTGGGGCTCGCCTGTCTGCTGGCCGCGGCTGAGGTCACATCCTGGTCAGGCCTGCAGGGGACCTCAGCCCCTCCCCACACCCAACACAGAATTTTCAGGACGGAGCCTGGGCGGGGCCCCCCCACCGTAACTGGGGATCAGCCCCGCGCCGAGACACGTGCTGGGTGTGGGCCACGCGAGCTCCCGGTGCGGGCCCGGCTCACGGAAACCCCAGAGAGGCCGGATCGAACACAGGCTACCATCTGACCCCGGCGGGTCCCCGGCTCCCAGGCTCGGCAAACACAGCGGTGGCACCGGCCCCAGGCCCGGTCCTGCCCGTGGCCGAAGCCACCAGGCCGGCCAGACACAGAGTGTGTGCCACGCAGCCCTGGGGCCCAGAAACTCTCCTGGGGCTGCTGGGGCACAGACAGCCGGGCGGAACCCCAAGAGGACACACGTGTCCCCAGCGGTCCCCCAGCAACCGGCCTGGGAGGCCAGCGCCGGGCAGTGTCGGGGCTGGACCCGGCACACAGCACCTCTGTCCGCCATCGTTGGAGGCGTTTAGGAGTTCAAACAATGCTGGGTGGGGGAAAGCCCAAAGGGGGTGACGGTGAGGACGACACTGTCCCCGGCCCCCGCCCCAGGGCAGTGAGATCAGCACTGTGGCTCAGGCCTCGCCTCATCGACCAAGCCGCAGGGCAGCATCTCCGAAACCTCCCCCAGGCGCCGGCAGAGCCGCCCGTGAGTGGCCGGGAGTGGGACCCACAGTGGCCGCCTCCCTGCGAGAGGCCACGTCGCTGGGAGCCCGGGGGGCAGAACAGGCCCCAGGTCCCTCTCGCTTGGTCCCTCCATCCCGATTCTGCTACCAGACCCGCTGACCTTGGACCCAATGCCGGCTGCCAGCTGGAGGCCGGGACCCCAAGCCCCCAGCCCCACCTCCCCTCGTCCCGGACCCCTGCTGCAGGGAGGCAGTCAGCCTGGCCCCGGGACTCCCGTGCTGGGCGGCGGGGCCACACGGGAGCGGAACGCGCTCAGTGAGCGGGCCGTGCGTGTGTGCAGGTGGGCGTGCAGACACTCCCACAGCTGTGAGCACCGCACACACGTTAGCAGGCAGGCACGTGGTGCACGTGTGTGAGCGTGAGCACGTGCATGAACCATGCACGCACACGTGAGGCTGTGATGCAGGTGAGCTCGCCTGGATGGGCAGGAGCCGGTCCAGCGCACGAGTGTGCACGAGTGTGCAAACGTGCCTGGCGCAGCACCATGAGTCTGGGTGTGACTCCACCATCTGGGGACACCGAGGGGATGAGGGGGTCGCTGCAGAGCAACACAGGCCCCCCAGCCACCGCGTGGGCGTCCGTGTCCACAGCGAGGACGGGACCGGAGTGCTGGCTCTGCCGGTTCCCACGCTGGGCACAGGGCTGACACGCGTCCGGAACGGAAAAGGAAAAGTGAACAGCGGGGCAGGAAGGCAGAGGGCGGCCGTCCCCGGGTCCCCCAGCAGCCTTCCTGCCGCTCCTTCCCGCAGCCCCAGGATCACAGAGGAGACGGCCACGTCCCCGGAGGGAGGGAGAGCTAGGGGGTAAGCCTGCGAGCTAGTCAGCAGCCCAGGCTTCTGTCCCCGGGGCCCGCCGCGTGGCCCGTCCCAGGCTCCCATGGCTACAAACCTCGCCAATCCCCCCCACACACACTCATGCGAAGCCCTCACAGGCCACAGGTTTTTCCCAGCCGGCCTGGCAATCCCGGGGCAGCAAGAAGACACGAGTGACCACGATGGCCAGGACAGCTCGTGGAGAAAGCTCTGGGGGGGCACCCTGCAGTGTCCTCCCCAGGCCGTGGTCGCCTCTGCGGGTCTGCTCCAGAATCGAGGGCAAGGCTGCCCCACACGCCCCGGGCACACATGGGGTCCTGGGGGGCTCGGGTCCTGAGAACCCCGCCACGGCCACGCCGCGCAGACCCGGTTCCCACTCCATCCATGCATCCAGAATCCAGCCACTTCTCACCGCGCCCCGCCGCCCGCCAGGACCAGCCCCAAGCTGGCTCCTTGCCAGCCCTGCGTCCCCTCTGGCCCTGCAGCAGACCGTGTCCCTCCCCGGTCAGACCCCGCACGGGCTCCCTGTCCTCACCAGGGCCCCGGGACCTCAGAAAGGGGCCTTGCTTGGAAACTGAGTCTTTGCAGGCGTGACGAAGGCCGGGACTGAGCTCACGCGGATTCGGGCGGGCCCCACTCAGAGACAGGAGGACACGCGGGCAGAAGGGGGCTGACGCGGCCCCACGCCGGGGAGCACGCGGGACGAAGCAGGAAGGATCCCCCCCACCGGGATGGCACACCTCCGGCCTCCAGAGAGTCAACCTGGGCTGTTCCGGGCCCCGCCCCTCCCCCCCAGCGTTGTCCGGACAGCGGCTCGTGGGCTGGCACAGAACCACCCGCATGCTTGCTCGCCTGTCCACTGCCACAGCACAGCAGCTCCTCGGGAGGAAGGGCCAGTCCCGGTCTCTGCCACCGCCACCCTCCCGCGCCTGAGCACAGCGCCGAGCACGCCTCAGCCCCACACAGATGAGGAGCTTCCCGCACGTGCTTTAGGAACACTATTTATTTTTTCGACTTTGCTGTATCTTTTTATTCCTTTCCTTTTAAAGAAAGAATTGCTTCGGAAAATACTACATAGTCTTTCTCAGGAACCCACAGGCCACGTTAGCATGTTAAATGCTCTGATAAGTCCTGCAACGATGGAACCTGCTTTGCTGTGCTTTACGCAGAGCTTCCCGGACCACGGAACCCCTTGCCATCCCACACCTCGCACCCGCTCAGGGTCTGCCCTCTGTCCTATGCCCTCCTCGGGTGGCCCGATCTCAGGCTGCACAGACTTAGGGCAGGGAACCACAGGGCATCTCCCTGGCACCTCGTTCCTAGGTGGGTCCAAGTCAGGGACTGCAGGCAGCACCTTCACACTCAGGGCTCCCTTAGATGAGAGGGAGCCAGAGCCCAGGGCATGGGCGGTCCAGGGAAATCCGCACCCCACTGAGATGGACATGGAACCGAGACAGGGGCTGGGCCGGAATCGGACACCCCAACGGCAGGAAGGGTCAGCGCCCAGCTGCCCGTGGGGCACGCACGTACCCCGCAGACCCGAGGAAGCCCCCTGGTCACCAGGCAACGCCACCCCACCCAGTCAGCACTTTTCCTTTCTGGTCACCTCCAGGTCACCCATGCCGCTAAGCGGGTCTCTGAGAAATCACAGCGGCCATTAGAGGCTTCCTGTCATTCTCTCACACAGCATGACGTCCCTTCCTCGCTCCCACGCGAGCCCACGGGGCCCTCACGGCACCCCGCACGCGGCTATGGTTCCAGGTCACGAGAAGTGAGGACGTCTCACACGGCCGGGGCCGTCAGCAGCAGGGGCCCTGCCCCCGGCCCTGCCCTGGCCCGACCCGGTCCCCTTGTCTGCAGACAGCCCGGACTGGGACTGGGGGAGGGCGCCGGAGAGGAACGGCACAGGGATGGGGGAAGGGCCAAAGCCAGAGACTCCTGACCCCCGGGCCCCTCCGTAGGAGGTGGGCCCCTCTCCCAAGTGGGGGCCCAGGACCCCAGCCACTGCTCATGCGCGGGAGCTCAGAGGGCCCTGACCCAGCCTCCAGCCCCGGACCCGCAGGCAAGCTGGCGGGAAAGGGGCCAGAGGCAGCCTCCCCAGACTCTCGCCTGACCCCGCGGGGCAGGGCTTCCCGGGGGCTGGGGGCTCGGGGCACCTGCCGCACCTGGGGCAGGAAACAGAGTGGCAGAGGGCTCAGCTCACAGCACAAAGCCCACTCCCTGGGCTCAGCCCACCTTGTCCGGCCACAGGGAAGCGCTCCCACGTGGGCTCCTCGGCAACCCCCGCGCCCCTGCGGGCCTGCCCTGCCCATCCACACATCGAAGCCCCAGCTGGCTCCGTACCCCCGCCCCCTCGCACCCCTGTCACGCCAGCGTCTGCGCGCTACCAGCCTCCCCGCCAGGCCCCAGCTGAGAAGCAGCCATCCCTGGGGGAGGGGGCCCAGGCCCCGGCTCTGCCCCACGCGACCTTCCCTGTCCCTCCCTCCCTTCTCGGGCCGGTGGCCCAGACACTGGGGGAACAAGTACGTGTCCCGAGAGGCCGGATCACAGGGCTTTTCCTGGAGCATTCAGATTAAATCCAGACACAGAAATAAGTAAATCCTGCACTAAAATGTTTTTTTTTTAAACAATCAAGAAAGTCAAAGCCTCAAGTTCAGGATACACGTGGAGACCCTGTCCACATCTCCAGGCCGAGGGGACAACCTGGACTCCCAAGGCCAGGCCCTGTGGCCGAGACGCCCCCATTTCCTCACCACCCAGCCCTGTCCCCAGGCTGGCTCCTCCACCTCCGCAAGGTCAAGGCTGCCCCGGGCGCCCCGCAGCCGCATACCACCTGCTGCTAGCTGGCCGGGCCGAGGCAGAGCCCGCTTGTCCTTCCTGGCTGCCAGCACGGGCAGACAGAGCCACAGGACAGGCCGGGAGCACGCGCCGAGCCGG
>CM052900.1:164082737-164123806 GCA_028534135.1 Potos flavus | reverse complement strand
GACAACGGCACCGGGGTGAGGAAGTGAAGATGGGCAAAGCAGGGCAGGGAGTGAGGGAGAGGCAGGCAGCCTCACCCAGCCGGAGGAGCCCGGCTGCCCACACCCCTGTCCCGAAGGAGGGCTAGGCTCCCGAGGGGCGTTTCCATCACGTCTGTTCTTACAGGCTCCCCTTCCGAGCCCCACAGCGGGCCTCTGGACACACGTCCCCCTGGGCTGCGTGCTTCCCGGCGTGGAGCTTGGAACCCCGCAGCCTCGGACCGCGGCCAGTAGGAACTCCGGTGTGTGGGGGACACGGTCTCCCGGTCCTGACCCTGCTCCCCCCAGCCTAGCCAGTAGCCTCGGGCCAGCCCTGCGTGGACTGAGCAGTCATGCCTGGCCCCGGGAAGGAAAGCCAACCACTCTGCCCTCAGAAATTCACGTTAGAGACACAAATAAGTACATAAACATAGGTCGCAGGGCTTTGAATCTGGACGTGGTCAGCCAGCGGGAGCCAAAGAACCAGCCACGGGCTCCCACAGGTCCGCAGCGGCCCCCTGAGCACCAGGGCTGTGAATCAGTGGGACCCCCCAGCACCCCTCTTCCCTTAGCCTCCCCCACAGGCCCACCAGGTGGCTCAGGAAAGCTAGCCAAGAGGGTGGGGATGCCCGTGCCAGGCCCTGCAGGCTCATCACATCTCCCCCAAGGGAAGGGTGGCAGGGGGCACAGGACCAGCGTGGACGAAGCACTTCCTGGAAGGCTGGCTGTTCTCTGGGTCCCCTCCCCTGCTCCTCCGGGGTGCGAGGAGCAAAGAGCAAATTCTGGCACCTTGCCGGAGTCTCGCAGAAGGGTGCCCTCCCTCCTGCATTTTCCTGGCCCGCAGTGCCCGCTGTCACCCCACTGCCTGCTGGGGCCCACGCCAGCTGCTTCAGAGACAACCAGAGACAGTAGAGCAGAGGAAGGCGTACCCCGAGGTGTGACAGAGCTCAACACACCCCGGGCAATCTGAGAATAGACGCCCCGCCAAGAAACAGGGGCACAGGCCCCCAGAGGGGCACCGACCCTCGCCGGTGGACAGAGGACAGAGCGGAGAGGAGAGGAGGGAGAGGAGGCTTCGGGGAGAGGAGGAGGTCTCAGGCAATCCACAAGCCAGGCCAGAGGCTTCCTGGAGCCCCGGGTAAGCAGGCCGACCCCAGGACACAGGCCTTTGGCTCTGCTCCTCAGGGGCTCAGGAAAGGGGGCCCAGGAGGGGTGACAAGCAGTCTCCACGAGCACACTGAGTCAGAGGCCGTCTCTTAAGGAGGGGCCCTCTGTCCTCACGGGCTCAGCAGCTGTCTGCCTGACCAGCACCCTGGAACTCCCAGGAGTCTGGGCCACTGGAAGCCCCCCGCTAACCGTGCAAAGAGCAGGTCGGCTGAGTGGCCAGACGGCCGCTGCGAGAATCCTTCTGAGGCCGCAGCTCCCCTTAGACAAACTAACCCACTGGGATCGCAGGAAAGAAAAGTGTCCAGCAGAAGTCACGTGGAGAGTCGGGACCCAGGCCACTCACATTTCTGGATGCAAAGGCTCCCTTTTCCTATGGAAAGGCCACAAGGAAACCTTCCTGCTTGGCGCAAAGCAAGACCCAGGGTGGGGATCCTGGAGCCTGGACTTGCCCTCCCCCAGCTTCGCCTGGAAGTGACTGTCCTGCACGGCCAGGTGCTGGGCAGGGGTCCCTAACCCAGGCCAGGCCACTCGCCTGCCGCGCTGCAGCCTTCGGCAGCCTGTCTGCATTGGCGGGCCCGGGGCCCAGCACCCTGCAGGAGCCCTGGGGTGGGGGCAGCCAGCGGGCGCCTCCTCCCCTTCCCCGGCTCGCTGGCTTTGGCACCAGCTGTCCTTTGAGGCCGGCGCAAGGATTGATCTGCTGTGTAAGAGAGACCGCTAAACGGCCCATTGGGGAATCATCTTTCAAAACTGGATTCATCTCCGCTGGCTCCCTGACCCTCTCTTCCTGCCCATTCTGGTACTGAATTCCTTCTCCCGTCTCTCGGCCCCAGCACGCGCGTGGTTAACACATAAACCGCGGCCAGGGGCCCCCTGTCTGGGCGCACCCGCCCGGCACAGGCCCCCCTGGCCCCAGGAGACAGGCTTTGGAAGGATGTGAGAAGGGGCTGCTTCCTTCCTGCTTTCTCCGCGCTGCTGCTGGCCAGACCCTGCCCGCAAGGACCCCGAGGGGAGTGCAGCCTCTGCCAGAGCACCCGGAGGCACACTACCGAGGGGAGAGGGGAGGGAGACGGCCCTGCTACCGAGGCGCCCCCAGACTCAAGCCCCGACCCTCCTCAGTTGCGGCAAAAAGCCCGACTTTGTCAGGGCCCCGGGACAAAGCTGCCCAGGGGCCAGGGGCTCCCGCCGTCCAGCGGGGCCCTCCCCTCCCGGTACTCACAGGCCGGGCTGCAGGCGGAGCAGGGCGCCCGCTGGTCCCGCGGGGAGCAGCAGCACCAGGGCCAGGGCCACCGCGCGCCCCGCCGCCCTCGCCTCCGGAAGGGCGGGCATCGTGCCCGCGGCCCCGGCCGGGTCCCCGCTCCGGTCCCCCGCTCACAGGAGGCCCCGACGGGCCCTCGGAGCCGCCGCCTCCACGTGCGCCATGGGCGGGGGACGCGCAGGGCGCAGCCGCAGGTGCCCGCGCCGGCCCGCCGAGCCCCAGGCCGCCGCAGGTGCGGAAGGTCCGGCTTCCCGCCCGGCCGGCGTCCGCCTCGCGCGACACTGCGCGCCCAGCCCCGTCGCCAGAGGCCGGCCCGCCTTTGCCACGCCCCCGGCGCGGACCCCCGCCCAGGCCCCGCCCGCCGCCCGGCCGCCGCTTCCAGCCCCGCCCCCAGCCCTCCTCGGGTCCTCGCCCCCAGCCTTCGTGCTCCCGCTCCTCTCTGGCTGCAAGTCCCGGGTCCCCTGCGACCGAGTGACCAACTCCGACGGACCTCGGACCCAGGCGCCCGTCTTCAGGCGCAGCCCCCAGCCCTCCGTCCCTCGTAAGTCTCCGCGGACGCTCCATCCATTGTCCCCCCGGTGCCCTACCCCTCCCTTGCCCAGCGGCAAGGGCGGAAGGGCTGGGGGGTAGCCTCTGCCGCCCTCCGTGTGCCTCAGACACTGCCCTTAGGGCACCCACACGGTCGGTCACCGACCGCGCCCTGGACATTTTTACACCGGGTCTGTGCAGGGCGTTCTTGGCCGGCGGCCTGAGGTCGAAGAGTGCCCTGCTTCCCAGAGGGTTAGGAGGGCAGGCGTCTCCTTCTGGAGGATTTCTCGCCCTCCATTTAAACCTGGTTTGGGGCACCTGCCTGGCTCAGTCAGTAGGGCACGCGTCTTTTGCTCTCCGGGTCTTGAGTTCGAGCCCCATGTTGTATGTAGAGATTGCTCTAAAAACCAACCAACCAACCTGCTTTTGGTTTGGAATTCACCAGCTCCAGGGGTGAGGACCAGGTGCCCCAGGGTCCAGGGGGTCCCTGGGGAGGAAACAACGCCCTCGGGAGGTTTTTGAAGAGCAGTGGGTGGTGCTGGGTAGAACCAGACGAGGGGCCAGGAGCGAGGCACCCCGTTAGTCACACACCGTGCAGAGGGAGAGCCCGGCCAGACCCAGCGGCAGGGCCCCAACGGCAACGAGGCTCGCTTCCGAGGCTGGCAAGCCCTCTTTCCTGGGGCTTTCTCGGTCCACCACTTCATGTGGTCCAGGTGACTGGCCCTCACCTCGCCCTCATACAAAAGCACAGGACCCTGGCTGGGTGGAGGGTGGGGGGCTTGCAAGGACAGACCAGCAGCTGTCCAGGACCCCTGTGCCCCCCAACTCTCTGAGCCCTCCGCACCACATACAGGTTTAGAGTCATCTGGGGACGGGGGCTGCCAGGCCAGCCCTGATGCCTTCCTATTGTGCAGATGGGGAAACTGAGGTCCGAGCGGGGAGCAGCACCCCCAAGTCACCCAGCCCGTGAACTGCGGATCAGAGAACTGAACACAGGGGTCCGGCTCTGGGGACCTTAGGTAAACCCCCTACGGTGCTGTGTGTAAATCTGCGGAAACCACTAAAGCACACAGAGTAGACAGAAGTGCAGCCAATCTGACCGCCCCGTGGGGTGTCCCCGTCGGCTCCAGCTGCTGGAGCAGAACAGCACCGACCCGGCAAGCTGAACACAGACCTTTCCTCCTGGTTCCCTGACAGTCCAAGACCAAGGCGCCGGCCGCAGGGTCCAGGTGAGGACCCTCTTCCTGGCTTGCAGAAGAAGCGTGCCTTCTCTCGGTCCTCCGCGGGTGGAGAGGGGCGTGGCAGGGGGAGAGCGCTCGCCGGTCTTTCCTCTTCTTAAGAGGCACCAGCCCTAGAGGGTCAGGGCCTCCCCCTCATGACTTCATCGACCTCGGTTACCTCCGGAAAGACTCCCTTCCGGCACTCCCTTCCCCCATCCCGGCTGGGACACAGCACCGGGAAAGGAGTCAGGTCCCCGAATGGCTCCCGGGCTGTTGAAATCACCTGTCCCAGCGAGAGCAAAAAGCTGCCCATCCACACAAAGGACCAGGGTCAGGGTGCAGCGGTATCGTGGCCTGAATCGTGTCTCCAAAAGGATACATCCATGTTCTAACCCCCAGTACGTGCACACGAGACTGGGTCTGGAAAAGGGGTCTTTGGGGATGTAATTAAGTTAAAGATGTGGAGATGAAATCACCCTGGACCCAACAACGGGTGTCCTTGTGGAGAACAGAGGGAGACTTGGGACTACAAGCGAAGGTCGCAGCAACCTTTGGAAGTGAGGAAGGAGAGAGGCCTGGACAGATGTCCCTCGGTGCCCCCAGAAGCAAGCAGCCCTGTCCACACCTACCTTTCAGATTCCTGGCTTCCAGAACCAGAGAAGAAAGGCCGTCTGTTTCAGCCGCCCTGTCTGTGAATTTTCCCGGAGGCACCGGAAGCCAGAGCAAGGCAGGCAGAGTAGGGCCTGCCGCGGGGCCCCTGGCCGAGAGGGGAGCTGGCCAGCCACGGGGCTTGCCGGGGGGCCCCTCCCGCCAGGATCTCAGCAGCTCTCGGGCGCTGAGACAGCAGAGGCTCCTCTGGAAGCCAAGACTGGAGAAGCGGAAACCTGTTGCGGGACACGCCATCTATGGGGCGGCCCTTGTATTTCTCGGGAACAAGGTCATACGTGTCCCCTTGCCTCGCGCCCGCTGTGCTGACCACAACCAGAACTGCTCCTCCAGTGTGCGTTCCAAGATCTCCCGGCCCCCAACCCCAGTCCTCGTGGCCCCAGCTCACCCGAGGGCAGCCTATCAAAGCCGGACCCTCTCACGGATCCTGCCATCTTGCTGGGGCCGCAGGTGCGGAGACAGCCCTCGGGGCCCCTGGGCCCAGCAAGGAGGGCTTCTTGGAGGAGGCAGAGTGAAACCATCGTTCTGGTGGGGAGCGGGTGTGACAGACGTTACCATCGAAACAACTCGGCTTTTAGAACCCGCAAGAGAAGCGGCCCTTTCGATTCCCCGAATCTGCTGATTTGCCTTAAAGCCACGTTTGGAAACCTGCCTCTAGGTCCCCAAGGCCCTAGCCCCCCATCTGCTGGGAAGGATGTTTCTCTGTCGACGCTGTCCCTGCTTCTGCTGGGACCCACCAAAGGTTCCGGGCAATCTGCCGGCACGATGTGGCAACTCTTGCAAGGGTCCCTGGGGTCAGGAGGCAGCCCCGGTCCCTCCCAGGAGGGAGAGATCTCACCCAGGTGCATCGTCTCTGGAGGATGAGCTCGGCCCGTGGACCATTCTCTGGGCTACGCATTAACCTCCGCCGTGGGGAGTCGCTGTGCCCAGAGCTCTAAGATCCCACGCGTGGGGCTCCTGTTTGCACCAGCCTGGCCCCTCATGCCCCTGACCGCTGCTTCCGTTCAGAGACAGACATCAGAGGTGGGGCCCACTCATTTCACAAAGCACTAAACCACAACATCTGGAAGTTAAGATAAGAATCCTCACTTCCCAGTCCTCCTGGGAAGAGAAGAAGAGTCATGTTTTCATCTCCCGCTGAGCGAGGCGCTCTGGTTGGAAGGCCCCGGGCGTGCGGGCTACTCTGCCACCTGCTGTCCAAAGTCCCCAGGAAGAAGTGTCGCGCACCCAGGGGGACCCAGCCAGGAGCCCCCGGCCCCTGTCCCATGACCAGCAGTTTCCGATGGGGCCCTGTCATCGTTCGCGCACAGAGGGGCCATCGGCGCCCGTGCAAGGGGCCTCGTCTGGACACGGGGTCTGTGGCATCGGGCGTTCTCGTCCAACATCACCGGCGTCAAGGAGAGACACACGGAGACACACAGGGGAGGCGGCCGTGGGACCCCAGAGGAAAGGTGGTAGGGATGCGGCCCCGGGTCCAGGGAGGCCCCCGGATGCTGGGAAGGCCAGGAAGGTGCCCCTCCAGGCTTCCGAGGGAGCACAGCCGTGCAGGCCAGGGGTCTTGGGCCTCTGGGCTGCAGAGCTGAGGACGGGTCCTGCTGTGTTAGCCCCCGGGCTGTGGGGCGTTGGCCAGGCCGCCCGGGGCCCTTGCACCATCAATGCTATTCATTACCTGATGCCCGCTCCATTCTCTCTGTCGTTGCCTGAACTATGGGCCCGCAGGGCGCCCCCCACACCCACCAACGGCTCAGGCACCCGGGCCAGCGTCCTCTCCTCATGCCCGCTGCCGCCTGGGGCCCACCCATCTAGCGGGCCCTGGGCCCCCGCGAGCGCTGTCTTTCATCCCAGCCCCTCGGCAACCCGTCCCAAGACGGAGACTCAGGCTTGCGGGCAGGCAGGGCGTCCTCTCTGTGGTCTCATTTCCAGCCCCCCACTGGTGGTCCACAGCGCCCGGGTGTCCAGCGCCTGCTTTCCCTACGCGGACTCACCCCATCCGGGCCCCTGCGTATCATCCCGCCCGCCGCCGGGTCCCACACCGGCCGCAGTGCACGGACCCGGGAGAGACGGAGGACAGAGGCCGCTGCTCCGGGTGGGCGGGGAGCAGGTGTGACAAGCAAGGGGACTTCCTTCCGAGGCTGGTCTTGGCCGTTGTGAGTCGAGGCCCCCCACACCTGCCCGCCAGAATCTTACGGTTTACAGAGGTGTCCGCGGGGTTCCGTCACCGGTACCACCAGCCGGTCTCAGCCCGGCGCTACCTCCCGGCCGTGTCCCTGCGAGCGGCTCCTGCCGTGGGAGTGGGGGGCAGAGCGCATGTCCCGGTGACAGAGGGTGGGCCGAGGGCCAGCTCCAGGGGCACCCGGCCGTCAGCTCCCCGCCCCTGGTGACCCAGGACCGGCTCTCACGGTCTCGCACGCCCCCTCTCCCGCCGTGGGCCCTCGGCGGTCAGCGAGAGGAGCCACGGGCGTGGACGTGGCTCGTTCGGGGGCTCTCCGGCTGCGCTGCAGACAGAGGCCCCTGAAACCGTCTAGGCCCACACAAGAGAACACCCAAATTAAGACAGTAATTCCCCAAATAAGTAACAACCTTGTCCAGCAAGAGCCCCGTGATCTGAAGCATGTGTTTAGTCCGTGCCCCAGGCCGGCGGCCAGAGCCCTCCAGGCCTTCACCTGTGTCCTTGGTGTGACTTAGCGAAGAGGACGCATTGTGGGACGCATCAGGAACTCTGGATGCCGGCGCGGGCGCCTCCCCAAGAGGCAGCGGGGAGGTTCGGGAGGTTCGAGGCCTTCTGTTCTGGACGACGGCTCTCTCCCCGGGGCCCCGCCGGCCTCGGTCGCCGCTTGCTGGGTGAGCTTGCTGGGACAAGGCCGGTCCGTGTGCTGTCGCGTCCTCCGGGCCCAGGGCCGGGGCCAAATGATCGTCCCGTGGGCCACGGAGCGAGCCCGCCCGGCCTCGCGGAGACAGAACTGCGGCTTCAGGGCCTGGACGCAGGGGTGCCCACCACGGAGCCAGTGGGAGGGCAGCGGGGTCCGCGTGAGGAGCTCCGGAGGGGGGGAGGCTGTGGCCGGGATGCGGCGTGCGGTCCATGCCGGCCACACTGCGTGCGGCGGTAACAGGGTGCGGCCCGGTAATGGGGTCCCAGGGAGAGCGAGTGGGGCCCCAGCCCTCCCGGCAGGACAGCCCGTCGCCGGCCCGGCCAGCTGGTTCCCCTCCTGGAGGGGACGGGCTCCGTGTTCTCGGCCGCACAGCGCGTGGATCCGCGGTGAGAGTCGGGCGACCGCGGCTTCCCGCCACGCCCACACCTTTATGGTCCCCCGGTCGGGGTCGGACGCCTCTGCAGGGGTCCCCAGTCTGGGCCAGGGGGCGGCGGGCCCACCCGGGTGATCGCTCAAAGGTATTAAAACCCGGGTCGTGCGTCAGTGCTCCCAGCGAGAAGTTACCGGTCAGTCACTTCATCTGCGGCTTTGCTCGTCCACGTCTCCTGTCCCCCAGCCCTGCCGCCGCGGGTTATAGGGACGGGGAGCCCCGCGTCATGGCCCTTGACCTGTGAGCCTCCGTCACCGTCTGGGAGACGAGGGCGAGCATACCAGCGCTCCGTGTCTCCGATGGGGCGGCCTGGCTCGCGTGGGGCCGGGACAGCGTGGGGCCGGCCAGAGGCAGCGTCCGCGCACACCAGGCCGTAGGGGACCCTCGCTCAGAGGGGTGGCCGATACAATCCATGTGCCAAGCCCCTGTGAGTCGGGGATTCGAGGGGTGGCCCCAGACTGCTGTGGCATTGCCCCGAGTGGGATCGCGATCACACGGGACCGGCTGTCCCTGCGCTGACCGGGTCGCTGGACTACAAGGGCAAGCCCGCATCCTTGGTGCCTGGGGGGGAGGGGGGGGCGCGGCCCGCTCTCTCCGCCCCCGGCTGCTGCAGCTGCTGAAGCGTCACTTGCTGGGACTCATCCTCGAGCTGGGACGTCATCTTCCTGAGGAGCTGGGACGGGGGAGACAGTGAGGACCACCTGAGGCTCCGGCCGGCCACCCCAAATGTCTTTTCACGTATCCCGACCCCACAGAGGCTTATCCGGGATCAGCAGCCCTCGGCTTCCCGCTGTCCGAGCCATAGGGTGCGTCCCTTTAGAACAGCCCGTCAGCACGAGGGGTTGACGGCCGGGCCTGCGGGGATCACCCGCCAGCCCACGGGCTGCTTGGTTTGTCCCCGTTTCCATCCAGACGGGGTCCGTGTGGGGCGGAGCGCTGAGGACAGGCCGTGGGGACGGAAGGACTGCCTTGACCAGAACTACCTGTACTCCAGGCGACGTTGGCCCCCCACGGGCTGCAGGGCCCACCCCGGGGACAGGAGTGGGGGCGTCTGGAGCAGCTGTGGGCTCCCCCCCAGGGCTGCGGAGTGTCTGCATTTCTGGGCACCGTGGGCTGCTGGGCAGGGCGCGCCCCCGCTGTGAATAGAAGTGCCACGTGGCTGGCGTGGGGCGTGGGGCTCTGCGCGGAGGGGGCCGCTGGAAGATGTTCTCACCCCCCCTCGGGGGGCAGGCGGGTCCCCGCCACGCCGGGCAGTTCCTTAGCGAGAGGCTCCACCTGGAGGAGTGCCGTGTGCACTGCTTGGGGCCGGCGCTCTGCGGGGTGTGTCCGACTCCGGCCCCTTCCAGAGCAGAGTGTCAGAGGCGCCGGGAGCCCCCTGTTGTCTCGGCCACGGCGCCAGCCGTACCCGCTGGAGTCCCGGACAGTGTGAGTGCCACGGCAGCCCGGCTGCCCCGGTGCCGTAGCTCCAACCTGCTTCCCTCGCGCTTCTCCTGAGGCTGCTTGCGGTCCTGCCCTCGCACACCTGCCCCTTCCTCGCCGGGCGCCGGGCGGCGACAGGGACGGAAGCGCTGTGCCAGGTGGGGAGCCAAAGTCCTCCCGGGCCCCCAAGTCCCCACAAAGCCTTGCACCTCTTTCCTGTTCTTACGGGACCGGTAGGTTGGCATCTTCTCCATCACAGATTCTGGGGAAACCCCACCAAACAACTCCCCGGAACTTTATGGGGGTGCCTGGGCCTTGAATGTTTGTGGGTTCACGGTCCATCCCGCCCCCTCACAGATGCTCCGGCCAGGCCCGCAGAGCGTCTGCACAGGTGACCGTCGTGTCCTCGATGGAATGGGCCCATCTCCGGAGTGTGGGGCAGGAGAACAGGGACAGGCCGGGCAGGGCGGCGCTGGCAGGGAGCGGCGGGGAGGCTCTGGAGAGAGCTGGGTTCTGCCCCTCCCGTGTGAAGACTCGTGGGCTGTAGGTAGCAGAAGCCGGTCCTCGCTGGGGTCTTTTCCGTGAGTCTCGGTGAGGATGAAGCGCGTTTGCAGAAACACTCTTGCAAAGCATCAGAGTGAAGCAATGACTGTGTGCGGATGAGAAACACGGAGACAGAGCTGTGGCCAGAGATCTGCTGAGAGTTGGCTATGATGCACCGACCAGGGGAGGGGGCGTGCCCGGGACGCACGTCTTAAAGTCACAACGGCTGCCGTAGGCCGGGACACAGCGGATTCTTGGGGCTTTCGAGAAATGTGCCACAAGACAAGTTCAGTGTCTCTTCTTGCTTGACCATGCTTCCCAGGGGAGTCAACGTGTCCGAGAGCCTCCTTAGCGTAATCTCTCTCTGCGAAAAGGGGAGAGGACACATCTTTGGAGACAGGACCTCTGCAAAATCCCAAAGTTAGTTCAAGGTCAATAAGACTTCTTTTAGAATTTGACTTTTGGGATCTGAGGTCCCTGGGAAACAATACCTAGCTCTCCATTTAATCAAAATGATAATGAAAGGCTTTCAAAGGCAACTCAAGAAGGTTACAGAGTTATTAAAAAAATAACTTCGTTCTTTTAATAGAGAAGACTCTGTTTTCTTAAGCAATCAAAGATCTGATAGAGACAATAGGAGGCACAGGAAATTATTGTGATACAACACAGAACCTGTCTTCCTGGCACATAAGCTCAAAGGTTTTTATTTTTATTTTTTTAAGATGTTATTTATTTATTTGAGAGAGAGAGAGAGAGAGAGCATGAGCGGGGTGAGGGGCAGAGAGAGAGGGAGAAGCAGACTCTCCGCCAAGCAGGGAGCCCGATGTGGGGCTCGATCCCAGGATCCTGAGATCATGACCTGAGCCGAAGGCAGACGCTTCACCGACTGAGCCCCCCAGGCATCCCAGGATAAGTTCAAAGGTAAGGAAAAATCTTTCACAATCCCATCAAGAAAGACCAGCAGTCCAAGAAAACTTTGTCCTTTTACCAGACAAAACAAAATTTGCAATTTTATATGTGTACATTATTGATATTAAGCCAGTTAAACAGAGCCCCTTTACAAGTTAAGTTTGGCAGCAGCCTCGGAGGCAGAGAGACTTGGCACACATGGGACGCTCATCGGCAGACATCCGGAGACACACAGACGGACACGGACGCCCCAGGGCTTTCGTTCCTCCGGCCACGAGCAGGTGCAACAACGTGAACTCACTCGTTCTCGGAGCAGCCGATGGTGGGCAGTGCCCCGGGGACCCCCGGGAGCCTCCGTTTCAGACATGATGAGATTTACAACGTCAAGAGACAGGGAAAGAATGCCAAGTTTTCTAAGAGTTTCGGGGTCTCTTTCTCTATTACTGGAAGTCTAGCATAATTAGTACGTAGAATTCTCCTTGGTGCCCGGGGTCGGACAGCCCGGGGCCCTCGTGCACTGTGGATCACAACCCTCCTCCCTTCGCGGGCCTCACTTTCTCAGGGATCCCACTGGCTAGCGTCCCTCTCAGGCTCCGTGGCAAGCACCGGGACCTCCATCGGAGGCCATGTGTGCCCTCCTAGCTTTGCCAGACGGAGCGTACTTGTCTGCCAGCCCCGAAGCCAGCCAGGTGGGCGCCCGCACAGCCTCCCCTCTGCTCTCACTCAGCGTTCCGGATGGAGCCTCAGCCTCTAGCTGGGCCTCCGTGTCCCTCCGAAGCCCGCACAAGGGAGGCCAGCCCGCTGCACCCCTTCCCGGTGCGTGGGACCAGCCGCGGAATGGGGGGCAGAGCGTGCGTCCCAATGACAGGGCAGGGTGAGGGGCCAGCTCCAGGGACAACCCGCAGTCACGTGCTCTCCACGACCTCCTCTGACACCTGCCCTCCCAGTCACAAGTCCCCGTCAGACCCGCTGCTGCCCCCAGACAGACCGGAAACCCAGCCTGAAGGACCACCGCGCTGACAGTGCCGGACACCCGCCCCCATGACCCGCTGGACACGCCAGCAACGCCCAGCCCTGCCTGCTTTCTCATGTGACAGTCTCCTGTGACCGAGGGGTCTCCTGCCCTCTGGCGGCCTAGCCCGTTCGCTCCCAAGTGGGGTGAAAGGCTGACCCCTTGCCGTCAGCAGACACTCCCTCCCAGGACCTGCCCTCCCCGTCGGCCTTGTCCTGGACCTCGGCTGCCCAGCGACACCCCTACCACCCGGTTCTAGCCGAGTGCAGCCGCCGGTCTCTCCCACTCCCGGTGGCTGCCATATGGAAGGGTCCAGTGCAAACCCCCCGAGGTCCCCGGCTGTCCAGGGACCCCCGTGCTTGCCTCTAATCAGCCCCCCTGCTGCTCCCAGCTGTCATCGACCCACCGCCATTACCTAAAATCCCAGCTCCCCCTCCCCACTGGAGAAAACAGATGTCCCCAGAAAGTCTCAGTGCCTGTCCTGTCCCTGCCAAGACTCACTTCTCTCCAGCTCGTCCGTGAGCAGAGTGTCCTCCTGCCCTAAGCTCACCCCAACCCCTGAGCCCCAGGTTCTGGTTCCCTCAGCTGGATCGGGCCCTCGTCTGTCTTCCCCCGCCCTGCACAGTGCTCGCCGGCCATCTCACGGGCTGGGCCGTCGGGGGCACAAACGCTGGTGGAGGGTGTTCAGACTGGGCTCGCTGTTCACCCCCCGGAATCACCTGCTTGCCGGCAGCCTCATCCCCGGGACTTTGGTTCCCCTTCCCAACTCCACCCCGGGGAGATGCCCCGGAGGTCGCTGTCCCGGGAACCCACTGCTTTGTCACTGTGTCAGTGGAAGGACTCCTGTCTGTCTGCCCCTCGCAGGAGCCCCTGGCACGGGAGCAGACTGGGGGAGGGGGGTGGGAGCACGGGCTGGGAACTTCAGGACGTCCGAGCTTTTGGCTGATGCGTGGCCTTCGCAAAGTGACAATCTCTCTGGGACTGTTTTCTCCTCCGTAAAAGGGGGTAACACTGTCCCCCATGCATGTGTGTTGGGAGCAAAGGCAATATTTGCATATATACCTGGCACTTAGGACCAGCCTGAATAAGGGGAACACTGACGTGGCTCTGAACGTGGGCCCGACGGGGGCCCAGACACGCTGCAGGCATCAACTCGTTCAAGCCTCCCAACAGCCATTGGAAGTAGGAACTACCATTACTCACACGCAACAGAAAAGGAAACTGAGGCACAGAGAGCTTCAGTGTGCCAGTCCTCGTGGACAGAGGTAAGAGGGGCCAGGACCCAAGCCCAGAGGGCCTCCCAAGCCCACAGCTGCCAGCCCGGACAGGTCCCTGGCTCTGCTGTGACTCCCCTACGTACTGAGAGGGGACCCAAGAGAGGGCTCAGCCCCTTGGGGGCCTGATTTAGGCCCACCCCACCGAGCAGGCTCCGCCCCGCTCTGGTTGCCAGAGAAGAGAGGCTGTCCCCCGCCCTCCCCCAGGGGCAGGGCCCAAAGAGGGCGTCCCGGCCCTGGGGTCAACAGAAGGCAGCGGCCTCTGTCCCACCCGACCTCAGCAGGCCCGAGCGGGTAGAAGCACTGTGCTCCCCGTGTTTGCACTCTCACTCAGCGCACTGTGAGATCTTTGTTTCCTTCCAAGAAGCAAAGTACCTAAACTCTTCCGGTATGGACAGAGCAGACAGGTAGCTAGACGGGAGCTGGGGGAGGCGGTGGGAGGCAGTGATTTCGCGGTTTCCCACCCCCGGGGGCTAGCCGCCCCAGAAAGCAGGTGCTGGGCCTGGACTCTTCTTCCAGCCCACAGGGACCCACAGCTTCATTATACTATATTCACACTGTGGTTTCAGCCTCCCCCAGGGGGGGAAACCGGCCCTGGCGGCTCTGGCAGGAACCCTGTAGGGCCAAAAACTCCCCCTCCCGACCGGTAGGAGGAGTTCCTCAGATCACTGGAGACAACCTCAGTTGCCCTGCCTAGGGCCCATAACCCCTGCAAACATAAAAATCCAAAGACCCCCCCCCCCAGCCCCTGTGCAGGTGCCCTGTCTGGGCCCGCCCACTCCCCCAGCATGAGAGGCTAGGTCCTTGATGGACGGCTCTGGGCCTGCTCCCTTCCTCCCGGCTGTCTTTGTTGCAGATCCTCAAGTCAGGCTCTGTGGGGGATCCAAGATCCAAGCCCTCCCCCCACACCAGGCAGGCTCTCTCTGCATTCTGGGGCCCCCAGTCTCTGTGGAGGATGACATCCTAGGGGAGCGGTCAGTGGCGTGGGGGACCTGCTGTATGCATTCCTGCAGCCCCCTCCCTTGGGGGAGGTCCTGGGGGACAGAAGGTTGGGCTGTCCTTGAATCGTCCTTGAATCGTGGATCACCTGTGAGGGCATCCACTCTAGAGCGCAGCCAGCCGGGCAGCCTTCGGCACGCCCCCAGCACTCTCCAAACGTGGGGGGCACACAGTAGTGTGTGGCCATCCCTGGGCGCCGGTGAAACTTAACTATGAAAGTGGCTATAAACCCCAAGATGCGACCATATGCAAAGGGCCAGTGCCCCGAGCTTTCCTACCTAACAGGGCACGTGCACACGGGGGGGATTATTAGATGACAAAGCAAAGAACAAAGTAGTGATGGAGTCCTGGGGAATGGCAATGTGCCCTGCGGAGGGGGGCCTCCCACGGTGTTGCAGGATGGACACAGTAGGGGTGAGGCAAGAAGACTTTTGGGGTGGGGGGAGTAAGGGGGTAGCATGAGTCAAGGCGGCGGAAGTCCCAAGTGACCAACCGGGTGAGGCTTTGGATGCACAGCCCTTGGGGCCCCGCGAGGAGGACAGTGATGAAAACGGCCTGGGGCTCGTGGGGGCCGAGACCGTGCACTGGGGTGACCCCGGCTCCGGCCGAGGACGAGGTCACCCACAGGAAGAAGAGCTGCAATTCTAGGGTCCAGAGGACAAGAGCAGGGGCTGGGAGACTTGCGGGGCATGAATCCTGCGTTGACCCTTGAGTGGCCAAGTGACCAGCCCTGTGCCGCAGCGTCCCCTTCTGTGAAACGGGTCAGAGGAGGGCTGCCTCCTAGGCTCAGGGAGGACTCGGCTGGTCCTGGCCGCTCAATCTCCATCCCTGAACCCGGGCTCTGCCCCCAGCGCCCCGGCTCCTCGGTCTGGGAGCCCGCACCGCCCCGGCCACACAGGCCTTGTGGGCAGTGCCTCTAGAACCCCCGGCCCTTCCTGGCGCCCGGTCGCTGTGACCGCGGGCAAGGGGGGCGTCGGTGGGGGGAGCGGGTGGGGGGTGGGTCCCTGGACGCTGACTGCGGGCATGGGGGTGCCCCGGTGCGGGGGGGCGGTGACCGCGGGGGGGGCGGGCGATGAGCGCGAGGAGGGGGATGGAGACCGCGAAGTGGGGGGCGCGTACCGGGACGGTGACCGCACGGGGGGCAGGTGGAGACCGCGGAGGGGGGCTGTCGGGGGGGGCGGGGAGGCGGAGACCGCGGGCGGGGGGTGCATCGCGGGGCTGTGGGAGGAGGTAGGCGGAGACCGCGGGCGGGGGACAGTCACCCCCTCTACGGGTAACTGGCACTTAACTCCGAGCGCACCCTCTGCGTCTCCTAGGCAACCAGCCTCGGCCCCACCCCTCTCTCCCCAAAGCGTCGAGAGGAAATGGGCGGTGCGCGGCGTGCGCTTCCGGCTCGGAGAGGGGCGGGAGCGATTGTGAACTGGCGGCGAAAAGGACCAATCGCGGAAGACGGCTGGAGAAGAGCCAATTGCCAGGGCCGGTGGGCGCGGGAAGGGGCGGAGCCTGAGGCGGGGCTGGCGAGGCCGAGCCAATCGCGACGACCCGAGGGGCCTGACCGGGGCGGGGCCGGTGCTGGGGCAGGGCCGGGGCGGGGCCGGGGCGGGGTCGGGGGCGGTAGCGACAGCGACGGGCACTGCGGCCTCTTCCGGCCGGGTCTGGGGTCTGGGGTCGTGGTAGGGGTGTGGGTCCGGGGCAGCGGCCGGCTTGGCCATGCTGCAGCTGCGGGACTCGGTGGACTCGGCGGGCACGAGCCCCACGGCGGTGCTGGCTGCCGGCGAGGAGGTCGGCGCGGGCGGCGGCGGCGGCGGCGGCGGCGCGGTTGGGGGGCGGCCGGGCGCGGGCACGCCGCTGCGCCAGACGCTGTGGCCGCTCAGCATCCACGACCCCACGCGCCGCGCCCGTGTCAAGGAGTACTTCGTGTTCCGGGTGAGGGGGGCCGGGGGTCCCGGGGAGGGGCCGGGGCTGGGGGGGCGCTCCAGAGGACAGAGGGTGACCCCCCCACCCCCTCCCGCGCAGCCCGGCACCATCGAGCAGGCGGTGGAGGAGATCGGCGTGGTGGTGCGGCCGGTGGAGGACGGCGACATCCAGGGCGTGTGGCTGCTGACCGAGTGAGCGGGGCGCGCGGGGGCGCGGGGACCGGTCGGGTGGCCTGTGCGTGGGGCGCGCCCGGTGACTCCTGTCGTGTGCGGACAGGGTTGACCACTGGAACAACGAGAAGGAGCGGCTGGTGCTCATCACAGACCAGGCGCTGCTCATCTGCAAGTACGACTTCATCAGCCTTCAGTGCCAGCAGGTGGTCCGCATCGCCTTGAACGCGGTGGACACCATCTCCTGCGGAGAATTCCAGTTTCCCCCGAAATCGCTCAACAAGTAAGTCTGCTTAACAGCGAGCCCAGTACCAGGGCCTGCAGTCACCCTTCCCAAACCAGCCCTCCAGGTTGTCTGGGGTCTGCCATTTGCAGAAACTTAAAGGCCTCCGCTTCAGATCAATAGAACCAAGAGAATTCCAGACAGCAGGTGCAGTAAAAGCAATTCTGGCACAAAAGGAAAGCTATTAGGCTTGTAGTAAAATGAACTTGAGGTCTGCGCAGGCAGACCTGACGTGGCATTCTTGAGATGGGGGCCAAACTCAGCATTTTACCTCTGGCCAGGTAAGGATTACACGGGTCACATCAAGCTCTGCTCTGGTTGAATTTTAACAGAAAAAAGGGTAGTCGGTTGTCCCTGAAAGTTAAATGTGAAAACATTTAATGGCCAATTTGCAGAAGGGAGTATCGTGAAGTATGCGGAGCCTAGACTTTAGTCTGGCTGGGAGACTGGCAGTCCGCGGAGAGTTTTGCTGCAGAGGCTTGATTTGGGGACTGGACGCCGTGCTGGTCGAGAGGCCAGCTAGCAGTGAGAACTTCTGGACCAAAGACCTAAAGCCGCACACGCATCATTCATGTGCTCAGCCCGCCACAGAGTCTTCCCGTTGCCTGTTAAACTGCATTAACTGTGGCAAGATCGTGTGGCTTAACCAACACGACGTACTCAGTTTGTCGTATTCAGAGTGCTTCATGCGTGGTAACTGGAGACTGCCGTCACTCTTAGAGCCTGGAGTTCTTCTCTGCTAGGAAGCGCCGGACGTCTTGTCTGGGGCCGGGGAGCAGCTTCCTAGCGTCACCCCCTGTCCTTGACCGGGCTGCCGGGGAGCGCTGGGGCCTGCCGTGGGAACTCTTCTTTTCTCCTTCTCTGTAGGCGAGAAGGTTTCGGGATTCGCATTCAGTGGGACAAACAGAGCCGCCCTTCCTTCATAAACAGATGGAACCCCTGGTCCACCAATGTGCCCTATGCCACGTTCATAGAGCATCCGATGGCCGGCGCGGATGAGAAGACAGCCTCTCTGTGCCAAGTAAGACCATAAAAGCCGCGCTTCCCAGCTGCGACAGCAGCGGTCTCGGCCTGCCCTGCTCACCACGGTGGCCACGTGTGGCCCTGGAGCACTTTAGCTGTTGTGTAAACTGAGGAAACGAACTTTTAAAGTTTAAAAGTTTTAGTTAGCTTGTGTTTAAGTAGCCCCGTGTGGCTAGTGGGTCCGGGTCAGTGTAGCTGTGTAACGTGGCCCCTTGCGGCCACCATCGCCTTGGAGAAGGGCCCAGTGGGGTTCCGGGCAGTCTGTGTTTACCGGGAGAGGACGCCCTGGGGCCCCAGTGAGGCCATAGTTGGGCCCCACTTGGCAACCGTGCACCTTAGGCTCCTTAACTAGCCTGGCGGGTGGCGGAGGGATTAAGTAGGTCCCTACTGCAGATCTGCTCTGACGTGCAGAGGGCAAGGCCCTGGGCGGCTCATCATCTGTCCCCGTGAGCACAGGGCTGGGGCCTGACATGTCCAGAGAGCCACGTCAAGAAGGTGAGCTGAGGGGCTATGAGGATGCAGCTGGAAAGGCATCTCATGCAAGGGCAGCGGTGGGGGCTGGCGCAGAAATGGGGGGGGGTTTGCTGGTGTAGATCGCTGATCGGCAACATGTTTTCTCTCTCTTTAAAGTTGGAAAGCTTCAAAGCTATGTTAATCCAAGCTGTCAAAAAAGCCCAAAAAGAGAGTCCTTTGCCGGGACAAGCCAACGGTGTACTGGTCTTGGAGCGTCCCCTCCTCATTGAGACCTACGTGGGATTGATGTCCTTCATTAACAACGAGGCTAAATTGGGCTATTCCATGACCAGAGGCAAAATAGGCTTCTAGACGCTGCCCACAGGCAGACCTGGGGACTCGGGGCATCGGACAGGCCGGGTCTGCTGCCCCCGCAGGGTCGGGGCTGTGAACCTTTAGGGATCTGAGCGCGATTAGAATAGGCAAATGAATTCTATACTCTAGCTGAATCGTGGACATCTGGCAACAGGAGCTACAGACAAAAAACAAAGTGAATCTAGCTGCTCCTGTCTTGGCCGGTATTCCATCTTCTAGAACTTGTTTCCGTGGTTTTCCTGGAGTGTCTGCATTTGGCTTCTCGTGGTCCTTCCCACCCCAGCACTCTGGCATGTTAATAAACGTGTGATCCCACCAGAACCCCCTGCTAGCGCTTCAGCTGTGTAGACTGTTCCATCCAGGGAGGTCCCTAAACCCCAGTGCCTATAGTCGCAAATACCTTTCTACTTGGTGTCAAATTTTGTATTTTGAAATTTCATCCCTTTTTTTTTTAAAGCTAAATGCAAAACGAGCCGGACTGCCGAACTGAACGAGAGACAGTCTGCCTCGTCCGCTCCTGAACAAACAGCTGCTTTTGTGTAAATGTGTTTGACCTAAAGTCACACTTTTTCTGAAATTATATTGTGTTAATACCTCTGGCATCTCTCCCAGGCCCAGAAGTTTGCAGGAAGTCATTTTGAGACAATTCACTCATTTAAGAGTCACCTTGATGGTTCTTTGCAAACAAGTTGACAGTTCTGCCTGGTCTAGGTTTGTGTTCTCGTATTCACATTTAATATGGGGATTGCTTACTTTGCTTTTCAAGAACGGCCTTTTTAAAAAAGGGACCATACTGGAGTCTCATCTTATATGCTGCTAACCCCCGGTTTGGTGACCGCAGCGCCCATGCTGACCCGAGGCCGTCGGTGTCGCCCTGAGCACGCCTGAGCCGCGGCGGCCGGCAGAGCAAGTCCGGGGGGATCTGCAGCACGCGCCCGCCCGCACACGCGCCCGCCCGCACACCCGCCCGGCTTGCTGGCTCCGCTGGGAGCACGGTATCCGCTTCCAGTGCTGGCTCACGGTTTCTCCTCCGTACCCACAGCTCTGGTGTAGCTCTAGCTGGCACGGCTGTGATCCAAATGCAAGCAGCCTGTGCAAGTCCAAAGGCTGCCTCCACGCCTCCTGGGTCTCGAGCCTTCGCTCTTGGTCTCGTAGTAAAGACATTACAATCGAACGGATGTCGTTCCTTCTTTGAAGCTGTTAGCCCTGTGAGTCTGCCAACTGGCCATGCACGTTCGGGATGCTGAGGAATTACTGTCCTGGTACAGCTCGCTCACAGAAAAACCCAGAGTGGCGAGCAAACTCGCCTGTAGCCTTTAGGCAGGATGACGAATCCAGGTTTGGAATCCTGCTTCCTCCACTGGCGCTTCTCCGTCCTGGCCGCGGTCAGAAGCACCTGACAAGGTGGCTGCAACTGCCCTGGACAGAAGGCCAGGGCGGGCTCCCTGCAGAGCCGACCTTGACCCAGAGGACCTGGGGCCAGCACTCCCCTCCCCCCCCACGTGGCACTGCCCTCCCGGTGCTCCGGGCTCCCCTCCCTGCACGCCAGAACACCGCCCACGTGCAGCCCAAGCCTGTCCTCAGAAACACCCAGTGATGGGGAATCGAGGCCCCAGAGCAGAACAAGGTGTCTGCCTGAGGGAGAAACGGGGTCAGTTCCTTTCTTCAGTGACCCCAAAACCTGAAACAAACCACAAGGACTCCTTCCCATGACCCAAACCTTTCACGAACACAAGCATCTGCCATTTTATGAATCAGCAAGTATTTATTTTAAATAAAAATTGGTACCATACATATTTACAAAAATGCTATAGAAAAGTAACAGCAAATCATTTCCTCTGGGCCAGCACGGCGGGAGGAGCCCCCTAGGGAAGCCCATCCCTTCTCCGCAGCTGGCGCGTGCCAGGCGTCCTGCCTCGGCCTCACCCGGGCCCGGGTTCACACGGGGCCTAGGTGTGGTCCCCTGGCCGTCCGAAGGCTGTGCCAGCCCTCTCCTCGGTCTCCAGGAAACACAGACAGAAGTGCTCCTTACTGAGGAGGGCCAATGAGTCCCCGCTGAAATGCCAGCACAGAGAAAGCACCTGAAAGTCCCCTGGAGAAAGACAGGTGACCAGAGGGTTAAAGGCTGAGCGCGGCCCCACACCCCGTGGGCAGAGGACAGGCCCGGAGAGACCCAGCCCCAGATCTCAGCGCGGGGGGCCTTCTGACAGCCTAGAGACGCTGCACGCCCCGGCCTGTGCCAGGTGTGCACGCTGGGGACTGACACCCTGACAGTGACTCTGGCTTCGCGCCTGAGGCGGTAGCGCCAACGAGCCGGGCTGTGCCGTCCACTGGGGTCCTGCCTACGGCCGGCCGGGAGGAACTCGGAGGGGTGCGCGCTCACCTTCCCCGGGCACCTGCACCGACACGCAGCCCGCCGGCGACCACAGGTACACCTTGCTGCCGCCCGTGCAGACGGCCAGCCGCGGCTGCCGCGGGTCCCACTGGAAGGAGCGCACCGGGGACAGCTGCTCAAGCACCACGAAGAGTCTCAGCTTCTGTACGTCCCAGATCCACACGGCGTTCGGGACGCTGTCTGAGGAGGGAAGATGCGGGCCGGTGGCCGGTTCCTCACCGCGCCCCAAAGGCCGGGCCACGGGACCCGTGGGCGCCGCTGCTCCGGGTCTTCACGGGCCGCACGCTCCCTGCCCCTCCCCCAGGCTCACGGGCCTGACGATCGTTTCTATGCCCTAAAAAACCGTAAACACCCTCCCTGTCTAAAACAGGCCCCCGGCCGTCGTGGTGCCTGGACCCCGTTCTTCACCAAACAGACCAAGGCCCGCAGTCGACCTGCTGCTGCTCCGCCAGACGAGGCCTGCACCTCCAGGAGCTTCCGTGGGCACGACGTCCCAGCACCAGAGAGGACGCGGCACTCTGGGAAGCCTGATACCTGGGTTTCTTCTCCTAGGCTCTGAAGGCCCGGGTACCAAAGGAAACCGTGAGGGGACCTGGCGCAGGCCCGAAGCCACTGACCGTTCCTCGTCGCCAGGAAGTAGTTGTCCGGACTGAAGGCCAGCGCTCCTATGCCGACTTTCGGGTTTGCTCGGTCAGCGATGGGCTTCAGAGTCTGTAAGGAAACTGGTGCCGAGGCAATCTCATCTAGAACATCGGAAGAGGGAACACTGCAGGGTAGTCGCGGCACGCACATCTGAGACCCCGCTGTGGCAGCCCTCGTGCGGAACGATGACGGCACGTGAACGCGTGGGGCAACCACCTATGAAATAGGGGCTTAGCCGTGTCCCGCGTCCAGGGAGCAGATGCACTCATGGCGGGGTCCGCAGTGGGAGGACGCCTGGCCACGCGGGGCAGGGGCATGTGGGAACTCGGGGCCTTCCCCTCGATATTGCCATACACCTAAAACTGCTCTACGAGAAAGTCTTAACACTACAGAACCTGCAGCAAAAGGTGGTAAGAGGATGATGACGGCCAGGCGGGCAGGTGTGCTCCCTGGGTCCAGGCTGCCCCATCGGGGGTGCTGACGGAGCCCGGCCCAGCTGCTGCTCCAGCACCCCCTCTTCTCTATCCTAAAGCCCACGTGACGCCCTCGCTAGGCCCGCCACACTGAAGCGGGGACCCCAGGGCCGGGACCCACAAGCAGCCCTGTGGCTGCGGGCCGGGCCCCGGATGGACTGCTCCTACCCCTCTCTCGCTGGTCGGAGGGCATTTGCCTGGGCATCAGGGAAATCACCCTCAGAGCACCAGCTGTCAAACTGGGATTTCCAGCGCTTAGATGCAATCAACAAACACTTCCCCCTGCTCTACTGCTCCATGGGTGAGGGATGCCGGCTGGGAGGTGTTAAGGAAAGGGACAGTATACCTAAGAAAAAACAACGTCCGGGGGCGCCTGAGTGCCTCAGTCAGTTAAATGTCTGCCTTCAGCTCAGGTCATGATCTCAGGGTCCTGGGTTTGAACCCCACATGAAGCTCCCTGCTCAGCAGGAAGTCTGCTTCTCCATCTGCCGCTCCCCCTGCTCCTGTGCTCAAACGTACATGCACGGTCTCTCTCGCAAATAAATAAAATCTTTAAAAAAAAAAAAAAAAACAACCCATCTGAGCTCCACCTGGACCGACGGGACTCTCACAGAAACGGCGAACAAGCGAGCGACCCCAGCCCCCAGCGGCTCACATTTGCTCTCCGTGCTGGAAGCCGTGCCGGCCACCGCTCTGGGCGGGGGGAAGGCGAGGCGGCCCAGTGCCAGCCGCGGGCTCTTCTCGGCTTCCTTGTACACAACCTGGAACACACGACAGATAGTCCTGCCGCCGCCCCGCTCCAGACGGGCGGGACCAGAGGCGGTGACAGCACCTGGTAATGGTGACCTGGAACACACCACAGTCCTGCCGGGGGGCCGCCCACCTCAGGACCGGCGGGACCAGAGGTGGTGACAGCACCTGGTAATGGTGCCGCCGGACCTCACGGCAAGGCGTGCCGTTCCTGGTGACAGCACAGGGACCCTGCCCAGCAACACCCGCTCCCTTGTGGGGTTCTTAGCGCCCTCGGTGTGTGCTGGCGGCGTCCAAACCCGCGTCACGCGGCCGGCCACTCGGCCAGCGCGCACACAGGCATTTCCCAGGGGGCAAGTAACAGACCCAGGCCCGAGGGGGCATCTGCGGACTGAGGCCTGACAGGCCCGGGCCCGAGGACATGAGGAGCCCCGGCCTGCCCTACAGCTTTAGAAGGCGCTGGGCCTGCGGCTGGAAGGGCCTGCGGCACACCCTTCCAGGCCAGGATGGCCGGCCTGCTCGGACTCGGCCTCCCACAACCTCCTTGCCTACACCTCCAGCCGAGTCCTCCTCAGGACCTCCGCCTGAGCCTGGCTTCCCCAGGTACCCCTCCCTTCCCCCGTCTTCAGTCATGTTCCTCATCTGGGCAAGCGCCCCAAGGCCGGGGTCTGTCTGTCCCCTGCTGTGCTGCCCCCGCTCCCAGCGCCTGCCTCAGGACCTTTGCACTTCCTGTTCCCACTGCCTGAACTGCTTTTCCCTCAGATCCTGTATCACTTCTTCCCGGCATCTGACCCCGTGATCCCTCGGCAGGCTGCCTGTCCCTGGCTGCTCAGGGACACCCACTCCCTACTTCTCTGGTCTGCTTTTCCAGCCCCAGATGCTCCGTGCTTGCAGGGGGGAGACCCTGCTTACTGTGCCAAGAGCAGGGGCAGATCTGTGACATCTGGGGAGGGGGAGGGATAGGGCAGGGACACTGCTTCTAATTCTGTGACATGTTACAGTGACAAGAATTTCTAGCGATAGAAGTACCTAGATCACAATGAGGAACATAAAGTGAAAAGGCAGTATTTTCCTACTTTCCTTCCCCAAATACTGCTCTGATGGCGGCCTGCATGCCAGACTTACTATTTTGGGATTAGTAACAGTTGCTGGATGCCCAAACTCTGTGATCATTTTCCAAGTCACGTGATTAAGAATGCGCACCTGAGGGGAGAGAGCGCGTGTGAGGCTCCGGTCTGCGCTGTGCCCTCGGTGTCCCCGTGTGCACCACTCTGTCCTCACCTTCCCGTCATAGCTTCCGACCGCCAGGAACTGGCTGCTGGGGCTCCAGGCCACTGACTTGATGCCCAGGGACCACTCGTAGGCACAGTAGGCAGACAAGAGCCGGCCATCCAAGGAGTAGAGCAGGACCTTGTACTGGAGAACACATCGCGGATGCTGAGCTTCGCGCTGCCCTGAGCCCGGGAAGGACACACACACCTGCCAGCGGGACTCGGACAGCGAGTGGGAAGTCGGAGGGAAGGCAGGCCCTCCTGCAGAGGTGACAGTGGGGACCTTGGCCACAAACATAAGGACCTTCTGGTCAAAGGACTGCTGCTCAGCATCGGAGCCCAGGAAGCTAACCAAGCCGCCACATTTGCAAAGCATCATGTAGACACAGGCCACAGCGCTTAAAACACAAAGGGTCTACCTGGTCACTTTCTATACCTCGAGACAGGTGTCCCACACCGCCAGCACACAGCCATTTGGGGCCCACTCAATCCCTGCGAGGTCCTGGGTCTCCGTATCAAAGTGCTTCCAAAGGCAAGAGGGAGAAACAGATGACTTTTGAAAGTGTTTCCTTAAACAAATGCACAGTTTATAACTGAGATTTTTATTTTACACATTTAGTATATAGTTTCTTTACATAGAAATGCACAAGAATACCTACAGCTCAGTCCTTTCGCAGTTAAAATCCTGCCGGCGCACCAAGGACGTCCCAGGGTGGCCGGCACGTGGCTGGAGCCCACCAGGCAGGACAGGGCCCAGCACGGCCCCTCACGCTGCCCGCCCCACACTCCCCTCCCCCTCCTCTTCCTGCCTGGCTCAGCCTCACTCCTGCAAGGCCGACACGGGCAAGATCGTGCCAGGACACTCCACGCCCAGTCGATGAGGCCTCCTCAGTGCTCCGATGGAATGGGCATTCCCACTCGGGGGGTTCTCTGCACCTGCCCCCCCACCCAGGGCAGGGCTCTGCGCCCTGGGCTGCTCAGCACCCTGGCATCTTGCCCAGAGCAGGTGCCCCTCCTCCTCATACGGCAACACACGCGCAAATCGCACTGCACTAACAAAAGGAAAACGGCTCCCGAAACGGCCCATCGCGTCCACTGCACACCGGGCAGGCCCGCACTCCGCCCTCCGGAGACAGGACGTCACGCTGCCACTCGCCCTCCCGAAGGGGCCCTGGAGCTGCCAGGAACCCCCGTGTCGGTCCCCCGCCCCCCGCCCCGGCAGGATCGCCGCGCACCCCCTACCCGCAGCAGCTGCCAATCGCTGCAGACGAAGATGCTCACGTGGTCCTTGCAGTCCCGCCGCTCGGCCAACGCCAGGTAGCGGCCGTCCCGGGTGAAGGTGATCCCTGCCGAGAGGAGAAACCACACTTTCACGGAGGGACGAGACACGGGAAGGGAAGCAGAGGCCGCGGGAAGGGACGGGCGCGCGCGGCCCACAGAGGAGCCACAGGCGGTGACTGTGGTCCGGGCTCCACCGCCCGGCTGGGCTGCTCCGCAGACCCCCGCAGACCCCCGGCTGGGATCTGCGAGAAAACCCAGGAACCGCAGAACGTTCCTGAGAGGTGCGGCTTGCCCCTCACAGGACACCCTACGGGTCGGCACGTCTTTAGAAAATAAATCGCAGGGCACTCCGCTGGCTTAAAGTCAGCTTGTCGTTACACTTCGTATTTTTAGTTTTGAATTTAATTACTTGGAAGATGTGAACTTAAGGTAAGAATTTGGAAATAGACTTTGGTCGACAATGTTAATTTTCCAGTCCTGTATGAGCTCAAGAAGCCCTGGGCCACATCTCACACGTCATGAGCTAGAAGAACACACAAATACCTCAAGAAATGTGTTTGCCATCCGGAGAGACACTGAGATTCAAGTTATACAGATAAAAAATAAACGTGCCATTGCATTTCATTCAAATTCAAGTTCAAAATTGCTAATGGCCAACAGAAAAAAATGGGAAAATATTCAAATTATGTAAGACTTCATTCTGCTTATGAAATGAAAGACACACGACCGCACACTCGGGAACGGGTGCCCGCTAGCTCCCGGGGGCGGGGGGCCGGGTGTGTGGCGCCTTCCCAAGGGCGCTTGGCCCCACTCTCGGGCACGGAGACCACAGGGCTGGCCCCCAGGAGGCCTAGAGACTGGAAGTTCAGAGCTGGAGTGGGCCAAGGGGGTCCCGGGAGAGGCCTGAGCGGAAGGGACCGGGCCCCAGTCCTACGACAGAGGGAAGGGGGCCACGCGTAAACCCTACTTCTCTGAGGTCTCTGACTCTACCTCGTCCTCTAGAGACACGCGTGGGAAGTCACCGACGAAGCATTAGCAGGTGTGCATGCAGAGGACGAGGGCTGGCCACGCGCCGCTGCCCTGCTGAGGCTACTTCTGCGCACAAAGTCTCCGTGGTAAAGAGGGCACCCCCTCCCCAAACCAAAACTACAAAAAAACGGCTTTCAGATCAGCTCCGGCCGACTTACCCTGCTGACAGGCTTTGGGATATTTGATGTAAGACACAGACTTTGTGCACAACGACCAGACAGTTATCCGCAGCTGTCGAGGAAAAGGGGAGAGAAAACAGTGTAGATTTAGCGGTTTCCGGAAGACAGATTTAAGCCTCTCACAGTCTCCCACTCCGGGACCTGAGTAAGCGGTTTGCTGCAGAATTAAAAAGAGTATCGTTCCACGGATGTTTTCCTCCGAGTTTACTGTTGTGAAACTTCATGCCCTTGGTATTTGTTTGCATTTTGGGACTGTTAGGTGAGAGACACAAGGTCCAACTAAGTACACTGTAGTTTGAAATTTCCAAGTAATGGCGGTTTTCCTCTTGCAATAGACCTGCGGAGGCTCTGCAGGCCCAGAGACACGTTCGTGTGGGGACGCTGGAGGGGACGCTGGAGGGGACACCGGGGTCCCCGGCACTGAGGGAGGTCGACCCGGTTCCTCCTGCACCTCAGCAGATGGCAGCGGGCTTCTGTGGGTGACCACCGTGCCGCTGGCAGCCACCTGTCCCTTCCTTTCCCACCTGAGTGCTTAGTGGCATGGACACGACCCCGTGTCCCCAGGAAAAGCCCCAACGGGACATGGGCCTCTGCATCACAACACTCAAGCGTCCAAACCCCTGTCTACACTTGCATCCAATACTGAGGGTCTATGACCCCCTAGATCCCTTTAGAGCCTAGAAGTGAAGAGCCTAGTTTTGTTTCTGAAAACTGTCTCCATGCCCTTCCCACCGGCCGACATGGAAGTTCACCACCTGCAGGGTGACCAGCAGCTGACTCTGGACGAGGACGACGCTGGAAAACTCACAGGGACTTGGGTGCAGTAACCAGAGCGTGCTGCTGGCCCGAAGCCGGGCTAACAGAGCAAGGGAACAACACAGTCCAGAAACAGCCCTGCACGCACACGGCCAGCTGACCCTTGACTGAAGTGCAACTGGAAAAGATATATATTCAAAATAGGTCATAGGTCTAAACTCCGGAGCCAAAATCATAAAACTTCTAAGAGAAAATAGAGTAAACTCCTTTTGATCTTGGGTTCAATGGGATTTCTTTAGATACTAAGTACACAAAACATAAAAAGAAAAAAAAAATGGATCTGTTAGACTCTGTCAAAATAAAACCCTTCTGCTCTTTATAGGAAGCTGTTAAGGAAATGAGACGGCGAGCCGCCGAGCAGCAGCAAACACCTGGCAGCCACCGTCCACCGAGGGACCTGCGTCAGAGTGGCTCACCAGACGCTCGAGAACCGAGAGACGACGTGACAACCTAATAAAGAAACGACAGAGGATGCAGGCAAAGTCCCACAGTAATAAGCACCTCAAAGATGTTTCACATCTTCAGTCACAAGGAAAACACAGATTAAAACCCCAAGGAGACCCCACGACACAGCACCAAGGGCAGAAAGCTGGAGTGACGAGCATCAGCGGGACTCAGAGCACGCGAGCTCTCGCCTCCGGTGGCTGGGGCGCAGAAGGGCATGGGAGACGGGTGGGCTGCTTCCTAAAACGGCCCGCGGGCACCTCCGGCATCCCACCCCAGGGTCTCCCCGAGACACACTCCCGTGTGCATTCACAGCAGCTTCGTTCAGCACAGTGCACACAGGAAACAGCGCATCTGCGTGGCCAAGGGTGGGTGAAAGCAAATGCCCATCCCCGTGCAGCACGGTGGCGCCCAGCTACCAGGAACCACCCGAGGATCCTTGACGACGCACAGTGCCGGGTGGCGGCCGCCTGTCTGCTGCACGGTCCCACTGACGGAGAACGTGGCCCCCTGGCCGTCGTGGGGGCAGACGGGGCGTCCCTGTTCCCGCGGTGCGGGTGCCTGAAGGGGTGGGGGTTCCGCTTACTAGTAGCGGACTGGCTTTGTGGCGGTGCGGGAGAGAGTCTGTCGGTTTACTGAGGCCAGGACATGGCAAAGTGGAAAGTAACGGGCCTGAAGAAGACAGCACGAGGGCCCAAAGCAGAAGAGCGCAGTCACGTGACCCAAGCAGCCACAACAACTGCGGGGCAGGAAGACCGGGAGAGGCAGAGCCCAACGATGCACAATAAAGGTTCAATGCGGCAAGACGCCGGTCCTCACTGAGCACAGCCAGCAGAAACTCACAAGCTCTTTCAAAAACACCGACAGACGCGCGCTAAACCCCGGTGACTTAAACCGTGTGCAACTGGCACATCGACGGACCAACAACTGAACAGGAAGAAAAATCAGATGTTCAGGGTGCCTGGTGCTCGGTCGGGTAAGTCTTGGTTTCGGCTCCGGCCAGGATCTTAGGGTTCTGGGATCGAGCCTCAAGTCGGGCTCCACGCTCAGTGCGGGAGTCTGCTTGGGATTCTCTGTCTCCCTCTGCCTCCCACTCTGCCCTCCCCTCACTTGTGCTTGCTTTCTCTCTCAAATAAACACATAAATAAATAAATAAGATCTATTAAAAAATTTTTCAAAAAAAATCAGAAATGTTCTATAAATATAAAGAAATTCAGTTCTTGATAAACATTGTTGGGAAAGAGATAAGAGTTGATCCCTACCTCACCCTGCACACCATTATGGACTCCACACGACCCCGAACCAGATATTTACATGAAGTGTGAGAGTGTTCGGGTGTGTAAAACAAGCACTCGACCTCACTAATAGAGAAATGAAAACCAAAACCAAACGCAACAGCCCTTCGGCTCTGCTGGACTGGCAATCACTTTAACCCCGGTACAAGTGCTTTAAAAGTTGAATGTCATCTGCCCTGACCAGGCAACGCCCGAGGTTACAGCCGAGACAGGGCGTCAATGCAGGTCACGTACGACAGACTCTCGGCAGCGTGGGTCCTGGCGCCACGGAGGGCCTGCGACAGCACAGTGCTGATTTCCCCGAGGAGGTGGAAGAACGAGCCACACCTTCCACGTGGACGAACTGAAAACCATCGAAGGCGGACGGAACCACGGCAGAATACGGAGTATGAACTCCAGTACGTCAACTTTAAACAAATGCAAACCAAACAGTAGTGTGTACACGCGTGTGCATGCACACACCAATCGTCCCTTCTTAGACTCCCGGCGCCTTGTCCAAAGGGCCATGGTTTGTCGTATGGATGTACAGCAGGCAGGGAGCCCGTGGAACATGCCCGTCTGGAGACTGCATTCTGGCCCCAAGGGTTCTACTCATGAAGATGGTCGGGCGAGGCCGTATATACAGCTCAGATCCCCGGATCCGAGAACTCGAAGCTGTAAGCACCTTTGGAAGGTCAGCGTGCGCACCACAGGGAAACCAAGGGCCGGCCGGGTCCCGCTCACTCTCCAGCAGCCCGCATCAGCAGACGCCACAGTCAGAGCAGGTGTTCCAACTGAAGCTGCGTGAAGCCTCGTGGCCCCGAAGCAGCCACCCCTGCACGGCTGGGGGAAAAGCACACCCCAGACCACGCCCACGCGGAACACACCGGAGGACATCCCGCAGGGTCCCTCCGCCTCCTCGAGGGTCCCTTGCGACCTGCGCGCACTGGGCAACGGGGAGCCCAGACCTCAGACGGCCCTTGGGGGCTTCAGACCCAAACGCTCGTTAGAACACCCCCTCAAAGATCACATCATTAAAGGGATTCGTGCATTTTTCTAAACCGGAAACAAACACGGCTGACGCCAAAGACCTTCTACCCTAACACCTTGTATTTGCCAAATTCCCTAATTTTATACATTGAGGCACAGTTACACTATCCTGGGATTTATGACCAGATCTCAAACACCTGGGTCCGTGTGCGGTGCCCTCGGCGCAGTGCCAGGGCCCCGGGGGCACCAGTGTGGGAAGAAGAGAAGGACGAAGCAGTGACTGAGGGTCCCAGGTCAGGCAGCTGAAGGGAAAAACGGAAGCTCGTTCACAGTGGAGCTCACCTTCTACCGTCAAAGGAACTGTTTAAATCCCTAAAGTTGTAACTGAAGAATTTTTTTTAAATCTGCTTTCTTTTTAAAATTGGGCAAAAAGATTATATAATGACACGAGGTGATTCTAACACATCAATGACCTCAGACGCACATCTTTCTCCGACGTTCGCCCACTTTCCCGCGACCGCGAGGTCTCACCACCACGGGATGGGTGACGGGCGCGTGCGCACTCACGTGGAATTCGGTGGTGTTGAGAATGTGGCGGCCGTCCGGGCTCCAGCACGAGGCCACCAGCCCGGCCGAGCCCTCGTCGATTCTGCAGTGCCACTCCGGCTGCTCCAAGGACCACACCTGCGTTTGCAACACACACAAGTGTAGAACCGCAACATCAGCACACAGACTGAGCCCAAACCCAGCTCCCGACACACGGCACCTTTCCCAGTCTGTCCTGAGGGACCGGGGCCTGCTTGCAGCACGGAGCCACGGCGCGGGGTGACCTCACTGTGCTGAGTTTGAACAGGTCGTTCCCTTTGCCAGCCCTAGGAGCTCCTTCAGGGAGACTTTACATCTACATGCCACACCTAGTGCTTCCCAAAACCAAGGTGTCCACGTCGCTACACAGCTGTCTGTGCACGCTTCTATTACGGAATTCTATTTGGTTACAGATTAAGAATATCTAAGTGTTTTCTTGTTTTGAAAGTACTTTAACCGTTAGAACTATTATAATTTTAAGAGAAAACTGGCTTTGAACTACATTGCCCTTCCCGCCCCCCCCCCAAACTATGAGAACGCGATGGCTCTGGGAAGGCCCCCGGCCCCGAGCCCTGCAGCAGCACACCTGCACCAGCCCCCGCTTGTACATGGCGCACAGGATGAACAGGGAGTCCGCCGACCACTCGATGTGCTGGATCTGGTCCAGGCACGTGTACAGCTGAAGGATCTGGAGGGTGTTCACGTCCCGGATCACTAACCGGTACTGGACACAAGAGGCCTAGAAAGGGAAGACAGAGCCCTCAATGGTCGACAATCTAAAGCAAGGGAGCCGTCAGGATATCGCACTCCCCTCCGTCCAGGAATTCCACTTCCTTCTCTCCTTTCAGACGTGTCAGGACACGGCCTCGTGTTCACCGACTGTGTCGCCCGCTCCAAACGGAAAAGAAAGTTACACGGGATACAGGTGAAATATACATACTATGTGTTAAAACTGTTATGTTCCAGGGTAAAGTCTCTGTTAAAACTCTCTACTTGGGTCATTTTCTACTCCTTTCCGCGTGGGACGAGCTCTTCTGTGAACTAACCGAGTGCTCTGCTGCTCGGAGCCCCTGCAGACAAGTCACAGGAAGTGAGGACGGAAGTCTCGGGGTCCTCACTGAGACGTAAGGATGCTTTGCAAACGCTCACTTACTCTGAGATAACAGACCACACACACTGGTCTCTGCCCCCGGGCTCTGGCTCAGGACTCCTGTAAGCCCTTGAAATCTCCTGGGTGCCAGGAGCATCTTTTGTTCTAATGAGGCAACTCTAGGTGGGTTTCCCGGTCACCAGAAATACCGGCTATGATTAGAAGCTTGGAATTTTTGGCCCCACCCCGCCCTCCAGAGAGGGGAGAGGGGCTGGAAATGGAGTTAACAATTGATCGCAAGGAATCCTCTGTAAGATGCCAACGGTATGGGGGTCAGAGAGCTTCTAGGCTGGTGAACACACCCACACAGGGAAGGCGACGCAGCCCACCTCCACGGAGGCTCCTGCATAGGAGACCCTCCCAGACCTTGTCCTATGTATCTCTCCATCATCCGGCTAGTCACCTGTATCCTCCATCATATGCTTTAGCACAATGGCAAATGTAAGCCAGTGTTTCCCTGAGTTCTGGGAGCAACCTGAGAGGGGGCTGTGGGAACCTGTAGCCTGGGGAGTCTGTGGGTAACCTGCTGCTGTGGCTGCCATCGGATGTGGGGTGGGTACTGCCCACGTGCGGGTCTCCAGGCAGATTGTGCCAGAACTGATCTGAGTTGTAGGACCCCCCGCTGGTACCCTGGAGGCTCAAAGGAAACGTGTGGGACGAGGACGACACTTTCCCAGCACAGGAGAGAAAAGCAGAGACGTTTTTCCTACAGCTGCATTGCCTTGTTCTGAATACTGACTAGAAAAATGTGTAAGTGTCAATGCTGTTTTCTTGAACACAGTTTATGGCCATGGTTGTTAGTAATGCCCACATCTAAGCAAATAATTGGGAGTTTACTCATCTGCTGACTGTAGATTCTATTACAATTTAGAAATCAAGAACTAATTTTTAAATGTTAATTGCTTCCTTCTTATCCTTATCAATATCAAACTAGATGATTGGTTTGTGTTCTATGAACTTTCATCTTAGAAAGGCCTCGCGAGTTTTCCTTGTCAAAAGGAGAGGGGAGGGGAATTGTGGATTAGAACAAACAGGGGTCACAATGATCTCCTTATGAAATGGAATATCTGTATCGACACTTAGGAAATCATGTCAAATCTGTACCAAGATATTAAAAATGGCAACACAGACCTACTTTCTTCAGGATTTAGGATAGACCTTTGAAGAACATGATTCCGGTAACATTATAATCAAGTGTCCTGCAATATTTTCACCGGAGTGGAGAAGTCAAAGAGCAACAACAACAAAAAAAGCAAAGTAATACAGTGTTTCTTTCTATAATTTACTGGGATTTTCATAAATGATTTTTTTTTAAGATTTTATTTATTTATTTGACACAGAGAGAGAGAGATCACAAGTAGGCAGAGAGGCAGGCAGAGAGAGAGAGGGAAGCAGGCTCCCCGCTGAGCAGAGAGCCCGATGCGGGGCTCGATCCCAGGACCCTGAGATCATGACCTGAGCCGAAGGCAGAGGCTTAACCCACTGAGCCACCCAGGCACCCCTCATAAATGATTTTTTTACATCTAATTTATGGGGAGCACTTTGAGAAATATACCAAGGTTTCTGGGGTGAACTTTAAGCAGAAGACATTATGTATTTTTTAGCTGAATGCTAATTTACATGGTTTAGAATAATACCTCTATAAGGGAGGTATATTCTCAAAGAGCTAGACAAACAACCGGAATGTTGGTGAGGCTCAACCTGAAAAAGAATCATGAAGCATCAGTCAGTTCATCCATAGAACTAAATACATTTTTATAAGGCATGATTTTTCTTAATGGATTTCCATGTCAAATATCTGCCCCCTACTGCCTCCCCCACCCAAGATTCTGAGGATATATACTGATGACATTGGTCTACTTCAAAGCGTACATTTCCCATACAGAGTAGCTCGGTGATTTCAGCAGCATTCTGTCACCCCCGTAATGATCAGTTCAAGTCCTAGCAGCTCAAATAAATAACAGTGCAGACAACTCTATGTACCTGGACACAGGTTGCTATTCTTTCCACCACTTATTTGGCACATGGTAGAGACAGGTGAAGAGGGCTGGAAAAGACAAAGTACCTGCACTACTGCACCAGATTACAGCCAACAGAATCACGTATTTGCCTTACGTGTCAAAATAACAACGAGCTGATACCCTTGTATCCTCAAATGTGTAAAGACAGCATTGCCATTATCTGCCTCTGAGAGATGGAAACTGAGGTGCAGGGAGCCTGGCACCTGCCCAAGCCTGGTTCCTCGGGCTCCTGCTTGGAGCATCTGCCCAGGTCCTCTGCCCCGAGCCCCTGCCCCAGATCTCCACCCAGGTCACCTGCAAGCCCCGGCTCGGGATATCTGCCCAGGTCCCCTGCCCAGGACCACTCCCCGGTCCCCTGCCCTGAGCCCCCGCTCAGGTATCCACCCAGGTCACCTGCACCGAGCCCCGGCTCGGGATATCTGCCCCGGTCCCCTGCCCCAGGGCCCCTGTTCCAGGCATTCGCCCGGGTCCCCGGGGTGAGGCCCGCACTCGCGGGCCCCCCACCTGCTTCCCCCCGGGCCACAAGGTCGCTCACCAGGTATTTTCCGTCCGGGGAGAACTTGCAGAGCAGGCTAGAAAGCTTGAACACCTCTGAGAAGTTCATGGCGGCCGCCGTCAGCGCAGCCCTGCAGGAGTGCCGCAACCGCTACCTCCGCGGCCGGAAGTGACGGAGGACGAGAGCATGGCGCAGCCTATCAGGACCCCGGGTGCCCGCGCAGCATTGTGGGGCTTGTAGTTCCCGCAGTCCGGCGCCACCGCGCTCCTTCCCGCCCAGGCGGTCCCCTCCCGCTGGGGTTGGCGGAAAAACGCAGCGCGTGCGCTGAAATTGAATTTCAAACAACGAATCATTTTTGTAGATAAATGTTCCCAAAACTGCATGGGACACATTTATACTAAAAAAGTACCCGCTTATCTGAAATTCAAATGTCCAGGGGCGTGCTGTTTGACGGCGTTTACATTTACACTTATATGTAAATACGCTTACATGTACGTACATTTATATATAAATATGCGTTTGTACATAAATACGTAATAGTGTATACACATATATTATATTTTATACGTGGTGTATAGGTGCGCATTCGTTTGTTTTTTTTAAGCTGCATTGGGCATCCCTGCCTATAGAGAGACCCTCGCCTCACCTCGGGTTCCACCCAGATCTGGGGAGAATGACTTGGACGCTGACTCCGCAGGGCCGTGGGTCGCGCGCACCCTCCGGTTCTTCGCATGCATGCTGTCTCCATTTGGACCCACGCAGAGCAGAGGGACCCGGTAGAGGCCCGAGCTGGGCCGGGAACCTGGGCACGCTGGGCAGCGCGCACCGGCGTCAGCGCAGCGCACCTTGCTGGCTCCCCTGCGAGTGCCTTGTCCTCTCGCCCTCCGGGAACCCCTGGTCCTCTTTCCCCGAAGAAGGCTTCCCCCAGGCCCTGGCCAGGCCCTGCCAGCGCCTCCGCACCCTACCAGGGCGCGCGGACCCAGACAGGAGCGCTCGACCCTCCCTCTGGGAATCCAGACCCAGCCTGGCTCCCCGGCACACCTCAGTGCACACTGTCCCTGGCCTGCTCCCCGCGGACGACCCCCAGCTTCCTGGAACAAACCGGTAGGGGATGAGTGTCCGCGTCCGGGTAGGCGGTGCCAGCCTTTTCTGTCCCGGGCCAAATCAATGCGTGTATGTGATTCGTCTTTGTGTCCCCAACCCCCGCGCCTCGAAACCAGGAGGTGAGCAGTAAAGGTGTGCAGAAGTGAGCCAGGAGCGCCAGGTGAGATGCGGACCCTTGCGGCCAGAGTACCCGGTCTGCACCAGCCCGGCTCGCACGCAGTTCCACAGGCGACACTGACGCGAGGGTCACGCAGGCCCGGGGACGGCGGTTCGGAGGCAGATAACGGGTCCCGTGAGCACCAGAACGCAGTGCACAGCAGGTGCCTGCCGCTGAGAGCCTCTCCGAAAGTGACATGCGCGTGGGTTCTGCGGCCGAAGCCCCGCCCTGCGTGGGTCCCGGCCCCTGGAGCAGTAAATGTCACGGGTCCGAGGGAAGACTTGGCCTGAGGCGGGTCTCTGCGCGTAGAGAGCAATTCCAAGGCACAGTCCAAGTGTCGCCGTGGACACCCACGCGTACCTGCGCGAACCCAGAACAGAAACCGGCGCCCGGGGCCAGCAGGCGGTGGCCAGGGGAGGGAGCAGGGTGCGGGCCGCGACCTGGGAGTGTTTGCGTCACCAGTTCCTCCTTAGCGGCCTCGGGGCACAACCTCCGCCCAGGAAGATCGTGCGATGGGGCCAGAGTCTCTCCCAGAGGGTCCCCGATGATCTGCAATGCCGGGCGGGGCCACGACCTCGGCTCGGTGACAGTGTAGACGTCGCGCCCTTCTCCGAGTCCCACTGGAGCCACCCGCGGGCAAACGGCCCCGCCCAATCCACCCCCCACCTTCCCACCCCTGGCCCTGTGGCCGCGACCCTCACCCCTGTTCCCGGCGGCTAGGGCGGCATTCCGCGGACCAGGATGGCGCTTCTCCCGCTCCTTGGAGTCTGAGCGCCCGCGCACGGAGGGACCCAGCGCCGGTGGGGGCGGGAGGGCAGCCCCGGGTGTCGGGAAAATGCGGCGTCTAGGGGAAAGCAAGGCGTCCGGACGCGGAGTCTGCTTCTCTGCCCGCCCTCGCTCCCGCGCGCCCCCAAGCTGGCTGAGGGTCGCGGTCCCAGCTCGTCGGCAGGAGAGCCCCGGCGCCCGGCCCGCGTCCAGCCCCGGGTGGGCGGCCCAGCAGGCTCCGCGGGGCCAACGCGCGCCAAAAGGCGGCGGGAAGGAGGCGGGGCAGAGCGCGCCCAGGACCCCGACTCGCACTCGGCCAGCTGGGGGGGCGGGGCGCCGGCGGCCACCTCGGCCTCCGCCCGGCCCCGCCGCCCGCGCTCCTCCCGCCGCGCTGAGCGGCCCGCGCTGCCTTCCCGCCCGCCCGGCGGCCCAAGGCGCTAACGCCTGCGGCCGCCCCTGCCCGCGGCGCCTCCCCTCCCCGCGCGCATATAACCCGCCTGGGCCGCCCGCGCTCGCCGTGCACCCACTCCGGGGCCAGCGCCCGGCCCGCTGCGGCGTCGATGCCCCCGGCTCCCACCGCACCAGGTAGGAAGCGCGGCGCGGCCTGTCGGGGCCGGAGCGCAGGGCAGGGGGCACACGGGCTCCAGAGCTAGGGGTTGCCAGAGGGAGCCAGCGTGCAGGAGCTGTGAGAGAGGGTGCCGTGGGGTCTCCCTCCCGAGTCCTGCCGGCTCCTGGGACGTCGCGCGGGTGGCAGGGAGCTGGCGGAGTTCAGCCCGCCAAGAGATGCGGGGTCCTGCCAGAGTGCCTTTGGGACCAGGAACGGCGGTGCTGGGGCTGGGATTCCCGGAGGGCCTTCCTCCAGCTGACCCTTCTCCACCCCAGCTTCCGAGGGGAGGCTCTCGGTGGCGATGGGGAAGAGGCTCGGTGGGGGTGCAGGCGCGGGTGGAAGTTGGTTCAGGAGCGGGGCGCTGAGGAGCTCCTCCCCGCGGCTGCCCCCTCCATCTGCGCCCAAGAGGGCCGTGCAAATCCTGCGGCGTTATTCCCCCACCCCTCAAGGCTGGGTAAGACCCAGGGCTCCCCTGGACCAGCACTGGGCGTGACCACCAAGCTAGATCCGTGGAGTCTGTTACTAAGAGCCACGGTTCCAGAGGGCCATCTCCAGGTGGCTCAGAGCTGGTGCCTGGCCTGTCTTCTGAGTCTGTCCAGGTGGAGAGAGGAGGGGCAGAGTCAGCCCCCCTCCCAAACAGCTGCTCCACCCTGCCTCCCTCTCCTTCACCTTGCCTTGCAGCCACTGTCCTCTTTGCAGCCTTGGAGGGAGGAAGCTATTATTACCTTCTTGCTCAGGTTGTATTTTTGCCTGGTCCCTAAGTGGATATGCAGAAAGCACTCACATGTTCACATAGTTGGGTGGCAGGTAGACCATTGCGAACCAGCAAGGGGCCAGGGACGCCGTGCATGGTGACCTTCTGACCAGAGGTCAATCCGTCCAAATGGACTGTGTCTGTTTATTAAATAACTGGACATTTGGGAACCATTAACACAATTGGCTTTGTTTGTGGTCATTGTTGCTGTTTGTTTGTTGAGCCTTAATAATGAGCTTTGGAAGAAAATGAGTAAAGCGAGATATATTGCATTGTCCGGCTGGAGTTGACTGTTATGTCCAGCCACCTGTCAACTGATCTACTCATAAAAGCTAAAAACGCATTACATTGAGGACAAAAAGACAGGATGTTTGAAATTTTGCAACATACAGATTTACGGATTGTGCATACAATTTTAAAAGAGGCTGCACAGCTGTGCTTGCTCAGTCAGGGCTGCAGGTGGCTGGTCTGGCCGCTGCTACCTGGGCCCTGCCCTAGATTGCTTGTACACCACTCACTGTCCTTCTACCGAAGGCTATGGGGAACAGGGTAGTGTCTCCAAATCCGGAAGGGTAGCTCATGGGAAAACCAGTCTGGTACAGAAGTTAAGCAGGTAGATGTGGAAGTCCGAATCCTCAGGTCCAAATCCCCTCTTCTCCACTGACAAGGCAATGCCTGGGGTCCACTAATTGGGCCCAAAGTGATGGTTGTTGCTTCTTGGTGCTGGTCCTGAGTTGGGAGAGCCGGGAGCCTGGGGGTGGGGGCCGCTGCGGGGTGGCCTGCCGATCTCCCCGCAGAAGGAGTGGAGCGGCTGGCATTCAGGCAGGAATCTGCCCGGGGCTTGGGCGGAGGCTGATGGCCCCGGTCCGGGGCACCGTAGGGAAGATGCCTCCGTTCAGGATTTATTTATAGAGTATGCCCCACCCACACCCAGGATTGGATTTATAACATTGGACACATGTAAACGACACAGCTAAAACGGAGGCGGAGAGGCTGAGGACTTAAGGAGAGAGGCAAGCGTTCACCCCAGGTTCTGACACCCGAAAGGGAACTCGTTTCATTGGTGGTGGGTAGAAGCGGTGTGATCATCCACATGGGAGACAGTTTCAAGGGGAGTCTCTCCTCTAGATACTTACATGAAAGTCGTGGCTAAAACAAAATAAGGGAGAAAAAAGCCATTGCACACACGGTGAACTCTGGGTTTGCAAAAAATGGAGAAGCATTTTCCAAGTGTGTCTATTCTATCCAGCCCCCATGAAAAGGGAGGGCACGCCTTTATTTCCCAATTTTGGGCATTTCTGTGGGAGGGCTGGGACAATATTTTAAAATGTCATTTTCTGGTGACTTAACTTCATACAACAAAAAAGGGGAAAAGACACAGAGGGATGGCTAAGTAACCAAGCACTCCCTTCCTACCCTTGGGGGGGGGTCGTCCCTCTAGGTGGGAAAAGCTGTATTGCCGGACCCGTCCCCCCTACCCTCTACACTGTGGATCATTTACCCTTGCCGAGGGATCCAATCCTGCCCAGATTTCCTTAACAAACACAGACCACATATCTGTGATTAGCAGCATCGACCTATGTGTTACCAAAACACACAGCAACATCACCTTTGAAAAGTTTGCCTTCGTAAGTAAGTTATGTAGGACTCCTGGAAAATCTTTTCTTCGTGTGTTCTGTAGAGGAAAATGGCTTCTGGTTTATAGAAGCTCCCTCTGCTCATTGGGGTTCAAGTTAAAGGCAAGTCATAGCTCCGAGAGATGAGCAAAGCAGTTATAAACTTTCCGTCTGTCCCCGCCCCCCGCCCCGCGCCCCGCCCCCCGCCCCCGTTTCTGCCGGCTCTCTGGCCAGTGTTTCTTGGCCGACCAGACATTTGCTCATCAAAAGCACTCTCTTTTCCGGGACGTGCTGCCCTAAATCAGAGACTCAGAGAGAGAGAAAAAAAAAAAAATTCAACCTAACAAGGGTTGGTTGAGCACCTGTGATAATAGGTACCATTTTGTCCGTGGTGACTCAGGCTGGTATTTAGCCGAATACTCCGTATACTTACTTGCTCCCTGAAATGCTCACAGCAGCCCACAAAGTAGATGCTGAGGGCGCCGACTTACAGAGGGGAGGAAGACGTTCCAACAGCTTGCGTACTTGCCCACTTGCCCGAGGTTACAAGCTGCAGAGTGCCTGAGCAGGACCCCCACCCGGGGGACCCGGGCAGCGTGAACAGGAGACACGCCCCCCTCCCCCTCCCCGGCCCTGGTCCTGGGAACCATCTAAACCAGAATGTGGAATTCCGGGGTGCTGTAAACTTGGGTGGGGAAAACCACATCTCCCTTTGCGTTTAACGGCAAAGTGAACGTCAGCGTCCCCTCCAAGTATGAATGCAGGCAACAAGCCACTCCTTTAGTGGTATGCGTGACTTTTTCTCCAAGAGGAATCACCAATATTTGCATCGTGCATGACCGTTGCAGCGGATATCTCAAAATTTCGTTTGTGCTTGTCTCCAAGTTGAAATTATGAGTTATTAGGCCTGCTGGGGGGCCTTGTCAATGTACCTGTAAGGACTCACAGGCCGAACTATGACAAACTTGCTTTTAAGTACTTTGATAGCTATGTTAAGTTTCCTGGGGCGCCGTAACTCATTGACCGCAGGATGGGTGGTTTAAACCACAGAAACTCTCTCTCTCGGTCTAGGGGCCAGAAGTCCCACATCGTCGGGGTGTGGCTGTGCATGCCTGGCACTCCTGGGGCTGAGCCAGCAGCGGTCAGGGAGCCAGCCTCCCAGTCCAGATCCCGGCTCGGCCGTGCGTGGCCTTGGGCGTCTGTATGGGAGTTGTGGGCCCCCTTGCCCCCCTGCATAGGGCCCTGTTTTTCTAGGAAGGCCCTAGCCTTCCCCCCCACCATGAGTTGCCGTGAGAATACACCCGAACCCCGGAGGGCAGACACAGAGCGCTAGGGAACTCCTGCCTCCTCCACCAGGCAGGCACGGATCACCTGGGCATTGCCTGTCCTGCCAACGCCACCGGCCAGGGTGCAGGGGCCCAAGCGGGCAGGGCCGGGCTGGGTCCCCTGTGTAGGGGGGAGGATCTCTCCTTTGTGATCCTGCTCAGAGTGGCTGCATGTGGCAAGTTCCTGTCCCAGTCGTCCTCACGCAGCGCCAGCTGGCAAAATCGCTCCCTGTGGCCCTGGGTGCCTGTGCGGAGAGGGCAAGGGGCTCTAATTGCTCACCTGCTGCTCCAAGGTGCCAGGCCCTGGGGGGAGGGAGGGAGCCGGCAGCTGGAGAAGCCTTTGGCTAATTGGGCAGGTAGCTTCTCCTTGGGGGAGGGAGGGTTGCATCCTTTAAAGTGGGCAGGGAGAACGCCCCC
>CM052900.1:164058718-164082237 GCA_028534135.1 Potos flavus | reverse complement strand
GGCTCCCGGGCCCCCAGCACCCCACCTGTTGCGAGCTGGTATCTGGTCCTGGTGACCTCCAGCTCGGCCTGGAACTCCTGGATCACCTGCTCATACTGCTCGAGCTGGGCTATCAGCTCCTGCTCAAAAGCCTCCTCCAGGGAGCGGGAACTCCTCCTGCACTGGTCCTCCTCCTGCACCTCCTTCTCCTCCTCCAGCTCCACCTCCTCCTCCTCCTCCTCCTCCTCCTCCTCCTCCTCCAGCTGCTCCTGCTCCTCACCCCCCTCCTTGGGTGCAGCCCCCTTCCTGCCTGCTGGGCCCTTCCCTTCCCCGTCCTCCGCCTCCTCTGCCTCTGCGCCTGCAGCCTCTTCCTCTTGGCCGCCAGTGACGTCCAGGTCCTTGCCTCTGCCGATCAGGGCACACTCCTCCTGACGCCGGGAGAGGGAGGGGGTCCTGGGCAGGAGTGCAGGGGGGAGGGAGCACACCGCCCGCCGCCGCCACCGCAACAGTCTCAGGAGACCACCACGGCCCAGCCCCCCTGCGGCAGGGGAGCCGGAGTCCCTTTTCCGGGAGCTGCCCTGCCACCCTGCACCTGGTCCCTGCAGGTGTGCTCGAGGGCCGACGGTCGGAGCTGCAGGGAGCACACCGGCGTCGCCCGGCAGCCCCGGACAGGTAGCCCGGGGCCAAGCCTGCCCGCTCAGGGTCCCGGCCAGCCCGCACCTGCCTCCAGTGCTGCACCTCCTCCTCATCTCTGAAGAAGGTCTTCAGGATGCTCAGCCTCCCAATGGGCTTTGGTACAGTGTCCTGGAAGAGGTCCGCATGAGCCTCAGGGTTCCAAAGTGCACTCTCAGCTCCCCCAGGGGACGTGCTGAGACCTGTCCTTCTGCAAGGGGACAGCAGCCTCTCCACGTTGCCGGGGAGAGGGGGACCCAGTGTCTTTCTGCCAAGGACAATGTGTTGGTGAGAAAGGGGGGCAGTGACAGGCAGAGGGGCAGCCCTGGGGGGACGGCGACCGGCAGAGGGGCAGCCTGGGAACAGTGTGGTTTCTGGCTCCCCTGGATCAGCCCCAGGGAATGGCTTTGCAGCAGTGGGCACCCCTGCTTTGTTCCAAGAGCGGAGGGCCAGCCTGCCCCCCATTGCTGCCCCTGCAGGCCCAGCGTGGGCTCACGCCTCTCTAACAGCCCCCGGGGGGCCAGGGAACAGGGAAGGCAAGCCGATGCTCCCAGGCCTTTCCAGACGCCTGCTGCCTCTCCCTGCTAGTATCACGCCGTCTGTGTCCAGGCAGCTTTCTTGGGTGGCGTCTCGGGGATTTGGTGATGGTCTGAGGCCCCCACCCCACCTCACGTGTGCCCCTAGCATAATGCCAGGCTGTATCTTCAGGGGTGAAAGAAAGCAGGTTTTAGAAAGACCAGGTGACTGCCCCCGTCCCCAGGACCTGCCTCATTTAGTCCTCTGCCCAGACCTGGGGAGGGGCAGCGCCCCCCTCCCTGCTTTATAGGCAAGGACCCTGAGCATCCGGCAGCCGGAACATATCGGGCGAATCCGGGCCACCATCCCCACAGGGCCCCTGGCTAAGCCAGGGCTGGAGACTTCACCTGCTGGGGGCCTTTCGTCCTCCGGGATCTCAGAGGGGCCGGCCCTCATCTTACAGGTAAAGAAACTGAGTGCAGAGAGCGACATGACCTGTCCCAGGCCGGAGAGCAAGCCGGCAGCCTAGCACAGGGGTCTGGATGTCCAGCTCACGGCTCTTGGACCGTACTGAGCTCCCACGAGGACGTGGCAACCTCCTGGGATGACGGGTCATTAGCCAGGGGCCCGCGAGCCACCAGAGGCTTTGGACGATGAGCCTGTGGCTCGGGCCCCTTGCTTACCTTCACGCACTGGCATACCCATGTCTCCTGGCCTTTGCTTTTGAGGAGGCATTTCAGCTGTTTCTTCAAGGCCTCCCTCTCCTCCTGGAGGGCCAGGACCTCCTCGTCTTTCTTCTGAAGCTGCACCTCCATCTCGGACAGGCGCTGCACTTCCTCCCCCAGCGTGAGCAGGCAGTGATCCTGGGCACAAAAGCATGGGCAGCCCCGGGATGCCACACAGGCTCTCCCCTGGCCCCCCACCCTCTCAGGGCGCCGGCACAGCCGCATCTCCGAGCCTACAAAGAACAGACCCTGAAATCCCAGCCGCTCCTGCCCGAAGGCAGGGCCCAAATCCTCGCCTGGGGAGGCTCCAGCCGCCTCCCTTTCAGGCCTGGGGCTGGCCAGCCCCCACCGGTCGCTGCGGGGGACACCGTTCTTCCGCGCGACCCCACACCGAGCCAGCAGCACCTTCCAAGAGCCGCCCCCTGGGGCGGGTCAGGGAGCCAGACCCTCTGCCCGTCTTGCTCCCATGCTCAAACTCTCAGTGTCCTCAGTTCCTCAGCTGTGGAGACAGGGTACCGACGTGCTTGGAGACAAGGACGTGGAAGGACTAGCCATCGGCAGCTCTGAGCTGAGAGCAGCAGAAAAGGAAGACCCTAGGGGCCGGCGGTGGACCCCGCTCAGTCCCAGGAGGGAAAGGAAAGGAACTCGAAGTCCTCCAAATGTCTGGGATTTAAATGCTAGGTTCCTACGTGGCCTGTGACTCAAAGAGGCAGAAGGCACAGAGGAAGTGAGAAAATGTCTTGAACAGAACGATAACGAACGTTATCAAGACATATCGAGACTTGCGGGGTGAAGCCGAGCTGTGGAGAGGACAGAGGCACAGCCCCCCACCATCGGCTGGGGCAGGCAAGGAAAGCAGCGCCTGGGCATCCATCGGAGGGATCCAGGAAAGAGCTGTGGGCTACGGGGGGGAAGGGAGGGAGCAACAAGGAGGGGAGTGCAGAGGACCCAGCGGAGGCAGGGGAGGGGAAGGGGCAGGTACGGCCAGACTGCGGGGATCTCAAGGGTCCGTGGAATTATGTACACGACTAAGCTAAAATAACTTGGCAGAAATCACACTTCTTCTCCCTGGGGCCGTGGCGATTCAGATCCATGCACCTGTCTCGCACCAGACAGCAGTTGCTGGAAAGGGAACGCACGTGTCCACTGGGGCCGCTGAGTGGGCGCCAGCCCAGCGTGTCGCTGCAGGTGGCTGTCTTGCCTCCAGGGGGGATGCACTATCTCTGCCAGCTCAGACCAGGTGGAGATGAGAGAAAGAGAACCCTAAGGACACCTTCCAAGCTCCTGGATGCAACCAAGCCTGCAGCCCCTCCTGCGGCCACTTCGCATGCATGAGCTTTCTCCTTCCCATGGTTTGCAAAGAACATTGGTTTACATAGACCTGCGTGGCTCCCCCTCACCCTAGCCTCAGGCTTTCCCCCACATGGAACTGCTTTCCCGAAAGTGGTCACGGGATATGGGCGTTTCTAAAATCGTGACGTCTCTCAGAAAACGCGGAGCGTGGGGAGTAAAGGTGAAATGAAGGCTGGTGGAGCCGCGCCATCTGGGAGCCGCGCCCCCACCAGCTGCCCCACATTGTGTGGTGCTCGTTTCCGTAACCGTCATTAAAGCCTCACCTTTAAAACCACTACCACCGACAGAAGGTGATCCTAAGAAAAGAGAGACGAGGCCCAAGATAGCACCGTCGGGAATGGAAAAGAGGCCCTCTCCCCTGCAGGAAGAACGGGGGATTCAGACACCAGTACCACAGGATTGGGCTAATAAATCTGAAAATTTACACGAAACAGACACATTCCTCGAAAAACAAAGCGTATCAAGAGGGAGAAGGAAGTCTGAGTATCTTTCGAGAAAGTGAATTTATTCTTTGGAAAACCTGCCGGGTGAGGGCTCCCAGGCACCCACGGCTTCAGAGACAAATTCCTCACCAGGCTCAGGCAGACTCTTCGAGAGAATAAAATAGGAAAGAGAAGACGCCTCCCAACTTTTCGATTGTTCGTTTTGAGACCAGAATTACTCCGACACCAAAGGCAAACAAGGGAATCACAGACAGGTGAGCTGCGGGCCAGGCCGTCACAGACGAGGCCGAGTGTAACCTCACAACACGTGCACTCGTAGGTGGGTCTTTGCTCACCAAGCTGATTATTACTGTTTTCAAGAATATATCGTCTTAAGGGGTGCCTGGGTGCCTCTGCCTTCAGCTCAGGTCATGATCTCAGGGTCCTGGGATTGAGCCCCGCATCGGGCTCTCTGCTCAGCAGGGAGCCTGCTTCCCCCGAGTCTCTCTCTGCCTGCCTCTCTGCCTACTTGTGATCTCTGTCAAGTAAATACATAAAATCTTAAAAAAAAAAAAGGATATATCGTCTTTAAAAAAAAAGACTCTATCATCTTAAGTGGAAACAGTGGGTCAAAAAATGTGTGGATGGTTGAGGTCATGGTACGTGTGGCCCCCTGCTTGCCGGGGGGACAAGATCCATGCCGGCTCACCCCGCCAGAAGGCCAGAAGGTCTGGAAAAGAGCTGCGTCACAGGAGCCTAAGGAGGGTCCTGGGGGTCATCTTTGGCCGCATCTGGGGAGCTGCTTGGACAGCTAAGCAGACACCCGACCGAGAGCCCTGGGGGCTGGCCAGGCCCTCCCCTGGAGCCGGACACACAGCTGCGGCGCTAGGCCCGGGCTGTCTGCTCGGGGCTCCGTGCCCGCGGCCGTACCTTCTCGTGGATGACCGAGATGTACCAGGGCAGCCGCTTCTTCGGGGAGCTCCGCACCAGGACCGGGCTGCTGGGGACCGGGCTCATGGTCTGGGATTCACTCCTCTTCCGCAAGTAGTTGAACTCACAGGCACTCTTACTAAAGGGAAGGAGACGCCCTGCGGAGAAGCCGCGGGGGGTCAGACTCTTCGCGGGCTGAGCCTCCCTGGGGCCTTCCACGGTGGTGTCCTCCTCGCAAGACCCCCTCCCCCAGGAAACCCTTCACTGCCCAGCTGGGCTTCTCCATGCCTCCTTGTGCCGACCGCCTTCGTCCGTCCCTCCCCAGCTGCCCCTGCGTGTGTTGAAGAAATGGAGGGAGATCGTCAAAGCAGCCCCTGGAGACCCCCAGAGCCTGGGAGTCAGGACACCAGGGGTCATGCTGATGGTCCAGACATTTGTGAGGGATTTCCTCGCATTCGGACGAGGGAGACCTCTGTGTGCGGAGATCATCTTTGGATAGACCAAAGCAAGTATATTCGTGCGTGGGAACATCGTGTTCTACTTAAGGAGGGATGCATCCTGTGTAAGGGGCATAGAGTTGCAGGGGGTCCTGGGAAGGGAGTCCCACGGGGGTATGATCAGGGAGACCCGGGGGGAGCAGTGGCCCCGGCAGGTGCAGGCAGAGGCCTCAGAGCTGGCGTGCCAAGGAGAGGACCCCAGGGGCATGCTCGTCCCTGCCCTCACCGTCCACCTTCGTGTCCGAGGCCCGCCGGCTGCAGGACGGGTCCTGGGTCCCCTTCCAGGAATCAGAGGCCGTGCACAACTCCTCGGCCACTGGGGCCGCGGCGGACGAACCTGCAGGATGTTGGAAACGCCAGCTGATGACGGCTAAGGCCACGTCTTCCCAAGACCTCCCGGGCAGGGACTATGCTTTCCTTTCTTTTTAAACGGCAGGTGGGATTAAAGTTGACTTTTCTCGGTGGATGTACAGGATTGAACTCTGGGACTAAATCGAACCACGATTCTGTCCTCCCGCCTGCCATTTGTGTGCCCACCCGGAACAGACCAGGTGCAACTTAATCTCTGCAAACTGGTGGTCCTCCTGGAAGGACCCCGCACTCCCTTCTGAAAAATGGCTCAGCCTCCAAGTCTCCAAGAGGCCCCTCTACCCAGAGGGGCAGATCTCATTTCTCCTCAGCCATCAGGAATCACGCCAATGGCAGCCACCCTGTGGACGGCATGCAGGACGCAACGTGGTCCCTGACCCCATCCCAGCACTGCCCAGAATTCATGGACCTGGAGCACTCGTGGGCTGCTCTCTGAGGTTTCAGCCCTGAGAAAGGGGAGCTTAGGGCCTGCATGGGTCGGGGCTCCTGCTTCTGACATGAACAAGGCCCCCGTCACTAGCCACAGGTGCTAAGCCTCCATTTCCCTGTCCCTAAGGACAATGCCATGTGTGGGGACGTGGAACCAGTGCAGGCCCAGGAACTGGGAGGTGTGGGGCACTGCCTGGCCTGGTCGCTGCTGCCCGGTGACCGCTGAGCACCTGGCTGCTCTCTCAAAGCCTCCTGTTCTCCTGGATCAGAACGGCGTGCACTCACATCAGACGGTGGCTGGGCTCCTTACTGGGGTTGGTTCCTATCTTTGGCCTCATGACCTCTTTCCTGCAGCTTCTAGAATTTTGAAGCTTCTCCCTCACCCCTGCCCCCAATCCTACTGAGTCTGGTGAATGAGACAAGAGAAAAGCAAGAAGGCTTTTCCCTCCCCCACCCCCCTGCACGCGGCCGTGCTCCAGCTGGTGCTTCTGCCCGCACAGTGAGTTCCCACCACTGGCCACCACTCTGGCTGATGAGTGCCGGGAAGGATGTCCCACTCCTCCAGGGAGGGAGGTCGTTCCCATGCGGGGGCCCCCTCGTGGGTGGCTCTCACCGTAATGAGACATGGACGTGGCCTTGGTGCTGAACTGAGGGCAGCCAGGGCGCTCGAGAAATGCCTTTCTCAGCTCCTCCAGTTCGGCCGTGAAGCTGGTGTCCTCGGGGCTGGGGCCTTGCTTGAATTCGCTCTGGTGGAGTGGGGACAGCAAGGCACTGGGAGAAGAGCCCCTGGAAGCCATGTGCACCGACCGCAGCCATCTGCCCCCGTCCCCCAAGAACCGCAGACTTCAGGACAGGCACGCGCTCCCACTGGAGAAACTGCCGGCATCCACCTAGGGGGCCACCGGGGGCTCTCTGGTCTCCCTGAGCCCACAGGAGATTCAGGAGCCTCCCGGCTGTGCTATCCCTTCCTCCTCCTCTCTTCCCCCCACTTCGCTCCTTTCCGAGACCCTCCCCCCCCACAGGAAGGCTCAGGGTGGACGGCCATCTTCTCTCTCAGGCTTTGGGGTGGCCAGCTCTTTGCACTCCCAGAATCAACCCATCTTCGTCCGTCACCAAAGCATATTCGGAAGGCTGTGGCGGGCGCCCAGGCCCTGGGGCCTTCCATCAAGGGGGAGAAGCCGGCCAGCCCCCCGCTTTAGCTGTGCTGTGGCCCGGCTGTCCCCCTTCCCAGACCCCGCACCTTCTTCCTGTAGAAGCGGCTGATGGCCTGAGCGGACTTGCTGAGGGAGTGCTGTCTCCGGCACAGTTTCCATTCCGGGCCCAGGTTGTCCCGGCTGGCCATGCACTGGAGAAGCATCAGGCCCTTCTCCATCAGGTTGGGCACCAGGCTCTGCTTCTTGGGCGAGCTGGCTCCACCGACGGGCAACATCTTGGGGCGGGGCAGGAGGACGGGGGGATGCCTTGGACGGATGGCCCCTGTGCGCCTCTCTGCCTGGAGCAAGGTGTCAAGGGGAGCAGGGGCTTGAGCGTGGACCTGCTGCCGGGCACAGCCCTGGACACGACCAGCTTCGGAAGCTCCCCGTCCTGCGGGATCCTGGGAGCGTGTATGGCATCACAGATGTCTCCATAGCAACCCAGCGGGTCATTCGTCTTCATTTGCTGTGATTTGTCTTCACTGGGAAGCGCTGTGTATCTCAGCCTCTCGACCGTGCGAGGTGGCTCTTCCCTCTGGGGCCGTGTGCAGCCCACACCTACACCGCTGGCTCCCCTCAGGGTCAGCTGTCCACATCCTGGGACTTTTGTCTTCTAAGTACTTCTCCACCTCGTTTCTCCATCTGTATCCCTGATGCAACTGTCACTGCTCAACTTTGTCACCTTTCCCTTGGAGTAATCTGTCCCCCGAGTTTTTGGGACACACTCTTAATTTACGTTCACTCCCTCTACATCCGTCCCTGCCCCGTGCCCAGCAGCCGGCCCGCTCCCTCACCTGCACTTCCCCTTGACCCAAAGCTGGGCTTGGTTATCGCCGCCTGGAACGAGGAGTGTGCCAGGCACCCCGGGTTGAGTGAGGACTGAGGTGGCCTCTGGGTTCCCGGGGAAGACCCCTGGTGTGGGCACCGCTGTCCTCACCCCCTCACAGTCTAACGCTCTGCACCTCCACACTGCGGAGGCCTTGCAAACAGCACCTGTGCAACCCACCGTGTCCCACCGAACACCTGTGAATTTGCTGGCCCGTGGCGAAATGCGCCCGGTACTCTGTGCAGACGTGGTCCCAGGCATCTGCCCACAGTCCTCCTTACGTGTACGGGTGCGCACGCACATCTGTGCAAACACCTCCCTGCCCGTGCACACGTTCACACACAAAGCCCAGCCTGTCTCGGGTGTGAAACCACACTGATGATCGGATCCGAGGCAGGGAGGTCGGAGGGCGTCCGGCGCCCGACCGCTGGAGTTCAGATCCCAGCTCCGACGTACTAGTATCCGCGTGTCCTTGTCTTGTCCCTCCACCACTCTGCACCAATTTGCTTGTCTCTACAATGGGGATACAAATGACACCCACCTCCTAGAGTCGCTGTGAGGATTTAATTAGGAAACAGAGAGAGCGAGCGAGCTGCAGGGACACCTAGTCCGTAAAGCCCCCCATTGTTGACCGTGATCGTTGCTACGATCCTCACCCCTCCTTCGGCATCACCTCGTTGCCCGTCCTGGGGGACCGGGAGCACCCGGTAGTTAAGGATGCGAACAAAGGGGATGACTGATAAAAACAGATCGTGCCGGCTCCTGCTTTTACCCATGTGCAGCAATTGTCAGCAATCTGGATCCCACCGAGGCCATAAAGAAAATTCCTGCTGCCTTTGCCTTTCTTCCTGTCATTTTGGTGCTTCTGGTTTGTCACCGAATTCTCACTTATGGAGCGTCTGCCGGGCGCCAGGCACTGCCTGAGGCCCCAAGGGCACCACGGAGTCTGCCAGACAGCCCGTGTGATGCTGTGACCCAGGCTTTTCTTGACCGCGTGGCCTGTCCTCACAGGGCCGCCGCTGGCTGGATTCAGGAAAAATTGCTCTGACCCAGGTTAGGAGGGAAAGGAAGACTTCATTCCAGATTGCAACAGGGAAGAGAGATGGAAACTCAACGCTGAATACAGCGGGTGGGTGGGGCTTCAGCCCAGGGGCAGCGAGAGGGGTCGTCGGTGGAAATCCCTAAGAGGGGACGGCAAGGGTGGGGGGAGTCTCACTAAGGACAGGCGGAGGGCTCAGACGCAGGGTCTGGCCATTGGGAGTGCACAAGAGGAATATGGTCACGTGTCAGGGGTTCAGGGACTCTCTGGAAACTGGATTCTTGCTGAAACTGGGCTTGGCAAGGGTGGGCGAGGGCGGGGGGTAGGCCGGGAGGGCGGCCCCGGCGAGAGGAGGGCTCAGAGGGGCCTGACAAAGGTTTGGTCAAGGACAGAGTCTGTGCCAGCTGCAGTAGGTTAGGGACCCAGGCTGACGAGGGTCAGGGTCCTGGAGGCAGGAGGAGGGGGCTCTGAGGGCCCCTGCTTCGCGGTGCTTTGGCCTAGAAGGGAGGCCCTCACTTCTGCTCACATCTGACCCCCAAAGCAGACCACCTGGCATGCAGCATTACAAAGGGGGGGGAACGCAGGCCGACCCTGAGGGGTTGCATCATAACCTCTCCCCCTCCGCCCCGAAAAGGTATATTGAAATCCTAACCCCAGGACCTCAGCATGTGGCCTTATTTGGAAATAGGGTCTTTATAGAGGTCATTAGGGTAGGTTCTAGTCCATATGGCTGGTGTCCTTATAAAAAGGGGAAACTGACACAGATACTCACGGAGGGAGAGGTCTCACAAGGGTGGAGGACTGGAGCAAGGCCCTTATTCGATGAGGAATTGCCACAGAAGCAGGGACAGGCAAGGAAGGGGCCTGCCTCCCCTGCAGGTGTCCCAGGGAGCACGACTCTCCTGACACCGAGACTTTGAACTTCTGGCCTCTGGAACTGTGGGAGCATCGGAAGCTAGGACACCCTCCCTGTGGCTCCCCGTGGCTCCCCGTGGCGGCCCTGAACATCGGCAGTCGGGGGAGCTGCGTGGGTGTTCTCCTCCGACGGGAGACACGCTCCAGGGCTGGGCAAGTGGGCCTAGCGAGGCACGCAAAGTGCCCAGGTGGAGATGGGCCTCGAGACCACGCACGCCCCGAAGAGCGGGCATCCCGTAGTCTTGGAGGGGAGCAGGGTGAGGAGGACGCTGAAAAGCTTCCTTTGGGAGGTACGCCGAAGCTGAGTCCTGAAGGTCTGGTGGGCTTAGGCCAGCGGTGCCTGGACTTTCAGGCGGAAGGGGTGAAATCCTGCGGGAGCTGAGGCCCCTCCCTGGTCCCCGGCAGCTCTGTGTGCCTGGAGTTCACGTGGGCCGAGGGCAGCTTCTCAACCTGCGCCCTGCACGGGACTTGCCCAGGGAGCTTGTGAGAAGGCCGGTTCCCATTCGCCAGGCCTTGGCGCGGCTCCTCGCTGCCCACCTCTGCGGGCTTTCTCTCCGGCCCAGCACGGAGTACCCCGGGCTGGGGCACCGGGGCCCTGGTGTCGCACGAAGCCCACCTCTGAGCCCTGGCAGCCGTGCACGGCTCCCGCACCTGTTCGGCCTCCAAGAGACGGGCTGCCGGTCCCTCAGAGGGGCCTCCGGAAATGTGATTTTAAAAAAATGTGATAAACCATCTCATTTTTACAGATTCATACGGGTTGAATGGTGTCTCCCCAAAATTCACATGTGGAAGCCCTAACCCCAACGCCCGTGAACGTGACCTTATTAGGAAGTAGGGTCACTGCAGGTGGAGCTGGTTACGATGAGGGTTACCGGAGTAGGGGGACCCCTCGTCCTTATACAAAGGGGAAATTTGGATACAGACGCGCATGCAGGGAGAGAGCCGTGCAAAGGGGAAGCCGAGGTGGGAAGAGGCTTCTATGGCCGGGGATCGCCGAAGATCACCCGCAAAGCCCCGGCCGCCAGGAAAGAGGCCGGGAACGCGGTCTCCCTCGCAGTCCTCAGAGGGCAGCAGCCGACGTCTGACCCTGGGCTTCTGGAAGCGCGCGAGAATGACCGCGTGTCTCGTGAGCCCGCTCTGCCGAGCTGTGTCTGACGTCCCCCCGAGGCCGGTACAGTAGCCGTCACCCTCGGGGATTCTGGCTGTGCCCCCAAAGCCCTCACACTCGCCACGTAGCCATTCCGCACCATGAGGGGTCCAGGTCCCAAGAACCTGGCCTCTGCTGCTCTTTGAACAAGCCAAGGTCCCTCCCGCCCCCGGCTGAGGAGCAGCTCTCGGCTAGCGGTGGTCTTCTTCCTGATTTCCCGGGCTGCACTCCTCGGCATCAGCTCTGGGCCCTGACATCCCCGAGAGAGCCCGTATCCTCCAGCCTGCCCACGGCATCGGCCATTACCTCCCCCGCGGCCCCCGTGGGTCTCTCTCCTTTGGAGCCCTTTACCACGAGCCAAAATGCGACTGTGTCTGCTCCTACGCTTCTGTGTTCCCTCTGCTGGAACATAAGAAGGGCAAGGACTAGGCTACCATCTTTCCATCCCAGCGCCCGGAAGAGGGTCAGGCTCACGGAAGATGCTCAAACCACGCAGGGAGCCGTGCGATCGCCTCCAACAGGTGCCGAGGAGACCTTAGAACACACGGGATGCCGGCATTCAGCCGGTGAGAACCCGGAGAGTTCTTCTGGGCCCTCTCCAACCTCTTCTCACGCTGTCACCTCTCCATCTGCTAGAGAAGGAGGAAAGCTCAGAGGAGAAGAAAAGGACTCTTCAACACCTTTGAAAAAGTTATTCCTGAAATAAAATCATGGCAAAATAGAAGTAAGGCAAAATGGGCCATTTTAAGCATACAGCTCGGTGGCTCCACGGACATTCACGTGGTTGTGCCTCGTCCGTCTCCGGAACACTTTTCATCTTGCAAGACTGAAGCTCTACCCGCTCAACACTAAGCCCCCATTCCGCCTCCCAGACCCCGGCACTGACCCTCACACCTTCTTCCGTCTCCGTGAGTTTAATTGCTCTCAGCACTGCGTATGTGCGGAATCTCAGTGTCCCCCACGGCAGGCTGATTTCCTTTGGCGTGATGGCCTCAAGATTCCTCCGTGTTCCGGCGTGCTTCTGAATGCCCTTCCTTTTCACAGCTTAGTAATATTCCATCCAGTGGCCATCCCCTATTTTGTGGAACCATTCACCCATCAAGTGACTGTTGGGTCACTTCTCGCTTTTGGCAATTGTCAGCAATGCTGCTGTGACTATGGGCATGCAAATATCTTCTCTAACTTTTTAATCTGCAACCAGAGCAATTACGATTCTATTTGGAACTCTGCATTATCAGGGAGCCAATTGCTTTGTTCATCTTCTCATGTGATGTCTGGGTTGCAGGCCTCCTGAGAGAAGGGACCCAGCAGGTGGCAGTTTTCACCCTCTCCTGGCTGGGAGCGCTGAGCCAGGCACGTGGGAGGCACACCTGTTTGTCAGGGGAAGGGAAGGATGAAGGGAAGCCTGCTCAGGGCTTGCGTAGACTAGGAAAAATACAGCACGTTAAGCACGTCTCTGGTGTTGCATACTTTATTGGTGGATTTTGGGTATGAATCTGTAAAAATGAGATGGTTTATCACTGCCTCATGTGAAAACGTCTCCATGGTCCCTCAATAAATCCGAGGGTCATGTGTAGGAGAAGTTGACTTGGCGTGCATGAATCACATTTCCGGAGGTCCCTCGGAGGGACCTGCAGCCCGTCTCTCCGGAGGCCGAATGGGTGGGGCATGGGGTAGCTGGGGGATGGGCGTGACGGAGGGCACGTGATGTAATGAGACAGGGTGTCACGTGCAACCAACGAATCACTGAACTCTACCTCTGAAATTAGTAATACACTGTATGTTAATTAATTGAATTTAAATGTAAAAAAAAATAAAGAACCGCCCTCAGTCAGCAACATTAAGTGCAAGGGGTTCTCCAGACCCGATTCCTCAGCCTCAGGGCGCCTAAAACAGGCCTGGTGCTTGTTTTAAGCTTGAAAAATACAGGGCTGAACGAAATGCCATTTCCAGCGTCGAGGACCTGGAAGAAAAATGCAATAAACGCTGAGGGCACTCCAGCTTCTTTTCATACTTCAAGCCAGTAAATATTTAAGGCCGGTGGAAACGTCAGCCTCACTTTAGGTGCCGGGGACAGTGCGGCGAAATCTCTGATCCTGAAGAGCTTACCGTTGATGCGGAGACATTTGGCTTTACCTTTCTTGTTCCTCAGCTCTGACCCAGGAAGGCATCCTGAGTTCAAAGTCCAGAAACGAGACCAGATCACGGGTGGACAGCTGCTTACCCAGTACCCCGTTCTCTCTTTAAACAGAACCCAGGTTTCATGCCCACAGGAATCAGTCCAGCTAAGACGACATTCCTCGGCTGTGGAAAGGAAGGCACTGGGCTTCCAGAGAGGTTTTTAAGTGGAGAGGGGCTTGCTTAGGTTCGAGCGGTGGTCTTTTGTACCTTCTCTGTTGTCCCATCTTTGAAGTAAAGTCCAAAGTTCCAGAGCAGGAGCTGACCTTGAGAATGAAACCGTTGGGCTAAGAAAGACCAAGAAAAGAGAGAGAAGCCTGGCTCCCTGCTGATGATCTCCCAGCCCTCAAATGCTTATCTCAGGACATCCTCAACGACACAGAAACAAGACCCCAATTACGCAAGCTTTCGGTGGAGTGGGAGTGGAGGTGGGAAGGTCTTTTCTTACTGGCCGAAGGAAATTCATGATATGATCCCTTGCAAGAAAATTATATAAAAAAAATAAATTCACCACCCCAAAAGGCTTTCAGATTACTCTTGCAGCTAAATAGGGACTTATAAAACAAGCCTATTATCGGGATGCCTGGGTGGCTCAGTCCGTTAAGTGTCTGCCTTCAGCTCAGGTCATGATCTCAGGGTCCTGGGATCCAGCCCTGTGTAGGGCTCCGAGCTCAGGGTGGAGTCCGCTTCTTCCTCTGCTCCTCCCCCTGCTGATGCTCTTTGTCACTCTCTCTCTGAAATAATAAATCTTTAAAAATAAATAAATAAATAAAAAGCCTACTATATTTGGTCACTGGAAATTCAGTGAAGTTCAATCAATGGAGAAGTCGGTATGAAATACAAAACTGATCTAGGGGCAGTCACTCCATGTCACTCCATCACACAAACCAATCACCTTTCTGGTCTTGTCACCTCGATAGAAAAGGACTCGATTTTCTCCACATTTGGAGGGTATGTTTGGAGTTGGCTTAAATAAAGGCAGGGTAGCACCAGAAAAATGTATCTTGGAGTGAGTGGAGGCTGGCGGGACCTCCTGTCGCAGCCACATTTCCCCAGGGCGCTCAGATGAGACAGGGCACCACACCTGGGGCTGCTCCCCCCGCACCCCAGGCCACCCAGGTGCCCGAGTCCTGCACCCTGGCGGGTTCAGGGCCCTCCTTCATAAAAACCCTAGCGAAATTCAGATGCCCCCAAAGCCTATGATTTTGTTACTTTAAAAAAAAAAAGATTTTATTTACTTATTTGACAGAGAGAGCAAGAGTACACAAGCAGGGGGAGCAGCAGAGGGAGAGGAAGAAGCAGACTCTTTTCCGGAGGAGCAGGGAGCCGGGTGAGGGTTTCCATCCCAGGATCCTGGAATCATGACCGGAGCTGAAGGCAGACACTTAACCGACTGAGCCACCCAGGCGCCCCTGATTATTGTTACTTTCTTTAAAATTTTTAATTGCAAAGCCAATTTTTGCAACTACAGACATTAATATGTGGAAAAGCCCTCTCCGCGATCAGGAAAACCCTGTGCGTGTGTGGGGGAGAAGGCTCTGCAAATAGAGGCTGAGCTATCCCGCAAAGATGCGGTCGGCGGGAACCTGGAGACTGCGGCCTTCACGCCCCGCCCCGCCCCGGGCCCCGCCCCGCCCCCGAACCCGCCCCCGAACTCAGAACCACGCCCTTCCGAGAAGGTCTCCGGCCCCGCCCCGCATCCAGAGCCCCGCCCCTCGGCTGGAGCCCCGCCCCGCCTATATCCCCGCCCCTCGTCCAGAACCAAGCCCTTCTTAGAAGTGATCCGGCCCCGCCCCGCTCCGACCACGCCCCAAGGCCCCGCCTAGACCCCCCCTCCTCTCTAAGTGCTCTCCGGCCCCGCCCCGCGCCCAGAACCACGCCCCATGCAGGACACGGCGCCCTACCGCCCCCGCGCTTCCGGTTCCGGGTCGGTGCGGGGTCGCGGGGGTTTTAAACGTCGGGGCAGCGGCAGGGTGCAGTCCCCGCTTGGCCCTCAGCCTCCGCTCGTTTCTGGGGCCCCCCCGGCCCGCGGACCCTGTCCTCCCTCCGGCCGTGCGTGTCTGCGCCCGACTCCCCGCGCCATCGGCTCCTCGCCACCCGGCCGTGTTCCCGGCTCTCCAGAGCAGACGGCCATCGGTCCCTGAGAAGCCTCTGGCGCCTGGTCGCCCGGCGGCGTCGCCGGAGCCCCCGGGCCCCTCGGCCGTCTTTGGGCTGGGGAGCGTGGAGTGCATGCCGGCCCCGGCCGCTCGCTTTCCGTGCTTGGTCGGCTTGCTGACGGAGAGCGAGCCGGCGGGGCCGCGCGTGGGGCCCCGGGATGCGGGGCATGCGGGCGCCGTCGTCCGTGAGCCGCGGTCGACTGCAGTCTGCGGACGTCCACTTCCCCTGCCTGGGCGGGCGGTGCGGCCGGGGCCGGGGGACAGACGCACAAGCAGGTCCACGGGTGCCAGGCGGAGAGGTCGAGCTGCGGCGGGAGCGGGAGGGTGGAGAGGCTGCGGAGAGCGCGCATTTGGGCAGGACCGCGATGGGTGAGCCGGCCGGGCCGGTGTCTGCAGGAGGCGGACTCCGCACGGAGAGGAAGCCAGGCCGGGAGGAGGCCCTGGGGGGCTTGTTCCAGGAAGAGCCACGCAGCCCAGCTGGCAGGAGTGCAAGGAGCTGGTGGTGAGGGGCAGAATCAGGTCAGACGCTTCGGGTTGTGTTCAGAGTGCCTTGACGAGCCCCGGGGCCGTGGGTGGAAGGCTGGAGTTGCGCAAGCATTGCCGCAGCGGGTCCTCGCACTGCACTGCAAGGACCCCACCCCTAGTGGGGCCAGGGCCGGAAGGAGGCAGGGAGACCCAGGGTGGGGGCGGGGGCAGAGTGGCAGCATAGTTGGATTTGGGGTGTTCTGAACGCAGAGCCTTGGAGACCTGCTGAGTTCCTCAGGCCCTGCCCCCTAAGTCGCACAGCTGAGTGGGACCCGAGCCCCTTTCAGGTGGCAGTGGCCGGCAGTTGAGCGGAACACCGGGAGCCGGCAGCATTCTGGGCGCGCCGCGAGAGCTGTGTGGCAGGATGGTGGTGTCCGGTGCAGCCCAGCCACTCCGAGGAGCAGGGCTGGCCCCCTCCCAGCCTGTACTGTCACGGGGCCTGGCTGCCAGGTTTGCTGTCGCACTGACGGCTCCTGTCCACCGGTGACTCTGTCCCCCGAAGTTGTAACTACCGTGTGAAGTCGTTTCTAATTTTACCACGTTAAGAGGGTTTAATCCCGACTTAATGCACATAGACCATTCTGAAAATGTTCACTTGAATGGTGTCCAATAATGGTCTTTTTATCACCTAAGCACGTTCATGAATGTTTAAATTTGCATGTTTTTGGAAAGCCGGCGAACTGTAGTTTTAGATTATACATGATTCCATCTTCCCGGCACCTCCCTCCCTTCTTGACTGAGAGTTTGCACCCTTTTAATTGAAGCCTAACGTACGTAGAATAAACACAGTCGTACATGACCCGTACACAGACAGTGCCTGATCTCCACGCATTTTCGCGAACTGAACAACCTGTCTGGCCAGCCCCCTCCCCTGTCCCCAAGACCCCCTCGGGCCCCCTGCCAGTTCAAACCCAAGGGTGACAGCTGTCGGCTGCGGAAGGAGCTCAGCACATCGTTACTCGGACAGTCTTACTAGTGTTGGGCGCGTGGCCTTCTGGGCTACTCCGCACGCTTCCCCAGAGGCCGGCGGTAAGTTAAATCCAGCGGCCAAGTCGTTTGCCTTGAGGGCAAACCCTGGGATGCTGTTGAGGTGACCCAGTCAGAAATCCATGTCCCATGGGCCTCCCGCCCTTTCAGCAATACCTCCTGCGTCCTGATTCCTCGGGCGTCCGGTAAGGTGAAGTGAAATGAGGCAGCACGAGTCCTCCCACTTGTTTCCACGTTGTTTTGGTTATCCTAGATCGTTTGCCTTACCATGGACATCCAGAATCTCATCTGCGTCCCCAGCAAACATCCTGCCTGGATTGTGACAGGAATCGGCCGGGGGAGAACGGACGCCCTCACGGTAGGGTCACAGCCCATCTCTGCATTTATTGCGTCTTCCTGGATTTCCTTCATTACTGTCCCGTGTCTAGATCTCTGTATCTGGTCAGATGTTTTTGGAGCCATTGTAACTGTTACTTTCGTGGAGATTCGTAAAGGGAAACCTCACTGAAATGGAGTTTCACCCCCTACCGCTCCTGCATGTGGACACTGGTTTACGGCCCCGGCAGGAGGAAGGAGGGTCTCCTCGCCCCCTCCCCAGAAGCCCAGCCGGTGAGAGACTGGCACAGTGCAGACAGCGAGAAGCCCCTAACTCCGAGCTCCCAGTTTGCTCCAGGGGACTTTTCCTTTCCCACAACCCTCCCAGCTCCCCGTACCTCTCCTCTGTTCTCCAGACCTGCCTGTGGTTTCCCCGTCACCTGCTTGTCCCAGATGGCAGTTCTCTACTGTTCCCCAAAACACCATCCTTTGCTGGTAAAATAACTGGCCATTTTAGTTTAAAGGTTAACACTTTTAAAATTTTCTATTTTCGTTGTTTCATTGCTAGTATATAAAAATGTGAGTGATTTTCATATAAGAAATTGTATTCTGTGACCTCCCTAAATTCCCATGTTCTCCGTAGAGATGACTTTCTTCTTTTCTTTCTTTCTAGATGGTATGCTTTTCTTTTTCTTGCTAATTTCTCTGGCGGGGGACCTGTCCTATGATGCGGAGTGGTAATGAGAAGAGCTTTGTCTTGTGCCCAGTCTTAGGATGGAGGCCTTCGTCTTTTACCATCAGTATGGTGCCAGCGGTGGTGAGTTCTGTCGGGTTGGGAAATTTGCCTTCTGTTCCTACTTCGCTGAGAGTTTTTAATGATGAGTGGATGTTGAATTTTATGAAATGCATTTTCTGCATCAGTTGAGACGATGAATGATTGATCTTCTAATATCCAGCCAGCCTTGCCTTCCTGGGAGAAACCCACTTGATCGTGCTGTATTACCCTTTTTTTATATATTGTTGGGTTCCATTTGCTAAGTTCCTGTTCAGAATGTTTCTGTTTGTGTTTATGAGAGAGGTTTGTCTATAGCTTTTGTATAGTGTCTTTATATGGTTTTGGTTTCAGGGTAATGTTTGCCTCACTGAGTAAGTGGGGCATGTTCCCCACCCCCAGCCCTTTCAGTTTCCTGGAAATGATAGAACAGGCACTAATTTCTAAACATATAAAAAGCCATTTTGAGCTCCGTAGGGTGAGTCGACACAGACCTATGACACTCATTTGCCAGCGCTCGCCTCTGATGGTGGAAGTGAGGTCACTAACTTTTATCTGAGGGAGCCTTTTTCAGTATTCCATGAGGGGGGCTTAGGCTCTTAAGTCATAACTTTTTCATTCAGAAACTGTGGGCTGACCATTACTTATGGGAAAGAATTCTGGAAACGCCCCCGGGACTGTTTCTGAAGAACACGGATAGTGCTTCTCCCAGAGTGCCACCTCACCTAGGGACTGGTCTCCCAGCCAGTCGGGGACAGGAAGGCTTAACTGCAGAGGGGCTGCTGTGCTTCTCACACAGAGATCTGAGATTTTTCTGCAAACATTTCATAACTCGGCATTTACGTTTTGGTGATCTGAGAATATTAGACCGTCTTTGGTCGTTGGTAGGGGCCGCATAGACTCCAGCCACTCTCCTGGGGTCCCGCCCTGGCTCGGCCACTTGGAGCCGTGTGGCCCTGCCGTGTTCCAGAAATGGGAGCTCGTGCTGGTTTGCAGCGCCCCGTTCAGAGTCCGGGCTCGGTCACAAATGGCAGTCTTGTCGCAGCTCCTGCCCGCTGGGTGAGCACTCTGTAGCAAGTACTGTGGTGTAATTTCAGTGACCAAATGGTGGTGTCCGTCAGCATCGAGACATGGACACTGGTCGCCCTCACGCTGCGCTGCGGGGCGAGCGCCTGCGGCAGTGGGAACGGAGAAGGCGGAGTGGGCTCGGGGCTCAGAGTCCTCCGCTGGGAGCGGGTTGCACTGGGAACACTTCTTATGGGGAACCACCGGCTGCGAGGCTGGTGGTGTTCGCTCTGCAGAGATGCTCCTTGCAACAAAGTGTCCGCACGTCAAATGCACATTTATTTGCATTTAGTGGTGTTGTGATTTTTGGATTTGGTTTACAAGTTAATTTTGGTTTAATAGTTACATGAGGAATTCATACCTGGTTATATGTTATGTGGGTTGTATTCAAAATAATTTAAGTCAATGCTGGAAATGCAGGGAATTTTTTTTTCAGAAGGTATTTGCATCTTATTCAAGTTTGAGAAATACTGATAGAGATTCCACCTGCATTTACGGATTTGGAGGCAGATATATTTCTCCCTGCCTTGTGCTGTCCTGTTAAAGGCGCGTGCTTGACCCCTTTTGTCACCGGGAATAAGGCTCTGGGCGACGCTGCCAGCCCTGAGGGTGGTCTGTGGTCGTAGAGGAAAACACGGTTGGGATGTTCAGGCCGATGTGCGCTCCGTGCTGTGACTTCCTGGTGTGCTGGCCGCTTGCGGGGAAGGGGGTGTTCTGCGGGAGACCTAGTTTGGACGCGCAGACCGCTGTCCTGCTCAGGTGACGCTGCCGGTGACGAGCCTTCGGTCCGTGGATGTTACACGAGCAGCCTCCTTGTCACTTTTGTCTCTTCGGTTTCAGATACAATGATGTATCATCCTCAGGGTACTTTTTAAAAAAAGCTGCCCTGTAATCTCGACCTGAGATTCTCATTTCCAGCAGTGAGAGAGAACTGGCTTTTTCTGTCTGCGCGTCATTTGTTCTGAAGACGCCCGCTCGCCGCGGGGCCCCCAGGGGAGAGCGCCGCGCAGGCCTCAGGCTCCGTCCGGCCGGGTTCTGCCCCTCGCCGGCTTCGTGACTCTGGCGCAGCCTCTCCGAACCGCTTTTGTTTTCTCTGAGATGCGGGCAGCGTGGGTCCCATGCCTGCGTATGGCCAGTGTCTTGAAGGGCTCCTGGCTGCCGGGAAGCACGCCGGGCGTGGGGTGTTTCCTGGGGGATAAAACAGAATGGCCTCTGCGCTCCCGAGCTTAGGATCTGCGGAGAGGGATGGCTGCCGAGCAGGTAAACAGCCAGATGTTTAATTACAAAACTCGCACAGCGCCTGAGGTTTAGCACCCAGACTAGGGCGGGCCGCGGTCCCGCTTGTGCCCAGCGAGCCGTGGTGGCCGCCGGCGTCGGAATTTACCTGCTTCAGGGGGGCGCGGAGGGCTGTGGTCCCGAAGACACTGTGGTGCGGGATTTGGCCCCGGGGCTCGGCTGACCGGATGCGCTTCTCACGCAGGTGCAGGCGGTGCGGGGCAGGCCGTGCCCGGGCTCGGTTCCCTCCCAGGCGCTTTGAGCCGGCTCTGCGGTTCTCACCGGAGCAGACCTGCCGGGGGGCCCCGGGGAAGGTCCATCGGCTCTGCGATCAGCGGTCTGTACCCGGCAGCTTCCTGGGGTCTCCTGAGGAAGTCAGGGGAGGACCCGCATCGTGGACGCGCACCTCGCTTCCCTTCTGACCAGAGCGCCCTGCGGCGATGCTCCAGAAACAGCCCTCCGGCCCGGCTGCCAGCATTGGCTCGCCTGCGTGTCCAGGTGGGACTCTGTCTAACGAGGCCGTGCGCAACATGGGTGTCATCCACTTGTCGCTGGGAGAACGCACTCCAGACACGACGATTGCCCTGGGGAGCGCCCTCTGCGCAAGTAAGACCGCGGTGTTCCTTTCTGGGCTCTCCTGCCACCGTCCGAGGGCTGGGGATCCCATTCAGGACGCGCCCCCTGCCCCAGTTTGAGGAGCAAGTACAGGAAGGTGAGACACGTATCACAAACGTCTGTGAAGAGTTACGTTGGAGACGAATAGCGTTACTGAATCCCTCAGCGGCAGGCATCACGCAGGAAGCATTTCGGGTTTAGTGGAGTTTCAGAGTCATTATTTTAATACACACTAAGGCCTCCCCGGTGACAGGCCCTGTTCCGTTCTCTGAGTTGCAAAGCAGAATGTCGCGGAGGGAATCCCAGCCAGTAGGGCGTGCGCAGAGGAGCGGTCACCTGTCAGCAGCATGGGACAGTGAGGACGGGGGTGCCCCCCGGCCCAGCAGAAGAGAACAGAGAAATGGGTGGCCCATCTATTGCCCACTGCGGGCCCCTCCCTGGGGCTTTGTCCTCGGCCTCTCCTTTGCCTGGATGAGTCCGTCCTGGGCTCTGTCCTAGGCTCCTCCATCCCGCTGGGGCTTTCCTCAGATGTCACCTCACAGGACTCTTGTTGACCCTGACTTAGCGCTCTGCTCCACTCATCCCTGCCCTGCGTGCTTAGCGCCTGGCCCTGTCTCGGTCCGGCGCTGAGTAGCGCTCACCACGCACAGACGGTGCCTTTTTGTCGTTTGCACGTTCCAGGCGGGTCTGACCCCCACGTCCTCGGGTGCGCCATTCTCTGGGCTTTTTCCGGACCCCCTGGGCGTCTGGCTGGGGCGCCAGCCTCTCCCCGCCCTCTCAGACCCAGGCTGGGCGCCACTGGGAGGGGCACCGAGAGCTCTTGGAATACGGTCTCAGAAACCTTCAAGGTCGGGGAAGTTCACAGGAGGAACTTGGATATGCGTGAGGGAGGCGCTTCTGGCAGGAGCCCCCACAGCGTGGGGCCTGGGGGTCAGGGCAGGATTGGCCGGGTGGGCTCAGCGGGTGCCACCTGCAGGCTGTCCCTGGGGGGGGGGGGTGGGCAGAGCTGGAGGTGGCCGGGGCACACTGGGAACTAAAGGTCACATGCACGAGGCAGGCTAGGGTTCCCTGGGCGTCTGGGGCAGTCGTAGCGGTACTTAGAACCAGGCGCTCTGGAAGAGTCCGCGCAGGAGGCAGGCGCGGGCACGGCATCTTCTTACGGGCGCGCCATCAAAGCCCACCCTGTTCTTGCCGGCGTGCAGACTTGGTCTTTGGAGGTCGGCGGGGAGATGAGTGGATGCCCTTCTCCTCCCCAGGGGCGGGGAATGTGCCGCCAGGCCTCCTCTTTTCCTTTCGGCAGCTACGCGCTGGTCGCCGGGATGCTCCCAGAACAAGCACGCCTTGCAAAGTAGCAGGTCTGCTTTGGACCCAGATCATCGTTTTGCCTTACACAGCAGACAGATGGGAGATGTTGTTGCATATTTGAAGTGGTAGGCAGTATTGCTCATATCCTACTTAAAATAAATATGTTTCTGAACAAAGATAAGAAAAGCATCTTTGTGCTGTAAGCATTACCGTGTTCATTCCTCAGAAGCTGCCTTTCCTTGTTTCCTGTCCAGTTCAGAGGTGTCGGTGTGCTGGCGATTGGGATTCCTGTCTCAGGGATGGGGGGAGGGCACGCTCTGCTCAGCCCTCCGCAGTGGGCCTGGAGTAGATAACAACTCTGGGGAAGGGGATGAGCAGGTTTTGCTCAGAGTGCGTGTGAATGAATGGGCCCAACCAGAAAGCTGTGGCTGGGGCCCCAGTTGGTACACCTGGCCTCACCTGACCTCTCCTGGCCCTGCCTGACCTCTCCTGGCCCTTCCTGACCTCTCCTGGCCCCCCCTGACCTCTCCTGGCCCCCCCTGACCTCCTGGCCCCACCCGACCTCTCCTGGCCCTACCTGACCTCTCCTGGCCCCACCCGACCTCTCCTGGCCCCCCCTGACCTCTCCTGGCCCCTCCTGACCTCTCCAGACCCTCCTGACCTCTCCTGGCCCTGCCTGACCTCTCCTGGCCCTCCTGACCTCTCCAGACCCTCCTGACCTCTCCAGACCCTCCTGACCTCTCCTGGCCCCCCTGACCTCTCCTGGCCCTCCTGACCTCTCCAGACCCCTCCTGACCTCTCCTGGCCGTGCTTGACCTCTCCTGGCCCCGTCTGGACTCTCCAGACCCCTCCAGACCCCTCCAGACCCCTCCTGGCCCCACCCAGCCTCTCCTGGCCCCCCTGACCTCTCCTGGCCCTCCTGACCTCTCCAGACCCTCCTGACCTCTCCTGGCCCCCCTGACCTCTCCTGGCCCTCCTGACCTCTCCAGACCCCTCCTGACCTCGCCTGGCCCCGCCTGACCTCTCCTGGCCCCGCCTGGACTCTTTAGACCCCTCCTGACCTCTCCAGACCCCTCCTGACCTCGCCTGGCCCCGCCTGACCTCGCCTGGCCCCGCCTGGACTCTCCAGACCCCTCCTGACCTCTCCTGGCCCCACCCAGCCTCTCCTGGCCCCCCTGACCTCTCCTGGCCCCCCCTGACCTCTCCAGACCCTCCTGACCTCTCCTGGCCCCCCTGACCTCTCCTGGCCCCCCTGACCTCTCCTGGCTCCCCTGACCTCTCCTGGCCCTCCTGACCTCTCCAGACCCTCCTGAC
>CM052900.1:164044580-164058618 GCA_028534135.1 Potos flavus | reverse complement strand
TGACCTCGCCTGGCCCCACCCAGCCTCTCCTGGCCCCGCCTGACCCCTCCTGACCTCTCCTGACCCCTCCTGACCTCTCCTGGCCCCACCCGACCTCTCCTGGTCCCGCCTGACCTCTCCTGGCCCCGCCTGACCTCTCCTGGCCCCTCCTGACCTCTCCAGACCCTCCTGACCTCTCCTGGCCCCCCCTGACCTCTCTTGGCCCCCCCTGACCTCTCCTGGCCCCCTGGCCTGCCTGCGCTGTCCCCGGGGAGCTGTTCCTGCCTCCGTGAGTGCCAGAGGGGTATGGGCACGGCTCCATCTGGCCTTTGTGTGTTTTCTCTTCTGCTTGGTTTTAGCCCAGAGTCTAAGGCTTGGGGCCCCCTCCAGGCTGAGCAGACTCAAGAGGCCTGTGTCACTGGGGCAGCGCCCCTGTCTCCTACGGCCCGGAAATCCAGAGAGCCGAGAGCCGCAGGAACGGGAGGGAGGCCCGCGCGGCTCCCGGCCTGAGTGGGGCAGACGTCCGCTCTCTGCTGTCTTCCGGGTTCTAGGCTTTGCAGACACATGTGAACGTGCCGCCTCCAGGCCGCCAGGAGGGTATGTGTGGTCTGCCCGCGCCCTGCGTGAGCTTTCTGAAGTCGGGACCTCCGGCCCCGCCTCGGACGAGGGGTCGGGAGGCCGAGGCCGAAGTCCGGCCTGTGACCCCAGGCAGCCCTGAGCTCGCGGCTGTGCGGGGCAAACCCGGGAGAAGCCCCGGGAGCGGCTGGAGGCCGCAGGTCCCCCGCCTGCTGGGAGCCGTTCTCTTCCCGTCTGAGTTACTCCGAGGCCGCCTTCGCAACGTGCTCTTTATTATGTTACAAAAACAAGTTTCCCACAAAACACAGCTAAAAAAATAACACGTTTTCTCAAGATTACATTACCAAAAAAAGTTAGTATCATTGGAATAGATCCATTAATACTGCTTGAAGAAGCATCAGTTACATTAAAAACATGGGTGATGTATTTTTTTCAACCTTAGAGCGCTAAAGTGCTTTACCCTGTGGAAGCAGACCCTGATCGCTGCGTGCGGGGGGCCTGGGCCGGGGCAACGACTGCTCCCCAGCGGCCCAGCCCTGGTGACGAAGCTTTGCACGCAGCCAAGCCTGTGGGGAGCAGCGAGGGGTGCGGGCCCCCCGGCAGCCGCGTGCTTTCTGGCCCGAGCCCAGGCCGGCCGGTGTCGGTGTGGACGCCCGGCCCACCTCACTCTCCAGGCGGCTTCCCAGCCAGAGCGTCCCTCCCGCCCCTTCACGGCTGGAAAAACCCCACGCCCTCAAGGTTTATTTGTTCTTGATTTCTGAGTCCTGTAGAGCCAGAGTTTCAAACCTGCGTGGTGTTGCTCCTGTCCATTTGCACGTTCTCCTAAGTAGGGCCAAGTTTCTACGCAATTGATTCTCGTGGCTTGTTCTCCCCCAAGGCGCTCGCCCTCCAGCACGGTGGGAGACAGGCTCCAGGACGCCAGGTGCGGCCTGGGGCCCCCACAGGAGGACAACCTCCTCCCTCGCCCCTCGATGTTCGGGGCTCTGCCTGCCCCGCACCAGCCCTTTCCAGGGCACCTGGTGGGGCCCCTGGGGCATTTCCCGCTGGACTCGGGCCCACAGGAGCGCGCCTCAGGGACAAAGCCACAGAGGCCTGGGCTTGCCCTGCATGTAGCCGGGGTCCAGCCGGGTTCGTGGACCCCAGGGAGTTAGGGATGGGTCCCTAGCGCCTGAGGTGGAACAAGGGGCACCACTGGGGGGGCCCAGGGTGTGGCCACAGGAGCAAGTGCCAGATTCTAGCCCAGCCTTGACGCGTGAGACAAGACGGCACGAGGAGTGTACTTCTTTCCCCAGCCTCGCGGTGGGGGGCGGGCACGACATGAGAAAACGGGGGCGCGGGCAGCCGCACACGGCCCCCATAGGCCTGAGTCTGCAGCCCGTGACTGCGGTCCTCTATGCAGCACGTACCCTCCCCGGGGAGACTGCAGATCCCTGTGCGCACGGAGCCCCCTCTGGGCTAGGGAGCAGAGCCTGCCGCCTGTTGGAACGGGCTGCTTCTGTTGCCCCGGTTGGCCCTGGCTGGGGGCTCGGAGCCTCCTGGGTGCACTGACAGCCCCGGAAGGTGGTCCCCAGCGAGTGCACGGTGGAGGGGGAGGGATGGCGGCATTAACCTAGACGTAGCCTCTCCCATCAGCACAAGCGATGCTTTCAGTCAGTGTAGGCTGGTGATGTGATCCGGCAGGACTTTCCAAGCTGAGGTCCTGGTCTGGAGATGGCCCCCCGGGGCGGGCTCGGGCGGGGCTGGCTCGGTTCTGTTCTGGGGCTCCCTTCCCCTGCTGGCCAGTCTCCGAGCCACCATGTGGCAAGGAACCCCCCTCCCTCTTCCCAGCCCGGACGGAGGTGGAAGAGGAAGCTGGCGTTTTACCGCCCACTCTTCATCCAGCGTGGAGAGGGATGGGGCTGGCGGACGGATGCCTCTGAACATGCGGCCTGAAGAGTCCGTCCCACCTTCCGCAGACAGGAGGGCATCCCCTGGGGGGCTCACGGCAACAAGAACACACCCGAAGGGTGCTGAGGGCTGTGTCTACACCTCCTCCTGGCCTGGAGGCTTACCCGCCTCTGTGGGGGCGTCAGCAGGGGACCCGCGTGGGAAGGGCTCCCCCACACGTTCCGCAGGCGCGGCGAGGGAGCCGCTGAGCTCGGGAAGAGCCACACGCCCGCACCCAAGGCGACTCTCTGCTCACATATGAGGCCGGCCTCCCTTTTCCTGCCTGCTGGAACAAGGCGGTTTCTCTGTGGCCCCGTGTCCTGCCCTGGACAGTGCGCTCGCTCTGTTGGTGTGCTGCCCACAGAGGCTCACGAGGTTCCTTGCAAATGAAAATGGCCCCACGCCTGCCCCCAGCCCGCTGACCCCTGGGGGTCCTCATGAAGGCCTGCAGCCCCACTTCCTGCCTCAGGGCCATCCCCGGGAGGACAGGGGGGCCCTCCCAGCACCGGCCCCCCGAGCCCCCAGCAGGTGCACCTTCCTGCCGACCGCTCCCTCCGCCTGGGAGGGGCTCTCCCCACGGCCTGAGAAAGGTGACCCATCACCCTGTCCCCAGTTTGCCAGGGCAGCCAGTGGCGCGGAGCTGTCCCACATGGAGAGCTTCGCAGCCAAACAGCGGGCAGACCCGGGCTGGCCCCCCACGGCCCCGTCCAGCGTCTGCGAGTGAGAAGCTGACCCTTGCTGGCTTCCCCTGCTCTCCTAGTGCAGCTTGTTTGTACAGACCTGGGAAGTCAGGAATGCGGACGGGTTGAACCTTGAAGGGAATATTAAGGATGAAAGCAAAAAATAAAATAAAAGCTGACCCACCAAGTACAAAGGGTATCATTTTATCAAATATTGACAATTTCCAGTAGTCTGATGCGCACGCTGTCCATGTCCGTGCCGAGAAGGTCGCCGAAGGGAGGCAGCTGTGGCCAGTGGTGTTGGCTGGTGGCAACTGACCAGAAGTTTCCTTGCCTCCCGGGAGGGACCGCACACGTGGCAAACACACTGCTCCCTAGGCCCCTCCAATTCCAGGGAGGTTCTGGTTTTCCTCTTCGGGCAGGAAGTGGAAAGTAGCTGCAGCGGTTTGAAGAGTGAGGGACAGACTGACCCTCAAGTCCAGCAGAGGGACCCAGCCTTGGGCAGAGAGAGGGTTTGAAGCATCAACCCCAAAAGAAACGTGTTTTGGGCACAATCCTGGAGCCGCTCATTGCCAGGAATCAAAAGATATCGAAAAATACTTCTTGGCAGTCCGTCAGCAGAGGCGATCCTTGTAGCCGAAGGATCTCGCTGGGGAGCAGCAGAGCCCTAAGGAGGACCAGGCCCGTGGTGGGTGACGCCGGCCCCCGGGAGCACCCCCGGGGCACAGCCCCAGGCCCCGGACGCTGCGGGGTGGACCTCGCCTTCCCTGTGGGCCCTGCCTCCGTGGGCAGTCTTTGACAAAAAGGAAGAGGAGACTTCGGGCTTCGGGCTTCCCGGGAAGTCCAGGCCACGACCGCCGCCACCACCGCCCCTGCACTGTGCCCTCCGCGCGCACTGTCCTGCGGACCCCGGCCGCTCAGTGAATCTCACTCTCCGTGAACTCCTCTTTGATGGACTGTTTTCGGGACTTGCAGTCCGGGAGGTCGAAGCCAAAGTCGGCCCACTCGTCAGGCCCGGCGCCCCCGCCCGGGCCCCCGCGGTTGGGGATGGTGATGGTGTGGCGCACGCGGAAGTGCACGGCCTCCATGACCCGCTGGCGCTGCAGCTCCCCCGAGCTGCCGATGGAGATGGTAGAGGCGTTGCTGCTGGAGCGGATCAGCTGCTGGGCGCCGTAGTCGTGGCTCTGCTTCAGGTCCTGCAGGCCCCGCCAGATGGTCATGCGGTACTGGTCCGGGATCTTCAGGGCGCCCAGGTCCTGCGGGAGCCGCGGGCGGGCCACTGTTAGCGGGCCCCGCCTCCGCCCCAGGCCCCGGAGCCCCCTCACCCCCCAGTGGTGGACGGGGCTGGGCAGAAACGGGGCCGCTAGTGCTGGACGCAGGAGGCCGGGGCCTTCCGTGACCGGAGAGGGGCGTGTGCGCGCAGGGGTGAAGTCGTTCCTGGGCTCTGCGGGCCGCTGCCCTGACCACCGGCGGAGCCCCTCCACAGCTGGCCCCATGGGGGCCAGAGCAGATCATGGAGCCCCCGCGCCCTCCCCCGCCACGCCAGGCACAGGGGAGCTAGCCCGGGCCGGGGTCAGTGGGGACTGGCAGGGGAGGGCTCTCACCAGGTGACTGGCCCGTGGCCCTGGGGGGGAGCCGAGCACCAGGCTGGGGAGCTGGAACCCCCTGGGATCTGGGGCTGCCCCTGCATCCCGGGGCTCCCGAGGCTTGTGCCTCCCTTTGCTAACCGCACGTCACAGTCAAGGCAGCCCTAGGCTGCGAGCAAGCGACCCTTTCACTGTTCAGGAGGGGCTCCCTGCCGGTACTCTGGTCCGACCCAGACATGAGCCATGGCCGTTTGCTTCTGGCCTGGCACGATCTGAACCCGGGACCCACCGCGGTTGTGGGCGTATGGCAAGGACGTGTCTTGCCTTCTGTGGGCCTCAGTTTCTCCCTGTGTAAGTGGCACTGAGCTGCACCAGCTCCAAGACCCTTCTGGCCTCGGTAACTCTCTGTGCTTGGGGAATAGCCCGTCCCCCAAATCAAAGGCAGCCGGGCCCCTGGGTCTCAGAGAGCGGCTTCACGTTCTCCCATGAGCGGTCTCCTGCCAGGGGCCTGGGGGGGGCGGGGGTCCCATCCAGCCACTGCTCGCATAGCCAGCCGACCCAGCCCCCGCCTCGAGGGCTGACTCCCTAGGAAGCCAGACGTGAGAGCGGAGGTCGGGCTTGGTCTCGGGAAGAGGGGTTTTCCTGGATCTCCCCACCTCCCCTCCCCTGGTGAGAGCAGGAAACAGAGCCCCAGAAGCGGACGGCTGTGGCCTGGGCCGGGCCGCTGGGCTCTGGTCTGTGGGCGGGGCTCCTACCTCTATGGTCAGGTTCTGCAGGTGGTAAATGTTCTGTAGGCCCTGGGACGTGAAGTACTCGATGCAGTTTGGACACCCCAGGCCCGTCAGGAAACTGCGGGGAGAAGGCGGGGCTGGAGCGGCTCTAACCTCCAAGCACAGGCTCGACTGTGCGGTTTGGCGCCGCTGCCCGCCTGCGGCCGCTCCAGGAGCCCCTGCGTTTTGTGCTCTCTCCCGAGCACCTGTTGGGTACCCCGTCCTGACCCCTCCCCCGCCGCTGTCGGTGCTCTAGGTGGCACAGTGGACGGGCATGAGGACAGGCAGGAGAGGCGCGGAGGTCAACAGCTTCGTGGCAGGGCCCAGCGGCAGCCCACGTACCTGACCAGGCTGGGGTCGGCGTGGTAGGGGGGTGGTGGGGTGCAGTGGGACCCCGAGACCATGGGCTGGGCGCTGTGGCTGCCGTTCATCTCGCCGCTGGTCGGCAGGGCGTGGCCGTGGTTGTTGAGGATCCCGGGGCCTAGGCAGGTGACAGGTGGGACTGTCAGGGCCAGCCAGGTCGGGCCTCCCCGGCTCTGCACGACCGGGAAGCGAGCACGGCGCGACCTCCCTGTGGTGGGGAGTGGACAGGGGGACCGTCCGCGGCTGAGCCTCCCACCCGGGGACAGGAGCTGCCGGTGGGACGCAGCCGCTGACAGCCCGGAGCTGGGCAGCGGCGTCTGCAGCCAGACCTACCCTCTGTGCCTCCCCGGCCCGCTCCGGGCCCCGCCCCGCCGAGCCACTCACCCATGGGCCCCAGGTTGGGCCCGGCTGCCGAGCCGTGCGGGGGCGGCTGCCCCACCAGCTGGTTGACCGAGGGCAGCTTGTTGACGGCCCCATGCGCTTTGTTCATGGGCGACAGGACGGGCCCGTAGGACGCGGGCTGCAGGTGGCTCCTGCTCAGACAGCGGCAGCTCCGGTCATGTCCACACGATGCCCCGTGTGCTGGGCGCCTCCCTCCTCACCCAGCGTTCCCAGCCCGACCTGGGCCGGTCGGCCCCCCACCTACCCGCCAGCAGACCGCGGGGAGAGCCAGCCCCTGCCACGGGAATCAGCCAGTGGGGCCGCCGTGCTGGCCCTGTCCCCCCGTCTCCCAGTCAGTGGACGCTTAGGAGGCCCCCCGTGGGAGCCGTGGGGCAGTGGCCCAGACGGCTGTGGTGCCCGGAGGGCTCCCTGGAGGAGGGGGGCACCAAGTGGGGGCCCTGGGCGCCTGCCCTGGCGGGGCTGGCATCCCTGTGGAAAGGACTCAGGTGCCTCTGGTGGACGAGGTCCCGCCCTTCCTGCCAGGTGTCAGCGGGGCGGGGGTCCGGGGCGGGGGCGGGGGCGCACTCACGGCCGCTGCAGGAGCTGCTGCTGCTGCTGCCGGTACGTGTCGACCAGCTGCTGCGGGACCAGCTCCATCAGCTCCAGGCTCTCCTTGACCTTCATCAGGATCTCGAAGTTCTCTCGGCCCCGCACCTGAGCACAGACGGGGGGACCCTCGGCACAGGTGCCTGGGGGGTCTCGGGGGCCTGTCACCGAGCTCCCTAGCACCCTGCGGCCTGGGAACCCCCCCGCCCCCCTCTGCCCCGGGAGCAGGTCTGGGGCCCGGGGAGCGCCCGCTATGCCCCCCGTCCCCGGGGCTCTGCAGGCTCAGGGTGCTGGGGCGGGGGCACCCACCAAATACGGGGCTTGGAGAATTAGGGACTCATTCTGGAATCAGGGTCACATAGTGGAACGAGCCTCCCGGCAAAGCTCAGGGGTGCTCTAACCCCCGCGACAGCCGTATGAACTGGGGTCACAGAATCCCTGCCGTGCGGTCCCACTAGAGGGGTCTGCAGCCCCCCCGCCCCCCGTCCCTCCCCACCCCTGTCTCAGCAGGACTTCTCATGTGTGGGGAGGGGCAGCCCGCAGGGTCGCTTCCCTGAGCCGGGCTGCCTGGGAGCGGCTTCCCCCGGGCGCCCCGCCTGCCGCCTGCAGAGCCCCGGGTCTCAGCTCGGAGGACGCCGGGGCCACTCACGTGCATGTAGTACACGTCCTCGTCCCCGTGCCTCCTCTTCTTCACGTTGGTGCCCAGGGCAGGGACGGCAGGGGGGCTCTGTTTGAAGGCTGCAAGGGGAGGCAGGCCACGCGCAGGTCAAGCCAACAGGATACCCGCCGCCCGGTGCGAGCTGACCCTCACGTGGCTGTGATCGTGGGGGGCCCAGAGGCCAGTAACCCATTCGAGAGGGGCCGACCCAGGGCAGGGTCGTGCTGGATGGAGCTGGAGCCAGGGAGGCCCCGCGGCTCGCACCCCGAGGCGGGTCCCGCTCCGTCTGACAGCCCGGGCGGCCCCCGCGCCCCCCGCCCAGGCCGCTCACCGCGCTTGCTGCCGGCCGCGTTCTTGGCGGCGCTCTCGCTCAGGGCCTGCTGCTCCCGGTAGTGGTCTTCGTCCGCTTTGCGGTCTCGGCCAGGGCAGGCGCAGATACGGCCCTCGAAGGACCGGCGGCCCAGCACCTGTCCGCTGGCGGGGGGCCGGGGGGGGCACAGCCAGAACCATGAGCTTCGGGGCCTGCCCCCCGCCTTGCCAGCCCTGCCCGCCCTCCCCACCCACCTCGTACAGGGGCGTCTCGCTGAGCCGTGGGGGGGAGCCTGAGCTCCCAGCCCCTCTGGACACCAGGTCCCCTGCCGTCCTCCCAAAGCCCCGCTCCTTCTCAGGTAGACCCTGCAGCCCGGGGTGGGGGTGGGGGTCCGTCCCTCCTTAAACTCGGCTCCAGGGCTAGCGCCATCCCTTACCATGCCCCGGGCTCGTGTGCCGCCCCCAGCGGCACTGCCCCAAGCCCCCGCTCCAGCTGCCCTCGCCCCACACGCCCAGCAGACTCACTCCCGGGTCTCCAGGGTGATGATGATGAGGATGGGCCGCCGGTTCATGCCCCCCACGCAGCTGCTGTTGCACATGAAGTTGTACAGGATGGTGGTGAATTCTGTCCCCACCTACACACAGGAGCGGGGTGGGGGCGCACGGCTGTGCTGTCAGCGTGCAGGCCCCAAACCACGGGGGGGGGGCCCCCGGGCTGGGTCCTGACTGGGTAGGCACGGGGTGGAGGCGGCCCCTGCACTGTGGTCCTCTGCCCTCCACCCATCCACCTGCATGCATCTACCTTCTGTCCTCCTCCCTCCACTCCCCCACCCACCTACTCATCCATCCACCTCCATCCATCCACCTTCTGTCCACCCATCTGTCCATCCATCCACCTCCATCCATCCAACCCAGTCTCCACTCATCCACTTCCGTCCATCCATCCATCCATTCATCCAAATTATCCACTTCCACCATCCGCCCACCTACTCATCCACCCATCCAAACCATCCACGCATCCGCCTGTCCATCCATCCATCCATTCATGCAGCACACGGAGCGCCGTGTGGGCTCTCGGCACAGAGCCCTGTGATCTGGTTGCTCCAGCCATGCCCCCTAACACAGACTAGAGGCCAAGCCCTGGAGGCTGGGTGTGGGCGGGCAGGCGCACAGGTTTCTGGGAGCACAAATGTGTGTTCTGCTTGCTGTGGGCTCTCCTGGGCAGAGCGGAGCACAGCCCTGCTCTGGCAGAGGGACGGACCAGAGCCATCTGAGTGGACCCCCATCTCCAGCTCATGTGCCGTTTCCCAGGGAGTCTGTGGACAGCTGAGGCATGTACCCAAGACTTTTGATCCCTGGGCGTCCCAGGACCACAAAATAGGCAGTTGTCATGGTTTCCCTGGTTCAGGAGATAAAACTCCGTCGCCGCGTAGGCAAACCTGGTCTTTCACGAAACTGCTGGCACGCGGCAGCCACCAGGGGGCAGGAGAGCCCTGCTTTCCTGCCGGGGCCTGGCGGGTGGGGGGGGCTGGGGAAGGAGGGACGGCAGGGTGAGGGACCTGGGGGGCCTGAGGGGCCAGGTACAGGGATGGGGTTTGAGTGCAGTCTGGGGGCCAGAGTCAAGTGGAAGAAAGGCGGGGGCTCCCTGTGCCCACTCACCCTGCGAAGCACGCAGCCCAGCCACCCCATCCCACCGCCAACCCACCATCCCTCCTCAGCCCCCCACCTCCACTTGACTCCACCCCCAGCTTTTCACTCTAGCCGGACCCTCACAGGAGCCCCAGAACCTGCTGCTGCCTTCGGGTCACTGCAGAGCCCTGGGGGCGGGGGTGGGGGGGCTCTCCATCCCGCCCACCTCCCACGCTGGCCTCATCGCTCACCTCCAGACCCTGCCTGTGCACTACCGCCTCTCTCCCACGGCCAGAGAGGGCCCGAGGGGGTCCCACCTAGACCCGAGCACGAGTGGTCAGAAATGGGTGCTGGGTGCCAAGGTGGCAGGTGAGGGCGAGGAACTTGCTCCCTGGCAGGACGGAAGACGCTGGGGCCACTGGGCGGGCTGGCGGAGGTGACGTGAGTGCTCTCTGACTGTCGGCCCCCACCCCTGTGGCCAGCTAGCTGCAGGGGCCCCGGCCTACCTGCGGGGGCTCGTAGGGAACCATGACACTCTGCCTGCCCGTGACTGGGTCGTCCACATACTGCGAGAGGTTGTTGCCCTCCACTCGGATGAGGTGGCTGGCCGGAGCAGACTGTCCTGCCGGGAGGGGACAGCGCTTCAGGGGGGGGCCTGGCTGGGGTCAGGTCACGCCTGTGGCAGGCGCATCCCAGCCAGCTGGGGACCAGGGGGCCGGCTGCCAGCCCTCCAGTCCTCAGAGGCCCCAGGTGCCGCTGGGACGAGAGGGGGCTGGGGAGGGGAAACGCTGAGCCCACGCTGCCAGCCACTGCTGCCTCCCAGCCAGGAGGGCCGAGGCCAGCCCTCCCCTGGCCGGGGTGCCCTGCGTGCCCTCGGCGGTGGGCACGGGGGCTGGAGGTCTCACCTTCGTTGAAGTCCCGCCCGAGCTCATGGTTGGGGCAGCGTTTCACGACCTCAGTCACGTGCTCTGCCTTCTTGTAGACGGGCATGGCGCGGACGATGGTGCCCGGGGGCGGCGGGGTGGACACCTTGATCTGGATGGGACAGGTCTTGGCGATTTGGCAGTAGAGCTTCTTCAGCAGTGGGGAGTACTGGTGGGAGTGGGGGGCAGGGTCAGGCCCAGCCCCAGCTCAGCACCTCCAGTCCGCGGTCCCCCCCCCCCCGCCCTCCGACGGCCCGCTCAAGCCTTTGCTGGATGCCCCCAGCCGTCCTTCCTCCAAGTGCCTCCTCCGCGCACCTCCTCACCCACTCGGTAGCACCTAGCTGGTTTGGGCGCAGGGAGAACATGGGGCTTTCCGTCCGGTTCTCACTGGCTGGGGAGGTTAGCACCATTACGTCCATCTTAAGGGTGGGCGAGGGGAATCGAGGAGCTGCTGGAGAGCGGGGGCTGGGAGCCAGGTCCGCCGGCCAAGCCCGGCTCTTCCCACCGTCAACCTTCAGCCCCCAGACTGCAGTGGTTTGAAGGAGGGGATTTGCAGCATTGCATCTCAGTTTTTAAAACCCCGGAGTTAGGCTTTTCTGGCATTTTGACCAGAAACGTGTAACTGAGACAGGCCGGGTGCCCCTATGCACTGAAGCTTCGGGAAAGAGCTCCTTAGGACGGCGAGGCGAGTGGCTGAGCTCTGCAGCTTGGCAGGGGCCACTGGCATGGGGGCCCTCTGACCTCAAAGCTCCAGTCCTCGCAGCTTGGGACCCTATTCTAGGGGACCACGTCACCCACCTAAGGACCCTGGCCAGCTCTTGTGAGTTCAAAGGTGACCCTGATGGTCGTCACAGGGGTGCCCACTGGTTTCCAAGCAGACTGGCTTCTGGGGACCCATCCGGGCTCTTCGTGCCTCCTTCCCCGAGGCACGTGTTCCTATCCTCAGACTCGCAGGACACTTCCTGTCCCCGCCCCATAATCCCCATGCCCCCCCCAAAACCCCAGTGACCTAGAGTGCCCCAGCCACAAAGCCCGGAGGGAGCCCCATCACACCCCACCACAGTACAGCCGGGGAAGCGTACTGAACCAGGAGACACCACTAGAGAGGGGTCCCGCTGGGGTCTGGCCACTACCACGTGGTGGATCGCAGCCGAGTGGGGACCACGGACTGGGGCTTAGGGTTCACAGCAGAACTGTACCCACCGTGCTACAGTCCGGGCAACTGAGGCTGGGTGCCGATGCTGCTGGCAGAGTCAGAGCCAGTCTCAGTCCCCAAGGAAGCTGGGGGGCCCTGACACCCTCATCCTGCAAAGGTTAGACCCCCACTGGCCACCAGAGCTCCCTCCCTGGCCATCAAGGGACACCGTGGACCCAGGGACTCGTACCCTGAGCAACTCCAAGTATACAAAAGGCAAGGGGTGGCAAACGCGGGGCAATGGGGCTGACCCACAGCCTGACAACAAGGGGCCCCCAGGGCCCTCAAAGCCCTTGGCCCCACAGTGTGAGCCATCCCTCCCCTGACGAGCTGGCCGGGGCTCCCTCCCGGAAACACTCACCCGTTCCCAGAGTGGAGTCCAAGTGGGCTTGGGGGGACAAGTGGGCTGGGGTCTCCCTAATGGCATCCTCAGGGTGTTGTTCCTGTTCAACTTCCCTGTGGTGCTGAATTCAGTACGTGCCCTTCCCGCCCCCATCGCAGACGGGTCTGCTTCGTCCCTGAGTCGGGGGGTGAGTGGGCAGACACACTGAGAAAAGGCCTGGCCTGGGAGGGCAGGTCATAGTCACCGTAGGAGAGCAGTGGGAGAATGGCCTTTGAGGTCTGGCTCTCGTGCTTGGCCGCTGGGATGCTGTAAACCACTGGAGGAACCTCTCAGAGGCTTGGCGAGGGGGCGGTGACTGACCACACTTAATACCCTTGGACGGTGTTCGCCACGGACTCCCTGGTGTGTGGTGGTCATTGCCACGTGCGAGCGTTCCTGGCCCCTCTGTGAGCAGGGTGGAGAGTCCCCTCAGGGGCGTGCAGACCCTGCAGTCCCCTCCCCGGAGCGACCGCCCAGCGGCTCCAAACAGTCACCCGACCTCCTGCTCCCTTCACAGTCCCAGAAGGGGTCTGTCGGCCCCGCGAGGGTCAGGCGCCTTGGCTCCCCGGCCAGCAGGGATGGAGCAAGACTCCAGGCGCATCCCCGGGCTCCGAGCCCCCCTCTCGAGGTCCTGCAGCTCAGCGGGGTGGGGGCGCCCCAGGGGTGCTCTTAGGGTCAGGACTCGGGCTGAGGTCCCGGAAAACGGCGGGACCCGCGGCGGCGAGGGCGGGCGCGCGGGCGCGCGGGGACGCCCCGCCCCGGGGAGGAGCCGCCGGGAGCTGTCCGCGGTACCAGCGCGGGACGCGGCCGGGCCGCAAACGCCAGGCCGCCTGGGATGGGCGAGGAGAGTGCGCGCGGCTTCCTCCCTCTGCGTCCCCCCGGGAGGCCACCACCAGCCTTGGGCCTGGCCCCACTCCCACAGGGGTGTCCCCAGCCCCGCTCCACCCTCAGCTGGCTGCTAATGTGGCCTTGGGCACGTGCACCGGCCAGTCCCATCCCTTCAGGGGGTTGAGCCCACGATGCCCGGATGTTTGAGTTTTCCCTATACCCGGAGCATCTGCTGGGCTACAGGGGCAGGAGGGGGGCCTGGGATGGCCAAACCTGGGGTAGGGCTCGTGGGGGGAGGCTGTAGATGAAAGCCTTCTCAGGTAACCAGGCCTGTGTGGGAGAGGATGTGAACCCTCACCCCTCCGTCAGCTCCATCAGCTCCGTCCCTCCTCTCCCTGTAGCTCCTGGGCCCTGCCCCGGCCCCGGGCAAGTGGGGAGGGAGACTCCTGGGTCCCCTCGATTCTACAGAGAAGGTCATGTGAAGACGCTTCCTTTCCCTCCCTCCCTCTTGCCTCTCCTTCCCTAGAACCGCTAGATGGATGTGTTTCAACAGATTCTGAGCTGATAAAATCTTATTTATCTTCGGCTGTTGACACAGAGCCGTCTGGACTTGCCTGCTCCGGGATGCGTGTATTCCTCTGCGCCTGCAGGAAACGGTTTGCCCAAATGCCGGTGTATGCCCACCCCTGCCCTCCCCCACGCGGACCCTCCCCCTCCCTCCCCCCATCGCAGTCTGCAATGGGCCCGGTCTGGCTGGGAGCCCAGGGCCTGGCAGGGCTGGCGTGGGGGTGGCGGGTGGCAGGCGCGGGCGGCTCTGTGGCTGTTAATTTCCTCGCACCCGCTCCCCGGCAGCTGGGTGCCCGGCACGGGCAGGTTTGGACAGGAGGAGAGTGGAGAGGTGATAATAAGTCGTCTGTCATTTTCCAGGGACATGTAGCATCTTGCAAACCGCAAATACCGTTAACCAGCTTGGGCGAATCTGTTACAACAGATTCTGGAAGACGGGGCCTGGGGGGGGGGGCGCTTTTATTTTTTTAAATGATTTTTTTTTAATAGTCCACTTTTATCTGCTTCCCGTGCGTGCATGCGAGTGTGCAGAGCACATTTCTGTCCTCTCTCTGGTTACGGGCTCTTTTGAGGACCTGCCCAAGGCCATAGACCCATCTCTCCCTAGAGAAGCTCTGTGGGTTCATAGGGCGACCCCCGAGACCCACCAGGAGCCTGGGCCCACAGGCCCCATTGACAGA
>CM052900.1:164024947-164044080 GCA_028534135.1 Potos flavus | reverse complement strand
CCCCCCCATCCCTCCCCTTCCCAGCCTCCAGAGAAGCTCTGGGGCCTTATCTGTCAGGAATGGGGAGGGAAGGAAGGCAGTTATGAGGTCAAGGACCCACAGTATAGGCCCGGGTGGCCTCAGCTATGCCAGAGCCCCCACCCCCACCCCCTTGGGACTGGGCTGGGTGGGGACAGCCTCTCACATTCCTGAGGGAAGGGTTCGCAGCCTCCCTGGGTCGGAATTCCTGGTTGGCCTCCTCCCATGTGACCCTGGGCAAGTGGCCGGTGTCCTGGTCCCCTGGGAAGCCAGGTGAGAAGATCCGGGGAAGGTGCCAGCCCGCCCTTGTGCCTCCCTGCCCCTGCCCCCACCCCCAGGCAGGCCCTGGCCTTAACCGCAGCCCCACACAGAGCCCCAGCCACCGCGCTCACTGGGGCAGTGCCTTACACGGGGTCGGGGCCCCGCACGCTTGCCTCGGTCTCCCGGCCCGTGAGTGCCTCGGCCCACCGCCTGCCCCTCTTGCCGTAGCCCCCGAAGCATGCAGCCCCGGGAGAGCGGCGTCCAGTACAGCAGGTGGGATGACCGCAGCCGGGAGGAGGTCCACGTGGCGGCCGGGTCCGGCGCAGAGGCGGCCTGGAGCTGGGAGAGGTGAGGGCCCATGGGCCCGCAGGACGAGCCCTCCAGTCCTCGTCCCTCCTGGTGGCTTCCTTGCCGCAGGGTCCCCCAGCAGTCCCGGCCAACCTGGGCCCTGCACCTCTGTGTGCGGCTTCCCTCACTGGGCTCCCTCCTGTCTCCCGAGTCAGCAGAGTGCACAGGCCACCCTCCTTCAGGGTCCCCCCGTCCCAGGGCCCGCTCCCTTCCAGCCTAGCCCCCCAGTCCACTCAGGGAGGGGCTCATGTGCGGGCGCTTCTCTCCCTAGGATCTCCCGGAAGCTGTGCTCAGGCAAGCTGGGCATCGCCATGAAGGTGCTGGGCGGAGTGGCCCTCTTCTGGGTCGTCTTCATCCTCGGCTATCTCACCGGTTACTATGTGCACAAGTGCAAATGAGGCTGCCCAGCACGCACGCTCGGGGCTGGCTGCCCGTGCTTGGGGACGCGGGCTCGGGCGGACCCCTGTATACCAGCACCCCCTGTGTATACCCAGAACCCCATATACACGGTCCTCGTGTACAGAAGACTCTTCTCTCTGCACAGATGCACGCCCCACCCCCGACACACAGACCCCCCTGTGCCGTGGGCACACAGGTGCACACGCCGGGCACAGGCCGCCAGCCCAAGACACGCGTGGCTGGGAGACGTGGGCCAGCTTGAGCTGGGACTGCGGGACACGTCCCCAGAGCCCCTGTGGGGAGGGGTCCTCCCGGGGTGGGCCCCCGCCCTCTCTGGGCCCTCTGACTCCCGCTGGGCAAGAATGGCTTTGAGGGGGCCGTGTGTGTCCCTCTGCCCACCCTCCCAGGGCCGAGACCCCATCCCGGAAGTCGATCCTGGGCAGCGGGGGGAGTGGGGCCTCTGCCCTTGTCTGGGACCCACTAGCCGGCCTTCCCTGCCGTGAACTGGGCTGTCCCCCTCGAGGGAGGGGGTCCAGCGGGAAGGTGCTCCCCCCGCCGGGCCCTGTGGGAGTCCGAGTGCCAAGGCAGCCATTAAAGGTCTGTTGGATGAAGATGGCTGAGCCCCAGGTGCCTGCGCGGGGTGAGGCCAGCTGGAGGGCACGTGGACAGCAGTGGGAGGCTTGCGGGAAGGGCCTGTCCTCCCTCCCACTTGGCTCTGGGCCTTGGGATGTGTCTTTGCCTGGCTGGGCCCTCTTGTGGGACGTGAGCCCCTGGGGGCGGGCCCGAGGACTGGCCGCAGGTGGGACCCGTTCCTGCCTCACCCGACTGACCTCGGACAAGGCCTCTCGGCTCAGGGCTTCAGTCCTGTCCCCCTGCCTTGTTCCCAGGAGGTGCCCTCCGGGCCCTGTGTTCACCCCCACCTACTGACTGCAAGCTCACGTCTCAGGCCCCATAGACCTTTGCCAGAAACAGCAGAGTGCTTCTTCCCAGAGGACTGGGGCGGGAGATGCAGGACACTCACTGTCCTCGTGGGGCCCAAGACCGGAGGTCACATGGCAAACCTGCGTGGCAGGGGCCAAGCTGGCAGGGACGGGCAGAGACCCCTTAAGACTGGCCTGCCCGTTAGGGAGGGCTGCACCAACCAGGTGGTCCCCAGCTCTGCCCACAAGGAGGGAGGGGCGCCTGGTGGGCCGGACCTGGGCTGGGGTCTCCAAGCAGTGATGGGGGTCTGCTGTGGGGTGGGGACAAGGGAAGCTGGTTAAGGGGCTGAGGGTCTGGTCCAGCCAGCCCTCGTCTCTGGGCCTCAGCACCTGTCTCCAAGAAGACCCACTTCCCAGCCCCGTTGGGCCACACTCGAGGAGGGAGGGGAGCCAGCGGACCGCATGTAGCCAGCTTTACCCTGGAGCCACCGCTGGGGGGGCACTGGGAGGGGGGCACGGCTGGGCTTGCATGGTCCCCGCGGGCTCTAGGACCTCGGCAGTCTGCCCCTGACGTGCAGGGGCTGGGTGTCCCCAAGACTGGGTGCAGCCTCTGCCAACGGCCGGGCCAGGGCCCCTGGTGGCTGCCTGCCCAGCACTGTTCTCCGAGGCCATTGTGGCCTCACCAACTTCCAAACTCGGAGCAGCCCCAGGGCAGGACGCAGTGAGTCTGCGCAGACAGGTCAGACGGGAGGGGCTGGGGCTGGGGCTGGGGAAGGGCCTGAGCACGGCAAGGAGGGAGGACAGAGCAGGTGGGGCAGCAAGCACGAGGGGTCCACACACAAGGGGTTAGACTGTGGGGGACCAGGCTGGGGGCGGTGCCCTCAGAGTCCCTCCTGCTCAGCCCAGCACTGCCCAGCGATCCCCGTAGGTCCTCCCTGGCTTGGGGGGAACCACATGGGCTACAGCAGATGACAAAAGCCATCTGGACTTGGCCTTCGTGGTCGGCGAGGCCCAGCAAGTCTCGGGATGAAGAGCAGGTTGCACCGGCTGCCCCCTGGTGCACCTCCGTGTCCCCCGCTTGCCATGGGCTCCACCAGCAGCCGGGCCTCTGTGCGGGGCGGGGGGCTGCAGGCAGAGGCCCTCGGGCCACAAACCACCTCCGCGTGAGCTCCGCCAGATGCGGCCACGGGACCCTGGCCAGGGAGGGGGCAGCCCCTGCTGAGTTGTCCGGCAGTATCTCCCCCACATGCGACTGACGAACGAGACCTGCTGGGGGCAGGCGCCCTGCGAGGGGTCCACCTCCCGCTCCGGGTCTGGAGGGCCCAGCAGCCTCTCTGGGCAGAGCCCGCGTGATCACTAAGTGCCTCTCGCTTTTTGCTGGCAACATCTGGGCTGGGAAGCGAGGGTTCAGGTCCTCTGTTTCCCCATAGACACTACCCCAAAATACTGCCAAGAAAGGATTCACCGGGGAGGAGCGCAAATGTTCTTATTAAATGACTTTTATTAGCGGGCCAGACCGGAGAAGGGAAGGACGTCTGGTTCCTGGTGTGAGTGCAACACGTCCGCGTGTCTCACGGGCTCGAGCTTCGTCGGGAAGGCAATGAGCTGGCAGTTCTGCCATCGGCGAGATCACAGCTGACAGGACGTGGCCCCCCGCCCCCCCAGCCGCAGACCCGCAGCAGTCGCCACCCTGAGTGCCCAGGGCTCATGAGATGACGAGCCAGAACGACTGGCACAGTTTGGTAGGCCTGGGGTTAACCAAACAAGGAAAAGCCACCATCTGGCACATCTCCCTCAGCCCGGGGACGAAGGGAGGGCCCGGAGGTGTCCGGAGAGCCGTGCCGGGTCCTGCAGAGTGGGCTGGCCGAGCTCCGGGAGGACCATGCGCCTTCATGAGCTCCCCTCCTCCCCCGTGTCCGGTGTTGATGGCTAAATGCACGGGTTCAGTGAGCCTCCCGCAAATGCTCCCAAGTCAGGACACACAAGCGGTCTCTTGCAGGTCACGGAACGTGACACCGATGGGGTCACCAAATACCAAAAGCCAGCGAGTCAGCGTGTGGGAACCCAGCCTGGCCACGAAGCAGGGTCAGTAAAACCACCTATCCCGTGGCGGGCCGGTGCCTGTGGCAGCAGGGAGGGGTGCCGTGTACTTGCACACACAAACACACACACACACACACACCGTCAGTCTAGGGACCAAGACATTCAAAACTGGAAATAACCTAAAACACCAAATGCTGCAGAACCATTCACCTGGCCATGCTCTGTGGGTGCTGACTTCCAACCCCGCCTCCTGCGGCCGCCCCTGTCTGTCCTCTAGCCGGCTGCCGGCAGAACGGCAGGGAACCACGTGCGAGCCCCGCCCTCCGGGCCGCGCGGGGACCCTCTGGCTCTACCCCTAACGCAGCCAACCGCAGTAGCAAGAAAAAAACGCTGCTGCCAATTCTAAGGTCACCTAAAAAATATTTTTTCCATAAAAAGATGACGATTTGGGGCCAGCTAGGGACCGGACGTCTCTCCACATCTCGAGGCTGCGCCGCCGGCACGCTGCGGTTTTCAAAGCTGCCGTATGGTAGAAAAATCACGGCGCAGCCCACTGAAATGCAAGTCGTTTAGGTTCCCAGTTTAGAGCTGAATATCCAGACCAGAGTCTTTTTCCCCTGAATAAAGATATTTGCTGTGTTCACATGATTTCAGAACGTTTTGAACAGTTAATTCCGATATTTGAGAATTTCGTAAAAAGCGTTAGAAGAACAGTTTGGCGCTGGAAAGGCAAAACGATTCAAGTCCGTGGCAAGGTGGTGTCACCGCGACAGGACGGCACCAGCTGGACATCCGCACAGGAGCCGTGGATCTTAAAAACCACCGGGATGAGAACGAAAGGAAGAACTTAACGTCAGCATAACGGGCAGAGCCGAGGACCCGCACGGCGGAGCCGGAGGGCGCGCCGGGGCTCAGCGGATCACGGTCACGTGGGGAGCGGCGAGGCCCAGGTCCGTCTTGGAGGGGTACACCACCTTCAGGTGCCCGTCCTCGTCCAGCACCCGGACCTGCTCCACCACCAGCGGGGCGCTCCCGGCCTTTTCGGCACCGGGGCTCGTGCTGGGACCCGGGGGCCGTCCGGAGACCGCGTCGGCATCAGGATCTGAAAGGGACCCGTCCTCTTTATTTTCTAGCGTGTACTTGTTGATTTCTGCCATTTTCTGCAAAGGAAAAATACCATTTCAGAGGCGCCCGGGGCAGCCGTGCGTGCGAGGGGCGGCGGGGAGACGGAGGGCGCGCCGGCCGCGCGGGAGGACGGACTCACCAGCACGAGCGCGTCCATGATCTCCTTACAGGTCTGCAGACTCGCAGCACTTGTTACTTCCAAAAACACATCAGAAGTTGTTTTCTTAATCTTAAATCAGAAGAGTTCCAGAGAAGAATAAAGTTACCAGAGACATCAGCAAGTGCTCTGAGGAAAAAACCTATAAAACGTGCCACGCAAGCCAGGCCTGTCCCCGCCCCACACGGAGGCAGAGCAGGGAACACACGCACGGTGACTCTCACACGGTGACTCTCGGCGCAGCACCGCGTGTGCGGGGACACAGACTCGGGGCGCACATGCTCCAGCGGGCAAACGGGACGGCCCAGGGGCGCAGCCCCAAACACACGGACGCGCGCAGGCCCTGCCCTACCTTCGTCTTCTCGCTGTTGGTTATCGGCGGGAAAGAAATCACGTCACCATCCGCATCCACGAGGCAGGGGTAACTCTCCTTCCCGTCCAGTAAGTGCAGATACCTGCGGAGGAAACAGAGGCCACGTCACTACGGAAACACACGCTCCGTGTCCCAGCGGACAAAGGCAGCTCTTGAGACAAATCTGTGGGTGATCAGGGTGCCTAGGAGCCCGGGAAGGAGACGTGCTGAAGCTGGCGCCCGCGGTCTAGTGCAGCGGGCCACCCGTACCCCCCGCGAGCCGCGGGCCACATGCACAAAACGCTGTCGGCCTGATGGCTTTCCCGTCGTTGGGGTGACCGCATTTGCCCTCCCCTGTCCCTGTGCACGTGGCGTGGGCAGGAGGACCCCTGTCCCTCCGGATGAAGGGTCTGCCCGCTCAAGAAAGTCCGCTCTCCCCAAGGCAGCGTCCAAGCCCCACGAGAGGAGAGGCTGTCGGCCACGGCTCCTTTGACCCCACGCGAGAGGCCCTGACGGCACAGGGAGCGAAGTTTGCGAGGGTTTGGTGAACACCCGTAAGGGCAAGTGTATAGTTTCGGCAGCCGGCAGGCGAGGCCGGAGGCACCCCCGCGGGGTGGGAGTGGCGCCCGGAGGGGAGGCTCGCCGACCTGTGCAGGCCCGACACGTTCTGCCTCTTCTTCTGCTTCCTGTGCTCCTCGGCCTCCAGCTGCAGCTGCCGCACCAGGTCCTTGGCCCTGACTTCTTTGCGCCCCAAGGGCACGATCTGTGGGGCGAACACCTGATTGTGAGCCCAGATGGACACACGCTCCCCTTACAGCCGCCGCCACCACCGGCATGGCATCCCCTCGGCCCCCCTCCATTCTCCCTGTGACGGTGGGGTGGGCACGGGGGCCAACAGAGGCCCCTCAGGGACCTGATTGCCACACGCGATGGCGTCTCCCAGGCCTGCGGCCCCTGTAAGGCTGGGGGGGGCGGGGCAGGGGCTGGCGCCAGTCAAGCCAGGCGCGCAGCTGGGCACCAGGAGCACGGCGGCCCCCGGGGACCCCGGTGTGCCACAGGGAGTAACGGACCCGTGGCGGGACTTTGACAAACCAAGGTCACGCGAGTCGGCTCCAAATGAGGGGCTGTGCGATCGGTACACAAACCACAGTGGCTGGCGGAGCTGAGCAAATGAAGGAAATCACGTCCCAATCACTCCCTCCTCCAAAGGGCCGGCTTCCAGCGAGCTATCAACACGGCCTGTGGGAGACTCGGAGTGCTTGCCAGGGGCAGCGGCCGAACTGCCTCGGAGCGTGGGCTCCACCACCAGCGTGGCCGTGTCCCCGAAAACTGCAAAGGAACAGGTGCAGAGGGGGCATGTGACGTCACCTTGAGGTCCTGCGGCGGGCGGGTGGTGTACAGCAGGGGCCCGCGCACGGCCCGGAGGTCGTGGGTCGCGATGGTGGCCGCTGTCCTCTTCTCACAGATGTCCTCGTGGAGCTTCGTCTGCAATGCAAGACCTGCGGAGCTCAGCACCCAAGTGCTGTGCCCTGCTTGCCCCGCGCCCCTCTGCCCTCCCCGCCCCGCGCCTTGTCCCTCTGCCCCCCCCTCGCCCCTCTGCCTACCCCGCGCCCCGTCCCTCTGCCCGCCCCGCGCCCCTCTGCCCTCCCGCCCCGCGTCCTGCCCCTCTGCCCTCCCGCCCCGCGTCCTGCCCCTCTGCCTGCTCCCGCGGCCTGCCCTGCCCAAAACGCATCCTGTGGAACCCTCACTGGAAAACTCTCTTATCTGTTCAGGAGCAGAAGTTCTTCTTTCTGTAACGGAGAATCTGAGACTTCAAGAACCCTCCCTGAACTAATGTATGATAGAATAAACAAAAACAGGACTTAAAAACATCCCCAGCATGCTTTTCTTGAAGACGCTGACGTTTGAGTTCTAAACTCCTGGCCGGGGGCACACGAGACACGGACTCGAGGAGAGCTGCGTCACCCCCACAGGCCATGCTGGGGGGCATGAAACATCAAAGATGCGAATTCTACTTTAAAAGCTGGGCAAACAGCACAGAAAAACACATCAGGACATTCGTCTAGCGTGAGAACAGCTGACAAGACCTGATGCTCTTCATACTGTCTTGTAGGAAACCGTGTAATTCATTACGGAAACCAGAAAACCCCCCAGGACATCAGAAACTCGGGAAACGCCAATCTCCCACAGCAACGAAGCTGACCTCAGCAACAAGGCAGGGCTGGAAGGGTCTCCGTGGACGAGCGGGCAGTGCCCACCCCCACGGCCGAGGCCCCGGTCTGCCCTGCTCCGCGCACACACACCGCGACACCAGGCCACCAGCCCCACTGCCTCGCCGGTCCCCGAGCCCGTCCCCAGCCCCCCACCGCCCCGCCGCGGGCCGTGCGCACCTACCTGGGAGGTGAGGAACCGTCTGAGCGCGTTCCCGGCCTGCAGGTCCATGCCTCTCACGATGGCCCCCACGACGAACGGCCGGACGTCCTTGACCGTGGAGCTGACCTGCACGGTCAGCGGGGCGGGGTTCTCGGACACGTGCAGGACCCGGAGCAGCAGCCTGCTGGCGTTGTCCACCTCCTCCTCCTCGCCCTCGCCGCTCTCCCTCCTCCGCCTCTCGCGCCGCCTCCTGCGGGCCTCTTCCTTCTCGGGGCCGTCCGCCTTGCCCTTGCCCCGCCCGCCGCCGCGGCCTCCACTGCGCAGGTACTCCAGGATGGACTTGGTCTGGCAGCCGTGGACCATCTTCTCCAGCCGCCGGTCCGTCAGCTTGTTCCCCCGGAAGTTGACCTCCTTGAGCTTGGGGCAGTCGGCCAGCTCCGCCGGGACCTCGCTGAGCTGGTTGTTGGAGAGGTCCAGCGTCTGGGAGGGAGACGGAGGGCGAGCGGTCACACACCGCCCCCCCGGAGCACTACCCCGCCCCGCGCGGGCTGTCCCCAGCTCCGCGCCCAGACTGACACCTGCTACCCCCCGCGAAACGCTTCCTGCTCCCCTGCAAGGTTCCCGACGGACCAAGGGGACAGAGGAAAGAGCTCAGGACAAGGGGAACGCGTGGTTATGAGCAGAGAAGCACCTGAGATGAGAAACAGGTTCCCCACAAAACGGTGCTCATGTTTTTAAAACTTAAACGAGTTAAAAAGAAAGAACACAGCCCGAGTAACAAGCAGGACTCTTCGTATCGAAATACAAAGTCCTCAGCGACACGGTGCAGTGCGTCCAACCCCACCTGCGTGCAGCGTGATGCACGGGCTCTGACGCCGGCCTGGGCTCTCTGCCCCCCCCGCCCGGAGAGGGTACGGTGCCCCCGCTGTGCGCGCCATGAAGAGGCTCGTGAAATCCTAGGGCCCAGGCAGAAGAACTTTCCATCGCTATTAATGACTGGGATTTGAAAAAAACGCATGGCTGGCATCAGAATCGCTGAGATGATGGAACCCACCAAAACAGCCACCTCGCGGGGTCATCTCGCCAGAGCCGGGCGGGGCAGGAGGGACACTAACGGAGCCGTCTTCCAGTGGGGGGGGGGGCTGGGGCAGGGCCTCTGCTTCCCCTTCTGCAGCTGTGGTGGAGAGGACGGGCCCCCCAGGAAGAGCCAGCCACCGCCCCGTCTCTTCCCAGCGTGCCCGGGCCAGTGGCAGTCGTGGCCCAGGCAGCGCCGGGCACTGCACACAGACCGCCGTTCTCGTTCTCCTCCCGGGCCAGCGGGGAGCCCCGGACTGGTCCTGCTCGGCGCAGCAGAGACCAGACCGGGTGCGGGGCAGGGGGGGAGGCAGGCAGCCTTGGAAGAGAGCCCGGCAGCCCGTCAGCTGCAAGGAGCACAGGGAAAGTGAGGCGGCAAGGCTGCGGCGGCTTGGGGAGAGCTCTGGAGCAGAAGGGGCCCGTCTGCCGGGGCCAAGGGCAGCCTCCCCGTCCCTCCCCCTGCCCGCACACATGCAGCAAGTGCGCGCGCTCAGTGGGCGAGGCCGGACCAGTCCTGGGCCTGACTGGGACCTAAGACGCCCCAACAAAACTGGTGACGGATTCTGTCACGAAGTGAAAAGGGAGCAGTGGCTCTGCTGGCAGAGGGGACAAGTCCGACCCCCGCTGTGACCGAGGCTATCCTGTGGTGGCAGAGACGCTGGGAGAGCCAGCAGAGGGTCACAGCCGGGCCAGGGCCCGGTGTTGCTGAGGAGCCTCTGCCAGGGCTCAGGAGAGAGCAAGCAGCTGAAACAGGCTTCCGTGTCGCACTCAGGCCCGGGGACGAGGAGAGGAAGGAAGCATGGAAGCCAGACCTGGCCGGCGGTCACCCTGGGGGGACCAAGCGGCCCCGAGGGGCTGTGGGCAACACGATTTCCTACAGCTGTGGCCACTCTGTGCCTCGCCGGGCTGAACCGGGAAGGGTGGGGGAGGTGGACGGCATCAGGGCCCTTCCAGGTCCTCACCATCGGGGCTCGTGAGCCGGAGCGGGGGGCTGGCGTCCTGAGCTCCGGTCTGGGGAAGCCTGTTCGTAGCCCCACCCGCACACCCCAGCTCGGGGGTCCGCCACACTGTCCGAAGAGCTTTGGCCAGCCCGAGAGCTCCGTTGGGGTCACTGTCACTGCTGCACAAAACAGGCCGGCCCGGCAGACACCATGTGCCAGCAGCAGAGGAGGAGCGGCGAGGCAGGGAGGCTGGGGGGCTGGGCCTCACTAGCCACCACCCCCACCTCAGTGGCCAACGGTGCGAGGGTCCTGGGCCGGGGGCTTCTCGCGGGGCAACAACGAGCCCATCGTGGCCATCTCAGAGCAGTAAGCTGCGGTGGCGGTCAGGGCCCAGAGGGCAGCGCAGGCCCTGTGCTGGGCCCCGTGGGAATGTGGACACCGGCAGGTAAGAGTAGCGGACTCAGGGGGTCTCACGCCTAGAAGAGAACACTAAGGGAGCCAGGGAGCCTCAGCAGCAGCCCTGAGAGGATGGGGAACGTCAGCGCGGAGTTCAACCCCAGCAGGAAGCCAGGTCTCTGACCGGGACGCCCAGCTCGCATTCTGCGTGCCACCCCCAAGGGTATGAAACGCAAAGCGGAATTAACTGCACACAACTGACGCCCCGAAACCTGCCTGTCGCTTGGAGCCGACACACGTAGACGCCGTCTACCCCCTTCCTGCAGGTCACACAAATGTCTGAGCTGGCCGGGGCCACTGAGTGCCTCTGGGAACATCACCGCTGCAGGGCCGGATGCTGGGGAGGGGGTCCTAAATCCCAGCTGTGCGACCCTGAGACTAACACGCCACCTCGGCCACCTCCAGAGGGGAGCTAGGAACCAACTTTGTTCCAGCTTCGTTCCGGCGGGTGAGAGGGCACCCAGACCCCACCCAGGCACCGAGCGGCCCATCACCTCTGCAGCCACGGGGGACGACACGGAGACGGAGAAAGGGTTCCTAAACATCAGTGTCCGGGCGCTGGACAGAGGTTTCATGATCCAAGTTTAACTTCTCTGTGAAGCCTGACCACAGGGGACTCCCACCTGCGAGTGACCTGGGTGGCCCCAAGGGGCGTGGGCACCAGAGGGGGGGCGGGCCCGGGAGAAGCGGGGGAAACCCTGGGGACATCTGTCAGCCCTGGCTGGGCAGGGCCCCACCTGTCGCCTGTGATGCAGGGAGGAGTGACGTGAGGGCCGCCATCCTTAGCGCATCATCGACCTGGCAGCTGAGCCCCACAGGTGACAGAACCCCAGTGCAAGGACAGGTGCCCTGAGGGAGAAACCCCTCCCGATGCTCCGGGGTCTCCCGTGGGGCACCCAGCTGAATGGCTAGACAGCAGGACGATGACCGAACCGGGCTTAGTACAGGCGGCTAAGCAGCCGGTGAGGTCCGGCACGGTGAGTGCTCGGCCTTCTCTTGGGCTCCCTTGTTCCCGGTGGCCGGGGTGGGGAGGAGGGTCTGGGGCCACCGCCTGGGTCAGCTCCCTAGGGGAGGGAAGTGAGAGGGGGGACAAGCAAGAGACCCGTGTGCGGCTGCTCTGGGAGCTCCGAGGGACCCGTGTGAGGTCTCCCCAGGGACGCGACGGGGCTTCGCTCGTTTTACCCGCGGGGTGCAGTGGGGGCGCCAGGCTGCTAGCTCCAAGCCCGCGCCTTAAGGAGTCCTCTCGCAGTCATGCTCTCAGGAGCCCTGAGCTGCCACGTACGAAGTGGCCTAGCCTGCTGGGCAGAGAGCGGCGCGGCTGAGCCCAGCCCTGACTCACGGCCCGCTGAACACCGGCAGGCCAGCCCCGGGCGGAGACCCGGCAGCACACGAAACAACTGCTGCGGTTCTGGCCCAAGGTTCGGGCTCCGTCCTGTAGTCCTCCCCGTTCACAGCACCATGGCCGTCCCAGCAAGTCTCTCACGGGCAAGGACACGGGGCAGGAGCCAGCGGCACGGCCACGAGATGCTGGGGGAGCCCACGCTCCTGCCTCCGAGCTCAGTTTTCTGCAGCCCGGCCTTCCCGCAGCACGAGCAGGGACACGACGTCTGTACACACAACCCGGCGTGTGCGGCAACGCTGCCTTGCACGGTTCTAGCGGCACTGCTCACTGGGGCGTCACTTTAGAAAGGCCCCCAGAGGACATCGAGACCCAACAGGGATTCCAACTAGCTCTGGCACCACACCCTCCGCGACACGAACAGGCCTCTTCAGGTGGAAGAGATCGATGGAAGCCTAGCAATAGGCGCGGGGGGCGGGGGGGGGGGGCGGTGGTCAGCAGGGGAGACAACCCCCGAACGACGGCGTCGGGACACGTGAAGGGCACGGACGTCACTGGTGGGCACACGTAGCAGAGAACATTCAAAACAAACCTAACCACCGGGAAGACATTCTGGATCCAAAGAGAAGTAGAACGGATTTTGCGTCACGAGACCTGTACTCAGCTGCGTATATTGTACGTGGACCTTCCGGAAAACCGAGAGATCTGACTGATGGGAGGACGGAGTAAACAAACGATGTTGTACGTGGTCTGCCACACGTCAGCCACACAGGGAAGCCTCCAGCCCTGGACAACCACAGTGCCGCGGGAGTCACCCCCACAGCCTCGCTTTGCAAATGCCAGCAAGCACGGGGCACTCCTTTGTCCTAACTACAAACACACACACACACATCCATACACATCTACGCATGAGCACTTAGAACTGTACACAGACACACTTGTAAGATCAGCTGACAATCTCTTAAGAGTAACCTCTCCTGAAATAAATCAGTTGTTAAACCACAGACACATTTCATTGCTTAAGAAAGTCTGCATTAAAAGAATGAAAAATAAGAAGAAGAAGAACTATAAATCTGCCTTTTTAAGGACGAAATGGTAAGACACAGGAGCCTCTGGACTGGATCTAGGTGTGGCCGGGCAATTTCTATCCTCCCTACTCCTACTGGGCAGGCTTAATGGGTACCTGTCGGCCTAGCATGGTGCTGGGGCCTGGGGAGGAGGAGGTAACCAGCTCCTGGACAACGGAGTGTAGAGGAAAACCCAAAGTATTTGTTGTTGACTGTGGGCAGCCCCTTCCGGCCTCTGTGAAACAAGAATAACCTCTTTCCTTGGAAGGCGGTCGTCAGGGTTGAGGGAAATACCTTCCGTGAAATCACAGCGAGCCGCACTGCGCGAATGCCTTGGGGCCGCCTCCCCGCCACGGTCACAAATGTCCGGAGCTAGAGACACTTAGTCATGGGGCTCTGCTGCTGACCCGCTCCCCACCGGAGCCCAGCGCCGAGCTTGCGAACTCCCCCCCAGCAGCGGGTGGCACGGTGCCCGCGAGGCTGGAGGCCCCGGCACCGCAGGGCGGCCCGGCTCCCGGAGCAGCTCCCTCCCCTCCCCGCCCCGCCCCGCCCCGCAGCTCCCCGCTGACCTTGAGCGAGGCCAGGTGCGCGATGTCCGGGCTGAGCTCCCGGAGGCAGTTGTCGGCGGCCGCCAGTTCGCTGAGCAGCGGCAGAGCGCCGGGGCGGAAGAGCTCGGCGGGGAAGGAGTCCAGGCGGTTGCCCGTGAGGTTGAGGGTCTGCAGGCGCGGGGCGCAGCGCGCCAGGTCGGCGGGCAGCTCGCGCAGCCGGTTGCCGCTGAGGTTGAGGCTCTGCAGCTGCGGGAGGCCCGGCGGCTCGGCGGGGCCCAGGCCCTGGCCCGGCGGCAGCGCCTCCAGCGCGTTGCCCGACAGGTCGAGCACGCGCAGCGCGGGCAGCGGGCCGAGCTCGGGGCTCAGGCTGGGCCCCAGCGCGTTGCGCCGCAGCACGAGGCTGTGCAGCTGCGGGAGGCCCTGCGCCAGGCCCGGGCCCGGCTCGCGGAGACTCCCGCAGCCGCTCACCTCCAGGTAGTGCAGCAGCGGCAGCGTGAAGAGCCGCGGCGGCAGCCGCCCGCCCGCCGCGCGCACCCGCTGCTCCAGCCCGGGCCCGGTCAGCAGCAGCTCGCGCCGCCGCTCGCGCTCCGCCAGCTCCAGCTCCGGCCAGGCCTCGGGCGCGGGAGCCGCCGCCGCCGCCATTGCGCCGCCGCTTCCGCCGCCGCTCGGGGCGCTTCCGGGGCACAGCGCGTCACTTCCGGCCCGGGCCGGAAGGGGCGAGCCCGCGGGGGCGGAGCGAGCCCCGGGCGCCTGCGGGAGAAGGCTGTAGGGAAGTACCTCGTTGAGGGGAAGGGTCTCCGCGGGCGTTTGGGGCTGCTCGGGGGCCGGGACCCGCAGCCTGACGGGGCCACCCCTCCCCCACCCTGGTCCGACCCTGAGCGGTCCGCCCCACCCCCCAGGTCTGGGCCCACGCGGTGACAGCCCCCCTAACGCGGTCCGACCCCGAGCAGTGATGACACCCCACCCCCCGGGTCTGGGCCCACGCGGTGACGGCCCCCCTAACTCGGTCCGATCCCGAGCGGTCATGGTCCCCCGGCCCTGGTCCGACCCCGAGCGGTGATGACCCCCCCCACCCCTGGGTCTGGGCCCACGCGGTGACGGCCCCCCTAACGGGTCCGACCCCGAGCAGTGATGACCCCCCCAAGTCTCCGGGTCTGGGCCCACGCAGTGATGGCCCCCCAACTCGGTCCCAACCCCGAGCGGTGATGGCCCCCCGACCCTGGGGCGACCCTGAGCAGTGAAGCCCCCCACCCCACCTGGCCCGACCCTGAGCAGTCCTGGGGCGCCTGGGTAGCCTAGTCCGATGGTTAAGCATCTGACTCTTCATTTTGGCTCAGGTCGTGATCTCAAGACCCACTGGGTGTGGGGTCTACGTGAGATTCTCTCGCTCTCTCCCTCTGCCCCTCCCTGCTCACACACTCTCTCTCTCTTAAAAAAAAAAATTAAAAAAGAGAAAATAGCCCTCACTTCAGCAGCACATAGATTGTCGCACTGAAATAAAGTTCTCAGACAAAGATCTGAGCGTGGGGCAGGGCTGCCTCCAGGAGATGTGACAGAAGCAGCTGGATTCTGCACAGAGCTTTTGTTTTTTATCAGAAAAGCAAGGTCAGATGCCTCTGGGCACGGGAAAGGAGTACAAAGGGTGGCAAATATCTTGAAGCCATAAAGCAGGCTTGCCTTTTCCCGGATGTGTAGGCACGCAGGGAGCCAGTCCTGAGATAAGGGAGGAGCAGGATGTTCTTGCTAGTGATCGCCGGGGGCAGGAAGGGGGCCCGAGGGTTGCAGGCTTTCAGAGCTCCTAACCTCTGCCCCGCCCCTGGGGATCGTGGGGCCCGTTGCTTCCGGGCCATTGGGTTCAACAGCCTGAGACCAGGAACGCTGCTGACGTTTTCAGCTGCTTCCACGCTCACCGCTTAGGGCTTACAATACGCTTTCTAGGGCGCCTGGGGGGCTCAGTGGGTTAAAGCCTCTGCCTTCGGCTCAGGTCATGATCCCAGAGTGCTGGGATCGAGCCCCACATCAGGCTCTCTGCTCAGTGGGAAGCCTGCTTCTCCCTCTCCCACTCCCCCTGCTTGTGTTCCCTCTCTTGCTGTGTCTCTCTGTCAAATAAATAAAATCTTTAAAAAAATTATTAGGACCCCAAATATTAAAAAAGAAAAGCGACATTAGACGTTAGGCGTGTAGCGTTTTTACAGGTGTGGTGGGCGGAATGGCGGCCCCAGAGAGGTCCGCGCCCTACTCCCCAGAACCCGTGAATGCAGTAGGTTTTAGGGCACAGGGAACTTGAAGTCTCGGATGGACCTTGAGATGGGAGATCATCTTGTGGGCCCAGTGAACTCACGGGGCCCTTACAAGCAGAAGAGGAAGGCGGAGAGCGCGGAGCACAGGATGGTGCCGTGAGAAGCCGGGGCGCGGGGCTGGCCTCGAACAGGAGGCAGGGGCCCTGAGCTCAGGACAGCGGGTGCCTCTGGAAGCCGGGACGGCGAGGAGTGGATTCCCCCGGGGCCCGCGCACCGGGTTAAGCCCCGATCCTAGTCCTGTGAGCCGTGAGTCCCGGCACCCGCGACAACTTGTCGCAGCGGCCACAGAGCCCTGCGTGCCGTGTTCTGGAATTACATAGCTATTTGCACTCACACAGCCGGGCCGGAGGCCTGCTCAGCCCTTTCCTAATGATGTGTAGGACATTCTCTATGTCTTTGGGGCACCAGTTCTTTGTGGGTTGCATGCTGTAAATAAATGTGTTCTTCTGGTTCTATTTCTGTAAAGGCGTCTCGAGACGTCCTGATTGTAATAGTCAGATGATCGAGTGTCTAGTTGTGTTTGTCTCTGTTTCACGAATCTCCATCTCCTTCAGGAACAGAAGATACACAACCGCTCCAGCTAGGATGCCGATGGCAGCGTGAAAAAGCAAACTTTAAAAACTTTCAGTAGGAAGAACGTAGGTCGTGATTTTTTTCTGTTCCTGGCCCTGCGCCTGGCCTGGCCCCGCCCAGAATGAGGCTGGGACACCTGCAGGGTCCCCCTCCTGCCTCCCCCAACCACCAGGGAACCCCCCACCCCAGCCTAGGATCCCGGAATTTGGGAAACAGGCCTACCCCAAGGGGAGAGAAAGATCTCTATCCAGAACCCCAGCATTGATTCCCGCGATGCCCCCACCTTCAGGCAGGACACCCCCCCGCCCCCGGACTGGTCCCAAGACACTGAGAACCAGGGACGCCTCTCCTGGGGAGTCTGCAACCTGCGGGACCAGAGCCACGAAAGGGCGTTGCTCATTGCTCGGGGATGAGCTCCTCTGTGCACAAGGAAATTCACCCAATGGGACGTCTGACCTCAGCCCTCCGCACTCTCCCTGACCCTCCCCTGCAATTCCAGCACTAGCGGGCTCAGGTGGGTGGGCCTGGAGCCTGGGAAGCTGGGTGGAGTTCTTAGGCCTTCTGGGCTGGTGGTGGTCCATGCCTCAGTCTCTCTGTTCCCTACCCGCTGCAGGCACAGCCTAACGAGGGATGAAGGGCCGGGGGGCGCCCCTCAGCTTAGGGGCCGGCTCCCTCTCCGAACTTGCAGACCCACTGGCCAGGCTGGCCCTCATCAGCACCTTCTCCTCGGCTCCACTCCATAAGGGGAAACTGAGGCAGGGACGTGAACTGTTGTCCACAGGCCGCCCGGGTTTACCAGGATCCAGGGTTCTCATCGGGGCCTGCTGCCTTCCCGGGAGCCGGCGTCCCTTTCTGCCATTGAGGATAAGCTCACCTGCCCCACATGGTCCCTGCGAGGATTCCGGAAGGCCCCAAGGGGGACCCTCCTGCCCCCACAGGAGCAGCTTGAGGGGTCACCACTGCGATCGGAACCCGGATGCAGGGGGCTCAGCCCGGGGCCCAGCGGATGGGGAGGGTGGGAGGAGGCCCCCTGGAGCGGCGAGAGCCAGGAAGGCTGCTGGGCACACGCCCCCGCACGCGCAGCTTTCTGGAGAAGGGACCTTGTCTCTAAGAGCAAGTACGCGACAGGTGCAAACCAACACCCCGTTCCACCTGCACACGGGAGGAAGGGCTCCTCCTTCTCCGCACCTCTGCAGGGGTGAGTGGAGCGCTCCTCGGGAACGTGCGCGCTTTCACACGCACCCGGCCCCTCCCCCGCGCAGGGCCCGGGTCACCAAACCCAGGGAAAACACTCCAAGTCGTCGTTCTGCCGAAACCCAGTGCCGTCAGCTTTACGTTAGGACGTATTTGTGGACAGGAGAGACCTGCACGTTATGGCTTCGAAATGGAGGCAATTCGACAATTCCCCAAACTGATAAAAGCAGAAAGTCGCTCCACGAATGAACAGAGAAAATACTGCCTTCTGACTCGTTTGCAAGCAAGATCTCCGCATCGGCCGGGAAGTCCCTCCGGCCAAGGGGAGCAGGCGCGCCGACGTCGTGGGCACAGGGAGACGGTCGCAGGAACGGTCCGTTCTGGCCCCCGGGGCAAAGCTGGGCGACCACTTCCTCCAAGCCACACGGAGCTGACGGTCCTTAAGCTGGTTCAGCGGGAAGCTTGCGTCCACACCCCCCTGCAGCGCTGGGAGGCTCTGTCCCCGCAGCGGCCTCCCCGCCCCTCCCCGCCCCCCCCAGCCGCGCCCCAGCGTGGACGACGCTCAGTTTGCCTTTTAGTTGTAATCTCGAAATAAAAGTGACAAAACATTTAGTGATCTTTTTATTATGTCCATATGCTCAGGGTGAAGGGACCTCCTAGGCCCTAAAGTAACAACAAACATCTGTTAGTTAGATACTATAATTCTCGTACCTGAAATAAAGATAAATAGAAAACTATGTTAAAACATTAAAAAGTTGCAAATTTTCATTAAAAGTATTTACATGTGTATTCTGATGCCAAATTTATAGACACGTTTCTTTTAAATTAGCTTGATAAAATATTCTGAAATATGAAAATAATAGAAATAAATAGTTAAATATCCACAACATATTCAGGAATGAAAAGTCAGTTATTGATTCCTGCTCCAGATTTACAGATTTAGTTATAAATGGCCAAGGGATCTTACAGTTCCTTCCAAATTTTTATCTTTTATTTGTGGTTCCCTAATAGTCTGTGCCACGAGTCCCTGCCGGGGATCATCTCAACATGAACGCACGATTCTTCTGTAACCAGCAACACTAATTGGTCTTAAACGCACCCGATTTTGTTTGTCAATCACTAAAATTAAATATTTTTACAAGTACGTTTTTAAGTTACGGTATCCAGAAAATAAGATCTGCATTTGGAAGTTTGGTCAGAGAGGAAGGACGTTCCCTCACTGACTCGTGTGAACGCTGCTCTGGTTACGGAAGCGGCTGGTCCGCTCCTGGAGGAGGGGCCGGCAGGTTGAGCCGCCGTCCCTGGGGCCATGGAGGCCCCCTGTGTCATCGGCCGGCATCTGTGCTCTGCCCACTGACGGTTTACGTCATTTCTCCCCACATGCGTTTCATTTTTTAACTGGGTTACTGTTTTTAAAGGTAGTTCTCCTAGACTTATTCTTGCTGTGTACAGGAAGGTTTTAGTTTGCCCAGGACGGAGAGCGAGTCGTGCAAGTTCGCAGTCACGGACGTACTCAGGGAGCCCACTGCTCCCACAGCTGTTCGCGGTTTTCTAAAATACACTTTGTTGTTCCCCAGGGTTGGGAATTCAGAGTATTTATACACTAACCCTACGGTCCACATTCCATCCATCCCACCAGTTCTCA
>CM052900.1:163981136-164024447 GCA_028534135.1 Potos flavus | reverse complement strand
CCCCCGAACTCTCCCGGTGAGAACCCTCCTACCCTCGCTCAGGGTAGGGACCCCCGGAACTCTCCCGGTGAGAACCCTCTTACCCTCACTAAGGGTAGGGACCCCCAGAACTCTCTCGGTATCCCCGCAAAACCTGGCCCGGAGGAATATGTCTTTTGAACTAATAAGACTATTTAGATTGAGATCATTACACATTTGTTATCTCTTTCCCCCCAGTTTTCGATCTGGTTCAGTTTTCCAGGTATTTTTACTAGAAGTCCCTAGTGTACAGTATTAGACGGCCGGACTATACTTTCATTGGAGGCAAATTTCAGCTCTCGGAGCACCGGGCAAGTACGACAGGGAGTCACGAGGAGGATCAATAAGGCTCTTAGGAGAGACAGGACCCGGTAAGGGACTCAAAGTCAAAGAATGCGGGAACGGGCTCGTTGTTTACTGTTCCCAATTTTATGAGGAAGTTCGTACCTGAATAAAATTTGACGCTATGACTCGGAGGCGAGCAGAAGAGTCTCCAGTCCTGGTGAGCAGGACGGGGATGGTTCTTTCTACACAGTGAGCGGTTTCAAGCTTACTCAGTTTGTGTTTAGGGATATACTGCGTAATTATCATTTTCAACAATTTCAAAGAAGCCTGAAAAACCTACGAAAAAAGTGGCAAAAACAGAGGAGCTCCCGTAACCGCATTCCAGCAAAGAAAACACATTTACCACCGGTAATAAAAACGAACGTCATGTTGGAGGGCCCATGCTGCCGGAAGGGCTGGAGAGGGCGAACTGGAAACGGCTTTCTGAATGCAGCGCCTCGCGTCCGGAGGGCGCGTGCTCTCGTCTCGCGTGTGCTCTCGTCTCGCGTGTCCGAGATGAGACTCGGCCCAGAGGCCTGGAGGCCGCGCCCAGAGCACTCCTAGCTGCGGACGTGCAGGCGGTGTGCCCCTGGGGCGTGCTCGCTCTCGCGGCCCCTTCCGAGTCAGGGAATCCAGGAATAAGCCCAAGCTCCTCAGGTTCCACGAAAAGTAAAAACGGGAACCGGGAGTTTCATCCGTGCCCGGGAGCCGGGCCTGCGTGGACCCTGGCTTCTGGAGCGTGGGGAGGCCGACGGCGGTCAAGAGCAGGGCACGGCCAGGTGAGGCCAGATGGCACAGGCCCTTCGCTGACCACATTTCTTGCTGGAGAACCTCCATGCCTAGTGACACGCTTTGCTACCTCCGGGGCCACCCGAGCCCCTGGGGCACCGCGGCCGGGGCCACCGAGGGCGGAGGGGACTCACCGGGGTCACTATGTCTCTGATGGCTCTTCTCACGAGGAAGACGGCCGCACGCAGTGTGCTCTTCAGCTCCTCCTTCGGGGCTCCGGCAGGCGTCTCCGTCAGCCGCCTATACAGGGCGAGGAGCGCGTCTTCCCGGTAAGACCACGTCTTGGAATAGGCCCCCGCCACCTGCCACAGACCGAGGCCGGCCTGACTCAGCAGGCGCAGCAGCGCCGCCAGCCCCCAACGCCACGCAACCTGACGCGCCGAGGAAAGTCTCTGGGGACAGCGTAAGTATGTGTGTTTAAGGACCTGATTTCTCTAACACGGGATACTGATGACCCGTTAAAATACGGGAAGCAGGAGAAGTTCCGTCGAGAGAAATCCTGGGAACCAGGGGAAAAGCCACTGGGCTCGTTTCCATATGGAGACACCTCCATCGTCCAATGGGCTTTGCCATCGGTTCCCCTGGGATGGGCAGGTGTCGCAGAAGGGGGCAGATTTTCAATCCCAGCTCTGTCAGTACTAGACAGAAACCCCCAGTCTGAAATGAACACGCATTCATAAAATCTTAAATTCTAGCTTCTGTTTCTGCCGTTTTATACAATTAATAATTATTGAAAGACTTCAGCCGGATGCTGAGGCCAAAGCGGGGCCAACGATGTCACAAAGCTGAGGGCGCGTCCCTGGCCGCTGCCTCCCGCCCGCAGCCCTCGGCCTACCAGGCTTTCTCCCAGCGCGTCCACAGCGGGGCCGGCCTCCCTCAGGGCCTTCTCGGTCAAGGGCTCTGGCTCTCCAGCAGCTCCTCCTCTGGGAGCCTCGTTGACATCAGTGTCACTCTTTTCCGGTTCCAGGGCGGCCGCGGCCGGCTGCTTCCGCGAGGCAGGAAGGGGCCGCTCATCGTAGGGCACGGACGGGACCTACGGGAGAGGAAGGGCGGCTGCAGAGCTCCCGGGCTCCCCGCCTGCCGACACCACGTCTACACCGCAGGCCTACTGTTCTGCATGACGGCAGCTGGATCTGATCAGAATAATTTAGACGCCAGGATTCAACTGAAAACATCAGATCGTGGTTTGCATACCTTTCTAAACTCACTGTAGACCCAACGGAAGAGCGATACAGATTCAGCCTCCATCACTATTTACCGCTCGCAATTACAGTTCAGCGGACGTGCAGCTTACGGAGTTCAAGTTATGATGTTTTCTTTCCTGACAAGACTTCTGATTTTTTTCTTAGTTGGTGACTTAGAAATAAGTATCAGCCTCGTGTTAAATGTGTTCGTTACCTGGCAGACGTCTACTAAAGCAGATAGCAAGCTTACAACCCTCACAGCCTTCTTGTGCTCTGGGCGGATGGCTGTCTGCCACACGCACCCTCCCCAGCCCCACAGATGCTCGCCGGGCCCCTTGCCACATGATGGGCAACACGGACAGACCGCCTCCCGGGGCTTCCATCCACATGCCAAGACAGAGACGCAAACCTGAACACATACACAGGTGGCAAGCTTTCGGGAAATGAGGCAAGAACAGATTCCAGTCATTTTCCGAGGCAGGTGTCACCGTGACACTGTTTGACACCCACTGAGTTAGTAACTGGGTGTCTACTGCGTGTGCGAGGGAGTAACTCCTATTCTAAAATCTACACTGCTATAAACAGAACACGTTGACATGCCGACAAAGGAGAAGTTAGGGTGTTTCAAACCAAAGTCTCTAATGTGACTTAGAGCAATGACTTACAGACAACACGCTCCTGGTGGGGAGGACAGGGACTCTCAAAGCGGTGCCCCGGGAAGCCGGCAGCATGAGTGCCGTCCTCTGTGGCTTTCCGGGGCCTTAGGCTGTGATACCCACTTGCCCGCACCCATCCGATACCCTGCCTTCCTCCCCAGAGTCCATCGGCCACGCCGCCTTGCACGCCCGCTGGAGCTCCAGCGAGCCCCCCTGTGGTCCTCATCATCACTCAGAGGCGGGCATGTGACTGACAAACTTGGAGACTCTTGCTTAGAATGGGATGCTCTCCCGCTCAGAGGGGACAGTGCAAACATGAAGCTGAGGGCCACGCGACAGCTCCAGCTCCAGGGAGACTGGGAACCACAGGAAACAGAGCGGAGAGATAGGAAGAGGGCAGGCGCTGAGGACACTGTGAAGCTGCTGAGCCCTGAAACCTACATGAGCTCTGGCATCCCGAGTGGCCCCCAGTCCGAGCTAGGTTTTCTGTAACTCACAGCACACAAAACTCTCCAAGCACGGCAGCCGCACAGGACTCATATGGAGGCTCTACTGAAGTTAGTTCACGCTGGGCACCTTACAAGCGTGCTCTCGTTTACTCCCAGAAACAACCCTTCAAGCAGACGTTCGTACATGTGTACAGACAGGAGAGCAGAGGCTCGGAAGGACGGGGTGTCCCGGACCACCAGCTGATGGGGCAGAAGCGGGAGGGGGGGCACCTGGCACCTCTGAGTGCGGACAGGGCCTTCCAGTGACACGTTGTCACCTGCTGGCTGCGTCTGCCACCACGTTCAGGCTTCAACATTTACCCCCCTCTCCTGGAACACAGGGCAGGAAGGTTCTGCCGTTGTGTACCCTCGGCACCACGCGGGGCCTCCCCACGTGTCTGCTGAATGAACCGCACAGTCGGAAGCCCAGTTACCTACCTGGGTCTTGGGATGAGGGTCTGAGGCGGGCAGTGACGGGTCCACTGCAGACTGCTGAGAAGGGCCGGGGGGGTGCACCGGAGGCTTGTCCTGAAGGAAAGGCTCCACAAACCGGCTTTCTGGCACGCTTTCTTCTTGCGGTAGAGACGGCACTGGCTGCTGGTGGCAGGGACTGGCGGAGTGAGCCAGGGGCTGGGGGGGCAGGTCAGAAGGCCTTCGCATCTGGGGGAAAACGAGACACTTCACTCTCAGTGCTGTTGCCATACCCTTCGGGGGGGGAAGGGGGGACGTGACCGTTTAGGAAGGCAGAGTGACAATCTGCATCAACGGTGTCCCCCAGTCCTGTCCCAGCCTTTCAACTGTCTCTTGCTGGCGGCTGTGTGTCCTACAGAGCACACCAGGGCGCCAGCAGACAGCAAGCACGGGGCCCGGGTCACCCAGCGTGCAAGCACGCATAAGCACCTGCCAGCAAGGAGGCAGCACGTGGGGGAGGAAGCACCTGGGCAGCCCCCAGCCCTGGTGTGGCCGTGTTCCCTGGGGCTGTTCTGTGTCATGGCGACAGGGCTACTATTTGCCGGCCACGGCGGCGAACGTGCCGGACAGATGCCCTCATTTAATGCACACTTTTACCCCACAAACGGGAGACGGAAACTGAGGCAGAGAGCTAAGGAAGGACCCTGAGATCACACCAGCTGCTGTGGGGGTTCTAGAGATCCGTGGTGGAGCGTCTCCCAGGACACGCGGTCTCGACAGGCCGAGGCTGTGAGGGTTCTCCGCACAAGACACCCCCAAGGCCACTCGTGGGGCGTACCGGGGGCAGCGCTGCCCTCAGTTCATCTTACAAACGAGGAAGCCGAGCCGGGAAGGAGAGGAGAGGCGAGATCCTGGGCCCGTCCCCTCTCTCCCCTGCCGAGTCTGCCTGCGAGCGCGCGTCCAGCAGCGCCTCCCACGCGGGCCCCAGAGCTGATGCCGCCTGTCGGAAGCGTCGCCTGCGCGGGAGGGAGCCCTCTGGGGACACGTGGGTCCCGCGGGGCGGGCGGGGCCCCTACCGGCTCGGCGTCCACGAGGCTGTGCAGCTGCAGCTGCTCGTACACCCGGCTGCGGAACTGCTGCATCTGCTGCTTCTTCTCCTTCGCCAGGTCGTAGTCCTCCTTCTCCACCGCGCAGCGCTTCTCCACCTCGTAGCGCCCGAGCCGCTCCCCGACCTGCAGCACACCAGGCCGCGCCGCTGCAGACGCGCCTCCGCCCCCAGCCGCTGCGGGGCCGGGACGGGGGTGCCGCCCGCCCACGGGGCCTGCGCGGGCCGTCTGGGAAACCGCGCGAGTCCATGGGGACGGGAAACGGCTCGTGTTTCTACCACTTTAGGACAGCAACGCGGCGTCTGAGGCCGACGTCGGGACAGGCTGAGTGTGAGCCTTCGCTTACACTCCATTTAGGGGCTCACCGTCTGTAACTTTATTTTGCTGACCTCCTCAGACCCACACCAGTGTGCACAGCTTTCAGTGACCACGCCTTTGCTGTACCACGGGTCAGACCATGGACCGCCCTCTCCCACACCCCAGGGAGGGCCGTTCGCTCCGGGAGTAGAGTACCTTTTGTAAATCAGCAATAGCTTGTTTAAGCTTCTTGGCATAGTCGTAACGTTCCTTTTGGACGGCTTCATGTTTTCTCTCATCTAATTTGCGTATAATCTGGGCAACTTCTGGATCTTGGTACATATCAAAAGCTAAGTCGTCTAGTGGAGAAATATAGTCAGATTTCCTAAAGGAAAGAAAGGACCGTTTTAGAGCTGACTTCGCCGTGGGTGCCAGGGCGGTGGGAGAGGGAGCCCTCTGGGCTCCTGCTGGGGCACAGTCCCAGCAGTGGCACCCCCCGCACCTGCTCCTGGAGCATTCTTGCTGAGACAGTGGAGGCTCAGAAGAATCAGGAATGGGCCTCGGGTCACCCAGCTCTCGCGGGCAGGCAGGACTCCTGACCATTAAACTGCACCGGGTGCAGCTGAGCCTTCGGTGCATGCATTCTTCCCCAAGTGTTTTGAGTGTGGACTCTGCCCGGTTCTGGGCACCGGGGACAAAGCCGTGCCTGTGAATCATCTGCAGACTAGGGGAAAGCCCAGGCCAAAGCAGACTGCCAGGCCCCACCGTGAGAGAGGCTGACTTGGTGGGTCCCAGGTGGTCCAGGCGTCGACATGCGACACCAGCGCCATGGCGACCGTGACCAGAACTAAGGATGCAGGTGCGCTATGCCGCCTCAGCTCGGAGGGTCAGGCTGCACGACATCCCAAGTCCTGGGGAGATCAGAAAAATCCTCCCAGCAGTAAAAGATCCGTTTAGTGATCGGAGTAACCCATTCCTGATTATCACCTCATTCTTTCTTTCAAATTCTACGGCAGGCTGGCAGCTTTCTCCTGGGCCTAAGAGAACAATGCCAGGCTAAGCACTCAACCACAGAGCCGACGGAGGACACGTTTCAAAGTCTCTGCCCGCCGCACCGGCTACACAAAATAACCCAGTTGTTAGCTTTGACTTAGCTATCTTTAGAAACACGTAAGTTTTCAGGAAAATATTACTTATCATAAAAAATTTGGTTGCCTAAAAATAAACTGAAACAGGACCCAGGATGACATCATTTTTCAGAACGCTCACACGTTCCCCCCAACACTTCCCGACTCCTGGAGATCAGGACCCACATCACAGCCACGCCACCAGGCCTGGTGGTGGACTCAGCGTCCACAGCTTTGAACATCAATTAATCTCGTGAGGACCAAAGAGCAACACGCTTTGGTACTGGCACAAGGTTAACTAAGTCAAGTTACTTTGCCTTGAAGCCTTAGAGATGAAAACAAAGACTTCATTGTGAAAATGCTACACAGAAAAACATGTCATCATCTGGCGTGGGAGTCATGGTTCCCGGGCCGCGGCCAGCTTCCCAAGAGCAGGTCTCGCCCGGCTCACAAACGCCCCCCAGCTGTGACCCCAGCTGGGCCCGCACACACTCCTTCCACAGCCGGCCCGTTCTCTTTACCCTCAGGAAAGCCCTGCAGAGGAGTCAGAATGGACAAACCACAGTTGGCCAGTCCAGCGGGCTAACTTTTTTATTTTATTTTATTTATCTGACAGAGAGAGACCCAGTGAGAGAGGAAACACAAGCAGGGGGAGTTGGAGAGGGAGAAGCAGGCTTCCCGCTGAGCAGGGAGCCTGATGCGGGGCTCGATCCCAGGACCCTGGGATCATGACCTGAGCCAAAGGCAGACGCTTAAGGACTGAGCCACCAGGCGCCCCCAGGGGGCTAACTTGATAAAGAACTCGTGGGGCCTAAGTGGGGCAGCGCTGCCCTCAGCTCATTTAAACAGAGTCCCAATAACCCGGACAACTTCCATGGGAGATCCTAAAGCTGACCAGTGGGACCGGCTGCCCATGTTCCACCAGCTGGAGCTTCACTGAGGGCTGAGCCAAAGGGCTGTCCCGGGGGTGGTGCCGACGGACAGGGAGGGACGGTGTGGCAGCCCCCAGCCGGACAGGTAAGGAGGCACTGCTGTTACCGTCAGGCACAGGGAGAGTCTGCGGGAGACCGAGGGGCTGCGTAGGGGAGAGGTCACTTTCCTCACTATTTTATACACATTTAGGGACAGCCTCGACTTTTCAAGCACTCCCGACTGCCATCCACCCCGTGGCAGCCAGGCTGGAGGCCCAGGGAGGCTCCGCAGGAAGCAAGGCAAACCAACGACAAGTAGCTCACTCCTAAGCCGGGCTCTTGTGCTTGCAGAAAACATGGAGAGATTCTCTCTGCGGTCACTCAGGGGCCACTTGCTGTGCCAAGTGTGCAAACCAGCAGACAGTGAGCCTCCCCTGGGCCTGCAGCCTGGGTTTCACCAGGGCCCCGGCCTGAGGAGGTGGGAGCCACACCGTCACGGGGCGGATGAGAGTGGGGAGGCCTTACAGCAGACATAAGACGAAGGCTCCAGTAACTGATAACCTGGGTCCATTAATTCCTTTAGTTCTTACCTATGAAGTTGCCTGTGCCAATAAAATATCAAAGGATGGCAACAGATCTTTTACCTGCATGTAGGAACTTTCTTTTTTTTTTTTCTTTTTTTTAAGATTTTATTTATTTATTTGACAGAAAGGAGAGAAATCACAAGTAGGCAGAGAGGCAGGCATAGAGAGAGGAGGAAGCAGGCTCCTCGCTGAGCAGAGAGCCCGATGTGGGGCTCGATCCCAGGACCCTGGGATCATGACCTGAGCCGAAGGCAGAGGCTTAACCAACCTGAGCCACCCAGGCGCCCCGGAACTTTCTAGTAATACGTGAACACACAAGAAATGGAGCGGTCTCTGAAAAGCAATTAAGTGAAGATGTGCTAAGTACGACAGTGGCCTTGATCTTTAGGTGTCTTTAAGTCAATCCCATCAGTGGCTTATCTAGTTCGGAAGTGAATTTAGAGGCTCTCGAACCCACAATCCTCTGGAGGTGACTCACACTTTGACAATTCTGAGGAGAGTCCTAGGAGCTGATGGCCTTGCAGGGAGGACTCTTACCCAGTACAAGTTCCTTCCAGAGCTGGGTCCTCGCTGTTGTGCCCCAGGTAATGATCAATCAGCTTCTCTCGAGAGGTCTTTGGGAGCAAAAAGTTCTGCTTAGTGTCTCAGAGGAAAACAGGAACTACATGAAACCCTAACTAAGAGGCGGTGTGATAAGTCCGCAGGCTTCAAGAATCCTAGTCTTTTGGAGGCACAGTTAAAATTCTTGAGTAAAAGAAACTTTAATACACTAAAGCTGCTAAAAATTTCATAAAGATTTTCAAGATGACACTTTTTGTGACAAAAATAATCAATCCTCTCTTATTAGAAATACATTTTCTAGAATGACACTTCCCAAACTTACAATATTGCTTTCATCACCAAAATCTGCAGGGTCTCCGATGATATTTACTGCAACCAGAGCAACCTAAGAAAGAGGTAAGCAGTGGAAATTAAGTATAAAATGTTTGTGATGACGTAGCCCCTTTATTATAAACTGCTTATTCATACTGTCATCAAATGGGATGAGGACACCAAAGGACATTACTGTAAAACATCAAGCTATAGAATATTATTAATAGTTCTTGTAAATTATGTAAGTTAATATCCTAATGCCCAACCAAACGGTAATTTTAACGTCCACGGTCAAGCACTGCTGCGGCAGACCAGCAATGGAACTCCATCTCAGAGCTCTCCTCAACTGGCTCGCTGGGTGTAAAACTCGGATTTGGTGGAATGTCCCCCTCCCCTTAGAGGGGGCACGAGTGTTGTCCATATCCACGCTAGCGAAGAGTCTGCTTTGGACACAACTGATTTCTACTACATGAATCGTGCCAAAACAAAACTAAAAGACAAGACAAGAAAAAGGAACAGAAAGATGGGGCGGGAGGGAGAGAGAAGGATGAGGACTCGGGGCCGGGCTGCCATCGTGGAATCACATCTCCAAGTCCTACCAGGGGATTTATCTTGCAAAGCGTTAGCGGGTTTATCTAGAAGAGCATCACCTAACAGAAACAACACAAGCCCCATGGGTAATTCTAAGTTTTCTAGGGGACACAGTAAAAAATTGTACAAAGCAGCAGATGATATGGACTTTAACCCTAACATCACCACATTATCATTTCACCGCATAACGGATTCTTTTCCTCACGCGAAGCCTCTGACTTGGAGCATCCAGTTAGCCTGAGCGGCCGGCTCGCTGCACTTGGGGTCGGCCCGGCACCCAGTGTGCACCTGCCGCGTGGGGCAGCGGCTCCTGACGGCACGGCTCCCGGAGAGCTCCTCATTCTTCCATAAAAGTTAGCATCTTAAGCAAAGATTTGAAATGCCTCTGCCTCCGTGCAATGCTGCGAGGAGGTGGGGGTCCGTCAAGGTGAGGGTGCGCGTCTCACCTGATTGTATATGTTGTACTTGTTGATGTGGTTCTCATGAAAAATCAGCTTCAGGAACTGTCCTACCGCGTCCACGTAGACGGACTTCAGCTCGCGGGCTTTGCAGCCCGTCTTCTCGTTGTCACAGAGAGAGACGTAGCTGAAAGGGAGAGCACACGCCCGAGTCACACTGGCGGAAAACGTGCACGCAGCGAAACTAAACTGAACAGGTTTCAGTCAAAGTCAAGCCTAGGATGGAAACCCGTCGGGAAAAGCCCAGAAACTGCAGTCTGAGCAGTTCTCCTGAAACGAGTCCTGCATCCAAGGAGCAGAGACGGACGCTGACACTCCGACAGCCCTGCTGCCCGAGCGCCTCTCCGCAGGCAGCTGCTCCGAGATCCACGCGGGAGTCTGGGCCGACGGCACGGGCGGGCCCTTCGCTCCCGCTGCTCGGGCACGGGGAGAGCGGGGTTAGGAGTCCCTGGGTCGAGCCTTCCATGTGTCCCCCTTACCCAAGCCTCCGGAACCGCTCGGCCTGGTAGGGCACGAAGTACTCGGGCAGGCTCTCGCTGACGTAGAACTCCACCTTGCTCGGGATCATGTACTGGTGGGCGAGCAGCTGCAGCTTCCTGATCCGACACCTCTCCACCATCTGAAGGACGATTTCTTGTGGAAACTGGCAGAATCTGAAAGCAAGTACGTGTGGTTTGTCACAGTTACCGCGTGGGCTCCGGCTGGCGTGCACGGCGCCCCGCACGTGTCCACGCGGTCTGCAGGGGCCGGTGCTAGCACCCCGGGCATGGTGGGCCCAAGCTCTGGTTCACACTGGAACTGCCCGCCCCCCGAAGTGAATCATGCTTTTGGCAGCTGGAAAATGGTCTGAAATGAAACGGTTTGAAATGAAGTTCACCATAAGATAAGCACATCAGTCTTTAGCAGCTGTACTGGTGGGAAAGAGCCAAAGGATTCTGCCCAGGAACCCAAACGCTCCAGGAAAGCCACTTGCTCAGGGACTCTGAGTGACGAGTGCCTACCACGCGTGCTCAGTGGTCCGCAGGAGAAGCCTATGACTGTCCACGGGGGAGCTTCTAGCTTTGCCTCGTAAGTGACAGAGCACATTAACGACCTACACGAGAACGGGCTGGAAGGCCACAGCGTCGGCTGCAGGATCTGATCGTGACTTAGCCACAGAGCACAGCGCCAGATAGCGGGTACTACGTACGCTGAGCTGGCAAGCGCTGGATTATTAGAACAGTGGGCCGTTGAAGGCCCTGGGAGGAGGAGGTAGCAAAGGATGGAACAGCTGGAAAGGGCCCGGCGGCCTCGTGGGGGAGCCCACTCCTGCCCACTGGCCAGGCTCCCTCTCCCTCTGCCACCTCTCCCAGCGGCGCCCCCTCTACTGAGAAAACAGGCCTCAAATGGGGCTGCGCGCACTGCTCCCCGAATGGACCCGAATTCCTGCCGGTGCCCCATCCCCTACTCACTCCCCTGAACTGCACCAGAGCCGGCCTCCCCCCGTCCCTCCCGGGCTTTTCTCTCCCCATCACTCCCATCAACACACACACACACACTCTAGAAATCCCATTTTAAGAAACCCCTCCTGTGAGCCCACATCCTTCTCAACTTCCATGCCAGCACTTGGTTGTCCTGGCAAAACGCACCCCCTCCCCAGCCCCTTCCAGGGCGCTTGGCCCGTATTTCCACAGCTTACTCTTGCCAAGGCCACCGCTGAGCCCCATGATGCTGCGTGCGAGTGTACTTCCCGGTCCCGGCTCCACTCAGCCCACAGGCCTGAGCCCGTATGACCTCTGTCGAGGCCTGCACTGCCCCTGGGCTGGGCTCCGGGCTCCTTCCTCTCCCTCCATTCACCATCGGGGAGCCTATCAGACCCTGGCTTTAAAAACCTCCTGCTTGTCAAGGAACCCCAATTGGACATCACCCCAAGTCCAAGCCTATCATCTGGCGGGTGATTTGACATTTCCATGCAGATACCTGAAAGGCATGAGATAGGACAGACAAAACAAACTCCTGACCCCAGCCACCCTCCCCCATCCTTCACAGCCAGTCTCCTCGTCCCCCCGCTTTGCCCACTGGGCAGTGGCCTCGCCACCCCCCAGGGCCCTCTTCACCCCCCGCTGCGTAACGAGTGCCCGGTGTCACAGCAGCATGACAGAAAAGAGGACAGGAAGGGCACACGGAGGAACACTAGGGTGAGCGCGCGAGAACCCGCGCAGCCTCTGCGGCTAACTCCGAGGGGTGTGCAGGGGTGCTGGGGGACGGTGTGAGGTGAGGAGGGGGCGGGTGAGCTCCGATCAGATGGACTCTCACCCCAGAGGTACGGCTGCCTGGAGTTTTCAGAGATGAAAAGCTCGTAGGGGATGCACCTGGGGCAGGAGGGCAGCTGGGACAGGCTTGTGACACGAACGCTCCTCGGTCCCCCACGGCGGTCAAGCGTGGCCCCAGGTATGTAAGATATTTACTGCCCTCAGATGCTGAACACATCTGTTATGACCGCTGGTGAGGTCACTCCAGGCATGAAGACACTTAGTGATCGCTTATGGAAAAAACCCCTCCAAAGTGGTTTAAAGAAAAGACCACGGACAAAATTTGGAAGTTGTATGTTTCTTAGGATCTTTCAAAAAATGGGCCTAGGACTGTGTTATTCAAATGTAGTTTATAGAGCTCAAGCATGCATCAAAGCTGTCCTTCAGGGACACTGAGAGGTGACAGGACGGTGGGGAGCGTGAGAGGCAGGGACACTGGGAGGGGGCGGACCGGGGCCCCACAGGCGGGAAGCCTGATCAGGCGCTTGGCTTCTGAACACCTGTCCCCCTACCTTTGGTGAGGACTGAAGACCTCTTGGAAAAAGGCTAAGTTTCAGAGGAAGTTTCAGAAAGATACTAACTAGTGTTATGTTACTCAAGTAATGGGCATTTTTAAAGGTGTACAAATAATCAAGATAATCATTTGAAAGAGACGTTCTTGGTGAAAGTTTGGGGTTCACAAACTCTTACCCACAGGAGCACAGCTGTGAAACCGAGGAGCCTGGCACAGAACACGGATGGGAACGGGAGGCCCAGTGGGCAGCCAGGGAAGACGGCTAAACAACCCTGTGCGGTCCCTTCTCCTTCCCCTCCTCTGCACATTTCTTAAGTGAAGGTCAGTTAGTGTTATAAGGGAAAAAGGTCCAACAAATTTTCTTTAGAAACATAAAAAGATGGAAACAACCCATCCCATCACCGCACAGATCGCGGGTGGTTCTGAGGCCCAAGTCGTAAGTCCAAGAAGTGTCGGACGAAGGCAGCCCACCGCCCCAGCCCACGGCCCCGGCCTGGCCCACCTCGGCGACCTCCACCCGCTGACGGTTGGTGCGTGGATCATTAGTTCCCGGGCGCTGAAGCCGTCTTCGTGTCCAGAGGAGCTGACAACAACGAAGCCAATCTTGTGGGGCATCCTGGGCGCTGGGCTGTTTATAGGGCAGGAAAGACTTCTTTAAGATAAAGGAACTTGGTAACGTTTTATAACACTGAATGTGTTAGCTCAGCCTTGCTCACAGACAAAATCATCCACAACATACCAGAATATTCCCATTGCCTTGAAAAAATCCAGTTTTTTGGATAAGTGTTTCTCCTAGGAGCCTCTATCTCTACTTAAGGTACCATTTATCCTGACGTTTTCTAAATACGTGTTCTAAAAACTTGACCAGTGTTGTGGGTTGAACGGTTTCCCCCCGAAACAGGATGCAGTCCTAATTCCCAGCACCTGTGGATACGAGCTTTATTGGAAATAGAGTCTCTGCAGACATAATGGGGTGAAGAGGAGGTCGTGCTGGAGTAGATGGGCCCCGATGCGAAAGCACTGGTGTCCATCTGAGACACACAGACAGGCACACAGACAAGGAGGCCAGCCCAGGAATGCCCAGGATTGCTGTCAGCACCAGACGGTGGAAGAGGCAGGAACGACCCTCCCGTGGAGCCTTTACAAAGAGCAGGTCCTGGGGACACCTTGATTGTGGGTCTCTAGCCTCCAGAGCACATTTCCATTGTTCTAAGGCATCCACTTTGTGGCACTTTGTTATGGTAAAACCAGAGAGTTTTGTTAAGATACAAACACCAAGTTTTTTATATTAGTTAAGAAACTACTATAACCAGGGTGCTGACAGGTTATACAAAAATAAGGAGGAAAGGGGCAGTTTAATCAACAGCACGGTAACTGCTGAATGCAAATGCGTGGCCCGAGCAGGGAGGGCACGACTACAGGGAGCTATATGCCAGGAGCGGAGATGGGCATCCAGGGCCTGCTTGAGATACTAAAATACAGGTTGGATAAATTTTCTATGTCATTGTTTGGCGAACCGCTCGGAGCTGAGTATCATTTTGAGGACGGACGTTGTGCTTTCGGGTTTTGCTTGGTCAGCATCCATCCGGTCCGGGCTTGAGAACAGCACCTCGGCGGCACTTTCTGCCGGCACCGCTCCCGGGCTTGGCCAGTCTGTGGGGTCCGCGTCCCACCTCAGCAGCTGGTTCAGGGATGGGAACACGAGAGGAGGATCCAAACTGGACCTATGTGGCTCTACCTCCGGACTCTGCTGGGCCTACAGGGAAAGATTCTTCTTGCTGGGGCTGGAGCTGAAGAATATTTCTGGGGGGCTACTGGTGGCCACCAATGGGGAGGTCTTGCCGGAAAACAGGCTGACACGGGGAAACAGCCGCCTTGGGAACCCTGAAGTTCAGCCACATTTAAGGCCCAAATTACTTATAAACTTCTGGTTATTTTCCAGTTCCTGAGCCAGTCAAATTCCCCTTCAGTAAGCCCATGTGAACTAGCTTTAACTATCTGCAACAAGAAGAGCCCTCCCTAAGATAGAAAATAAAGAATTCTCCAGAAAGTTCTCCGGGATAGGACATACCGTCAATTGAAATCCTGAATAGGAGGGAGCATATAAACATATCCTGCATGATTTTGCTTATTTTAATATGCTTGATGCCTGATCTAGAACTTTTCCTTTCATTCAGAACCTCGAATGATCTACACCAATAAATTATCAGCTGGTACTTGCCAACGCTTCTTCAAATATATGAACAAAAGCATTGCTAACGGAATAAAACACCATTATTAAAGATCGTAATTTCTGACACAAGCTCGCTGAAGGAGGTCACAGTATAGCAGGGGAACGCCAAAGTAAACTCCACTCAGAAAATAAAGGAAAGCAAAAAAAAAAAAAGAAAAGAAAAAAAAGAAAATAAAGGAAAGCGAGCACCGAGACTGAATGAGTGTGATTGTACGCAGGGGTGCTGCAGAGCCCCACCTGTGCTCCCACCGGAACGCGGTTTGTCCTCCACCCCCTGCAGCTCCTCCCACGAGTTTGGGCTTTCAGCCTAGATTTACCCTGCACCTCCTCCTCCCCACTTGTGCCCATCACGTGCCCAGTCCCGTTGATCCTGCCTTTCACATGATCGACTGTGATGGAATCTACTCTTCTAGAGGATGACCACGGACCATGGCCAGGTCTCCCCACCTGCAGCACTCCCCCCAATTGTCCTGTGTTCCTTCTCAAGCCCAACTGGGGTCATCAGTATCTGTGTCCTAACTCAGAGTTCTAGACGTGCTCCCTGTCCAGGGTTGAAGGGTCACTTGGGTCCTGACCAATCTGCTGTCGGAATTCTGACATCCAGCCAAACTTAATTACAAAGTTCAGTTCTATCTCTCCGTTCTGAGTTTCTCAAATCCTTCAATCATCTTTCAGAGCAGGGCCCATCACTTGCTCGTCCAACTTGAAATCAGTAGGCATCTACTAAATATTTTCGACTGAATGTGATTATTTATCTTGAAATTCTAAAATCTGAAATACCGTTCATATTGCCCCTCTTGAATGTAGACTTCTATTCCTTTACGTATACTCTTGCTTGCAGATGGACACTAGCTTTAAACCACTTACTGTGTGCCAAGGACTGTCCTCAGCCCTGGACACATAGTAATGCCTTCATAACAACTCTGACATAGGTTTGTTGTCACACAACTTTAGCGATGTGGAAACTGAGGTACACAGAGGCCCCTGTTCAAGGTTACACAGCTAGTGAGCCATGCGGTCAGAATACTTTTAGCTGGTTGGGTTCCAGAGTCTCTGATCTTGACGGAAACCCTCTGCTAAGGTTCAAGACTTAAAATAGGACCTTTGAAGGCCAAACAGAGGTGTGTCCACTATACTATACTGCCTCAAAAAAATTCAAAACAAAGTACTGGCATTTAGGAACCAGGTAGGAGACATGCCTGGGCACTGTAAAGACAATATTATTACCTCACTTTAAGTAGCTGAAAAGGATTCCTTTTTGGCCACCCTCTTCCAAAGCCCTTCCACCTTGTACCCTAGGGTCCTTTTTGGGAAAGCTTCCAGCGTGTTACATGATACTTGAGATGTCACTAAAAGACACTACTGCTAGACTATAAAAATCACCAGTAACATTTTGGGAGAAATCAAAGCTCTGTTGACTACTCAGCTATTAGCAAGCAGGAGCGCAAGCAGCCACTGCTGTCCAGGGCTCCCTCGCTACGCCTGCTAGCACCTGCACGGACCAAAGCGCTCGGGGGTTCCTTCACCAAGTCTACCAGTATGTACCTTTCCAGTTACGTATCAGTACTGTTGACAGCTACGAATTAAACCGAAACACCTTAGCAACTTCGCAACATTTTGCTACCAGACTAGGAGACAAAGCTTCTTTCCACTTTTCTTTTTATGGAAACCTAAACGTTATACGAGTAAATAATTTTTGGTCAAGTAATCTTAAAGACTGAAAGTGCCCGCAGAGCCTCTCTGAAATTGAATAGGTACCAAAGAGGGGTGAGGGGTGGGGGTGGAGAGAGGCGTTCGACCCGCACAGGGGCGGAGCCACATTCTTCACTCGGGTCAGGCAGGGTTCTGGGTCGTCTGTGCGCCCAGAACAGGGAGGTCCGGACGTGCTGACAGTACCCGACGCTAAGTCCGGCGCCGGCTGGAGGCCACCGCAAACCCGACCTTGGGCTGTGATGGGCGGCGCCCACCCTCGCAGGGGCACCCGGCGTATCTCCCCGCCCCCGGCCGGGCTCCCAGCCCCCGGACCGCGCCCACGCCGGCAGGCCCTGCGCCCTGGGCCCACCCGCCGGTCCCCCCGCCGCGCCCACACCCGCCAGGCCCCGCACCCCGACTCCCCAGCCCCCCGGCTCCCCCGGCCGCGCCCACACCCGCGAGGCCGCGCATCCCGGGTCCGCGGGTTGTCGGGGTTGCGGGTACCTGTCAGGACCCAAGGCCCGCCCGGACCTCGGCGCCTGCACGGTCCCCAGGGCCCTCCGCCGCCCTTCGGCAGCGCCTTCCGGAGCTCAGGCGGCGCCTCCTCCGCCGTCCACGGCCGGTCCGCACCCCCGAGCCGCAGCGGCGGTGGCCGCTGAGGAGCAGCCCCGGCCTCCTGCGCCCAGCGCCAGGGCCGCGGCCGCCGCTCTCATGACAACCGGGCCGGCCAGGGCCGGCCGCGCCTGCGTACAAGGCGGAGCCGCGCCTCGGCTTCCCCGGGCCTTCTGGGTAATGGAGTCTCTGGGGACTGCGCCTGCGCACAAGGCGGAGCCGCGCCTCCGCTTCCCCGGGCCTTCTGGGTAATGGAATCTCCGGGGGATGGCGCCTGCGCACAAGGCGGAGCCGCGCCTCCGCTTCCCCGGGCCTTCTGGGTAATGGAGTCTCTGGGGACGGCGCCTGAGCACAAGGCGGAGCCGCGTCTCCGCTTCCCCGGGCCTTCTGGGTAATGGAGTCTCTGGGGACAGCGCCTGCGCACAAGGCGGAGCCGCGCCTCCGCTTCCCCGGGCCTTCTGGGTAATGGAGTCTCTGGGGACAGCGCCTGCGCACAAGGCGGGGCCGCGTCTCCGCTTCCCCCGACCTTCTGGGTAATGGAGTTTCCGGGGCACTCTGCGCGACTTCGGTCCCCGCAGCAGAGCCCCCAGGGCGCGGGATCCCCGCCGCTCAGCTGATCTCTGCGGCCTGGGCGAGGACCCGCCGGCGGGGTCGCAGGCCCTGAGGATGTCTGCGGTGTTCCGGAAGCCCAAGACGTTCAAGCTGCGGGCCCTGCACAGCCCGCAGAAGTTCGGGGTGGCGGGGAGCAGCTGCCAGGAGGTGCTGCGGAAGGGCTGCCTCCACCTGCAGGTGCCGGGCGCGCGGTGGGAGGCGGGAGGACCGGGCGCCTCCCCGCGCAGGTGCCCGTGGCCAGGGTCCGGGGGCCGGGCGCGCCCCCTAACTCTTCCTCTAGTTGCCGAGCCCCTCCGCGGGAGTTCGTGGAGGGCTCCTGGGGCCACGGCTCCGTCTTCCGACCTCGAGGACCACGGCCGCTCTGGCCCGAGATTCTGGGACTCGGCTTCTAGCGCACGGCTGCTCGTTTGCCGCGTGCTCCCGGGCGCAGCCGCTGGCCTGCCTGGGCCTCAGTTTCCCCTTCTGTAAAATGAAGGACTTGTGCCCAGAGGCCCACGAAGGGCCCTTCTAGCGCTGTCGTCCCAGCGACTTCAGCCATCGCTCTTGCTGGACTCCTACTGCCTTGTTTTCCGGGCTGGCCTCGGGCTTGGAGCCGCGCGGGGTCGGGGTGTGCGCCGGGCTGCCGTCGAGGTTCCGGAAGTTGAGCGGTATCCAGCGGGTGTTCGCGGACTAGCGGTACCTCGGGCTGCTGACGCCTTGTCAGCCGCAGGCCGTGAGTCCTTTTCAGTAAGAAGTTCTCCTCCATTACTCATCGCCCGCGCAAGCAGAGTGCGCCGAGTCGGTGTGTCCCGACCCGCACGGTGCTGTGCGCTCTTGGCGGCGATGTGTTTACGGGCTTCGTGGAAGCGGTCAGGCGTCATTCTCTGAACCAGGCTGGGGTTTTCAGGGCCCTTCAGGAGCTCCTGTCGAAAGGGTCCGTGTGGGGAATCCTGCAACGTCGTCCCCGCTGTGTATATATTGTTACATGACTTGTGGGTGCACGTGGGGACTTGAGACCCCGGCTCTGTCTCAGGTGTTCGTGCACCTGTAGAATGCGGAGGGCATCCCGGGCGTGATTCTTTAAAGCGTCTGTAAGGACCGCAGGTGGAAGGGACTGCAGGTGGAAAGGCCCCCCTGGGACCCAACACGACAGCACCCTGCTCTCCTTCTCCGCAGCTCCCTGTCGCCGGCTCCCGCCTGTGCCTCTACGAAGATGGCACGGAGCTGACTGGAGGTTACTTCGAGAGTGTCCCTGACGGCTCGGAGCTGGTGCTCCTCACCTCGGGCCAGACCTGGCAAGGCTGTAAGTGGCGGGATATGGGAGCGTGGCAGGGAAGCCGGACTGGCTTTAGGTGCTGGGGGCCTGCGGCGGACACCAGCCTGGGAGGGGAGGGTCTTCCCACCCAGAACTCCAAAGGGGGGAGCCCCCAGCTTCAGGGAGAGCTGCCGCTCCTCTTGCCCAGGAGCCCCGTTGTCCAGTTGGGTGTTTGAGGTGTCTTTTCTTTTCTAAGTTATTTAAATTTTATGCTCATTCGAGGTATCCTAGTAACTCCCGAGGGCAGAAGGGGGGGATTGGCGGGTGGGGGCCTGCACGGGTTTGCGGGTAAGGCAGACCAGAGGGGGGGTCGCCATCCCATGCGCTTGGGCCGTGCGGCTCCGAGGGAAGGGGAGGTGGCGGGGCTGTGCTGTGTGGGTGCTCGCCGGCAGGCTCTCACGCCGGGGCCTTACCCGGGCAATTATTTCCAGAAGTGCTTCCCTAGGGGTGTCTGCATGTAAGCACCGGCTGGACGACAGGTTCCACACCGCAGTCGTAGGCCAGCGGCAACGCGTGTGTGCTCTCCTCCTGGGTGGGTTGACTGGCTCTCATGCAAAGGGGCTTACATTGGAGGAGATGCCTCTGGTGCCCCAGGAAGGACGTGGGAGCCCGGAGGTTGGAGATATCTGCCTTTTCGGCCCGAGCGCCAGAAGGACACCCTAGCGCAGTGTGCGTGTGGCTTTGCCCTGCGGTTGGGACTCTGCTGTCAGCAGTGAAGGGTGACACGTCTAGTGTGTGCTCTGAGGTCGCAAGTGCTTTTTTCTCTGTGGGGCCTTTTCCTTCTAGAAGAGGCAGCCAGAAGGCAGCGTCACCGTGATGCCACCTGGGATGGCCCCTTGCAGGAGGTGGGGACCGGGCAGGGCAGGGTTGTGGTCCTGATAATCTTTGGCTGTTTCTTCTCTTTCCCATTTCATGGTGGGGTTGAGCGCAGACCAGGCTGGGTAGCTCTCTTCCCCGCTCCCACCACCCACCTGTCTCCCTCCATCCCTCCGTCCATCTCTCTCTTCTTCCCTTTCTCTTTCTCTCTCCCTGTCTCCCCCTCCTTCTTTCTGTCTGTCTGTCTTTCTCTGGCACTTTATCCCCCTCTCTCCACTGAGCCCACTAATCCTTTTACTTGGTAAACTTCTTAAAAAAAAAAAGTTTAAATTGCTTATTTTGAAATAGTGATAGATTCATAGAAAGTTACGAAGATCGGGTACCCTAAAGGGTGCACTTGACTTAGTCATAGTGCAGCATCCAAACCAGGAGACTGACCTTGGTCCGGGCATGTGTTCTGTGTCGTTTTAGCCCTGCGTGGGCTTGTGTGTTTCCCGCTGCAGTCAAGGCTCAGAAGCATCCCATCCCCCCCGCCCCCCGCAAAGTCCTCCCGCTCGCTGCCCCTGTATAACCATGCCTACCCCTCCCAGCCCCGCCGTCCCTCATCCTTGGCAAGCACTGACGTGTTCTCGTCTCTGTAACGTTGTCATTTCGAGAACATGATGGAAATGGAATCACACCGTGTCTGATCTTTTGGGACAGGCTTTTCTCACTCAGCAGGAAGCCCCCGAGAGCCGTCTATGTGCCATGTGTACCTGTGGGCTGTTCCCTTTATCACTGCGAGGCATTCCGTGACGTGGCTGGGCCACAGTTTGTTTACCTGTTCACCTACCGAGAGACATTTTGGTTTCCAGTTTTGGGGCTATTACGTGGAAAGCCCACGTGGCCAGTCACGTACAGGTTTTTGTGTGGACACAGGTTTGTGTTTCTTCGGAATAAACATCAGGAGTACAGCTGCTGGGTCATAGCGAAAGTGTGTGTTTAATTTTTCAAGACGGGTGTCAGGGCGCCTGGGTGGCTCAGTGGGTTAAAGCCTCTGCCTTCGGCTCAGGTCATGATCTCAGGGTCCTGGGATCGAGCCCCGCATCGGGCTCTCCGCTCAGCGGGGAGCCTGCTTCCCTCTCTCTCTCTGCTTACTTGTGATCTCTCTCTCTGTCAAAAAAAAAAAAAAAAAAAAAGACGGGTGTCCACTCTTGTCACTTCTATTTAACGTCGCACTGGAGGTTTTACATGGGGCAGTTGGTCAAGGACAAAGGCATCCAGGTCGGAAAGGAAGAAGTAAAACTATCCCTATTTGCAGACGCTGTGATCTTGTGTATACAACAGTCTAAGGAATCCGCTAAAAAACTATTAGGACTGATCAGTGAGCTCATCAGCATCGCAGGATATAGGATCCATAGGCAAAACCCAACTTTGTTTCTGGGCACTTGCAATGAATAACCTAAAAACGAAATTAAGGGAACAATTATATTCACAATAGAATCAAAAAGAATAAAATACTTAGCAATGAATGTAACAAAAGAAGGGCAACGCTTATATTCAGAAGAGCATAAAACGTTGTTCCAAGAAATAAGGGTTTAAATCCATGGGAAATACACTGTGTTTATGGGTCAGAAGGTTTGACACTGGTAAGACATCAACACTCCTTAAACTGATCTGCCGGCCATGCCAGTCCCCACGGGATCTCCAGCTCGTTCCTTTGCAGAAATCAACAAGCTGATTCTAATCCATGACTCATATGTAATTTCAAGGGACCCAGAATAGCGAAAACAATCTTGAAAAAGAACATAGGAGGAGCACTCACACTTTCTGATTTACAGACTTACTACAAAGCAGCGGTAGTCAAGACATTGGACTAGAGGATGGTCCAGAAATGAACTGATGGGTCTGTGATCAGCTGATGGTGCCAAGGGTGCCAGGACCGTCCAGTGGGGGCAGGACTGATCTCTTTAATAAGTGGTGCTAGGACAGTGGGACACTTGCACGACGAAGAGTGGGCCGGACCCTCACCTGGCACCATATACAAAAATCAATTCAAAATGGGTAAGTGACCTCAATGCAAGAACTAGAAATCTAAAACTCTCGAAGAAAACAGGGCAATCAATGTTCATGACCTTGAATTTGACTAAGGATTTTTATATATGACACCAGAAACAGGAGCAACTAGAGAAAAAAAAAACAGATACATTTGACTTCAGAATGGCAGACTTTGGGGAGACCATCAAGAAGGTGAAAAGACAACCCACAGGACGGGAGAAATTCGCAAATCCTGTATCTGGTAAGGGACTTGTATCCAGAGTAAATGAAGAACTCTTCCAACCCAACAGCGAAAGGCAACCCAATTTAAAAATGGGCAGAGGTTCTGAACAGACATTTCTCCAAGGAAGATATTCTGATGGCAAACAAGCACATGGAAAGATGCCCGATACCATTCGCCATCCGGGAAATGCAAACCACACCCAGGGGGAGGCACGCCCTCACCCCCGAGGGGCTGGTAACGGGCTGGTGAGCACGTGGAGGGACTGGGATGCTTGCCCGTTGCTGGAGGGCGTGCAGTGGTGCCGCCGCTGTGGGGGACGGGCTGGTGGTCCCCCGATGATCCAACAGAGTCAGCTGTGACCCTGCGGCCCCACTTATTCATCGTGGCCAAAATGTGGAGCCCCAAATAGCATGCCCTGAGACATGAGATGGGTAAAGTGTGGTGCATTCACACAGTGGAACATAGAACCTTTGCCCATTTTCTCACCAACTAGGAGACATGGGGTTCTACCTTTCACGCAGGTGAATTGTGCGGGATGGGGTCCCATCTCAGTGAAGTGGGTTTTTTTCATACAGAGAAACGGACTGTGTTCCAGAGTGGCGGCCCCCGTCCCGTGTCCAGCTTCGGGCAGAGTGGCCGTCTCCCGTCCAGCTGCCCCGATGGCTGTGCGGGGCTGGCTCAGTGTGGGCAACTTTGCGCTCCTGTGGGAGGTGCGGTTGGCGGTCTCTCCCCGGGCTAGTCGGCCGTCTGTCTGCGCTCTCTGGGGAAGCATCTCTTTGTCCATTTGTCGATTGTGTGTCTTCTCACTGGAGTTTTTAACTGTTGAGTTTTGGGCTTCTCTCGTGGTGTGTTCTGGATGCGAGTCTTTTGCAAGGCATGGGGCTCGTGGCGTTTCCCCCGCTCTGTCGCTTGTCTTTGCGTCCCCGGAACAGGCTCATTCACAGAGCGGAAGTTTTCCGTTTTGATGAAGCCCGTGTTGTCCGTGCTTTCCTCTTGTGCTCCTACTGGCCACATTCAGTCTGGAAACTTCTCCCCAAGCCCTCGGCCTGGAAGACTTTCTCCGCAGTCTTTCTGCATCAGCAGCTGTGATCGGGGATTTTTTTTCTTTAGCTCATCAGGGGCGGATGATACCGGTTGATTCTTGAGCACTGAGCATCCTCTCGTCCCTGGGACGACCCCGTTGGGCCATGGGGAATCGTTCTTTGTGCGCACTGCCATTTCTGCTGGCTGAGGCGTCTCGAAGGGTCTTGGTAGCCTCTGGCTCCCGCGGGTACTCAGTGCTTGCTCCGCGGTGAGCAGGGGTGTGTGGAGGCTCGGCGGGGGGGGGGGCGGCACCGTGGTGGGGAAGACCCAGAGGGAAGTCTAGAAGGAAGCCCAAGGATGTGGGAGGTGCATGTGGGGAGAGAAGGGCAGCCACCCGCCTGGGTGCTGTTCCCTCCACATCCGGCCCTGCACACCTGCGGGGGGGGTACCCGGGCCCAGGCGCAGGGGAGCGGCTTGCTGGTGTCCGGGCAAGGACGGGGGCCCAGGACATCCCTCCGGTTGTGCAGTCTCAGCAGCGAGGAGGTGCCGGCTGTGCGGAGAGCCCGTTCTCACGGCCGGCAGCTCCGTGTCACTCAAGGGCTGCTGGCTTTTCTGCCCGTCCCCCTTCTGGTGGCAGATGTGAGTGACATCAGTCGCTTCCTCAGCGCCTTCCACAAGCCGCACGCGGGGCTCATCCAGGCCGCCCGGCAGCTGCTGTCCGACGAGCGGGCCCCGCTGCGGCAGAAGCTGCTGGCCGACCTCCTGGACACCGTCAGCGAGAACATCGCCGCCGAGACCAGGGCGGAAGACCCGCTGTGGTTCGAAGGTAGCTGGGGGCGGGCGGGCGGGCTCAGAGCCCCCGCGCAGGGGGACCGGGTGCCCCGCTGCAGTTCCCGGGCCGGGGCCTTGCCGGGCTGCCCTGCTCTCGCCGCCCTGGGGCTGGCCTTTCTATCTTGGAGCTGTGGGGAGCTTTCTATCTTGGAGCTTTGTGTTATGCAACACAAAATGTCTGTTCTAACTGGTGTGAGTGTGTAGTTGGACGGGGTCGAGCACGTTCGCCTCGGCGTGCAGCCGTCACCGCCATCCATCTCCAGAGCTTTCTCAGGTTCCTCCGCTGTTAGACACTGTCCCCCACGTCCTCTCCGCAGCCCCTGGCGCCCACGCTTGCTCGCTCCGTCTCTGATCTGACCCTCCTCGGGCCTCATGCGTGATTGCACACGGGGTGTCCTGAGCCTGGCCGGTCTCACTCCCCACCGCACCCTCGAGGGCCACGCGTGCTGTCCCGTGTGTGCCAGCCTCCTTCCTTCTTCAGGCCGGCTCACATTCTGCTGCGTGGCTGGACCGCATTTGCTTGTCCAGCACCTGGCCACGGAGACGTGGTGTGTCCACGTCGGGGCGGCCTGCAAGCCGCTCGGCGCAGCCCTGGGAGTCCTGGAAGTCCGCAGCCCTGTGCACGAGGGGGCTGGGGGGGCAGGAGCAGCAGGCCCTCAGAGGCGTCCAGATGCCCACGCGGGAAGGCAGGGGTGCCAGGAGACACCCCCCAGGCAAAGAGAACCGGATCCTGCGAGCAGGACGCCGCACGTTTCTTAGACGAGGCCGACGGTATGCACGTCTGCGGACGCCACAGTGGGCTTGTCTTCTCTTCATCCTGGCAGGTTTGGAGTCTCGATTCAGGAGTAAGTCTGGGTACCTGAGGTACAGCTGCGAGAGGCGGATCCGGGGCTACCTGAGAGAGGTAGGGGCGCAGGGTAGGCGGGGCACGGAGCCTGGAGCGTAGGGAGGGCGCGGGGGGCACCGGGGGCGTGGGGCGGCGGGTTTTGGGACATGGTGCGCCAGCGTTCAGTGGTGTTCCCGGTTTCTTCCAGGTGAACTCCTATGCGTCCGTGGTCGGCGTGGGGGCTCGGGAGGAGTACGCCCGCATCGTGGCCGTCCTGGGCCGGGAGCTCAGGGCGGCGCAGTACCACGGCAGCTACTTCGACAGAGGCGCCAAGGCCGGCAGCCGGCTCTGCACGCCGGAGGGCTGGTTCTGCTGCCAGGTGCGCCGTGGGTCCCGGGCCGCCCAGGCAGCGGCTGCGCCAGCCCTCCTGCGGCTTCCCTCCGGGCGGCTAAGCCCGTGGTCTCCAACCGAAATGGCATTGGAACCCCCTTCCCTGCCCGACAGTCGCCGAAAGACGCCCCACTTCCTGGACCCCGGCTGCTGGTCCTGCAGCCTTCCGACAGCCTCCCCGGCCGTGCTGCTGCTCTGGGCCCTTCTCTGAGAACCGCTGATGTGTCCGGGAGTGCACGGCTGCACCACGGGTGGAGGCCTCCCTTTGGTTCCCGTTGGGAGGAGGGAGATGGGCGCATAAGGACAGTTTCACAGCTTCTGAAAGGGCTTTCTAGATGGCAGTTCAGATTTCAGGATTTGTGGCCAGATGTGACCCGGCGGGGTCGCAGCAGCTGGAAGCAGCGTTCTGGGCCTCCTCCCGGACACTCGGAGAAATTACAGAGGCACCACTTTCCAACAGGGGCTACCGAGCAGGGTCATGGGCCTCGGGACTTGGAGCTGGGGGCCTCTGCAAGGACGGGCAAAGGCCTCCTGGCCTCCTGGGCTCCGGCAAGTACCTGGGCCCCTTTGCATTTCCAGCACAATCTCTTCCCCCCGCTGGTGGCCAGGGGGTACAGAGCCAGCCCTAGAGGCGGCCGCGGCCTCCCTCCCACAGACGGGCTCCCTGTGCTTCTGCCTGGGGAGTTCCTTCGCGGGGGATGGGCCCCGACTAGCAGAACACTGCTCCTTCCCAACGGGCTGCGGCGGGCTCCGAGTGACTTCAGGTACTCTCCGTGAGTGTCACCTGAGCCCAGGTGCTTCACGGGGGAGGGGCAGAGACGAAAGACTTCACCCTGACCTCATTGGGAGGCCCGAGTCCGAAGTCTGTAAGCGAGTGAGGACTGAGTTTGGAGCTGGGAGACCGTGCAGGCCCTTGGGGGACAGGCCTGTCCAGGGTGGGGCGAGCTGGGGGCTGCGGGAGGAGGTACGCTATAAAGCCGGGTTAAACGACGCAGTGGGAGTGGACAAGTGACCCCGTGAGGGGACGAGGGTGGGGAAGTGGGGGCCGTGGGCTCTGCTGGGGAGCTGCAAGCCTGGGGGTGACGATCCTAGGAGGTGGGGGGGGCCACGGCGCACGGCGTGTGCTCAGCAGACGTCTGAAGGAGTGAGTGAAGGCAGGCGTGGCCGGGAATGCCGACCACAGGAAAACCGAAGCTGAGCAGTCCAGACTATTTGACGTTTCTGATGCCCAGCGTCTGTGTTGGGGTCGTGGGGAAACACCGGGAGGGCAGAAGGGGGGCAGCCAGAGCACTTGCCGTGGGCTTCATTCCCCACGCAGGGGTGATGGCGTGTGCTCGCGGGCACGCGGGGAGGCTGCAGACAGTGCGTCTGTCGCGGTGGATACCCAGGAGACGCATGGTTGGGAAGCTGGCGTTCCTCACCATGGCATGACCTAGCTTGTCCCCTCAGCCAATGTGGAGTGTCATACTGGGGGTCGCGAGGGAAAAGGGGGAACCAATCCAGAGACAGAATTCCTTTTTTTTTTTTTAAGATTTTATTTATTTAGTTAGTTGACAGAGTGCACAAGCAGGGGGAGCGGTGGAGGGAGAGGGAGAAGCAGGCTCCCCTCTGAGCAGGAAGCCCGATCCGGGACTCGATCCCAGGACCCTGGGATCACAACCTGAGCTGAAGGCAGACGCCTAACCAATTAAGCCACCCAGGTGCCCCTAAAAGCGGAATTCCTAATTGCCCTAATCACGCCATTTACCAGGACTGAATCCCCTCCTGGGTGGGACCTTCTCAGCTCCTCCAACTTGACGTGAGACCGTGGGTAAGGCTGAGCTCACTTCGTGGACCTTGTTCTCTTGTGACCCAGGGTCCCTTTGACGTGGACGCGTGTGCATCCAAACACTCCATCAATCCCTACAGTAACAGGGAGAGCCGGCTCCTCTTCAGCACGTGGAACCTGGACCACATGTGAGTACGGCTTCTGGAGAGGTCAGGGCTGTGGTTGAGAACTAAGTTCACAGACCCCGAGAACACCTGCCGGGGCCTGTCCCGGCATCCGTGGCTGGCCGGCTGCCTTGTGTTGCTGCGCTGAGCTTGTGGGTTATGGGCCCAGCCCTGTCCTGGGTGTGCAGGGGGCGGGGGGCCAGCCCACACTCCTAACCTGCGGGGTTAGGTGTCCTTCCCCATGAGGGGCTCTGACGGGCTGGTCCAGATCCCCATGCACGTCCATGGGACCTGGCACATGTCCCCTCTGTCCCGTCCAGCTCCCATCTGTGGGGCCCAGTGGACGCTGTCCCAGCATTGCACTCGGGGGGGGGGGTGTCCTGCCTCCACCAGGATGAGCCCAGAGTGGGGGCTCTGATGCAGTGTGTAGGGCGTTCCTTGCTTTCACCCAGATGAGCGGAGGCCGCAGGTGGTTCTATGGGTGCGAGCTCATTCTAAGAAAAGGGCAGAAATAGAATTGTGTCGTCGTAACGGAGACGCTTTCCTGGAATATGGTGATGTCCTTGTCTCTGCTTTATGAAGACAGAGGTGTTCCGGTGCCCTTCACGGGGACGCACCGCCTTTACCGAGTGCACACGGGACCTTACGGGGATAGTCGAGGCCGCCTTCCTGCCCCTTCTGGATCCACCCCCTCCCGCCCCTGGGAACGGCTCCCCTTCGAGAGCTGGTGCTCTGGGCCATTCCCCTGGAGGTCTGAGTTCGAGGACGGACGCAGCAGGGTCCCACAGGGCGAGGCCGCGCCGCGTTTCTCTGTCCCGCCTGGTGCCGCGGGGATGCGGCTGTAGCTTGGGAGCGCGTGTTTGCCCAGGCGCAGGGTGCTTGGCGCTGCGAGTCGGCTGCCCCGTGAAGCCGCGTCCCGGGTCGTCTGAGTCGGTGCTGACGTAACACAGCCTGCGGTGAGCATCGCGCGGGACAGACCCGCGTGGTGTCTGGTTCCAGGCTGCGGGGCCGCGGTCCGTGGGCTGGCGTCGTATCAGTGTCTGGGGACCGGTCCGGAAGGCAGGTTCTCGGGCCCCGCCCGCCATTCCCCAGGGAGGGGGGCGCACACGGGGGGGGGGGCTGTCCTGGTGCCTGAGCCGCGGGGTGAGCGCCCCTCTAGGGAGGGCGCAGGGTCTCACCCCTTCTGACGGGCACCGAGCACCCCCGATGACGTCTGGCGGTCCGGCTCATCGTCTGCTTACTTTCCGTGACCCGTTGGGGCGTGGGGACATCGATCGAGGGCTCGGTCCCGGCTCTGAAGGGTGGGACAGGCCAGCCTGGAGCAGAGTGCAGGCGAGGCCGCAGAGGCGGGGGCACCATTCCCCGAAACCGTGGCCTCAGGCATGTTTTCTTTCTGTAAATACGGCTCTTAACACCTCCCAGCAAAGTGGGCGGCGCCCCTGCGCGTCTGAGCTCCAGCCGCCTTTCCGATGTCACGTGTGTGGCGTCCGTGCGGGTCTGCGGGCGCCCCGTGCCCTTCCGCCCTGGAAGACGGCCCCGTGGTCGGGACTCTCGCCTGCTTCTCTGGGGCGTCGGGGGTCCCCCCCGCGGAGCCTGGAAGGCGGGATAGCACGGTCTCTGTGCGTCGGCTGCTGTCTGCCTCTCTTCCTCCTTGACCGTGGAGCGTGTGGGTGCAGGTCTCTCCCTCACCTTCTGACCGGGACTCGTCTTCCTTGCTCTGGAACAACTTTCCCCTGGGTTTTGGAAGAGTCCTGAGCATTCATTCATCACGACTTCTCGGCTTCTCCCTGTCTGGCTCTTCTGGAACTCTCCGCGGCCGTGTCCTGGCCCCCCGGCTCGTCTGCTCAGACCCCAGCTCTGCTGCGGGGTTCCCGGCCCCGTCCAGCCCCGTCCAGCCACGGGCTGAGCTGTGGCCCCGCATTCGCACGTCGAAGCCCCGACGGCCAGTGTGACTGCATCCGGGGATGGGTCCCCGGGGCAGCTGTGGCAAGGGCGGGCCTGACCCTCGGGACAGTCCAGTGAGGACACGGTGAGGAGGCCGCCTCTCTGAGCCAGGGGCTCTCAGCACGCCCGGCCGGCCCTCTAGGGCCCGAACTTGAGGAAATGATGTCTGCTGCTTGCGCCCCCAGCGTGTGGTGTCTGCGGCCCGGGCCCCTCGGACGCTTCCCTGTGGTTCAATGGCTTCTTGCCTCTGCAGCTGTGACGCCTCCCGTCTGTCCCCCGAGTCCATATTTTCTTCCTGGAAGTGCGTCTGGGTTCTTTGCATAACAAGCGTTTCCATGCCAATTTGTTTTCATTATATTTTTTATTTACTTTAATTTTATTTTTTTAAAGATTTTATTTATTTATTTGACAGAGAGAGAGAGAGATCACAAGTAGGCAGAGAGGCAGGCAGAGAGAGAGGGGGAAGCAGGCTCCCCCCTGAGCAGAGAGCCCGATGCGGGGCTCGATCCCAGGACCCTGAGATCACAACCTGAGCCGAAGGCAGAGGCTTTAACCCACTGAGCCACCCAGGTGCCCCATATTTTTTTAAAGATTTTATTTTTAAGTAATCTCTATACACAGCGTGGGGCTTGAACTCATAGCCCCGAGATCAACTGTAAAGAATTTAGCTGTGTGCAAAGAGAGGTGTGGCCTGTGCCCCGGCCCCTGGGAGGTCACCTGGAAGCCCTCGGAGTGTCCTGCCCGTGAGGGTCCTTGTTACCCTGGGGGCTGTGGGTCTCGTGGGGCCGTGGGCCCGTGAGCGGGTGGCCGGCCGTGCCCACCTGTCAGAGTCCCCACGAAGACTGGACACCGAGGCCGGGGGAGGCTTCCCTGCCTGGCGCCACCCTGCACGTGTGCTCACCGCCGCTGCCGAAGGGGGTCCGTGCCCTCCGTGGGGAGAGGGCGGCGGGAGCTCTGCGCTGGGAACTTTCCTGGACTCTACCCTGTGGGTCCCTTCCCTCGGCTGATTTTCATTCGCATCCTCTTGGGATTATAAACCACAGTGTCCAGGGGCTTCTGAGCGTGTCGAGCAAACTGTCCAACCTGGGGGTGGTCTCGGGGAGCCCCGGGCGTTACAGTTGGCGTCGGAAGCCGGGGGGTGGTCTCGGGGAGCCCCCCAAGTTGTCAGCTTTCTGTTTCAGAGGCTGTAGCCGGGTCTTTCTCGGGGGTCCCTGCCCGCTGTGGCGCTCTCCTGTGACGTCGGTGCGTCCGGGTCCCGAGTTCCTCCTCAGCGGGATGTTTTGTGTCGCTGGCGTGTCCTGTCCCCACACAGTGGTTGTGCCTTTGTTTCCGCCCGGTGCCCGGGGCTTTCAGCGGCTCCGAAGCCACGGAGTATCGTTTCTCCCTCGGCTCCCACACGAGTAGACGCGTGCGGTCAGATTGCGTGTCTGTGAATAGTGAGCGTCCTGGGTGGCCGTGGAAACGGTCATGCTGTTGGTGCTCCCGAATCCCGTCCCCCGCTGCCTGCCCGTGTGTGTCCCCGCGACCCCCCCCCGACCCCTCCCTCCCGGTGCTGGATGAGGCTCGGCCGCGCGGCTCCAGCGGACGCCTGGCACGCGCTTGCTCGCTGGGGCCTGTTCCCTGGGCGCTGCCATCCCCGGGGCGGGGGGGCCTGACCCGGCTCCCGGGGGAGAAAGCCCGGCCCCCAGTCGGCCCTCCAGCCAGCACAGCCGCAGGAGTGGGTCAGCGTCAGCGGGAGCCCGGCCGCACCGAGCCCCTCAAGCCCCTGTCTGGGGCTGGGGATGCCGCAGTACGTAGCTGATGGGGCGGCTTGTTCTCCCTCCCCAGAGCCCGGGGCCCCCTGCCACCTCCCTTCCCGCACCCACGGCTGCAGCGGGGTCTCAGTCCCACCTCCCCGGCTCTCCCCTTGGGCCCCTTTCTGGACCGCAGCCCTGGGGCACTGGGGTGGTGCCTCACGCCCGCGGATCAAGCGTGGACATCTCTGTTTCTGGCAGTGGGGCGGCCCCCTTCTTTCTTGTGATCTCGAGTATGTACTTCTTTTCCCTTTTATTCAGCGTTTCTCTGTGCCGTGGGGACACGAGTCTGTGCGGTTTGGTCCGCCGGCATTCCTCCTTGTCGGCCTGCAAGCTTCCGTCCCTGTTAGTACGTGGGCTTTGAATGGCTTGTTCTTGAGTGAAACAGGTTTACACCAAGCAGTATGGACACACACAAGCACGAGGCCAGGGTTGGAAGGACGGACGGCAGCCCTTCTCACGATGCTCTCCAGGGAGCACGAGGGGGAAGGCTTTATCTCTGGGGTTCTGCCGGGGAGGTGCTCGCCCCTGCACCACCGCGAGGACTGGCGTTGGTGGGGACTGAGGCCGCCGGGGTCCACTCCTTCTCTCTGTGTCCTTCCTGGGACTTAAAGATGTGCACGGCCCCAGCCGTCCTGCGGGAGACAAGCCAGGCTGCCAGTTCCAGGCCGGGCCAGCGGGCGTGGCCGTGTGCAGTGATGCCCCAGTGGACGGTCCCCCAGCCCTCGTCCCGCTGATGGCGAGATGAGGGGTCCTTGCCACGCTGCTCCTTCGGGGTGTTTCCAAGTGCGGCTCCTTTTGAAATCTGACGCGTCGTGCTCGTGTCTTTTCCCATAAGCCCCCCGACGCTGGTTCCTGGTTCGGCTGCGGTGGCCGAGGAGAAGCCACATGAAGGTTCTCTGTGGTTGTGGCAGGTGTCCTGGCAGGGGCCGCGGACGGCGCCCGGTGACCAGCTCTCACTTGCTTTGCAGAATAGAGAAGAAGCGCACGGTCGTCCCCGCGCTGGCCGAAGCCGTCAGGGCGCGAGATGGCAGGGACGTGGCCTGGGAGTACTTCTACGGCCTGCTCTTCACCTCCGACAACCTGAAGCTGGTGCACATCGCCTGCCATAAGAAAGCCACCCACAAGCTCAGCTGCGACCCGCGCAGGATCTACCGGCCGCGGACGAAGCCTAAGAGGCGGCGGCCGGCCCGCAAGTGCCAGTGACGGGCGGCCCGCGCCTCCTCCCCGGCCTGATCCTGGGCTTGTGTTGTCACCGCGATGGCTCCTGGAGACGTCAGAGGTCCCCGCTACGTTTCTGAATCGGGTTGTGCTCCGCTGAGAGCCCCAGCGCCGGAGGACCCGTTTGCTGCGCGGCCGGGACGCGTGCGGGTGGGCGGGGATGAGCCACTGTCCTCAGCTCAGGGGCCGCCCCGGCCCCGATGGCCCCACTGCCGTGCGCGCGCAGTGTGGCCTCCCCGCTGGCCTGAGGGACAAGGAGTCTGTGTCCGCTCTCGGCGGGGTCGGCGCTCCCACGACAAATGCTGAGCTCTGTCCTCTCGGCTTTTCCGATCGCTCCCAAGGCTTGCAGCCCAGTTGGGGTAAAACATTTGTATTCGGTAAAGCACGTGCAAGAACACGCGCTGCCGTGTCGTTTGTGGTGGCGGAGAGCGGGAGACCCTCCAGCGTGTGTCCCCCGGGGAAGGGCTGCCTCTGGTCTCGTGCCGAAGCGCAGGAAGTTGCTGTCCTCGTCAATCAGAAGTGGTCAGAGGTCGTGATTCTGTCTTCCCCGTCGACGCTTTGCTGTGTTTCTGTGCGGAAACGGGGGGCTGCGTGTCAGGCGCACAAGGCGCTCAGTGGCTTCCCCACGTGGAGTGTGACCTGGTTTTATAACCGCCTGTGTGTGTGTGTGTGTGTGTGTGTGTGTCACACGTGTGTCAGTGCACGCGGGAGTCTGCAGGGAAGCACGCCATCTGGACGGTAACGCTGGGGACGCGGCGGGGGTGCTGCAGATTAGAAAGGGCTAATTTTCTAAATCACGTGTTTTGTAAAACTTGAAAGTTTTTGAAATAAGTACTTATTTCATAATCTTTTAAAATTGACTTCTTAAATTCGTACAGATTGTAATACTTGAATTTTTACTTTTGTATAATCGTAAAAACCAATAAATATTTTTTAGAAGTAGATGTGTCAAAAGTTGGCACTCTTTGGGAATGATGAAAATAAGAATAAAAATAAAGGGTCAGTGATTTTTAAAAAAATGACGCGGATCATTCCATTGTCTTCACTGAAACAGAGGTGTCTTAGGATGAGCCAGCCCTGCGTGTGGGACCCTAGCACGTGCTCGGGGAAGCGCATGGGCGGGGTGGGGGTGGGGCGTCGGGAAGTCCGCCGGTACTGGTACCGTGTCTTTGCCGAGCTGTCCTGCGGACCCTCCTTCTCCAGCCCAGCAGCAGCGCGGGGGCCGCCCGCCTGGCCCGGCTCTGAGATCCGATCTGCTGGGACTTCTGCTGCCGCCCCCACAGCCCTCTGCGAGCTCCTGCTGCCTTCCTGATGGGCACTCACGTCCCCTTGGCAGGCAGGACACGGAAATCTGGTCTTTGACTTGGAGCAAGAGCTGCAGGGCTGTCCCAGTTGCCGTGTGGTTGAGTTTGCTTGTTTCGGGGCCCTCGGCCTGGGCGCCGGGTACAGACAAGAGGGGGGTCACCAGGAAGTTATGGGGCCCTCAGACTCCCAGGTCAGAGTTGGTGGCACAACCTCTTTGCAAAATAGGGGTTCGTAGTCTGTTTGTTTTCACAAAAGAAGGGACGGAAAATTCTAGGAGCCGGGAGTGCAGGGTCCAATGATCTGTGGGTGCAGAACTGCAGTGACATCCAGGCATGGGGTCCCTGGTACTTGGCAGGCCTTTCACTTGCCACTGGCTCTTTGGTCGGCAAGGCCGCAGAGGGAGGACTCCAGACCCCGGTCCTGCCGTCGGCCTCCGATGGCAACCAGGATGGGGAGCCGGCCGGGCGGGGTGTGGGGGGTCAGTGCTGAAAGAGGCCAGTGAGGGGTGTAAGCAAGGCGGGGGCTAATGAGGTGAGACCGGGGGCAGTGGGGGGCGTTTCGGTCCCAGGTGGGCACTCCAAGCCTGTGTGACTGACCGCAGGAGGGCCCAGGTGAGCTTCCCGGGTTCCTGGAGGCTGAAGCCTGCGTCCGTGCCGCCACCGAGAGCCACCGCGGAGGGCTGTTCCTGCGGCACTTCGCCCCGCGTGTGGCTTCTCTCCTGAGTCCTGGGGGAGCGGGTCTGAGGGTCCCCTGCACAACGGGCGCTGGGGACAGCGCGGCAGGACGGCTCCCCTAGTTCTGACACTGCTCCCCCAACCATGGGCACATCATCATGTGAAGACCCACGTTAGAGTGTTTCTAGAAATCCATAGGGTTAACTCTAGCTGCTGTTATAACTCAGCCAGAAATGTCCGTTATCGGCGGGGGGCCCCTTCCAAGACCCCCAGTGCATGCCTGACTGTGCGGCTGATCCCGAGCCCTCCATGTGCCGGCCCCTCTCCCGTACACACCCCTGCGGTCACGTGTAGCTATGACTGAGGCGTAGGAGGGGACAGTCCCAACGAGGCGCTGCCGTGAGGTAGAGGACATGGTCTCGAGCTCTCCCAGGCCTGCACTCGCCCTTCTCCCCGGAGGATGTGACAGGACGAATGTCCACACGCGGACATGGAGGTGAGCCGCACGGGCAGGCGACACAGCGTGCGGCTGCTTCCCATCTCCTGATGGCGCGTCACACGGAGGACACTGGCTTCTGCCTCGAGGCTGAGCAAGGGGCACTGACCCCACGGGCTCCAGAAGAGACCGTGGCTCCTCACAAGCGGTCCGATCCCCGTCTGAGCTGGAGGCAGCTTCTCTCCTTGGGTTGGTTACGGGGGACCCGGGCCCCCTCCCGGTGGTCCCTGTCCCCAGCGCTCTGTAACTTGTATACCACGGAGGGCGCAGCCCTTGGGGACGTCTGGCCTTGTCACCACACGGGGCGAGGACTGCGTGGACCGCCGCAGCCGTCTCGGGAACCCCCCACTCTACACAGTGAGCAGCCTCAGCGCCCCACTCGGGGCTGTCCCCTCCCCCGCGAACGGGCACCAAGGCTGACCCAGCCCGACACACACAGCACAGGAAAGGATTCCTTTTCTCCACTTGGCTCTCAAACATTTTAGAAAGGAATAGAGCTTTTAGTAACACAAAGATTTCTTTAAAAATATTTTCAAAATATATTTTATTTCTTTCTCATATGTACTTTTGCAAATTTCCAAGGTAAACATTAGCTTCATATACAGAAATAAAGGAGAGTTCTCTAAGAACTGGCATTGGCTCAATCATAAGAATGATCAAATTTTGATAATTGAAAATAAACTCGTGTCTTATCAAAACTAAAGAGCTTAAGTGAGGCGTTTTCTTCAGCGAGGTCTCTCCCACTGAGCCCCGAGCGGCTCGGGGGACGCGCGCCGTCATCACGTCCGCACGGACACCAGAAAACGCGTGGAGCCGCGGCAGGCCAGTCCCAGAGATGGTTCCGGGCCACGAGGGTCAGCGCTCCAGCACCCGCCGTTCTGCACAAGGACTTTCACGGGTCCGTTTCAGCATCTGGTTAAGAATACGTCTTCTTGGGAGAGACTGGATATAAATCTCGTCACTTGCTAAACTGTCAAACTATTAACTGTATTGAATATGCAAGGAAATCATGTACTTTATTCTCTACATTTCTGCACCGTCGTCATCCTCTTCGTCATCTTTGGCTCTGAAATGCATCTTCCTGAATTCTCGTCTGCTCATCGAAGGACAAGATGAAGACACCGGGGGAAGGTCCTTGGGGAGAAAACCGTCATTTCAGCCGCCGCCAGCCCACTGCACCGGTCAGTGCCCCGGGGGAGGGCTCGCTCCCCCCGGCTGATCTGAGGGAAGAGGGTGCCCAGCAAGCATGGGGGGGGAGCGGCTCCCCACCCACAACCGAGCGGGGAAGCCCAGGGTCCCGCACCAGCCCCCACCCCGAGGGCTGAGCAAGGAAGGAGAGGCCTCCCGGCCGCGGCGGCACCCTGGCAAGGATCCCCTGCTCAGGACAGGGTGGGGCTGCGCCCAGGGGGCCGGCGTGTCTCCCCCTCGCGGGGACCGGCGCCCATCCTGAGGCAGCGCCACACGCCAGCGGGGCATGGGCAGTGCTGACCGAGCGTGCAGCCCGCGTGCAGGGCGCCCGTCTCACCTGCATGAGCTCCACGTTTCCGAAGAACCGGCCCACGGGCATCGGCTGGTTGCTGTCCTCGTCCAGAAAGACGCTGTCGTCCGTCTGCCGCGGGGGCTGCGTGGCGCGGCTGCCGTGAGGCTCCTCTCCCGGAAGGGCCCCGGGCGCGGGCAGGCACGGGCTGTCCTCAGTCTGTGCGGGGCCGGCGTCGCCCACGGCTGTGCGGGGCCCGAGGGGGGGCCCCGCGGCCTCCGGCTGGGCAGGAGCCCCGGGTTCCTTTCCTGGGGGCAGCCCGTGGTCTTCGGCGAACCCCAGAGGCTCATCGTTACAAGGGCTCCCGTGGCGGATCTTGGGCAGGACGACGCCATCGCTCTTTGGGACGAGTTTCTGTAATTCCGATTTCACGAGATGACCTTTGTCATACTTGAACTTCTTGGAAGTTCGCCTGTCGGCGGCTTTGTGTGCCGAGGTCTGTCAAGAGACAAGTGTGAGGGGAAACCAGACACATCTGGGATTACGGGGCAGAGAGTAAGTCAGGAACGCGTCAGTCCCAGAGGCCAGCGTTCCTTCTCACACCTTCGACAACACAGATGTTGTTGCCACAACCTGGACGGCAGGGTCAGGTCACTGCCTCCGAAGGGACAGAATTTAAACCAGCGGCTGGGAAAGAATCTCGACACACGCCAGCCGCCGCCCCCACCCCTGCCGGCTCCCCGGGGGCGTTGGGAGTTCCCGAGGGAACTTGGGGAGCAGCTACGGAAGGATTATAAAATGACGAGGTGTCCGGCGCCCACGCACCCCTGCCAGAACGCAAGCGGCACCGAGGTGTTTTAGGCACGGAGCAGGGGCTCGGCAAACACCGCTCGAGGGACTTCACGGTTTTCAGAGCAGCGCACGGAAGTGGAACCGTGTTAGCTGCCGGTGTCAAACCGAGTCCCGACCGGACCCGTGAGCGTGACACGAGGCAGGGCAAGCTTCCAGCGACTTTGGGCACGGGGGCTGCGGGGCCAACCTCTCTCTCCAAGACTCTGGGGGGCCGGGACGTGGCCCCGTGCCAGCGACCTCAGGCGGAAGGCCGCACTCCCGCAGTGACGAGGAGGGGGGCGTGAGGAGACGGAGCGTGAGACCCGCGCGCCCGCCGAGGGGGGAGCGCTGCTCCAGCCAGCCCCGGCCCGCAGGGCGCTGTCGCCTCCTCTCTGCCGTGTAAGCGGCACCGCTCCTTCCGGACAGCTCAGGGCCAACCTTTTGTGCGGACACGGACCGCCGATCAGGGCCCCGCGTGTGTGTGCTACAGGCTCACCTGACATAGCGTCCTGGCAGACGCGGCGGTGCCGGCTTCCCGCGCGGAGGCCAACCTGGCTGAGCAGCGGCGGGCTCGGAGGCGCGCTGAGGACCGCACCGCACCTGCGAGCTAGACCAGGTCCCGCCACATCAGACGGCGCTCTCCGGGGCGCGAGCACGGGCACGGGGGCCCCCCACCCGAAGAAACCGCTGCAGGGCCCCCCCGCCCCCGTCTCCATCCTCGTTCTGGAGAAACACCTGCGGCCTTGTGCAAATTCACACAAAACCAGGTTGGGTTTAAGAGGCACATCTGCTCTTTCCTACAGTCTCGGGAGCTTGGGGCGGTGTGTCTCTACCTCATACAGTTTTAGGAACCTCCATTTGGGAGTTAGTGGATGTTAAATCAACTTCAAATGTGTTCAGAAGCAGCACATCCCCTTTCTCAGAAGGTTCTCTTTTACATGGTGTCCAAGTTCTTGGTAAAAGGTGACATGAAAAACAAAGCTACCCCTACACCCCACCCTCCCTCGAATTATAGGTGGAAACAGTCCCGATTCTATTGGTTTAAAGCAGTTAACCTCTGGCTAATGTAACCGACTTATCGGTCCGTGTCCTTTTTACTCCGAATGCAAGGTAGTCTCCTAACGACAAGGAAGTAATGAACCAAAACAGTAAAAAACTTAGAACCCACAGTGCGTCTGGCCAAATGAAGTCTGCCTTGGGGCAGCCCTCCCTGCTCCCTAAACCACACGCTTGACTTGAATTTCACCAGTTTTTCCACTCATTCCTTTTTCCGTTCTGGGATGGATACCAAATGCACTTAGAATCCAACGATCCATTTAAAGCTCAGCTTGGAACCTGACGATAAAGGTGAGTCACACAGAGAAGCGAGCAAGGACCGGTGGGCGTGCAGGTGGGAGGCCTGAGGACTCTCATCACAGTAGGCCCCACAACTGCAGGCCCCAGGGCTGGGTAAAGGGCACGTGCTCAACAGAAGAGGAAATGAGTCAAAAAAGACATGAGCCGGCTTAGAAATCTCTACAGTGGTGTCCTACCCATCCCCACCTTTGCCCTAGAGGTTTCCAGAGGCCCTGGAGGTGGCGGCTCACCCAGGCTGTGAGACAGCGGGAGTGTTTCCTGGAGGAAGAGGAAAGGCGGTGGTGGCCTGCAGAAGGACAGGGACCCTCCCAGCTGTGTGCACAGTGGGGACAAGGAGCTCCGGACCAGTAAAGGGCCTGCCGGGTGGGTGCAGTGGGTCTGGGCCCACATCGTGTCAGGAGCAGGGTTTGCTGAAGCCCGGCAGCAGTGGGGGCCCAGCCGCACGTGGGGAGCGGAGCCTGCAGAGGCTCCAGAACGCCCCCCTCCCCGCCCTGTACCCGCACACCTCCCGGAGCCCTCTCCCCTCCAGGAGCGAAGGGCCATGTCCGTCCAGGCCACCGACCGTGTTCTCTTTGGTTACAAGTCCTCCTCCTAACGCTTCCCCTCGTGACCGTGTTTGACCGGGGTCAGCGGGGGACGGACGACTGGCCCTGAGCACAGCTGCTATCACCGAGTATCACCGAGTACTGACGTAGCAGGTGCTGTGCTGGGTGCCCGAACAGCTTCTAAAAGGAGCAGCTTTACGAGGAGGCTGGCTCCGGTGAGGAGCCTGTTTGAGGTTCACCAAGTGCTGCGTGGCCTCGAAGTCCTCCTTGCCCCGCGTCATCACGCATGGCTCTCTATGAGCTCCAAGAGCTGCCCGCATGAAGCTGCTGGCGGCTCCACAGGGGCCGAGGGGGAGGGGGCATCCTGGCTCTTCTCCGAGGCGGTGTGCTTCCAGATGCCTTCTGTCTTCCTCGCCGGGGCAGGGACGGTAGGCTTAGGGTGCACCAGGCTCCCCGTGTGCGCGTGCGTTCACCTTCGACTTTCCAGGCCCCGAAAACGCACACTTGGTGGGTCTAGGCTGACACTCAGGAGCTGCGGTGGTTCTGGGTGCCGCCTCTCACCAAATCCGGCGCGCGCTGGCTTTAGTTCAATCACGGGTGGACCCCTTCCAAGGAGCCCGCTCCCACATGTCAAGGATCTAGCAGTTTCTTCTGCTTTGGAGAGCTGATTGCTTCCACTTAATCCCCAAATGAAAAATGTCCCGTTGGTGACGTCTCCCACCTTCTAAGCAGACTGGTTAAAAGCTAGGACGTCAAAGGCAAAAATGTGGTTTCCCAAAAGGGCAGGAACCCCGCTGATCCCCCTATAAAACCAGCAATAAGTATGAAAAACCATTTGTGGCTTTTGGGAATGGTCTTATGGGCAAAGTGCAAACGAAGGAATACTCAGTCAAGACCAGCTACAAAACTCCACGGTACGTGAACTCTAGACCACCACTGCCGAGGACACAGGGCGCCCTCCCGCTTCCGGACCGAGGGGTTTCCTGCCACTTGGAGCAGGATGTCAGCCTTTCTCATTCTGTCCTCATCCCACCTGTTCTGACGCCAAGTCCTGGGGGGCGTGGTTGAGAGGAGGGGGCTTCCTTCTGCCCAGACCCCGGCCGTGGGACAGAGGCTCCAGCCTGGGCAGAGCACTAAGAAGACTGGGGCCCCCTCCCCCCTGCTTGTGGAAGTGGTTCGAGGCCTGCAGAAGCAAGCCCAGGGGATCGCAGGCAGCTGCCACCAGCCCGCCTCTCCGAGAGCACTCCCGGTGTGACCGAGGCGTCTTGCAGTGGAGCCTGTCACTGTCCCCAGACGGAGCCCTGACTCTGAGACTTTGCCTGAGGGAGAGGCAGACATTAAAACCGAGAGCTCTTCATCTCTTCCCTAAGGAACTGACTTCATTTGCAGGAGTGTGGAGAAGGTCTGGCCTCAGGGGGCTCTCAAGAACAGCAGCGGATGGGGAAAAAAAGGCAGCTACAAAAAGAACCAAGATAAACTTTAGGCCAGACAGTCTGCAGCGGGAGAAGCCCTCCCGGGGTCAGAACGAGTATCAAACACACTCCAGACACCAGGCCTCTGCCTTCAGAGAAGCCACCCAGTGACTGGATTAGTTTGCAGAGCAAGTTATGCCCCGGGCGACTGCTGAGAACAACTGAGCAATCAAATGGCATTTGTCGGGAGTTGAACAGCCAGGTGTGGTCAGGGAGGAGCGGCAGCGCGGTCGCCCAGGGTGACGGTGCTGCCCCAGCGGGCAGATTGGACCTTCACCTGGTGGGGGGATAAATCATCCAACAGGATCACCTGCCCAGTCACTAAGCAAATAAAAAGCCTACTAACAAGCCGTGGGATGGGGGTGGGAGATGGGAACCCAGAATTGCTACATTATCTGAAATGTCCAGTTTCAACAAAAAATTATGGAGCATGCACGGAAACAGGAAAGCAGACCCCTACACTGGAATAAAAGCCAGCAACAGAGGTGCCAGTGAGAGTGACCAGGTTTGAATTTGTCAGAAAAAGCCTTAAAGTGGCCATGAGGAACATGTTCAAGAGCTAAAAGAAAGCACAACTAAAGAACTGAACGGAGAGAAAAAAGAATGAAAAAGGAAGTCTTTGAGCAAACACTGGGCACACTGAAGTGCCCCAACATACGTGTAATGGGCGTACCAGGAAGGAAAGGAGCAGAAAAGATATTCAGAGAAATAATGGCTGAAACTTCCCAAATTTATTGGAAAACAACCACCGACACACAGAGAAATTTCAAAGAACTCAACTCCCCATAGGAGAACTGCAACGAGCTCCATAATCAGACAGCACTGTTTAAATCCTGAAAACCAAAGACAAAAGAAATCTTGAAAACAGCCGCAGAAAATGACTCCTCGCTTACAAGGGAGCTTGATAAATAAACCACTAACTCAGCGGAAACAAGGGCTATAGTCAAACATACTCAAAGATCTCAAAGAAAAAAAATCCCCCAACCAAGAATCTTCTATCTAGCAAAGCTATCCTTCAAAAACGACAGCGAAGGGGCGCCCAGGGGGCTCAGTCGTTAAGTGTCTGCTTTCAGCTCAGGTCATGGTCCCAGGGTGCTGGGATCGAGCCCAGCGTCCGGCTCAGCAGGGAGCTTGCTTCTCCCTCTCCCCCTCCCCCTGCTTGTGCTCCTGCTTTCGCCGTCAAGTAAATAAAATCTTAAATAAAACAAACCAAAACAGCAAAACAGACACTCCCAGATAAACTGGGGGAATCTGTGGCCAGCAGACCCATCTTACAAGGAATACTAAAGGACATTCCGTGGTCCCCGGTAAGAGAGCACCGGGAAGGTAATTCTGTCCTTACGGAACCCCGTTTACGTGCACACGCACTTCTGTCTTAACGGATTTAGAAAGCAGTTGCAGACAAGAACTCGTAATCAACGCAGAAAGGGATGTGCTTTGGCAGCAACGGCACAAAGGACAGGGGTGGGAGCTAGGCTGCACGGGGCTGAGGAAATGCCCACAGATGCACAGAGAACCGGGGCAGGGACTGCCGGCTTCCAACAGTGAGATGGAACAGGTGTAACGACACCCAGAGACACCCCGAGACAGCGGGTAAAGGGAATAAAGGTTTACATGTTTACATGAATAAAGGTAAACATGTTACATGTTTACATCTCACTGGGATGAAGCGGCTACAGATCTGCAGCGCATTCCACTAAGTTACAATGCATATGGTAAAACCTAGAGCAACTGCTGGGGAAAAAAAAAGATTAAAAAATAGTGACTAAGTAATTACATTAAAATGCTGCATTAGAAAATATTCGTTTTAATCCGTTGAAACAAGGAACAGAAGAAAACAGACCTGTTTAAAGACAACAAAAGTAAAATGGCATGTGCGCAGCCCAGTCCGTCAGTAACTAAATGTGAACGGCCAAACAATTCCATGAAAGACAGAGATGTCGGGCTGGTGAAATACCCCACCCGCACCCTAAGGCCCAGGGGTGGGCCCCGGTCCACCGCCAGGTCCCCAGTGCAGGAACCGGTGTCCCGGTCAGTCCCCGCCCACCCCACTTTGCCGCCAAGCTGAAGAATCGAGGGCTTCGGTGGTGGCGGCAGCTCATAGGGGTCCAGACCAGTTTTGGAGAAGGAGACCCCCTTTCCCCGGATGTGATGTGACAGCCCTCTCTCCGTGGGCGTAACCCAGGATGCCCTGCCCCGCAGGGCCGTGCTCTGGGAGCCCCCCATCCAGGGCAGTGATCTGGGTGCCCGTTACCCGGGTGGAGGGGGCGTGATCCAGGATGCTCTCCCCCCCCACTCCGTGGCGTGATCTGGGAGCCCCTTACCCGGGGGGCGTGACCCAGGATACCCCGCCCCTCCCGGCGGCGCGGTCTGGGAGCCCCCCACCCAGGGCAGTGATTTGGGTGCCCCTTACCCGGGTGGAGGGGAGGGAGCGTGACCCAGGACGCTCCCCCCCCCCGCTCCTCCCCTCGTGGCGTGGTCTGGGAGCCCCTTACCCGGGGGGCGTGACCCAGGATACCCCGGCCCCCCCGGCGGCGTGGTCTGGAAGCCCCCTCCCCAGGGCCGAGGTCTGGGAGCCCCCTACCCCGAGGCGGCCCCTCGGCCTGGGCGTACTGCGGCCACGCCTCAGTTTCCCAGACCATGGGTGGCCGGAGCCCCAGCCTTTTCGGCGCAGCTCCCACCCGGCCTCGGCCCCTCACCTTCCGGCTCCTCATGAGTGTGAGCGGCGCGCTGCCGCCCCCAGCGCCGCCCCAAATCCCGGCGTCCCGGCCTAACGCTTCTCAAAAGAGCTGCAACCCCGCGGCTCTAGGCCCGCGCCCCGGCGTCTGACGCCACCAGAAGGTTGGCCAATCACAGCCCGGCAGCCCCCGGCACGTGACCCAACAAAGTCGGCGCTGTACGCGGCGGGCGGGGCGGCGGCCATGTTTGTGAGGGGCACCTTTCTGGCGGACTCGCGGCTGTCACGTTAACGAGAGGCGACGGCCATGTTTGTGAGGGGCATCTCCCCGAAGCGCCGGCCACGTGTCTGGGGGGAAGGCGGAAAGTGGTTGTTCG
>CM052900.1:163961120-163980636 GCA_028534135.1 Potos flavus | reverse complement strand
CAAGGCCAAACCGTGTTAAACACCTCACCTGTCCCATTTTCGCTGAGATTGGTTTCCTAATAAGCTGGGTTCCGTGGTTTTATTTCGCGGTTCTTCGGAGCTCTACTTCTCATAAACTGGGACTTGACTGCCACCAGCCAGTTTCCGGCTCCCCAGTTGCTCCTGGCGTCAGCGGATGTCGGGACCCCGGCTTGGGCACGCCTGACTCGGAGAGGCCCGAGCCCTGAGTGCCTCCGGAGTTCAGCCTCCCCAAAGGGAGGGCTTCAGCTCTGGTCTCAAAGGTACCCTGTCCTCCCCCGCCCCCAGTTTGTGTGAACGGTGTCTCCAGCCCCCCAGCTGCTCAGGCCTGACACCCAGGGCCGCCCCTGTCCGCTCGCCCTCCCTCATTGCCCACCTCCAATCAGTGACCATTCCTGCCAATTCTAGACCGCCCAGCTGGTCCCCCTTCTCCTCTTGCCCACGCGGCCCACAGCAGCGGACTGGTCCCTTACCAGTGGTGGCCTGACCCCCTCCTGAAGACCCAGGGGCTGCCTCACCACTTCTAGGATCAAGAACCTGACATAACATGACCTCCAAGGCCCAGCACACAGTAGGAGCTCCGGGAACGTTTGTTGAATGAACGTGTAGGAGGCAAGGTGCCCACCACCGCCCTTCCTCCAGACTCATCCAGCCCGGCTGCCCTCTCCCCTCCCCCTCTGCTGCTCACACTGCTTCCCTCCTGGCTCCCAGAGTGCAGCGAATCCCCTTCCCCACCTGGCCCCACGCTGTGCCTTCTGCTTGGAAAACCTGCTCTCCCCAGCTCCCCACCTGTTTTTCCTGGCTAATCCCCACTTCGAACCTCAAATCAGCTTAAATTGCAGGTCCTCGGGGGGAGGGGCATTACCAGCCATCTCCCGGCCACCCACAAGCTGAGTCTCCTCCTTACAGCTTTATTTAGCATTCTGCTTTTCCTGCAGGACCAGGGGCGGCTTGCTTCTTCTCTCTCCTGGAGCCTGGCACGTTCATTCGCTCGCCCACTCCCTCATTGGGTGTGTTTGCTGAGCTCCTGCCCACTCCCTCATTGGGTGTGTTTGCTGAGCTCCTGCCCACTCCCTCATTGGGTGTGTTTGCTGAGCTCCTGCCCACTGCCTCATTGGGTGTGTTTGCTGAGCTCCTGCCCACTCCCTCATTCAGTGTGTTTGCTGAGCTCCTGCTGTGTGCCTGGGACTGAGCTAGGCCTAGCCTTACCATGGCCAGCCTGCCTTTGTCATGCTTTAGTCCAACTGGGGGTGGGGGATGGGGCAGTGGGGGGATGGGCGCTTGGGGGACAGGGCACGGGGGTGCGGGTGTCAGATAAGGCTCCTTGTAGGAAGTGACAGCGGGAGTTATTAAGGGTCATGTCTTCCCTCCAGGACCAAGCCCCTTTCAGGTCCAGCGGGAGGAAGCCGCGGGAGCCCCCGCCTGGGCCTAGGTCGCCCCTCCTGGAAATGCCGGGAGCCCAGAGCTGGTGGAGGAGATGTTCTTGGATTCTTTCGCTCCTCGCTTGCACATCGTTTCCCTCTTCCAGACTAGCTGTGCCCCAGCCTTCCAGCTCCTGGAAGGCGAGGCCTGTATTTTGCTCACGACCATGCCCCGGAGCCCGGCTTCGTGGCTGGGACATGCTGCCGGGTGCTCAGCAAATATTTGTTGAAGGATGGCTGGTGGTGAGAATGCCTATAAGAGAGTTATGGATTGAAGATGGGGAGGAAACTCTGTATTCTCACCCATAACACAAGCTCACGGCCCAAACACTCCGCTATGTCCACAGCTCAGTATTTGCCTTCCGCAAACACTGCGGGGCTGGCGAGAAAGCTGGAGAGAATTTTCAATTGATTAAGTCAGTGGATTTGTTAGCCGGGGTCCTCCTGGCTGGGAGCGTGTCTCCTTACCTCCAGCAGGTGGTGGCCTGTGTGATGAAGGATTGTTTCTTATATGCTGACCCTTTATGGTTAAAAGACAGAGTAGTTTCCTTAAAAAGTGAGGGAAAACCACAAGCAGAAAAGGTCACGAAGAATATGGAGCAGGAGGAAGTCTCCCACTGCTGCTGGGATCCAACACGGTGTGGCTGCTTTGGAACACAGGTCGGTGGATTCTTAGAAAACTAAACACCTTCTTACCATGGGATCCACAATCACGCTCCCTGGTGTCCTCCCAAAGGAGGTGACCCTCACGTCCGCACGAGCACGTTGCCAGCAGCCTTATTTGTAATTGCTAAAACTCGGAAGCCACCAAGAAGTCCTTTAGAAAAGGCGCGTGGATAAAGAACATGGTCCTTCCAGACAGTGGAATATTATTCGGTCCTAAAAAGAAATGGGCTGTCAAGCCATGGAAAGATGTGGAGGAACCGCGAATGCGTCACGCTAGGAGAAAGAAGCCAATCAGAAGAGTAGACTTGCCGTATGACTCCAACCGGGAGACGTTCTGGAAAAGGCAAACCTAGACGGGGCCCGCAGGTCGGTGTTGCCCGGGGACGGGTGGGGCGGGCGGGTGAGCTGAGGACACGGGACCTTCGGGGCAGTGAAGCGACTCTGGGTGAGTAATTTCTATTTTTGTCCAAACCCATAGAATGTATACCGCCAAGAACGAACCCCAGCGTGAACTGTGGACTCCGGGGGATGCTGACGTGTCAACATCTGTTCATCGATGAAAACATACGTCCCACGCTGGCGGGGTGTTGGTAGTGGGGGCTGCTGAGTGGTAGCGGGGGGGGACAGGGGAAATACGAGCGATCTCCGTATCTCCTCGGTTTTGCTGTGAACCTAGACTGCTCTGAGAAACAGGTCTCCTTATAAAAGGGATGAGATGCATTGAAGCATCGATGAGAAAAATAAAAGAAAGGAGAAGCTCGCGGCCTGGCTTTTCAGCGTGTGCGTCTGGACGAGCGCGGCGCCGTGGCCGGACAGCTGTCAGCGGCTGAAATATCTCAGCTCCTCGCCTGGGCTGATACCACACAGATTCGCGGCTCTCAATTCTTGCCTTCTGTCTTTTCTGCAACTAGGTGTGTGTCCCAAAAACCCAACAGCTCTTCTGTTTTTATTGATAGCAACTCAAAGTCATTTTGGGAAGTAGTCGGATATAAATGCGCACGAAGGAAAATCCTTACGATGCCTCCACATGCCACCAACGTTGGACCGGTGAAAATCGGCTGGAATCAGCCAGGAATGTCTCCTTACAACTCCTCGGCACGTCGTAAGCTACCGTGTACGTCCATTTCATTCGCCAAACTGTTATGGAGCTCTTTGTGTGGGCTTTGGCACCGTTAGAAACAGGGCTGGCCCCACCGCTGGGGCCCTGACCTCGGCAAGGTCTGGGCGGTCTCTGCCGAGGAGGGAGCAGCGTGCGATCTTGGACGGACAGAGACACTCACACAGGGAGCCGAGAAGCGTCTCAGTTTGCCTTGACAACACAGAGAAGCACAGAAAACACTGGGGTACGAACAAGCTGCCATCTCCCTGGCCTGGAAGCTTCCCAGGGGCTCGCTGCACGCGGGGGGTGTGTGTCGGAGGGAGGGAGGAACTGCAGTTACAATGTCCTTTGAATAAAGAGCCTGGGATTCTCAGAGCCTGGAAAAGGCTAAATTTCCAGCGAGATGAAGAAGATGCCGTTTTATGAGAACCTTTGGGCAGGCGGGAAGAAAAGCACAGAGATGAAAAGCCCTGTTTCGAGAGCTGCCTTGCCCTCCCTCCAGCAAGCAGGGTGGGGATGGCGGGAATCAGCTTACGAGCATATTAACCGCCAAGCGAGGTTCGGGCTGCAGAGCCGAGATGTGTAAATTAGGCGCTTGCAGCGGGCCTGTTTCTGCCTCCCACTCACAAATGCTTCCGTGTCCCACTGCCCTTTCGGTTCATTTGGCTAAGCATCAGTGACACATTAGGGACAGCTGCCAAAGAAATGAAATTTGTCCACAAATGGGATGATCACTAACCGGTGGTTCTTTTCCTCTCCGTGGCCACGCGGTGGTCCGCGGCGGTGCAGGGCTGAGCTCTGCCGGCACGGTCTGTGCTCCAGGCTCCGGATCCCGAGCACTGGCAGGACCCCGCCACCGCCCACCCCGGAGAAGGCCCAGCGGGAGCCCCGCCGGGTCGCACCGACGTCGCATTCTGGCGGGACGTGGGCCCAGCGGGACCAGGAACAGCCGACCCCGAGTCTAAGTCCGCATCTGGCGGTGGCCTCAAAGAGCTGCATTCCCTCAGTGAGTCTCCTCCGGTCCGCAGGGGTGGCGTCAGGTCCCTCTGTCCCCTACCAGCCCCACGCCGGGTGTCAGTACAGGGGACGAAGCAAGGGCAGTGGAGGGCAGGCAGGGGCGAGCCAGCTCGGGGAGGAGGAAGTGCCTGCCCCCAGAGGGCCCGACGATGCATGAAGTCCTTCCTTCCTGTGGCCTCTCAACCACGTGGAAGGCGCGCCATCCCTGTGCCTAGTTTTGCTTTCAGTGGCGTGGGACTGCAGAGATGTTGCATCAGCGGTATTTGTTGGGAAGCACGACAAAGCCCGGGGGGCCCCGTCCTCCCCCTTGTCGCGCGGAGGGTGGCTGGCTCAGGGATCAGAGAAAGGCATCCGACAGAGGAGGTGGCTCATTCCCAAAATCATGCCCGATGTGAGGCTGTAGGTCAACCTGGCGAGGCTGCTCCAGGTCAACCGGGGTCCCGAGGGCCGCAGGAAGGGCCTCCGCGCCCCCACCGGCCCGCATGGGTCCGTGGAGGTCCCCCTCGCTCCCTGGGCACGGGGAGCAGCCCGGCGCACGGTCAGCCCCCGTTCACTCCGGCTGGCTCGCCCGCCCGAAGGAATCCCCGCTCTCCTTGAAGGGCATCCGCCTCGTCGCGCGCCCGCAGCTGGCATCCCCATCTTGCCGAGAATGCAGAACAGACTTGGGTCAGTGCGTTTCCAGGCAGCTAAACGCCGGGTAAATGGCACCATATGTACGTTTCTGCGGCACAACCGAGGTCACCTGCGGCCTCATTCGCAGCAGCTAACAGGTGTGAGCCAAGGTCACCGAGGTACCCTTGCATCTCGGGCGGTGCTGCTGCCAAGGCTGACTTCCTCCCATTCCCTCCCGGCCGCGCGATGAAACGGCTTCGGCTCTGTCGCGCTCTGGCCGCCTCGTCGACGTCTGGGCACAGAGCGGAAGGCAGGGCCCCTTTGTCATCTGGTCTCCACACTCGTGTCCTGGTTTGTGGGGTTGTTGGCCCGCGGACGGGGAGCGGCTAACGAGGTTTGTGCCTTGTCGAGAGTTTTATGACCGAACCATCTGGAATTCCTGGACATTTTCAAACTGATGCAGTTGGCATGAATTTAGAGGTGAAAAGGTGGGGACAATCTTTTCCCTGGGATTTGTTAGTCCCAGGATGAGGCTAGAACTTCGGTATTCCAGAAGACGTGTTCGTCCCAGACGAGGGGTTGGGGGACGATACTCATCCTCTGTCTCTTGCTCTGTCTGTCTGTCTGTCTGTCTCACTAGCACACACGGCATGAGTTAACGTCAAAGTTAAAGGACGCAGTCCCCACGAGACCTCACTTCAGCCGCAAGCTTGGAGGTCCCCAAGACTACCCTCAGGTTGGCTCAATTCTCTAGAAGGAGTCCCGGAACTTACCGAGGGCTCTTATGGGGAAAGGACACAGACTGACATCAGCCGAGGGAAGAGACGCATCAGCAGAGTCCTGGAAGGTGCCCAGAGTGTGTTCCCGTTGTCCTCTCCCATGGGGTCGGGACCGTCAGCACTGCCGTGTGACAACACGGAGGGAGGATTGCTTCCAGGAAGCCCTCCGGAGCCTCACCGCCCCACATGCTCATGAGACAGGGCTGCCTCACGGAGGTATGCTTGGTGAGCGATCAATTGATTGTTGACTGATTGGTCGCCTGCGTCGTTGATCTCAGTCTCCGGGTGAGGGGCTCCCGGGACCCGAAGCCCCACCCTAAATCGCAGGGCTGCTGTTTGCTGCAGGGCTAGCCCTACCCTAAGACCACCACCCTACGTCACAGTGTTGGGTGGCCCAGGGCGACCCAAGGCCCCCAGGAAGGCAGGACACTGTAGAGGGGACTGTGCAGAAGTGGAGGACGAAGGCCAGACAAAATTATTTGCCCCCTCCCCACGGAGAAGATGAAATACAGCGTCCTGACAGGCCTGTAAGTCCCCCTCCCTCTCTCACAGGCTGGTTGGAACTTCCTTATCTCTCTTCTCTCGACTTCTGCCGGATTCCCTGGAACTAATGCCCCTTGTGTGCACCTGATTACAAAGGGGGAAGGTTTTATAGAACATTTTTCCTCGCAGGAAAATGAGAGGCACCCTGCCTTTTTCTTGGTGAGACAGAAATGTTCTTTTGAATAATTTTTTAATTTGCTAAAATTTTTTGATTCCATTGCTGCGAGGACGCAATCTTCCAGCGGAGAGGCACACAGATAACGATGTGTTATATCTGCGCTGCTCCGATGTGGGGCCCACGAAAGCCCAGGGGCCGCCAAAGCACAGCGATTTGTACAACAACTCCTGCCAGCAAGCTGAGACGAGGGCACGCGGGTCCCCGGGCTGGCGGGGGAGGCCCTGCCCCGCCCCTCCCCAGGCCCCTCGGGACCCAAGCAAGGCGCCTCTGCCCGCCCGGCCCACGGAGCCCCTGGCCCCTTGTGCTCCGCAGCGGCCAGCCGTCCCTGCCAGCCTCAAACTGATTATCTCTGTCTCCGAAGGGAAGATGTTGTTCTTGCCGCTCATTTACTACGTGGAGTTTTACAAAGTGATGTGTTTTAAGGTCAGTAAACCCTTGTTGGTTCCGTGCCCAGTAGCCCCCGAGCTGGTGGTTACTTCACATGGCCCACGGGCATAGCGCTGTGTCCAGATGCTGATATTTTCAGCTTGAGCGTCTCCATGGGGCTTTTCCTAGCTGTATAAACTTTGTAGTGTCAGATACATGCGACTTTCTGAGAGGGCTGCTGCTGAGGTCCGGTGGTCCGGGCCCGAACGGCCATGCACCTCTCAAGCCGTCTGGCTCAGGCAGCTCTTATGCTGGGGGGCCCAGCTTTGCACAGTCATCCACCCCAACTACTGACCAGCAAGAGGATGTCACCTTTGTGGAGGAAAGGCTGTCCACCCGCAAAGGTGGCTAACACAGAGGTGGGGCATGCTGGGACAAAGCCGGGCCCGTAGGTGGTCCCCGCTGACTGTGGATGGAATAACCAAGTCAGGTGACCCTGGGGACGTTGGGCGTCGGAGCCCCCACGCCGCTGGGGTGAGCACAGTGACACTTACGTGTTGCGAGGGCACTTTCGTCGTGCCTGGCACTGTTCTAGGCTTCTTCCGTGCATGGTCTCATTTGATTTTCGAAGCACCCTAGAGATGGGGGGTGTCTCCTTGCACCATTTACGCCTGGGGAGACTGAGGCACGGGGAGGCGAGGTCATGTGCCCAAGACCCCATAGCAAGGAGGTGGTAGCTTCCGGTTCTGGAATTAGATATCCTGCCCCTGCCCGAATTTCCCCACCACACGGGGCTGCAGGGGAGAGGCCCCCTGTCCCCCAGGGAGGGGAAGTGCCGGGTGCTGGGCCCGTGCTGAGTGGAGGGGGGCCCGCTGGAGAGCCGCCCCCGCCGCTCGCCCTGCAGAGGCTGGTGTCCCGGTCCCGACAGCAGGGGGCAGGATGAGACAGGGAACTGCAGCCGCGGCCTCTCCAGCTCGGCCAGGCTGGGAGGAGGCTGGGGGGAGGGCGGCAGGTGCGGGGCAGGGAAAGTGACTCCGTCCCTGACGACCGAAACTGCGGGGGGCCAGGGTCCGGAGAGAAAGTGCCTCTTGGATTCCCAGCGCCCTGGTGGATGCGGGGCGTGAAGTCAGCGTATTGACCAGGAATCGTGGAGACGGGGCAGAGGCCACTCAGGGCGGGTTCACCACAGTGGAGCTCGCGTGCCCGCCACCAGCAGGGACACCCCCCGCCCCTCCACCACCTGCACAGCGGCCCCTCGGGCCTGGAGGCCACGCTGATCTGATCCCCGGGAGGCTCGCCTGCACCTTCTGTGCTGGGGGTCCTGGGGGCGGGTGGAGTTTGCTCACCCTGCCCTCCTCCACCCTCTGCTGCCCTCGCGCCCAGCCCCTCCCGCGGCGCTCTTCAGGGGGGGCACTGCCAGGCGGGCCACGCGAGGCCCCCCACGCCCACAGGGCCTCTGCCGCTAGGACCTGAGACCCAGGTCAAGGTCGCAGACGTCCAGTCTCCCCCTGTCCCCTCCCCACTCCATGGGCTTCTTCGGGAAGACCTCTTTTCCTTTGTGGAGGTGAGTCGTGATGGAGGGAGGGATGCTCTGGTCCATCCCCCTCGGTCATGAAGGAAAACGCGGAGGCCCAGAGTGATGGGGGCCCTGACGGCGCCTAGGGGTCGAGGGCTGGTCTGCTCCTGGGGGGCTGTGAGTCTCCCTCGACGCAGGGCTGTGTTCTCTCTGCATGGCTTCTGTGTCTCTGCTCGCCACTCCCGCCGCTACTCCTCCCCTCTTTCCTTCCAGTCCTGCGTCTCAAACCTTGTTCCTTCCTCGGCTTCTCTCCTGGGGCACACGGCCACGCCCCAGCCCAGCAGGAGGAGGGGGTCCCGCAGCCCGCGGGTCCCGGTGGGGCCAGCCTTGACTGAACATGGACAGTCCCCACAGACCCTCCGCCTTGGGGGTTCCCAGGCCCCCCCGGGGTACACGCCTGGCACCTGTGTCCCAAATCTTCAGTTGACCAGTGCCAAGAGAAGGGGCAGGACCTGAGCGCCCGCACCGGCTGTCAGACCGACGGGCACAGGGTCACCCGGGGCCACGGGCACCTCTTTACTGGAACCCGGAGACCCATCACAGGCACGGGGTTCCTCTGGGCCGTGGTCCTGAGCTGCTGCCGGGACCCACACGGGGACCAAGGGGGAGCCTGTGCTCCTCGTGTTTCTGCGACAGTCTCTCTGGTGGAGAGTGGAGCCAGAACAGAGCCGAGACGTGGAGGCCCGCCTCTGGCCGGCCGGCCGGGGCCCACTGCTGGCCGTGGGGTCAGGGCTGCACGCTCTCGTGACTCTGCCGTCGGACTGTGTCGGGCCTCCTGGGACCGGGTGGGACCCTCTCTGTGGAGAGGAGCTCGGGAGCGGGGCGGGGGGGGGGGGATGTGTGTGCCGAGGAGCAGAAGTTTGGCCTGTTTCTGTCCCAGCCGCCCTCCCAGCTCCAGGCCCCAGTGCCCCGGCGAACAGCACCGTAAGCTCCGGGCTCTGGAACTCTCTGCCCTCGCAAGTGAACCCGCACGGACGCTTCTCCCAGGGGCGCCCGGCGCTCAGCGCCCACCTCCTGCTGGTCAGGCTTCTGGAAGCCTGTGGGGCCCCGACGAACGACACCGAGGAAGGAGGATGAGATGGTCGGGTCAGGTTGAGGGCCGTGCACGGAGAGCGGGCGGCCGTGTCTGCGGCCTTGATGGGGTGGGCTCAGGACAGAATACGGCTTATTCAACACGCATTTATGGCGTATCCACTTCGGGCCAGATCACGACGTTGACCGTGGGTGTGAGCGGCCCCCAGTGCCTGCCCCGGGGAGGCGAGGGTCTGGCCGGGGGATGGACGTGAATATCGATAGGCAGCCAAGTGGACCGCGCGGCGTGCCGGGCCCCCGCTGAGGACGGGGGCAAACGGGGACAGGCAGGGGGTTGGCAGTGCGGGGGGGGGCACTGGGCGTTCACGGTGTCCCGTGCGTCAGAAGCCAGGAGTCTGGGTCGGAGCGCGAGCCCACCACAGACGCGAGAGGACCAGGGAGACCGCGGCCCCCACGGGGTCCTGAGCTGGCTGGCCTCTGAGAGTGGCTCTGACGCCCAGAGGCAGCCGTCCTGCTGGGGACTAAGGGAGAAACAAAGGCAGCCACCCCCCCCCCACCATCCTGCCACTGGGATATACAGCCGGGTCCCGACTGTGGCAAAGGACCGGCAAAGACAGGCACACGGGGCACCGTCTTAAGAACAGACGTGGCTGTTTATTTCACGTGTCAGGTTGGCTGCGCCATGGTGCCCGGGTAGTGAGTGAAGCCCACTGCCCTCCATGATTGGTGGGCCTCATCCAATCAGCTGAAGGTCTCGCCAGAACAGAAGACCAGCGTCCCCTGAGCAAGAGGGAATTCCGCAGCAGAAGAACACACCACGTGCCCTCTGCCCCCCAGGGCGATTCCGCCCGGCGCCCCCAGCCGCTGCCCGTCCCAGCCTCCTCCCCTTGGCCTGACCGACACTGCCCTTGCCCCTTGCTCTGCGGTGCTTCTCGGCCGCCTTGACTCGTGAAGACCTCCAGAAAGGGAACGGAGAGACAGCCTGACTGCCGTCCTTCTGAAGAGTCCCTTGGCCTCTGTCCACGCTGGGCCCTCCCTGCCTTTCTCCCCTCCTCCCCAGTCCCGCACCAGTGTGCAGCCCCCCGAGTCCCGTAGAGGACTCCCCTGTTCCCCGGAATTCACACTCCTGTATCTCTGCCACGCAACCAGGGGGCTGGGGCGCCTCTTGTCCACTCGCTGGGCCCTTCCTGCGAAGGCCGGACTCCGCCTCCGGGCAGGTGGGGTTGGCCGGGGTGCGTTCTGCGGGGCTCAGGGCGGCAGGAGCCGTGGCTCTCGGGGGCCCTGGTGGCCACATGCGGAGGGGCTCAGACACAGTGGCTTTGCTGGTCCGGCGGGGTGGCAGTGGCTGGGGCTCAGCCAGCCCCCCACAGAACCCGTGCGTGGCCCCTCTTGGGGCCAGACACTCGCGGCCTCGGCTCCTGGGACTCAGGTCCCCCTCCCCCCCCGCTGCTGCTCCTCCCCTCTCCCCTCCCTCCGGACCCTCACTCCCCCAGCAACCCCCCCACCCCGCATTCTCAGAAGTCATAATTCCCACGAGAAACTGCCTTTCCCTAAAGCGTGGACAGTGCTTCTGCTTTCTTGACTGCCCCGACTGGCTCACAGGGAAAGCTCTCGGCAGAGGTGCGGCCTCCTCACGGGGAGGGGACGCTGCCTGGGCGGGTCAGCCTGGCTTTCTCCAAACCTGTCCAGTCTCACAGAGGCTCTGACTGTCGTGTCTGCGTCACGGGGAGGCCTGGGCGTCTGGGTGGGTGGCCACTGCCTGCTCCCGACGTTTCCTTGCAGGAGACAGAGGTCCCTCCGTGGAAAGCTCGGGGCTCCGGTCCTTGCTCTCTTCCCTTCCCAGCGGAGCGAGCGTCCTCAGGGGAGGGGAGGGGGCAGCCCTCGGCTCACCTTTGCCGGGACGGTGCAGACAGAAGAGGACATGCCATGAGCCGAAGGGACTGGGTCTCCCTCCTTCTTTCCTCTCTGTCCGGACCGTGGGGGGCGGGGGGGCAGGGAGTCTGCTGGGCTCCTCCACAGAGCTGTGCCCCGACCCTCCGGGACCACAGTGAGGTTTCGGTTTTCCATGCACCGACTCGTTCGTCTGATTTCGTGTTCAGTTCAGAGCTTGGGCGGGAAGAGGGGCGGTAGGGTCTGCCCGGCTCCCTCGAAGACCTGGACGACGGGCACACTTTACAATCCGCATTTTCAAGGCACCGCCCTGCTCTCCACGTCGGTCTCTGCTTCGTGCTAAACAGAAAGCCGGGGTTGGAATCTGGGCTCTGCCACTTACTCGCTGTGTGGCCTGGCGACACTTCCAAATCCCCGGGTCCTCGAAGTAAAGTGCAGATAAAAATACCTTCCGCGGAAGCTCTTCTGAGAACCAAGGGAGACAGCGGGGGAGCCCGTGTGCCGCAGACGACGGAAGGCTGGGCAGAGACGAACCCACTCCATCAACCCCGACGCACCTTCTTCCCCGTCCCGGGCTGCGGGGGACAGCTGGCAGGGCAGCCTGGCTGGGGGTCGTCCCCGGAGGCTCTCGTGGGGTCGTGGCGGCTGTTCCCGGCGCCCGGAGACTCCGGGCCACAAACCACACACAACCGTGTGAAGGAGTAGGGCCCCCCTGTGGCTGGGACCCTTCCTCCGACACCTTCTCTCGAAGATATTCCCCTTTTGACACGTGCACACGAGGGCCAGAGTGCATAAAACACCTGCAGATAAAACCACAGGCGTCTGGATTTCAGGAATTCGTGGATCGACTAGAAGCAACTAGAAAGCATTGGTGGAGTGCGGTTGGCGGCCCCCTCCATGCTGCTTGGTGGCCATAAAACACTGTGGCGTGGGGATCCGATGACACGCGTGATTTATCTGGGGCAGGTTCCGACCCATCCGAGGGAAGAGCTTAGCCCTGTGGCTAAATTGCTGTGTGAACGTGACCTTGCTACTTAACCCCTCTGCGTCTCAGTTCCCCCTCTGGAAGCAGGGAGAGCACGGGTCACAGCCCTGGGACTCAGGCGGTCCGGGGAGGAGGCGCCCAGCTGGGCTCCGGCCCGGGGAGCGAGGACAGATCCCGGAGCTGCGAGCCCCAGGCCTGGCTGCAGACTCTGCTTCTGCTCAGCGCCGAGGGTCACGCCGGAGCATGGGGCCGCCAGCGTTCGGGAGGCGGCCCCTCTCCTGGCTTTCTTCGTGCGGTGGCCTCGTGAAGGGCACAGGAAAACATCCGCATTACATCGCACTCTTGGCCCGGGAGTGGGAGTCGGTACTTAACCTCCTTCTGAGGAAGAAGCGCATGCGGAATTAGCTCGGGGGGGGGGGGGGGGGGGATGGAAACCAGCCTCCAGACTCACTTCCTGACATTCACGCAGCAGATTTCCCATGAACCCCCTGAGCTAATTCCAGGTAGGATTCTCATCCCAAACCGCCCACTGCAAACAGCCAGGATGGGGGGGTGATGTCACATTGTGACCACACCGCTGAGACCCGCAGGCCTCCCACAGGGCTGCGAATAGGACCGGGGACTTATTTCCGGCATCCCCGCCCCGGGGACTCACCGAAGAGGAGGCAGAGGGCTGTTGGGACACAGAAGCGTGGTGCCCGTGGGATCCTGTGCCTTCTGGCAAGACGCCCCTGGTTGCCTCCTGCCTGCCTCTGGACGCCCGTCAGGCGACTCGCCGGCGACAAAGGGCTCCCCCTCTCCAGGGCTATTTGTGGCTTCGCGGCTCACGCGGGGCTCCTACGCGGTTCAGAGGAGGTCTTCCTGTGCCAGGGAGGCCGGCGTGGAAGCCGGCTGCTCCTGCCCCTGACTCCCAGCCCACAGACCTTAGCCGCTTTGCAGGGACAATCTTTTCCTTTACCAAATAGGGCTCGAAAGTCATCTGTGTCGAGACACCTCCCTTTGTCAATGGTGACAGCGGATGGCTAGGCTCTTTCCTGCCCCGGAAAAGATGCTCTGTGAGCAGGCAGGGATGGGGAGTGGGGGCTAGGCTTCTCTGCACGCCCCCGCGTCCTCTGTCACTTTAACTAGGGAGCAAGGTGGCCGGCTGGGACACCAGGAAGCAGGGGTAAGTCACCTCCGGGGACTGTGCACCTGCTTCAATGTCAGCGGATAGAACTGCGGGAGAAAGAGCCAAACGCGAGCTGACTTCTACTCACCGAAATGGGCTGCCGCCAGTGCGGGAGAAGGAGGCAAAGACGCCTGATTGTCCAGTCCCAGGGGCACCTCTAACCTCGCAGGGGCGGCTCCCCCCGTCCCCTCCCTTTCCCGGGACTGCTCTGCAGTCTTCCCAGCCTGCTGCCTGGGGCTCTCCTGGTTCCCCTTGAGGCAGGTGGGCTGGGTGAGCTCTGCGGTCTGAGGCTCACGGTACCTGCGTGCACACCCATTGCCCCCTTCCCTGGGGTTGGCTGGCTGGCATTTCTTCCTGCCCATGTCTGCAGGGTTGGGGGTGACGGTGGGCAGTGACGTGTCAAGGGCCTTGGGGATGACCACCAGGCCTGGCCTCTGCTTTAGGGAGAGCGGCTGCCGGATTAGGATAGATCCGCCCAGATCAGGTGTCCCCAACGGGAAAGCGAGGCCTCTGGAAGAGCGGCGATGGACGGGGATGGGACCCCAGGGACTTTATGGGCTGACAGAGAAGACTACAGCTCTCCACTCTGGGGCGGTGGTGACGTGGGTGTATAGCGTTGCCCGACTCTGCCGTGAACATGAGAATTTGTTTCTGCGTGTAGATCATACGCCAGCCGACAGCTTTCCAGGGTGCCAGCCAGGACTTCCCTTTGCTTTTTCCACGTGCAAGGGGGATGGTGATGACTGAGACACCACGTTGGGCTCTTAGTAAGGGACGTGCCAGGACCGGTGATCATCATCATAGGCTAGCGGCCGTGTCTTCATAGCCCTCCCATGAAGCAAAATGCATTCTCTCTCTCTCTCTTTTTAAAAAATATTACTTATTAATTTATTTCAGAGAGAGAGCATGAGGAAGGGTCATGGTGGGGGGGGAAGGGCAGGGGGAGAGGGGGAAGCAGGCTCCCCACTGAGCAGGGAGAGCCCGATGCGGGACTCGACCCTAGGACCCTGAGATCATGACCTGAGCTGGAGGCAGACGCTTCACCGACAGAGCCCCCCAGGCACCCCCGCATTCTCTCTTCAGTGGGAAAGGGGAATATCTGTGGGTTAACATCCACCTTTCCCGAGGCGTCACATGCTGCCCACAGCTCGGGTTGGGGCAGTGCGGTTATTGTGTGGTATTCCCTGGGTAGATGGTGACCCGTCCGCCACCCACCTGCCCCCGGCGGGAAGTGCCGCGAGTGCAGGGATCAGGCCTGCTTTTCTCTTCCCGGGCTGCTGAGCACCCAGCACGTGCCCGACACAGGGGACCCTTTAGAAATATCTGTGGAATGATTTAAGGGTAATGATGATGGTGACGGAGATGATGGTAATTTTAATAATAATTAGAGTAGTTAACGTCTAAGGCCTTTTCATTGTAGGGGCGGTGCCTGGCTGGCTCAGTCTGTTAAGCGTCTGAGTCTTGATTTTGGCTGAGGTCATGATCTCAGGGCGGTGAGATCGAGCCCCGTGTCGGGATCTGCACTCAGCATGGAGACTGCTTGAGATTCTCTCTCTCCCTTTCCCTCTGCCCCTCCTTGCCCACCTCCCCGAAACCCTTTTCATTGTAAAACAAAGCACCTATACAGAAAACTGTAGTTAGCTTAATGGATTTTTAAGGCCAACAGCCCTGACGCTCCCACCTGCGTCGACAAATGGAACTTGGTTTAGTCTTACCCGTCATTTTAAACCTGATCTATTTTCGTGTCTCTTTTGACGGACAGCTTCCACATCCGTCCCTGGCTTTCCCTTACACCTCATCTGTGAAGGACTGGGGCCACTGGGCCGTGGGGGTGACACACTCTGGGTTTGCCGATTGCATCCCCATGGTGAGCTTTGTCATGTTCCTCTGCCCACGGGACTTCCTGGCGAGTGACCGCTAACCCCAGAGGCGCAGTCGGACTCCAATATGGTCCTTTGGCGAGGTGCTGAGTTCTTTCATCCCACGTTTCACTCTGGTTTGCTCCTCACGGCTGTAGGGGGCTGAGTTCCAACCCCCCCCTCCCCCCAAACAGTCCAAACCCTGGTACCTGTGAACGTGACCTTATTTGCAGATGGCATCAGGTTATGATGAGGTCAAACAGGGTCAGGGTGGGTCCTCATCCGGTGACCGCTGTCCTTACGGGAAGAGGGAGATCGGCATCCAGAGTCCTTCTCCCCAGTGATGCGTCAGGGTTTGGGCCACATCCCTCGACACCACACGGGGTGGGTTAAGGGGTTGGCTTGACTAGGGGGTGGTGGGAGAAGATTCCCCCTTGGGCCTGGCAGCGAGAGCGGTGTCTGGGCTGATCTGTGTCCCAGAGGAAGTGCCTGGGACACAGCGCCTCCCCAAACACCTAGCTTTTTATAGGGCACGTGAGGGAGATTGGCCGTGTCTGGAAAGGCCAGCTGCCCGTCACTGAGGACCCTGGGCCCGTGGGTCCGTGGGGAGCTGCAGCTGGGAGCAGCCTGTTGGCCGCGAGGAGGGGGAGCCCCTGTCCCCGCCCACCTGTGGTCCAGACAGGTCAGGGTCACTTGGGGACATGGCACCCCACGTTCCCTTTGTGATGGCCGGTGGTAAGGCCCTCTCAGAGTTGGAGGGATTAAGAGAAAGCCCGAGGTCATCGTGGACACACAGACAGCTCCTGCCGAGCCACGGACAGACTTCCCCAGTGGGGAAGCTTTGCCCTCCCCAGGGTTTTGCCGGAGGAACTGACCTTAGGGTATCTTCGAAGAGCTGGCTCGGGCCCCGCTGCCTGGCCCAGGAATGCCACATCGGCACCTTCCTCCTCCTTCCTCGGGGGCCCTCCTTGCCCGTGCCCGCCCCTGCCAGGGAAGCCGCCCCCACACGTTCCCCAGATGGATTTTTCGGCAGGGCCCCGGCACTGTGGGCGAGGAGAATGACAGGTATGTCTCCCCTGCTGTCGGCCGCGGGGAGGAGAGCAAGGGGTGGGAGATAAAATCCCCGTGTGGGAAGGACAGGGTCTGCTCTTCAGAGAGGGCTCCGGGCTGGCGGCCGGCGGCCTATCTGCCTCATTCTGACTCTTCCCTGCGTCCTGAGCAAACCCTGGGCGCCAGTGGCCCGTGTCTGCCCGCAGATGTTCTCTGCCTGGTCCTCGAAGTCTGCAGTCCCAGGCCAACGTCACTCCTGCATTCCCCAGCCCAGCTCTGACCTTTGGCCCGCCCTCAGGCTTCTGTTTCTCCAGGCCCCCAGGCCAAAACCAGCCAGTCCCAGCAAGTCCCTACACTTCCCGGCCCCTCAAGGAAAGCGGCCTCTTGGACCTGCTTCCTGCCCTACCGCCCCTCACCCAGGGTGGTCCTTGGCACCTCTCCTGGGTTCCAGAGTCACAGTGAGATGCGGAAACGTCTGTCTCCAAGACGGCAAACACCTTTCCTAACTGGGACCATCTGGACCAGCGTGTACCCGGTCGGCCTCTCCTCCAGGAAGCCCTCCCTGCCTGCAGGTGGATCCTCCCCGGCATCCCCACCTCCAGGAGCTCACTGCAGCCCAGCAATATTCCTCCACCCCGACCTCAGGCTTCCGGAGGGCAGGGGCCCTGTCTGCTCCCCCCATGGCTCAGAATGTGGGCCGCATGAATAGAAATGTTCGGGGAGCTCAGTTCTCTCTCTGAGGCTGTGCCAGGCTTGGGAGGGAGGTGGCGGCCTCCCAGGTTATTGTCCTAGACAGTGACTCACAGCGGGAGTCACCGTGGGATTCTGGCCCAAATCCTCCCTCCACCCGGAGCCCCGTTGTCTACCTTCAGCCGTCATTGTTCCTACCGGAGCTGTGGGAGCGCCTTCCTTCACCTCTGCTGCAGGCGCGGTCTCAGACACACGGGCAGCACTAATGTGACACACGGCACACGTTCCCACCTCATGTGTGACTCGCGGTCGGCGCCACCCCGGACCGCTCTGGGAGGGGGCAGGGCTGTGGGTGCGGCTCACGGCCATTCCGGCCGCCCGGGGATCCGGGATTGTCTTAGAGAGAACTCAGGCACCTGCCCGAGGCCCAGGGCCGGGACGCGGCGAGAGGTCGGTTCGAAGCCCAGCGTCGGTGGAACCCGGGTGGACGGTGTGAACCAACTGGTTGGGGGCAGTCGTGTCCGTTTCCTATCGCTGTCGTAACTGATGACCACACACTGCGTGGCTTAAAGCCACTCACATTTGTTCTTCTGTGGTCTGGAGGTCAGGAGTCTGAAACGGGTCCTCAGGGCTGTGCTCCTTCTGGATGCTCTAGGGGAGACTCTGTTGCTTGGCTTTTCCCCATATTCCTTGGCTCGCGGACCCTTCCTCTGTCTGCAAAGCATCTCCTCTCTGTGACGCCCCCACCCCTCCCTCTTATAGGGACCATGTGATGACATTGGGTCCGCCCACGTACTCCAGGATCATCCCCACCCCAAGGTCTTTACTCGCATCTGCCGTGTCCCCTTCACCGTGTACGGGGACACGTTTACAGGTTGTGGGGACGAGGGTGGGGGCACGTGTGGGGCCATTATTCAGCCAATCTCAGCCCCTGGGGGTTCTGCCTAAGCAGTGACCAGTGTCCCTGGTGTTCCAGGAGGAGGGGGAGTAGAGAGGGGACCCCTTAGCCGACAGGGGACCTGCTTAGACCAAAGGCCAAGCTTCCCCGGGGCCTGGGGCAAGGCTTCTGCAAACGGTGCATTATTCAGCTTTGTTTGTGGAGGGAGATTAAAATCGCATCGGGCTAGGGAAGCTCCTGCCCGGACACCTGACAGTGACAGAAGGGGCCGCCTCGCAGAAGGCTCATTAAAAATGAAAACATGATGCTGATTTCCAGCAAACTTAAATTACTTAAGCTGGTATAAGTGGATAAATATTTCATGCCACAGTTTATTAAGTTCCCACCAACAGTACCTCTCGGAATGCCTCCCAGGGGTCTCGGCAGGGCGGTAGGGGAACCCCACTGCCGGGGTGCGCTGACACGCCTCGGGCAGGTGACCCTCGGGGTTCTCAGGGTCGTGCTGGGGTCCAGCTGCGAGTCACCAGGGTCCGCGGGCTCCCTCTGATGCGGCCCCCAGTGCCGCGGGCAATTATCAGAGCCAGAGAGAGACAGTGAGCAGAGAGAATAAGCAGGGAGCCAGCGCCTGACGCTCTTGTTTTTCTTGGCAAGGGAAATTGGGACCCGGACAATTCGGGAGCTCAACGGCTGGCCTCCTCCCCTTGGCAGATGCGCGGAGGCTGGCGGCGCCCCGAGGCTGTGCCGGCGGCCGCGGAGCCCACCTGAGCTCTGTGGGTAACGCGTCTGCCTCTGCCGGCTGCAGGGTTGCCGGCACACGGGCTCTCCGCGCCCCTTCTCTGCTCGACTCCCCCACCCCCACAGCTGCAAGTGGAAAGAGCGATCCCTGTCCAAGGGCTTGTCTCCCCCCACAGTGGAGCAGAAGGTAGGCACAGCAGGCGGCTCGAGGGGCGCACACGGCACCCCCCGCCCCGCCGGGGCCCGGCCCGGGCTGCTGTGCGCACGCGCTCCACGGTTCGTGGCCCTCGGGGACGTGAGGACCCCTCCGACCAGCGCACGCGCAGGAACGGGCGTTCACCCAGAGCTGTGGCAGGTGCATGGTGTCCCCCAAATTCATAGGCTGAAGCCCCGAGGGGCCTATCTCAGAGTGGGGCCCTATTTAGAAACAGGGTCATTAAGGAGGTGGTTCGGGTTGACCGAGGCCCTAATCCAACAGGACTGGGGTCCTCCTAGGGGACCTCCGGACAGCGAGAGCGCCCCGGAGACACGACGGCTGCAAGCCAAGGACGGAGCCTCGGCCTCGGGAGGAGCGCACCGGCCCCCACCGTGATCTTCGACCTCGGCCTCTGACCCGGGGGGAGTACACGCCTGGGATTTAAGCCCCCTCCCTGCCCCCACTGGAGGAGAGGAGGGTAGAGGGAAGTCCTCATTGGAGGAGAGGCGGGTAGGGGGAGTCCTCATTGGAGGAGAGGCGGGTAGAGGGGGCACTTTCATTGGAGGAGAGGCGGGTAGAGGGGCGCCCTCATTGGAGGAGAGGTGGGTAGAAGGGCGCCCTCATTGGAGGAGAGGAGGGTAGAGGGGCGCCCTCATTGGAGGAGAGGAGGGTAGAGGGGCGCCCTCATTGGAGGAGAGGAGGGTAGAGGGGCGCCCTCATTGGAGGAGAGGAGGGTAG
>CM052900.1:163917647-163961020 GCA_028534135.1 Potos flavus | reverse complement strand
CGGACAGTGGTCCAGTGCGGTGCCCCCCGCGCGCGCTCCTGCCCTCGGGCGGGGTCGCACGGGGACCTGCAGGCACGCAGACCCCAGTCCCTTCCCTGCTGGATCTGAGAGCCCGGTGCGCCCTCGGGCAGGTGGCTCCGTTCTGCCCGACGCCCCTCCAGCCACTGCCGTCTGCCCACAGCGCTGTCCCCCAGGAAGGCTACGGTCTCTGGGGGGGACGGCGGGGCAGGCAGGCCAGCCCCCCAAAGGGGCCCGAGTCTTGTCCTTGTGGGGTTCCGCACACGGGCCGGGGAACGCGTGTGGGCTCCCTGCTCCCAGAGCTAGCCCCTCGGGCGGTGCTGTGCTTTTCTGCCTGGATGTGCGGCGACCCCACGGCCGGCTGGCCCACCGGCCCCTGAGAGCGGTCCTGGCTTCCCACCGAGCCGTGCTGGGGATGAGGATGGGTCCGTCAGCGACGTCAGGAGGGAGAGGCGGAGGGCCCCGAGGGTAGGCTCACGTGTTTGGGGGAGATTGCATGGGAGTTGCCAGCCAACCCAAAGGTGTGGTCGCTCGGGCAGTACCTGGTCCTCGGGGTTGTGGCCTGTAAATGGGGAGGAGTGCGGGTGGACGCAAGCCGAGTGTTGGGAGGGGGTTGGGATACAAGCACCGAGTCACCATCCTGCACGGTGTCACAGGGTCACGGGGGAAAAGGGGCGCAGGCACACATGTGGCTGAAGGTACCAAGAACCGTGGGATGAAGCCAAGGTGGCATGCTACGGGCGCAGAAAGAGTCCAGGGTACCTCTAGAGGCTGGGAGGAGCCCGGGGAGGGGAGGCGGACCCTGGGATGGAGGGCCAGAGTGGGAAACACCTGCGGGGTCCCTCGCCTTCTCCCAGTCCTTCCCCGCCCCCAGCCAGAAGGAAGCTGTAGGCACACCTGTCCAGGTGCCCATCTGCTGGAGATTGAGAGAAAACCACAGGAAAGGAGAGGGAGGCCAAGGTCACTTGAGGGGCGGCCTCTCCTACGACTCAGTGTGCTGTGGCTTCCCCCTCTGGGTGTGTCCCCAGAGCGGGCGAGCCGTATCTGTTGGTCATTGCCCACTGCCAAGTACCTGGCCGAGGAGAAGGGAGTTTCTCTGGGTTGGTCCTGTTTGTGGTCCGCTGAGATTCTTTAGGCTGTAGCTTTGTGTCTCTCGCCGAACTTGGGAAGCTCCTCAGCCAGGACTTAAATACTATTTCCACACCGTGTTCTTCCTCTCCTCCTTCGGGGACTCCAGCGACGTAGATGGTAGACTTTCTTTTTTAATCGTCCCATAGATCCCTGAGTTTATTTTTCCAGCTGTTATTCTCCGCATTGTTAAGATTTGATCATTTCTATTGATCTATCTTGATCTTTACGGACTCTTTCATTTGCTGTATCTGATCTACTTTGACCTTGTCCAGTGAGTTTTAACGTTTCAATTATTGTATCTTTTCAGTTCTAAAGTTTCCATTTGGTTTTTCTCTAGGTCTTCTCCTTTGCTAAGGAAGACTTTGTATTTTTTCTTTTGTTTTAAGAGGATTCGTGTTTGCCTTTTGGAGAATTTTTATAATAGCTGCTTCAAAGTCTTTGTCAGGTAATCGGAACATCTGTGCCATCTTGGCGTTGCTGATGATTGTTGATTTTCTCCGCATGAGTTGAGATTTTCCTGGTTCATCGTATGCCATGTAATTTTGGATTGTATCCTGGACACTGTGAATGTTATGAGACTCTGTGCTTTGTTTATATACTTTGAGGAATGGTGGTGTTTTCGTTTCAGCAAACAATAAGCTTGGCTGGGTTCCAGCCACATGTTCCAGCGCATCTTCTGTGGGTTGTGGCTCCAAGGTCAGTTCAGTTCTCAAGGCCTTTGGAGCGCCCTCCGAATCTGTCTCACGTGCGCTCTGCCGAGGGGCCAGTCTTTGAGCTAGAGGTGGTTCAGTTCTCCAAGTGTTTGGTTTACCGTCTAGGATCAGGTTCCTGCCACGTGCGGCTGGGGAGGTGCGACCAGGAGTTCATAGCAACTTCATGGGGTTGCTTTCCAGCGCTTTCCCCTCTGTGCAGTCTTCCCCATAATCTCTGACCCTTTTTACTCCTCTGGCCAGGAACCTAGGGCTCTAGTGACCCTGCCCTGCATGCACTTCTGTGACTATGTCCTTATCTGGTGCCAGTGATGGAGAAAGACAGAGGAAAAAGATCAGTGGGGCTTCCCCTGTCCTCTTAGGATCCTAGATCCACTAACTGGAGAGGATGTTTCCTCTGCCTTAGAATTTTGGCTCTTGTTCATTTCTAGTGTGGTCCTGCCTCAGGATCACGTGGGGACTGGGGCATGAGAAAATAGAAGAGAAAAGATGTGGGATGTCCATGTTTTCTCTGAGCATCAGGAGGCTCTGTTCCTTCTTGAGTCAGAATTAGAAGGCTTTCCTTAAGTTCCCTCTGTGCCAGTGCCCACTTTTGGCACTTAAAAAAATCTGGTTTTCTTTCTCAATCTGCCTGCTACTATTTACTTTTCAAAACTCTTAAATAACTGGTCATACATGTGTCCAGGGGCTACAGTTGCGTGTAGTGGGAGAGACCAGGTGGCGTGTGCTTACTTGATCTTATCTGAAGTTGGAATCCTGGCCTTTATTTTTTAAAGAGAATTTCACTGTATAAGGCTTCCACTTATGGAATGACTAAGTCACGGGGATGAAAGGTACAGCACAGGGAATATAGTCAATGGAGTTGTAACAGTGTTGTATGGTGACAGGTGGTGGCCACATTTGTGAGTATAGTGTAAGGTACAGATTTGTCTAATCACTATGTGGTACACCTGAAACTAATGTAACATATTGTGTCCACTATATGCAAATACAGAAAAGATTTCTAATTCTTAAAAAAAGAAAATTCACTGTATAAAATTCCAAGTTGACAGTTAAAAAAAAAATCAGTAATTTAGAGATGTTGATACACTGTCTCCTTGCTTACATTGTTCGCAATAAGAAATCTGCTGTCCTTCTGACCTTTGTTTCTCTTTGTGTCTTTGTTTCTCTTTGTGTAACACGTGTTTTTCCTCTGGTTAATTTCGCAAATTTTTCTTTATCATTGAGGTTAAACAAATGATGTGCATTTATGTTTCCTGGGCTGGAAGTGCATTGAGTTTCTTGAATCTGTGGGTTTACAGTTTTTGTTTTTTTAAATCGAATTTGGAATATATTTTTTAAATTTTTAAAAAAGATTTTATTTATTTATTTGACAGAGAGAGGGAGAGATCACAAGTAGGCAGAGAGGCAGGCAGAGAGAGAGGGGGAAGCAGGCTCCCCGCTGAGCAGAGAGCCCGATGTGGGGCTCGATCCCAGGACCCTGAGATCATGACCTGAGCTGAAGGCAGAGGCTTAACCCACTGAGCCACCCAGGTGCCCCCAAATTTGGAATATTTTAAGCCATTATTTCTTTAAATAGGTTTTGTGTTCCTCTTCTTTGGTGATTCCAGTTACACTATATCAGCCTGTGTGAAGTTGTTCCTCAGCCTCGCTAATTCTCCGATAATTTTTCAAAATTATTATTTTTGCTCATTTTAAGATGGGATAGTTTGTTTTCTTATTGTTGAGATTTAAGTGTTTTTTCGGTATATTTTGAGTACGAGTCCTTTATCAGATGTGTCTTTTGCAAATCTTTTCTCCTGGTCTGAGCGTGTCTTCTCATTCTCTTGACATTGTCTTTCACAGAGCAGAAGTTTTTAATTTTAACGAAGTTCAGCTTCTTAATTAATTCTGTCATGGATTGTGCCTTTGGTGTTGTCTCTACAAAGGCATCAACAAGTCTAAGGCCAACTAGATTTTCTCCTGTTATCTGCCAAAAGTTGTATAGCTTTGCATTTACATTTATAGCTGTGATCCATTTCGAGTTCATTTCCGTGAAGGGTGTGCGTCCTGGCTCTGAATTCACTTTTTTGGACGTGGATGTCTAGTTGTCCCAGCATAATTTGTTAAAGCGATCTTTGCTTCATTGTAATACTTTGCTCCTTGTCAGAGATCAGTGGACTATCTTTACAGGGCTCTATTTCTGGACTCTTTATTCTGTTCCATTGACTTGTCTGCTTTTTCACCGATACCACATTGTCTTGATGACTGTAGATTTGTAGTAAGTCTTAAAGTCAGGCAGTATGGGTCCTCCAGCTTTGTTCTTCTCTTTCAATATTGGGTTGGCAGTGGTAACTTTATTTCTTTATTTGGGAGCCAGGACCTTTGAAATTTGCTAGCTTTCTTTTTAGCCACAGGGTAGTTTTTTTTTTTTTTTTTTTTTAATTGAAGTATGGTTGACTTACAATGTTATATTAGTTTCGGGTGTATAACATCTTGATTCAACAAATTCTATACATTACTCCACACTCACTACAGTAAGTGTAGTTCCCATCTGTCACCATACAATGTTATTACATTATTGACTATATTCCTTATGCTGTACTTTTTATCCCCCTGGCTTATTTATTTTATAACTGGAAGTTTATACCTCTCAATCCCCTTCACCAATTTGGACCATTCCCCCCATGTCCCCATGTAATAAATGTTCTTGTCTGTTACTTCTAACATGTACGTCAACTCTGATTTCATTGATTTTTCCTTTTATCATGAATCATATCTTCATGCTTCTTTGCATGCCCAGAAAGTTTTGATTGGATGCCAGACATTCAAATTTTACATTGCTAGTTACTGGATTTTTTTTTTTTTTAATAGGTGGAAAATATCCCTGAGCTTTGTTCTGGGATCCAGTTAAATTACTTGGGAACATTCTGATCCTTCAGACCTCATTTCTAAGATCTGTGAGGCGGGGCTGGTGAATCAGTAACGATTATCCCTAGCAATTACCCCAGAGGACATCAGCAACTGGTCTAGGGGTAACAGATCCATGACTGAGGCAAGACCCTTCTGCTACTCTACCCGATGTCCTGGGAATTATGGAATTTCCCAGTCTGGTGGTGGGAGCAGTAATTCTCAGCCTTGTGTGAGCACTGGGCACTGTTCCTGCTAATCCTTTTTGGGAGCTTCTTTGCCCGGCTGTGGGTAGTTTCCACACCCACATGCACTCAGCACTCCTTGAAGGGGGTCTTCTGCAGTTCTCCAGAGTTCTCCGCAGCTTTCTCCTCTCCAGTGCTGTGTCCTGGGAACCCTGGATGCCTCTTAGCTCCGTCTTCTCCACTCAGGGTCCCTTGGCCTCCACCTGGGTTCCCCGTGCCTGTGCCCATGCTGCAGTCTGGAAACTCACCCAACGCAGCAAGCAGGGGAGATCTTCAGGCTCACGTTGTTTATTTCCTATGTCTTAGAAATTACTTTTTTTGTTGCCAGATGTCCGTGGAATAAAAACTGCTGTTTCATATATTTTTCCTTTTTTTTTTTTTAAGTTGGGAAGGTACATCCCTGTTATACTAATTGGCCAGATGGATGAATCTTCACTGATAGACCATTTAGTTAGAGTGAAAGTGTCTAGAAAATAATACACTTATTGAGCACCCACTGCATACCAGAAACAGTGCTAAGAACTTTATTTCCCTTATCCATAGACTCTTCACATTAACTAGTAAAGTAGGCACTGCTGTTACGCATTTTCCACAGGAGGTGACTGAGCCGTGCAGAGGTCACACAGCCAGTGAGTGGTGAGGTCAATCCCAGGCGGTGGGGCTCTCGGCCACCCCAGGGTCCTATTAGAGGATAGGTTTAGGCTTCAACAAGGACATCCGCTCCATCCCCCACAGGAAGCTCTTCTCAAGGACCTTTCCAGGATGGCGAGGGATGAGTTTAAATTACATTTGAAAGTACTTTGTGTGGGTCTTCGAAAACAGAACTGAACTTACTCAAAGCTTAGAATAAAATTCTGGCGATAACTTTAATTTGGCCATCCTTTTTTCTCCTTTATCTCCTGTGCTCCTTTACTGACTCACACTTGGCCGAGGCTTGGACACTTGAGGGGCCATGGAGTTCTGGCCACATTTGAGACCCTCTAACTTTAGACATAGGGGGCATTTCTCAGTCGTCAGATGGTCCCTCTGAGGGACTATGAGGAAGCAACACAACCACGGCTCAAGGTCTGTTTCTGCCGGGAACTTCCCTGACCCTATTCCCCGGAGCCCTCCAGCCGGCTTGGTCAGACTCTCCCCCACTGTCCTTCGCTCACCTGGGCGGTACATGTGTGTTAATCGTCTGGCTGCCCTCCTGCACTGTAAGCACTTGGGCCAGAGGACTTTTTCTTACTTGCTTTTTTTATTCCTTGCACTAAGAGAGTACCCCAGTGTGCTGGATTCTCAGCGATGACGGTAGGAGTGAATGAGTGAGTGAATGATTCCCAGACTTGCGCCAGTGAGGACACCTTGGATCATAAATATTGGAAGAGCCAGCTCAGGATGGTTTAACCATATAGAGATGGATCATCTCATGTAAGCACAGGTTCAGAGGTGAGGTCAGCTGCAGGCACAGTGTGATCAAGGCTCTAGCTTCACTGTTCTGTAATTCCCTTGACTCTGCCTCTCCTCGTTCCCCGGCAGCCTCCCTCATAGCTTCGAGATGTGTGCTGCCAGCTGCCGACCGGACAACACCCAGAGGGAGGAAATTGGAGCGTGAGTTCTTCTCATCACTCTGATTGGCCAGCCTAGACATGTGTCCCTGCCTGGACCTATAGTAGTCACCAGGGGAATTCCCTGTGGTGATTGGCCGAGATAATCACCGGCCGGCGGATGGCATACCGTGATTGGCTAATTGGGATTCAGGCAGAAGGACAGAGGGGATTGGCTACCCAAGTCCATGGGCAGCGAGAAGGAGAGGGGGACACCGACTGCATATGGGGAGGACTGGGGAAGGCCACGGGTGCCCCAGCGACACACTGAAGGATGATGGGAAGTCCCCTACACTCTAGATGTCCTTTCTCCCCAAAATAAGCATGGGCCACCACTCTATTTCTTGGGTGCACATTTGGCCCCACCTTGGTGCTGTGCCTTGGGCTGCCCAGGCATGACCCCATCGGAGACCCTCCCAATGTCCATTTGGGAAGGGATTACAATCACTCCGTCTTTGAGATGAGGGGACGAAGACACGGAGAAACGAAGAAACTCGCTCAAAGTTGCACAGCTGGTCAGCAGCGCAGCGGGGGGCTGCTGCCTGTGTCCCCGGCCCAGGCCACTACGCCTGGGGATGACCACCAAGGTCTTTTCAAGATGCGGTGTGTCTGCGGTTTCCAGGACCCCACTGACTTCCCACGGCCCCCCATCTTTGCCCCTCCCTCCCACCCAGGGCTGCGATTCCTCGGTGGGCAGAAAGCACGGACTGCTCGGGGACCCTCAGCCACATAGAAGAGTTCTTGAAACGCTGGTGGTTCTGACAGCATGGAAACCAGGAACACCCACCCCCCCGGTTGGGGTGGGAAGAACAGAGCCCGTGTCCGGGGGCCCCCTCTGTCCCCATCCCCTCCCCACCCCCAGTTCAATCCCTCTGGACTTGCACACGGCCGGGCGACCGAGAGACCCTTAGGGGGACATTGTGTAGAACTATGAAGAATCCACGAATGAGAAAAAATATTAAGAACGCATTAAAGCTGAGGCTACATGAACTTTGGGGGCAGCAAGTGTGGGGGCGAGGGGCGCCCCTGGTTGCTGCAACGGGGTCAGGACCACCCCTCCCTGCCCACGGAGACAGTAACCTCGACAGTGACCGTTCTCAGTGGCGGCCTGCTCACGGCGGATGCTGGGCTGCGCACATCGGTGTACCCATCCACCCGACAGATGTTCGCTGAGCCGGCCACGCTGCCCGCATGACCTCGTTAGGACCCGCTGCCTGCCCTGGGAGTGGGGGCAGCAAAAACTCCGAGAGCCGCGTAACCCAGTGGGGCGAGGCTTTGAACCCGTCTTGGGGCTTCCTGGCCAAGCCTGCACCCAAGCTGACTCACTGGCGTGCTCAAGCCCTCGTGCCTGCACCCCGCACACCCCCGCGCACCCCGCCGCGCCCAGGAACGGCCCAGGACACGTGAGGACACGCACGTCGCTTTTATGCCCCAGAAACCAGGCAGTTCTTTCCCTCCTCGTCTCTACTCATTGCTGTGCGCAGGCGGAAAGCCCCTCTCCTCACGTCCTGCTCCAGAACTCAGGACCCCCTCCCCTCCGGGGTCCAACAGGAGCAGCTGCGTTGGCGGCCGGTGCCTCGCAAATTCATCACCCTGCCAGTGCCTGGAAAAATGCAAATAAAAGTCAGATTATGATATTTTTTGTAAATAAGCAATGTAGCAACTCAAATCTGGTTTGGGCTGTCAGCCGAATCCACCAGAGAGAAATTGATGTTGAAATGTTTGCGTATGTTCTCATGGAGCATTTACCGTGCAACCCTGGGCTCCGATAAAGCCTTTGTATAAATTATTCATTATGGAATTCAGACGAAATGCCAAAAACCCTCCCACCGAGGGGCTGCCTTTCTTTATTTTAATTTTTGTTGTCGTTACGTCCGGAGAGCTGGTGTTGGTGAGCGTCTCATGCCGCCGGCCAGGCAGGCAGTGTAATGAGTGGGGAGACATGGATTGGTCTGATACCAGGTTTCTGACCTTATGCTCACGCCTCTTCAAGGAAACTCGGCTTTTCTTAAAGGATTTTCTCTGCTGGCCGAGCACCCGCTAACGTCCTCTCCCCCGCCAACGTCCTCTCCCCCGCCCACCGGAGAGCTGTGGTTTCCCATCCTTGGCCAGGAAAACTGGTTACTCCCATCAGCAGGGTCCTGCAAGACCCTGGGAGGGGGCTGGAGCAGCTGTAAGGAGAGCCGAGCTCAGAGACTCTTATCGTCTGCCCCTAAATCCATGTGTCGATGTCCTAACCCCCAGCACCTGTGAATGGGACCCTGTTTGGAGATAGGTCTTTATAGAGAGTCATTAAAAGAGACCCCGACCCAATTAGGACCTGGGTCCTCAAGAGGGAAGTTGGGACACAAGGCACGCACTCAGTCAGGAAGGACACTGCATGGACAGGAACACAGCCGTCCATCCCCGAGCCGGGGAAAGGGACCTCTGGAGGAACCCAGCTGCGACTCCTGGGTCTCCTCCGGCGTCCAGAGTGATGAGCGAAGAGATTGCTGCTGCTTGAAGCCCCCCGGCCAGCGGTGTTTTATTACAGCAACCCCAGCGGACTAGCACACGGACCGAGCGACTGCGAGGTTCAAAAGCAGTGGGGCAGGATTTGAACCTGTGGCCTCCGTGTCCAGCCTGCTGGTGTCTCCAGGTTGGAGGAAGCAGGAGCACGCTTTGCAAACGACCCTACGGCCTCCCGTGAAGCCGGAGTCAGAGAGACAGAGGCCGAGACGAGAGCTCTGCAAGGCCCTTCATTTTTCCCTTCTCAGGGCTCACTAGAGCTCTCTGTCAATATTTGCAGAGTTAACTTCACAATTCACAAATGAATAAATGAAGGAGTGAGCAAGGGGGTCCCGCCTGCTGGGATGACACCCTAGGAAAACTGCCAGACGCCAGCCCTGTGTGGCCGCCACAGGCCACGTCCCCGGAGCCCAAGGGCCTCCTGGGGCTCTCCTGGGACCAGCAGAGCTCTCCTCTGCAGGAGAGGAGGGCCAGGCGGCCGGGGACTTGTGTCCCTCCAAGGCCGTCTCCGTGGAACAAAGTCTGCGGGCCTGATTCAAATCCAAGTGCGGCTTGGCACGGCCTCAAATGGTCTTCGGGGGTTTTCCATTTTCATTGTTAACATTATTAATCACTTCTGTTCTCTCAGGGACAAGCAGGCGGTGCATTAAGGAAATTGTTTGTGAAATGTATTGGGTTTATGCTGAAAACAGTTAAGATCTCACAGAGCAGCGCTGGGTCCTGAAGACCTTCCGGATCCTTGGTGCTTCCGAACACCCCACGCCGGCTGGGAGCGAAGCAGGCCCCGGAAAAGGCAGGTCCCGGCGCCGGGGCCGGTCGCCCCCTCTCTCCTTCCTTCCCTCTGCCGGCTCACCTGCCCCTCTCCATCCAGTCCGTGAACACACGTGCGTTTTTGTTCTTACTGCTGGTACACACCTTTTGTGACCGTGTCGTTCAAAATTTCTAGTTTGCTTTGAAGACTCAGCCGTAGACGATTCCAGAGTCCTTCGGTCTGGCGGAACCTCCAGCTGTCCCGAGCTTTGTCCCCTCTGTCCGTCTGCTGTGCTTACGCTCTGGTGGCTCACCTGAGCCACCAGATCTGGTGGATCCTCCTTTCCGCTGGTCCCCGCCCCGGCTTTGGGGTCCCGCGTGGCCATCTCGCCATCCTCCTGTTATCCAGCACCCCCGCCGGCCCCCAAGTCAGGCCAGAGCCCCGTGTCTAGCCATTACCGCACCCAGCCCCCCCAGCGGCCGCCCCGAGGCCAGGTCACCCCCACGTGGCCTCGCTCCGTGGGTGCGGACCGGATTCGCTTTGCCATTGCTGCTGCTCTCAGGGGCAGCCCCTCAATCGCCCCGCGAACCAATGCGCTCAGGGAATGATAACAGGGTTACTAAGAACACCATCCATGGAGGGTGGCCCTTTGTTTCCCCCTAGAAAGAGCAGCGTTCAGGCGTCGGGGGGCCGGGCTTGCGGCATCGGTGAACCGGGCGTGTGTGTCTTGGATGGCAGACGCTTCGGGTTTCGGTACACCCGCTCTCGTTTGCATAAAGCAGAGTGACCCGGGGGGGGGGGGCGGGGGGCTTCTCTCCTTTCTCTTTGGGCTTCTCTCTCTCCCTCTGTCCACCCCCCAGGGGCCTGCAGTTCCCCGACCTGAGCTGCGCTCAGACTCGAGTGTGCTTTCGCACGCCTCCTGGACCCACTGTCCTCCTTGTCCCGAATTTGAAGTGCAGCCGACAGGGAGCGTCTGGTCCCCCTGCCCCCGAAAACAGCTGCTCGGGGCGTGGGATTCATGCGTCTGTGACTCGGGGGTCTCGGAGCCCTGAGGCTGTGGCTCTGGCGCCCCCGCAGTGGAGAGAGTCGCGGGCTGAGGGATGGTCAGAAGAGTGAGGCGGATGGGGCCAGCTCCCGCCACCTGTCCCAGCCCCGCAAGGTAGAGTGACAGGCAGCGGGCCCTTCTGGAACCCGTCTGCTCTTGGCTGTGCAGTGATGTGTTATAACATGTTCCTGGAACGCTTCTTCGCCATCTGTCCCGTGAGCTAGATTACCGTGCGGGCTTGGAGAGACGAGTTCCAATTTGCAATTGTAAATTGTTTTGTTTTTTTTTTCCCCTTCCTCTTCACTCCCCTGCAGCCACTCTGACGACTTCAAGGGGCCATCGTGGTTTGCGGTGAGCACGGCTTGTATTCCAGAGAGCGTGGAACGTGGGCTCTGGAGTCTCCTGGGGCCCGGGACCCGCCGGGGGAAGCCTCGTGGGCAGGACACTGGGAGGAGGGGAGGGCCCCAGACACGGCCTACCCCCCAGGTGACCTTGGGCTGATTCTGGGCACTGACCCTGGACTCCAGAGAGGGGGCCCAAATCCCAGGGCCCACCCTGACGCGCTCACGTGTGCCGTGTGGTGAGACCCCCCTCTCCCTCCCCCACTAATACCCACCTGGCCTCCTGGTCTCCATTCCCGTCCTGCCAGCACCTTCCCGGCCACGCCGGCAGCCGGAGGGCTCCTGTACCGCGCAAGGCAGATGGGGCCGCCTCTCCCGGGGCCACAGCCGCCCTCCTGACCGTGGCCGCCGGGCCCCGCATGCACCTGCTGCTCTCTGCCCCCCAGTGACACCGACCTGATGATTCTGCCTTGAACACGCCACACAGGCCCTGCCCAGGCACCTTCACTGCTGAATTCTGCCAAACATTGGAAGAACCCACACCGAAGCTTCACAAGCTCTTCCGAACAAGGAAAGAGGGGAAGACACTCCCCACTCCGTGCACGCGTTACGTGGACGCCGAATGAGGGACGCTCTCGTCTCAGCTCAGCTGTAGAATTCCGCAGGCCGCGGGCTTGAACCCGGGCGTTTAGCTTTCACGGTTCTGGAGGCTGGACGTCCGAGGTCGGGGTGTCCGCACGGTCGGGCTGCGGTGAGAACCCTCTTCCTGGCTTGCCGACAGCGGCCTTCCTGCTGGGTCCCCGCGTGGGGGAGGGAGCGAGCCCTGGTGTCTCTCTCCTTCTCGCAGGGGCGCTAACCCCATCACGGGGCCCCCTCCCATGGCGTCATCTCACAGTAACCGCCCCCTCCCATGACGTCATCTCTCAGTAACCGCCCTCTCCCATGACGCCATCTCACAGTAACCGCCCTCTCCCATGACGTCATCTCACAAATAGCCGCCCCTCCCCGTGACGTCATCTTACAGCAACCGCCCCTCCCGTGACGTCATCTCACAGCACCAGCCCCCATGACGTCATCTCACAGTAACCAACCCTCCCCATGACGTCATCTCACAGTAGCCACCTCCCAAGGCCCCCCCAATACCATTCCACCGGGGGCTGGGGCTTCAGCACAGGAATCTGGGGGACACACCTCAGTCCATGGCCCACCGCGAGGGAGACCTGTGACCTGTGAGCCATTCACCCCCTCTGCCCGGGCCCTCCCCGCTCCCAGCCCCGGCTCCAATGCCAGTCCCTTCCGGATGGTTCGTGTCATTTACCTCCTGCCCCTATGGTGTCCAGAGGAATTCAGTCTGCGTTACACATGGACCGGCTGCTTCTCTTCCATCACACGGAATCATGGGGACAAGAGTGACGGCGACAGGGACCATTGGGACCCGCGGTTCGGGGCCAGTCCCAGGGGAGGGTGAAGTGGGTGGTGTGTAGGGAGCGGGCGGGAGCGAGGCCACACACGGGACTCCCCACAGCCCCCGGGGCCGTCCGGTGAATCCTTAGGGGCTCGACCCCGGGACAGGTGGGGAGGGGGCCAGGCCCACTGGCGGGGTCCCTTTCAGAGGCCGCGGAGGTCGCTCTCCCACCCACGGTGGGCCGGGCGGGGGCAGATGCAGAGTGCAGGGCAAGAACAGGCGTGTCGTGGTGGGGGGCTGGGGAGGAGCCCTGGGCCAGCGCTGGGGTTAAGAGGCCCCTTGCGGGGAGGGTAGGATCTGGGAACAGGAACCCCGAGGAACAAGGACTTAGAACTGGAGACGTGGCTGGATTTCGTGGGCAGAGACCGGGGCTTGGCCAGCGGAAGCCCAGACCGGTCCGCACGACTTTGCCGTCTGTGCGGGGCGCGGGCCCGCGGGCTCAGCCTCAGGGGACCCTGTTTCCTGGGGGATGTCTTAAAGGTGGGAAGGTCTCCACGACTTAGGATCCGAAGACGAAAGGGACTTTCCCTTACTTTTCAACCCTCTCCCTGGTGGCTCCCGTGGCCCCGTGACCGGCAGTTCTGATGCGCCCGGAGTCCGCCGTTTCCCGCCCCCACGGCCTCGGCCCGACCGCGTCTCCCTCGGCGCCCCCCTCCTGCCGCCTAAGCTTTCCAGGCTCGCGCTGCTCGTCGCCCACTCGGGGTGCGAACAGCCGCCCGCACCGTGACGAAGGAAGCCCCCCTCGACTCCTACCGCCGAGGAGAAGCAAACGCCGACGGGCAGTGTCCAGGGTAGGACCGCGCTCCAGGCAGTGTGGGGACCCGCTCAGCCGCGGTCAGCACGGTGCCGGCGCCGCTGCTCACACGCCCGCTCGTCCTCACCTGATTTCATTGCTCCCGACGGAGGAAGGACCCCTGCGCCACGTGGGGAGGCGTGGGACCCCCCTGGGGTCAGGCAAAGCCAGGTCGGCAGAGAAGCCGCCGCGCGGGCTCGGGAGAGCTTCGGCCCCGGGGCGCGCACCCCGTGCTGGGTCCTGGAGGGGACGTGCGCCACAGCCAGCTAGCCCTCGGAAGGGGTCCTTACGCCGCGGCTGGCCGTCTGTCCACGGGCCCCTCTCTACGGGTGTGTGTCCTCTCTCCTCTTAGAAGGATATTAAACACCGGAGCTTCAGCGGTAGACGGATCTGGGTTTGATCCTGGCTGGGCCGTTCGCCAGCGGGTGAAGTCAGGCAGGCAGTCTGAGCCACCTCCCTTTTTCCCACAAGTGACCGCCAGTGGGGGTGGCCGAGCGCTCCGTGCGTGTGGCCCGTGGTAGCCTCGGCTCCCCAGCTCTGGGTGACCGTGTGGCCTTGGCTTTTGTTCTGCCCATCGTCCTCATGCAGTCACGGTTCACACCGTCTCAGGGAACTGTATGCACTTCAGGTGATGGGACAAGATCTGTTAGCCTGCGAGGGTCCTGGCCTCCTCCTCCCCCTGCCCACCGAGGGATCAGCGCCCTCCCAGACAGACTGTGGGGGTTTCCCCCCTCGGCCTCTGGATCTGGGGTGAAGCTGGGCCAGAGGAAAGGTTGGAGCGGAGAGAAGGCTGAGTGAATCTCCCTAACATCACAGAAAAGAGATGAAAAGGAGGGTTAGGCAAGAGCCCAACGTCTCGGTGTCAGGAGAGCTCCTGGGGCTTTCCCCGTGAGAGGCTCTGGGACCGATGTGGAGGCAAGAGGGTTAGGGAAGGGAGGGAAGAAGCTTCCAGGAGGTCTAGCCGAGGAAGCAAATCAGACCATCAGTGCTACACAGTGCGGGTCCTTGAACGCAAGTCTTCACACAGGCAGGACCGCGGGGGACCCCCGTGATGTCTGAGTTACATTCCTGACTTAGGCTGAGTCCCTCCCGGACCAGACAGAGGCGGGATGTTCATCAAGAAATGATATGAGCCGGAGAACCCTTCTTCCTTGAACCGGCCATCCTCTGGCCACTCATCTGCTTTCTCTCTCCTCGCATGAGACTTCGGGGCACTTGGTGAAGAAAAGGCATTCCCCGCAGCCCAGGAACAACAAGGGATTTGGATGCGAGTCTGCTGCAGAAGGAACAGACTCTTACCCCCTAGTCCCAATGGAACTGCGTCTGCTTTACTCCCATCCCCGCCTTTGTCTCCTTAGTGCAGAGAATGGAGTGTTGATGGTAACTCATGTCCATGCAGGCGAAAGGACCCTTATTTTTATGTATTCTTAGTGTAAGTGGCTGGAACCATCATGGGACTCTTGGGAGTCATGGCAGAGACAGCTGGCTATCCATCGGAGATCGGGCCTCTCCTTCCGAGCCCCGGAGCTGGTACTGGGAGTTGGTTTTCCAGGCAGGGATCGATCGCCCTTCCCAGCCTCCTTATGACGAGGGTCAAGTGACAGAGGTATGGACAAAGGAATGTGGACAGAAGGGATGGAAGGTACGCCAGCGCTCACTGCACACACTTCTGTCCGTCCCCATCGAGGGACTGGAGGAGGGTCCGGGGGAGGATCCGGCTGATGGCAGAGCACAAGGTGGAAAGAGCTTGGAGTCACAGCGTGGAGGAGAGCTGCCTGGTCGTCGGGAATACCCATTCGGATTTTATCTGAGCACAAACTGCTGTTGTGTTGGGCCGTTACATGTTTTGGGTTTTTTTTTTTTTAGAACAGTCAGGATTACCTTAACTGATATAATACTAGAGACTTCCACCAGGTGTAAATGGTACACGCTGTTTTGCCTCTTGATACAGAAATTTGCAATAGTCACTGACCAAGGACACTAGATTAAAATAAAGAATTTCAGACCTAGAGCAGCTGGAGTTTCTGCATCTGCAGATAGATTTCTAGCACGGAGCCCTCCCGAGTCGTTGAAGCCTCTCTCTAGGGTCGGCATGAGTTAAAACACAGGCTCCAGCTGCTGGAACAGGAGGGAATGTCACAGTGGCTGAAGCAACAGAGAAGTCAGTTTCTCTTGCACGGACCTGTCTCAGGCAGGCTGACCAGGCTTCATATGGCGGCTCCACAATGGTAAGGAGCCCTTGTCCTTGCTGGTGTGCTGGGCTCCACAGGTGACTGCTATCACAATATGGTTGCCTCAGCTCCTGCCATCATTTCTATACTCCAACCAGAGTGCTGCTGTCTCTGTTCTTCCTGATCTTTCTCCCACACCTTGGGGGTGCATTCCCAATAGCGGCTGCTATCAGTCAGGACTCGGGCAGGAACACGAAAGCCACTCAGGTGTTTTGAGGAGAAAAGAGAGGCGGGGGTGGGGGGGAGTGAGGCTCACAGAGACATTGGAGGGGAGTTGTAAAATCAGGGAGGTGGTTTTAGGAGAAGCCCTGGACCCCTGCCCCCTCGGCTGGCTGCCCCCAGATTGAAACCGGACAGCCCACGGCTCACCACTTCCGTCTAGACCCAGCAGAGCGGCTGGTTCCCTGGCGGGTTTATTATGGATGGCGTTCAGGAGGCCGGAAAGGAGATGTGTCCCCCAGACCGCATCTGCCTCTCCACAGGGCCTTCCGAGCCTGGCCCCGGGGTGACTCTGCCGGTGGGCAGTTCTGGGGGGGGCGGTGCAGGGGACAATTCCTGTTTCCGGGGTCCTGGCTTTGCTTTCCGTACCCTGTCTCCTCAAGGACTTTGCAATTACCTGAGCTCTCCCGGCTCATCGGATGCGCCTGTCCGGGGCCGCCGTGTCAGCACCAGCAGAGCCGCAGGAATCGCCAGCTTTGGAGAGCCTCCTGACCCTCCCGGCGCTGCGCCCCGGGGCCTCTGCTCCCCTTTGCACAACGTCCATGGGGGGCTGACCGTCCCCTCGCCCGCCGCGGCCCGGGCCACTCCCGCTGCCCTGCACGGGGTCCTCACTCCTCTGCCGGTCCTTCTCCCGCCCTGCTCTGCCTGGAACAGCTTGCTCCCGGGCTCTGCACAGCTGGCCTCTCCTGTCCTTCCTGCTTCCCACCGGGGTTCCCCAGACGGAGCTACTGTGGTCACCGGGGAACAGCCCCACTCAGGGAGGGGGCACTTTATTCTAGAGGGTTCCTGGAAGGGGTGAAAGGGACTATTGTCATGGGGGAGGGGCTGCCATTAGAGGGGAGGGGCTGCTGTCATGGGGGAGGGACTGTTGTCATGGGGAGAGAGGGGCTGCCATTAGAGGGGAGGGGCTGCTCTCATGGGGGAGGGGCTGCTATTAGAGGGGAGGGACAGCTGTCATGGGGGAGGGGCTGCTGCAATCATGGGGGAGGAGGGAGCTGTCATTGGGGAGGCAGCTGTCATGGGGGAGGGGCTGCTGTCATGGGAGAGGGACTGCTGTCTTGGGGGAGGGACTGTTGTCATGGGGGGAGAGGGGCTGTCATTAGAGGGGAGGGGCTACTCTCATGGGGAAGGGGCTGCTGAGGTCATGGGGAGGGGAGTAGCTCTCATTAGAGGAGGGGGCAGCTGTTACGGGGGAGGGGCTCTCATTGGGGGAGGGGCTGCTGTCAGAGGGAGAGTGGATGGTAAGTGCAAGCATCTCAAGAATCGGGCTGAAGAGACTGTGGGCTCTGAGAAACAGACTGAGGGTTTGGGAGGGGAGGGGGTGGGGGATGAGCGAGCCTGGTGGTGGGTATTGAGGAGGGCACGTATTGCATGGAGCACTGGGTGTGGTGCATGAACAATGAATCTTGGAGCACTGAAAAAATAAAATAAAAGTAATTGGAAAAAAAAAAAAGAACGGGGCCGAAGGGCTCTCTGGCGGGCAGGCAGGAGTAAGCAGGCCGGCTCTCTGCGTGTCTGCGGGTCCCAGCCTGCAGGCTGACCCAGGGTAGGAGGTCATGAGTGCTTGTTGGATGAAGGAAGGGTGGGATGTGGTGACGTCTGCAGGACCGCTGGAAGAGCAGATGCAGGGGGTGAGGTGTCAGTGGAGGGGGGCAGGGCCCCGGCAGGGCTGCCCCGAGTGTCACTGCCCCCTGGAGAGCCTTGCAGGGCCGCCCCCGGGGAGGTCACGGCTGGAGGACCTCGTGGGCGCAGCAATAGCTTCCTGGTAAGGAAGATGGCATATGGGGGGGTCTTCCCCCCAGAACTCATCGGGGCCCAGAAAGGAGGGCCTGGGTCATGACCTTGAGCTCCTGTCCCCTTGGCCTCAGTTTGTCCACCTGGGACTTGATGGTGTGTGTCAAAGTGGGGTCCACGCTACCCTAACTGCCACCAAGCTGTGGGGCAAGAATTCTGAAGCCCAGCGTGTCTGGGGACAGCAGCTCGACCGCGCCCTCTCTGTCCCACGTCTGCAGGGGCCCCAGTGCTATTCTGCATCTCACTTCCTCCCAAAATAACAGAGAGGGTGCCCGGGGACTCCTGCTGCCTCGCTTCTCCCAGATTCTTCAGTCCTTGTTCCGAGTCTGGAACTCCTTTGCTTTGTCTCTGACGGTCTAAGAAGCTGTGCTCTACCCTGAAAGCTCACTTAGTTCAGCTCTCCCTGACCTCGTCATGACCTAGGCCTTGTATTCAGTAGGCGCTCACTGCACACATGTTGGTCCCGATTGATCAAAAATGCGCGTTCACCCTGGAAGCCACAGTGGCAAGTTCTGGGCTGAGCAGGATGGGGCGGGGACACGGTAATGGAAAAAGTAGCTGTTTGGGGTGGAGCATGGGGCGTTTACCGCTCATTGGGGGGGCACTTGGACCCCGTTCTCTGCAGGTGCGCCGGGAGGGTGCAGGTGTGGGTATCCCCGCTCCCCCATGTCCAGTGTCTCACAGAGCCTCTTGGATGCAGTTTCTCTGTTCATTTTCTCTGTGCTAACGGTTGCCTGGGGAAATCTGGAGAAGGTTCACCTTCGCAGAGCCAGGAAGGTGCTCGATGCCGGCCGCAGTGAGCGGCGTCTGGGGAGAACCCGCCGGCACGCGCGGTTGGCGGTGGCACCATTCTGCCTGCTTTGTCGCACCTGAGCTCCCATTTCCCTGGTCCTTTAGGAGGATGATTCCCTGCTTGCACACTCCGTGGACGCCTGCCCCGTTTCAGGGGGCGCACGGGAGTGGTGGGGTGGGGGATGTGGAGTCAGGGTCCTGCCTGTCAGCTGTGCTTTCTCGAAACAAATCGGCCACTAGAATCCACATTTCTACCAACCCTGTGGCCTCGGATTTTGCCCACTCTCCTTGCGGGTGAGGAATCGGAGGCTCAGGAAGGGTTCCAAAGCTTGCCCAAAGTCACATTGCTAGTACGGGTCAGCACCAAGATTTGAACCCTCGTTTCAAAGCCTGTGTGCACATGTATGCACATGTGCACATGTGTGCTCTCATGGACCCACACGTGCACTCACATGCACGTGGACACCCACACGTGTGCATGAAAGGGCACATGTGCATGCATGTGCACTCATGGGCCCACAAGTGTGTCCACATGCATGTGTACACCCACACATGTGTGCACACAAAGGTAATATGCATGCATGTGCACCCATGGACCCACATGCGTGCACTCACTGACCCACATGTGTGTTCACATATGTGCACACACGCGTGCACACAAGGACACATGTGTAAGCATGTGCACTTATGAACCCACAAGTGTGTTTCAATGTATGAGCACACTCACGTGTGTGTGCATGCAAGGGCACATGTGCAAGCGTGTGCACTCATGGACCCACATGTGTACCACATGCTGCATAACCCACACATGTGTGCATGCAAGGGCACAAGTGCATGTGTGTGCACTCATGGACGCAGACGTGTATTCACATGTCTGTGCACTCATGTGTGTGCATGCCAGGGCATGTGTGCATATGTGTGCGCTCATATGCCCACGTGTATCTGCATGTGTGCACACACCCACATATGTGTGCGTGCAAGGGCACATGTGCAAACGTGTGCACACACGGACGCACATGTGCATTCAGATGTGTGTGCACACTCATACATGTGTGCATGCAAGGGCACGTGTGCGCATGCATACGTACTTGTAGATCACACTACCTCCCATGGTACAGCATCCGTTTTTGAGCAGCTAACCTGGCAGCACATACGCGAACATGCGTTAGGAAATTTGGCGAAGCTGCTGAGTCCCAAGGGCCTTGGGAGGACGCTCAGGAGTCTTCCAGAAGGAGCTCGGCAGAACGTGTGCCTTCTGCGTGTCAGCCCCTTGCTCTCATTGCCCCAGGCCCTGGCGCATGTGAAATGCCCTCTGTCTCCTTAGCCCTTCGGTGGCCAGGAGCACCTGTGGGGCCTCTGACGGGTGTGGAAGTTCGGCACCTCCCCAGGGCCTAGCGGAGTCCTCCAGCTTGGCTCCCCTGCCCTCACGAGTCCTGGCACAGCCTGGGGTCTGCAGAAGGACCCTTCGCTGTCCCTAGGCACCACCACCCCGCAAAAGCCTTCCCAACTGCCCCTTTGTTCAAACCTTTGTGTCTTTCAATAAATGATTAGTCTGGGCACGCTGGGAGGTGACGCTTTCCGTGAGCTCCATGGGGACAGAGGCTTGGGGTCACCAACTCCGAGCTCTGAGGACCCACTCAGCTGGCCCTGGGCTGCATCTCCGAACACATCCCTCCCGTCCCCAAGGCTGATTTGATTTCTCTGCTGCATTATTTACAGGAGAACATCCATGCCCACCTCCTTGGGCTTGAATCCCAGCCCTCGGGGACCAGGGCAGCAGCCACGGGGCTGGCCTTCAGCTTCGGGTCGGAGATGTGGCTTCCCCAGACTCGGGGGAGAAAGCCTGGTTTTCTTGCTGTTGTGGGACCCCCACCCCCTACCCCCCAAGCCAAACATTTAAAATTATCCTTAGTTAATTGGGCTAATTTCGGAGGAATGGCAGCCGTGATTTGCTCATGTTGCTGAGTCTCTTTGATAGACACATTAATATTCTGATTCCAAGAGGGATCTGTGAATTCCTCAGTTACAGATAATACAATTATATTTCTAAATTCTTCCCCTAAATTAGTACAGATGGTTAAAAATACCCTCGCCTTTTAATTAATCTTCTCGGCAATAGTTTTATGAATACAAATGGATCATTAGTCCCTTCCACAGATGGGCTGGGGGCTGGGGGCGAGTCATGAGCCCGACTGTGGTCACGTCCCCAGCAGATCATGAGGCCTCAGTGAAGTTCTGGGGTTGCGGTCCTGGGGGTGAAGTTGGGGATCCCCAGCACATTCCTCTCATTTCGGGGGCCTCCTTGGGTCTGCTGGGCTCTCCATGGTGACTTTTGTTTCACAGCGGGGCTGAGAAAGCCTCCCTTTGCTGCCTGATGGTCCTAGGTAACTTTGGTTGTGCAAGGACCCACATGTTTCCTTAGCTATGAGGCTGCCCTAACCTGCGTTTGTGTGTGCATGCGCACGTGTGTGTGTGTGTGTGTGTGTGTGTGTGTGTGTGTGTGTTTTCTAGAGCACTTTGCATTGGGTGGCATAACCAAGGTAAGACAATTTGTTACTGTCTCTTTGCCAGTCTGTCCACCCTGCTGACTGCAGACAGCGCTGGGTCTTTCTCTGGGCACCAAACCTACCATGGGGCAGGCCCAGGATGGATCCCACAGCTTGTAGAAACTAGCTGTGGTTTGAAATTCAAAGCCAAATTTCCTGAACTGTTTCAAAGTAAAAATCCTTCTGTGCATCAAAGGATGCTGTTGACAGAGTAAAAGGACAGCTCACAGAGTGGGAGAAAATATATTGCAAATCACATATCTGGTAAGGGGTTAATATGCAGTGTATATAAAGAACTCCTACAACTCAACACCAAAAACCCAAACAATCCTATTCAGAAGAAGGGCAGGGGACTTGAATAGACTTTCCTCCGAAGAAGACGCACAAATGGCCAGCAGACGCACGAGAAGATGCTCAATGTCACTAATCGTCGTGGAAATGCAAGTGAGCGCAATGAAAGATTGCCCCACTCATTGGGATGTCTCCCTTCTCAAAACCACGGACAGCAATAAGCGTTGGCAAGGATGTGGAGGAACAGGGCCCTTGCACTGTCGCTGGGGATGCAAACGGGTGCAGCCGCTGTGGAAAACAGTGTGGTGGCTCCCCGCAACATTAAAAACGAAGTTACCATACGATCCGGCATTTCCACTTCTGGCCCTTATCATTTGCAAATAATTGAAAGCAGGGACTTGAGCAGGTATTTGCACTCGTGCATCCATAGCAGCGTTATTCGTTAACGGCCAAACTGTGGAAGCAACTCAAGGGTCCGCCGGCGGTGAGCGGACACACAAACTAGGGTAGAGCATCCGTTCAGCCTAAAAAGCAGGAAGTGCCGACACCTGCTGTAATGTGGGCGGACCTTGAGGACACCAGGCTCGGTGACATAAGCCAGTCCCCGAAGCACAGCCCCACTTCTGTGAGGACCCCAGAGTGGTCAGACCCATGAAGACAGAAGGTGGAAGGGTGGGCGCTGGACCTGGGGTGGCGGTCGGTGTTGAGCGGGGACAGAGTTTCAGTCTGGAGACGATGGGGGGGATGGCTGCCCAACTGCCTGCATGTGCTTCCTGCCCCTGCGCTGTGCATTTAAAAATAATTATGGTGGTAAATTGTATGTATATTTTACCACGATTTAAAAAAAAAGCCAGTTTCTCTTGCCAAGAAAGCCCATCACTGGGTCCAGCGTGTCCAGCGGGACACTCACGTGGGGCCCTGGGGGAGGCTGCCCCGGGCGGCAGTGCGGGTGGTACTACCAGATTTTATTCAGGATCTTTGTGGTAGGGAAACAAGAGCTCGGGGAAGAACTCGTCTCAACTCTGAGGACAGCAAGGACAAGTGGGGAGCAGGCCGGGGCAGCGCATGGAAACTACCCAGAGGGACTTCAGGAGTGAGGGGCGTTCTGGCGAAACAGGTCTGACGGGTTTCTGCGGACCGCAGGCCAAGGTGTCCAGACATCCCCTGGGGATGGTGGGGCGTGGGGACCCCCTCCGCTATCCAGAGTGGGGGTTCCCTCTGAGCTGATGTTGCAGGGTTCCTGCTATGACTGGACGAGGCGGGCTCTGCGGGGATGGATGAGGTTGAGTCATACAGACTTGGGGGAGGCAGACGAGAGTTTGGGCAAAGAGAGAGTCTTTGTCAAGGCACATGAACTTGAAAGAAGCATTTCTGGGCTGCAGGTGCATCAGCCTAGACCTACTTGTCTGTCTGCCTGACCGCTAGAAGTAGGCGGGTCTACAGGCTGAGGCTGATATAGCTTTATGCAGAAATGACGGTTCCTCCTGGTGACCGGTCCCATACGACAGATCCCTCCCCACTGTGGGGCCCCCGGGCCTTCGGCCAGCCCCGCAGAGACTCGGGTCCTGGTGCCAAGTCCTGAAGCCGCATGTGGTCGAGGCCAGTAACTGCGGCATTTCTAGGACCAGAGCTGAGCAGTTGACCACAGAGAATGAAGGCGTAAAAAAGGCCGAGGGTCCAGAAGGTCAAGGTTGGCAGTGCTCAGAGTCAGTGGTGTGCTGGGGACGTGTAACAATCAGCTCTCTGACAAAATGTACACACACCTGTGCACACAAGCCGATGTGTGTTTTTACTGACAAAGAGGATACACAGCACGCAATTTACAAGTAATAATAAAATATACAATACTCTTTACTGTAAATTCCATATGGTCAATTGATTCTCACAGATTGCTCTTGTTGATTTTTGCCAAGCTCTTGTATTTTTCATAGTCAACCAGTGCCCGCCATTGATGAACGAGCGTGGCTCTGACATGAATGTGAGCTCAAACTTCTGTTTATGCTGGTGCGTGAGACAAAAGTAAAATGACAGAGCTGCGTGCCTGGACTTGGACAGTTTGTCGACGATGCGAGTGATTCCTTTGCTGAACTGGATGATGGTTTTCAAATATTGGGAGGATATTTTCTGAATTGTTTGTGTTCTCCGTGGTGTAACCAATAACCGCATGGGGAACACACTTTTAAGTTTGATCTGCCTCCTTGGCACTAATAAATCAAGCCTTGATTTATAGTGATTGCCACTTCCCTTGGTGTAAATTCTGCCATGGCTCAGCTGCAGCTGCCCTGGGGGGACATCAGGAGAAGCAGGGCTGGGAGGAGGTGGGCAGTAAGGCACGGTCACAGAGTCCCCCCAGGCAGACCCACGGTAACCTCAGGGCACAGAAAAGAGTAACGTGTGGTACACTCATCACGGAGTGAGGAATTTTGAGTCCTTACTACCTTTGTTTTTATTGTAATTCATTTAGTTGTGAATTTGCATACTTTAATTGGTAATATGGCTATGTTTTAACAACTGGCTCCTAAAATCCCTGAAAATTTAACCTGAGCTCCTGCCAGGCACAGTGAGCGGGCTCCAGGCCCCCCGCAGACTCCCTCTCGCCCTCCCTCCCACCACCTCCTGGAGCAGTTTGAGCTAGGGAAATACTCCGAGGAAGCTGGCGGCTTGTGCAGTGACTAAGAGAGGCCTGTCTCCCAGGCCACGAGGGCCCCCGGCTGCAGAGATGCTTGCACATGCGGCCCTTCACAGGTCACCGAGTCATGAGCCTCGGTTCACAGGTCTGACTGCTCAGGCACAGAGAGCACACACATGTCGCTCAAAACCCCACAACAAATGCTCCCATTTCAGAGCCCTTGCTGGGGGTGCTCTTGCCGTATCTTGCTGCCTTCCTTGAGAAAAAATGGGAAAAGAATATGTCCTTTTAAAATACGTTAAGAATATTCAGAAATTTAACACTGTCCATCTTCCTGGCCGGCCTCGGCTGATGTGCCGTGACTTGCCTGGAGGTCGCTGTGCACCTGTCACAGACCATATGCCTTTGCTGTCCCCCTTGGAGCAGGGTGGTTTGGGGCTGATGTTTTTAGGAGATAGGATCTTTTCGAGTTGATTGGGTCAGGAGGGTGGGGCCCTCATGAGTGCAATTCGTGCCTTTTTCAGGAGACAGCTTGCTTGCTCTCTCTGCTCACAGAGCAGACACAGAGGACACAGCAAGAAGACAACCATTTGCAAACCAGGACACAGGCTGTCACTGGATACTGGATGTGCCGCTGCCTCCAGCTCAGACTCCAGTTGCCTGCTCGGTGGTGTTTTGTTACAGTCGCCCCAAAATGACCGAGAGAGGGAGTTACTAAAACTTTCCAAGCCTCAGTTATTCATCAGGAACGTGGTTGTGATAATAAATAGGAATTTTGGGGAGACAATTTAGTTCATAGCAACTGGTATCCTCCTAAGAGGAGGAAAACACCAGAAGAAGACAGAGACACAGGGAGAAGGTCATCTGATGACAGAGGCAGAGACTGGGGTGATGAAGCTGCAAGCCAAAGACTGATGGCCGATACCGAGAGCCAGGAAGAGGTAAGGAAGGATCTATCTTAGTCTTAGATGGAGCGTCACTCTGCTGACACCTGGATTTGGACTCCCGGCTGCCAGAATTGTGAGAGAGAATTAATTTCTTTTGTTTTAAGCTAGCCAGCTTGTGGGACTTTGTTACAACAGCTGTAGGAAAGTAACACATTCATGAATTGACTATAATGACAGTTGTAGTTATGATTCTTTTGCAACAAGCTTATGTTCCTAATAGTTATTTACTGAGCACCTGCCATGTGCCCTGAAAAGTGCTAGATTCTGGGGTTATAGGAATAGGTGAGACATAGTCTTTGTTCTCATGAAGCTTGTAGTACTGTGGCTTATATGCATAAGTCAATAGATGACATTGAAATATTGTCATAATTATGACCTGTGGGCTAGGCATGACAAGCACCTGGGGGCGCCCAGGAGGGACACCCAGCACATCCTGGTAGAGGTGGCGTCAGGGCAGCCGAAGGATAATTAGGTGAGAATAGACTCAGGTGAGCACAAGGTGGGGCGACACAGACTTCCTCCAGATGGCTAAGTCCTGGGGCTTTGGCCAGAAGGTCAGAGGGAGTGTGGGTCCCATAAGAATGGAGTCACTCCATTGAACTGGACATGTGGTTGTCAGGATGGGTGGGGAGGAGATATGTGGTCACAGAAGTCAGGTTGTAAGCTTGTAAGCTGAGGCAAACCGAGGTAAGCAGACATCTAATTAAACAGACATCTGGAGGCTGAGTGTTATCCTCTCCAGATGCCTCAGAATGTGGGTGTTATCTTCGCTCTCCCTCTGCTGTGCTCCAGAGCACCAGTGTCTCCTGGAGGGGAGTTTACATGCACCTGGTGCCCTGGCTTTTATGTCTGCTGTCCCAGTCCTTGTGGCTGCCGCCCAGGGGGGCACCACCTGGCACTGGATTATACTTTTGCTCCCACAGGACTATATATATTTACACATCTTAAAAAGCTGCTGCCAAATGGTCTGGCCTCCAGATAGCCTGGATCTAGGTACTGAGATCCTGACAGGTCTTGGCATATCCTCAGCTACTGGGAGCTATTAAAAATATAATAGGCTACTTGGACAAGCACAGAGGTTTGACAGACAGAAAAGAGCTGGGGCAGGATTGAATGGCAAGCTTCTTCTCCGACATGAAGCCCCTCCTTCACGACTGGGAGAGGAGGTTGTTTAATCCATTGCATAGAAACTAACACAGAGAGTCAAGCAAAGTAAGGAACAGAGGAATATGTTCCAAGTGAAAGAAGAAGAAAAAATATCAGAAAAGACCTGAATGAAAAGGAGATAAGTAATTTACCTGATAAAAGTTCAAAATAATGGTCATAAAAATGCTCACTGCCTGCCGAGAAGAATCGTTGGACATGGTGAGAACTTTAGCGAACAGATGGAAAATATTAGAAAGTGCCAAATAAAAGTCGCAGAGCTAAAGACGATAACTGAGATGAAAAATATACTAGAGGTGTTTAACATTAGACTAGATGAAGCAGAATAAAGAATCAGTGAACTTGAAGACAAGGCAGTGGAACTTACCCAACCAGAGCAACAGAAAGAAAAAAGAATGAAAAAAAAAAGTGAAGATAGTTTAAGGGACTTTCAGGACAACACCAAACAGACTAACATTTGCATCATAGGGCTCCCAGAAGGAGAAAAGAGAGAGAAGGGGGCAGAAATTTTATTTGAAGAAATAATGGCTGCAAACTTCACTAACCTGGGAAAGGAAATAAACATCTAGATCCAGAAAGCCAGAGGATTCTAAACAAGAAGAACCCAAAGAGACCCACACTAAGACATATTATAATCGAAATGTCAAAAATTAAAGGCAAAGACATAATATTGAAAGCAGCAAGAGAAAAACAACTTGTTACATACAAGGGCACCCTTATAAGACTACTAGCAGATTTTTCAGCTGAAACTTTGCAGGCCAGAAGAAAGTGCTGAAAGAAAAAACTTCCAACCAAGAATACTCTATCTGGCAAAGTTACCATTTAGAATTTAAGGAGAGAGAAAGGTTTATCCAGACAAGCAAAAGCTAAAGAAGTTCATCACCATCAATCCAGCTTTATAAGAAATATTAAAGGGATTTCCTTAAGGTAAAAAGAAAAGGTGCTAATTAGTAACAAGAAAATATATGAAAGAATAAACTTCACTGGAAAGGGAAATATATAATAAGAGTAGTGGATTAATCACATATAAAGCTAGTCTGAAGATTAGAAGACAAAAGTACTAACTTTTGTTTATAACTACAATTACAATAATTAGTTAAGAAGATAAAAAGATGTAAAATGTGCATTGGAAACAAACTGTGGGAGGGGAGTGAAAGATCTTGAGCTTTAGAATGGGGTCAAACTTAAGTCCTTATCAACTTCAAATACACTATTATAGATTTAAATTATTATATGTAAGCCTCATGGTAACCACAAAACAAAAACCTATAGTAAGTACACAAATGATAAAGAGAAAGGAATATAAGCATACCATTAGAGAAAGTCATCAGGGGGTGCCTGGGTGGCTCAGTTGGTGAACATCTGACTCTTGATTTCATCTCAGGTTGAGATCTCAGGGTTGTGAGATTAAGCCCAGCATCAGGCTCCACACTGAGCATGGAAACTGCTTAAAAGTCTCTCTCCCTCTCCCTCTGCCCACTCCCACTTGTGCATGCGTGTGTTCTCTCTCTCTCTGTTTCTAAAAAAAAAAAAATAATAATAATAAGAAGAAGGCATCAAACTACACAGGAAGAGAGCAAATAAAAAGAAGGGAACAGATAGGAACTAAAAAAAAAATGTCAGTAAACTATTACTAAATGGCAATAAGTACATACTTACCAATTCCTTTAAGTGTAAATGGACTAAAAAACTTCCAACCAAGAATACTCTATCTGGCAAAGTTACCATTTAGAATGGAGTGGCTGAATGGATTTTAAAGAAAGACCCATCTATATGCTGCCTACAAGACTCACTTTAGATGTCAGGAGATACATAAACTGAAAGTGAAGGGATGGAAAAAGATATTCCACGCAAATGGAACCCAAAAGAAAGCTGGATATACTTATATCAGAAAAAATAGACTTTAAAACAAAGACTGTAATAGACAAAGAAGGGTGTGAGATAGTGACAAAGGGGTCAATTCAACAAGAGGATATAACACTTGTAAATATATATGCACTCAACAAAGGAGCACCTAAATGTATAAAGCAAATAATAACAGATCTAAAGGGAAAATAAACAACAATTCAATATAGTATAGGACTTTAAAATCTCATTTACATCAAATAAACCCATGCATATATAATCAATTAATTTATGATAAAGGAGCCAAGAATATATAGTGGGAAAAGTTGTATCTTCAGTAAATGGTGTTAGGAAAACTGAAAAGTCACGTGCAAAAGAATGAAATTCCATTACTATCTTCCACCACCCACAAAAATTAACTCAAATGGATTAAAGACTTGAACATAGGGGCGCCTGGGTGGCTCAGTGGGTTAAAGCCTCTGCCTTCGGCTCAGGTCATGATCTCAGGGTCCTGGGATCGAGCCCCGCTTTGGGCTCTCTGCTCAGCGGGGAGCCTGCTTCCCCCTCTCTCTCTGCCTGCCTCTCTGGAAACTTGTGATCTCTCTCCTCTCTGTCAAATAAATAAATAAATAAAATCTTAAAAAAAAAAGACTTGAATGTAAGACATGAAACCATAAAACTTGTACAAGAAAACATAGAAAATCCACTCTTTGATGTTGATCTTGGTGATGGTTTTAAAAATCTGGCACCAGGAGCAAAAGCAACAAAAGCAAAAATAAAGAAATGGGAATACATCAAACTAAAAAGCTTGTGCACAGCAAAGGAAACCATAACAAAATGAAAATTCAACTTACTGAATGGAAGAAAAAATTTGCAAATCATATTTCTGATAAGGGACAAATTCTAAAATTTATAAAGAATTAATACAACTTAATAGCACGAACAATCTGATTAAAAATGGGCAGGTCTGAATAGACATTTTTCAATGAAGACATGCAGATGGCCAACAGACACATGAAAAGATGCTTTACATCACTCATCATCAGGGGAATGCAAATCAAAACTGCAATGAGATATCACCTCACGCCTCTTAGGGGATGGTTATGATAAAAAAAGACAAGGAGTAACAAGTGCTGGCGAGGCTGTGAAAAAAAAGGAACACTGCACTGGCGGGAATGTAAATTGATGCAGCCACCATGGAAAACTATGGGGGCTCCTCAAAAAATGAAAACAAAAACCACTGTATGATCCAGCAATCTCACTGCTGGGTATTTATCTGAAGAAAATAAAAAACAATAAATCGTAAAGATATATACACCTATCTGTTCATTGTAGCATTATTTTCAACAGCCAAGATGTGGAAGCAGCCCAAGTGTCCATTGATGGATGAATGGATAAAGAAGAGGTGCGCATATACAGTGGAATATTAGCCATAAAAAGAATGAAATATTGCCATTTGCAATAACATGGATGGATCTCAAGGGCATTATGTAAGTGAAACAAGTCATCCAGAGAAAGACAAATGTCATATGATCTTCCTTATATGATCTTCCTTATATGCTCATAGATACAGAGAACAGATTAGTAGTTGCTAGAGATGGGGTTAGGGGAATGGGGGAAAATGAGTAAAGACAGTACAAAGAAAAAAGACTCTTAGGAGCATTCATCCAAATATCTCCACCCCTTGGCTCAGAGTTCCACTCCATCAGCCCAGGACCTTCGCCTTGGAAACTTGTCAAGGATATGCATTCAGTCCCTTATAGTTCAGTGTAATCACATGCCTGATGTTGAATCCCATCAGCCCTCCAGCTACAGGGGATGAGGGTCACTCTAAATGCTGTCATGGAGGCATTCTGGCTTTGATGGCAATTGGCAGACCTGAGCTTATCATTTTCTTTCATCGAGTCTAAAGCAGTTAACAAAAGCCAGCAAACTCTCCCAGCCTTATAACTACCATTGCTTCCACACACTACAAGGGCTAGTTACTGTATAAGCCAGTGTTTCCACCTGTACCTTATTAAACACTCTACAGGTGAGAGTATTCATAGCTGCGGTGCTTCTGCATACCAAGAATTGTCATCACTCTATTTGTCACCCACAAAAGGGGTCCTTGTTGCTGTCTTACAAGGGAGTGATCAAATTCCCGGATTCCATTCTGAGGGTCAACTTTCTAAGTTTGGTTTGGATTCCTCAGAAAGGGTATGAGTACTTTAAAGAAGAAGCGATCCCAAGGAGTAGAAGCAGGGATAGTGGGAATGGAATAGGGCAGGAGGAAAATCTAATGAAAGAATTTGCTATGAAGATAATTACCATTGTGTTCAGCTGAGCTTCAGTCCCACTGGGGACCCTGTAAGCGTTGTGCAGAATGCCTCTTGTTAGTGTGCCTCTTAAGAGAGTGAGACAGGGCCATTTATCCACAACTCCCACCCAGATTTTTTTAGGGTTGCCTCTAGGGTGTGATCTTCCCCACAACCATGGGCTGTGCTGAAGCCAGGGCGGAGAGCCCTGATGCAAACAAGTCTGTGGGAGACATGGGGAACTGTCCACATCCGCAGTGCTGAAGTCAGGTGCGCTGAGGGGCACAAATCTGGGGGAGGCAGGGGAACTGTCCACACCCACAGTGCTGAAGTCAGTTGCGCTGAGGGGCTAAGGTGTGGAACACCACCAGGGTCTGCTACTCCTGACAAGTAGATTTGGATCCAAAATGCTTCCAAAACACTTGACTACATCATCAGTCTGATGATGCACTACGCCTTGCCTGCCGTACACTATGCATTTGCCTCAAAAATTTAATTTCCTTTACCTATGGTCCTGGCGCTTCAGCCCAACCTCTAAAGTCCCTATGGATTTACATTAATGGTGGCACACAGCATCTGTGCCAGGAGAGCAGAGAGCAGGACACCAGCTGGGAGTCTGTCTGTAACTTGCTTGTCAACTCTTGTTCGTGGAGGGGAAAAATCAGACAACCAGCTGTTGCATCTGTGCGTGGAGAAAATATCATGTTGATTCTGGTTTTTTGTATTTTGGTTGAGTAGTCTTCTAGAGCCTCAGGGGGTGTCAGGTCAGGACACTGTAATCTCTGGCTGGGATAAGTAGTGGCTGCCCCATTTTTCTCAGTTTGGGGTCCTGGAGACAAACGTCAGCTGGTTCATCAAAAACAAAGTGCTCCCCTGTGGGAGAGTTTAAACGGCTCACCGATGAAGGGTATTACTTTTTCTTCCACCTCTGAAATCCGCCCAGGTTTTTCCTTCTGCCTGCAGTACCCTTGAGTTATAGGTCTACCAGCCATAAAAGAGACATAATGTTCACCTTTCATGAGTGAGGGACCCAGGAACACCTGCTAAAGGCTGCATGTGGCTTTCCGAAAAACGTGCTGTAGCTTTGACCTTGTTGGCTGCAGAAGACCCACTGTGAGGGGACTGAGCATCTGGGATGTGGGTGGATGTGAAGACCATGCAGGCAGAGGGAAAGCTTGTGAGCAGGTGGTCCCTGGGTGGGATCTTCTGAGCACGTCATTAAATGCAGGGGTAGTCGGTCGTGGTTTCTCTGCTCTCGAGCCCCCAGGACCCAGTGAGGAAAAATGAGGGGATACACGGTTTAAGGATGTAAATAATTCCCAACCTGTTTTTCACTTTCCTGAGGGCTCAGGATCGAAGGCTATTTCCCCAGCGGGCAGTGGGAAGAAAGTGTGTGCTGGGGGCAGACTCGGAATGGAGTCTCGGCTGACCATTAGTCAAATAGTGTGACCTTGAGCAAGGTATTAAGTCTCTGAGCGCTCGCTTCTTCATTTGAATCAAGGGCACGATACTCTTCATCTCATAGGGTTGTCATAGGGATTAATGAGGTGACACAGGCGACATGCTGGCCTTGTATAGGGCACACAACTGAGTGCGCAATGAAAGTGTGTTCTTTTCCCTTTTCCTAAGTGTAGGGAGAAAGCCAGACTCTGTGGTTTCATTGCCTGGAAAGTCCGCGGGTTTGGGGACGATGAACCACACAGTCATCTGCTGACCTCGAGGCAGTCTCAGGAGTGATTATAAGGTTGGCTTCAGATGTTGGAAGCACCGGGAGCTACCTCTTTGATCTGCCTGCTTTAAAAGTTCTATCCTTACAGTATTCTCACTGTAGGCTTTTTCAATAGTGCAGGATTTCCTAATCCCCTTTAAATAAAGATCAAAAAAGGAGCCAGTTCTTGGCAGCATCTCCCTTTTCCTGCTGGTCAGTATCCTGTAGAGGTTTGGGTTGAAAGTCCTGGTGACTGGCTCATGAGAAGTGAGAATACTATATCTGGGCTCCAAACCCGCTGGAAAACCTGGTCACCTGGTACCTGATCCAACCCCTGCATTTCTGAAATAATAGTTATAAATGCTTATATGCTCCAAGGACAGTTTGAAGTGCTTTATATGCATTAATGCATTAATTCCTCACAATAGCTTATTGGGTAGGTGGCAATTAATGTCACCCTACCGTACAGATGGGGAAACTGAAGCACACAGAGGTGAAGTGCTCCCCTAAGACCATGCCGAGGGCCAGGGGCATTTGGGACCGCGGGTCTAAGGACATATGCAGACTGCTGGAGTACTGGGGACTTAACCACTGGCCAGTTCTCAACTCTACTGCAGTCCAGAACAAGCCCTTTTGCAGAGAATGTGTCTTCCACCTCAGTTCAGAGACCAACCCCCCACTGTACTGTCCAGGCATTTGAGATTCCTAGCGCATTTGTTGGGATTCCTAGCGCACTTCCCCACAGAATCCAGGGGAGACTTAGGGACTGAACGCACAGCAATCCACAACTTGTGATGTCCTGGGGAATCAGTCGCCGTGGGGCCTGAGCACCCATTGTAATTGTCTCAGAGATGCTGGGAAACTCCTGCTCATTTAGTGCCAGGATCGGCTCTAGGTTAAACACAGAGCTGGGAAGCATTTTTATTCAGACTTTAAAAGAACGGCAGAAAGGCAGAGTGAGCCAAGCTTTCCTGCCCAGAAGCCCTCAGCCCTGTTGTTATTTCTGTCCAAGGGGGGCAGGAGGGCTCCCGCTCTGGCTTGCAGTGAGCAGATGGGGTGAGTGGGGACCTGGATGGGGGAGGCCACCATCAGTTGTGAGGTAAGCAAACATTTGTCTTCAAAGAGAGGACATCACAAGTAAGGAGAACTGCTCACTGGACAAGCGTGTTGAGCAGACCGTGGGTCCTGCGGCGGGGAGCGTGGGCGGAGTGGGCAGTGGGTCCTGCGGCGCGAAGCGTGGCCAGGGAGGGCGGCAGACACCGCCCCTTCTCTCATTGCTCCAGAGGACAAGCTGCTTTACAGATCCATCCCAGGATGGGGACAGCCAGGATGCCCTTTTCCCCTGAGGACTGTGAGGTGACCCGAGGACAGCATGAAGCTAGGAATGAGTAAGGAGCAGCCTGCCTCTTCACGCCCCACACATGCACACACGCGTGCACACACAGGCACCCGTGCACACCCGCACGCACATATGCATACAAGCGCACATGCATACACACGCACACACACGCCTCCCCTTGGCCCAGACTCCCAGGGCAGGAGTGCTTCTAGGGCTTTCCTTTAAGGCTCGGCGCCCTTGCACGGGTGCTGACGGACACTCCGGGACCCACGCCGGGAGCTGGGTGGGGCTGAGCGTCTGAGGCCCGGGGTGGTCAGGCTGGCTGGCTGTTCCCAGGGTTACAAGAGGAGACAAGCCCGGGGGAAGGAGCCAGCGAACTGTACCCGCTGGCCATGGCGTGTCCTCAAACGCTGGGAGGAAGGCGCCGGCCATGCTTCTAGCCGGACTGTTCATTTAAACATTCATTTCACCGTTCATTTAGAAGTTACTGAGTGCCAAGGAAGATTTATCATGTGTGCCGGACACTGCAATCTAGGAGGCAGTGATTAGCAAAATAGACAAATCCCTGCCTTCGTGGGGTTGACGTTCTCGTGGGGGAAGGACAGTTGTTGAAAAGGTAAATATATGTTCATGTTTGAGGGCGAGCACTGCGGAGGAGCTGGAGTGCTAAAGCAGATAGGGAGGTGAACTGCAGCTTAAAACGAGGCGTCTGAGCGGGGCCGCTCGGGGAAAGTGCAGTTAGAGGAAGACCAGAAGGAGGCGAGGAAGGAGCCGTGCTGACATGTGCGGAGAGAGCATTCCGGGCAGCGGGCACAGCAAGTGCAAAGGCCCCGAGGCAGGACTGTCCCCGCCCAGTTCAAGGAGCAGGGAGGAGGCCAGGTGCTCCAGGGCGGTTCTGGTGAGCGGGGTTCTTCCTCTGAGTGAGCAGGGACGCCAAGTGAGGGTTTGGAGCAGAGAGAGTGACATCATCTGATTTCACTGTTTGGACTGGCTGAGCTGACGGGATGGACTCGCCAATGACCGAGATGGGGAGACTGTCAGAGGACCCGTTTTGGGGATAAAAATGAGGAATTAGGTTTTGGATATGTGAATACGAGATTCTTCCTTAACATCCAAGTACAGTTACTGGACAATTGGCAGGAAAACATTTGGGACAAGATCAAGGCTAGAGGATACACGTTTGGGGTCCCGAGGGCAGGAATGAGATTGCACGAGGCCACCTTGGGAGTGAGGGTGGGAAGAGACAAGGAGAGCTCCAGAATGAAAACCTGGGGCCTCCAATGTCAGGACAGGAGAGAGCGGGCAAAGGCAGGGCATCCGTGTTGCCGAGCACACTGTGCCCCTTGAGTTGTGCAGTGCACAACCTGTGCAGCCACACACAGCGGTCCTGAGCAGAGGAGACCACGAAGGAGTGAGCAGAGAAGGAGGTGGGAGGCCGGAAGGGTGTGGTGACCTGGAGGCCAGGTGAGGAGAGCACGCCAAACTGGTGGGGGCCATGGACCGGGTCATGGGCTGCTGACAAGTCACAGAACGCCAGGACCGGGAGCTGACGGCTGACCCGCAGGGTGCGGGTAACTGATGGCCTGCCCCGGAGCAGTTGTGGTGGAGGCGTGGCTGGAGGTGGCAGGCTCTGGGGAGGAAGGCAGGGGAGAGGGAGAGGCTGAGGGCAGACAGCTCTGGTGGCCCCCTCGGTGGAGGGGAGCAGACAAGCTCGAGCGAGCTTTCTCTCTGTGTACTTGCCAGTTTTCTGAGGTGGGAAAAAAAATGCCAAGTGAATGTCACGTGTTGCTGGGAATAACACGGCGGAGGGGGGTAACTGAAGGTGCAGAAAAGAGGAGAACGGTTTGCCGGAAGTCGACGGGGGTGGGAGGGGGAGGTGTGCAGACAGAGGAGGGGCCGGCGTTGGGGGGGAGGCGTCCGCGGTGACCAGAGCGGAGGCGGGAGGGAGAGCGGGCCCCCACGCAGGTAGGTGGCAGACGCAGCGTTGGGCTTTAACGAGGACACGGTACTTGAGGAGGACGGTTTTGACCCAGAAGGAGGGAACAGGGTCTCTGGGATAGGCTGCCGACAAAAGTGGCTCCAGGAATTCCTCTCCCTGAGTCCATGCTCTTGGGGGGCTCCATACGGACTCTGGGCTTGGCCACGCGACTTAGCAGGCCGGCGAGAAGCGCCTGTGCCGGAGGCTAGTCTTCTCTCTGTGCTCACAGCCCTGAGGCTGCCGCTGTGCAACCCCGGGTCGGCCTCTGGAGGCCGAGGCGCTGCAGGAGGAGGAGAACCAAGGAGCCGGCTGACAGTCTGCCAGACATCAGACAGGTGAGGGGGCCAAGCTGGGCCATCCAGGTGCTAGCCAGCTGCAGACCGGCAAGAGAGCCCCGCGGAGATCAGCCAGGAAGAGCTTAACCACAAAGTTCACCAGCCACAGAATCCCGAGAAAGAACGCATACTGGGTTAGTTCTAGTGCCACGAGGCTTTGGGGTCATTCGTTATGCAGCCGAACTAACTGGTATCGTCAGAAAGCCACAGTGAGAAGCAAGGAGGCCACCTCCCCTACCTCCAGGCGTGTGGTCAGAGACTGTGGGGGGAAGCAGTGGCTGCAGGGGAGGGCCAAGACCCCACAGAGCAAGAGCATGGTGGTGGGGGGGTGTCTCCAGGCAAGAGTTTGAGGATATGGGGCATCCTGGCGATGCCTGGCTATGGGCTGCAAAGGTCACAGAGGGAGGGCTTTAAGAGCTGGGGGAGAGTGGGCAGCGGGGTCGACAAAGGCTGGAAGGAGCCTCCATGGGGATGAGAGGGCAAGGTTAGTTCCGCGCTCATTCCAATGCATAAACACGTCCCGAGTCTCCCTGGGGGCAAGGCGCAGGGCGCAGGCCGGCTGCTGTAGGACTCTGCCCTTCATCCTGCTGGGAAGCGGTTTCCCTCCTTGCGGGGGCATGTCCTGTGCCCCAGCCCCCAATATGCAAAGACCATGCTGCTTCACCAGCCCTAATAGTTACTGGGTTTTTTTTTCTCTCCGTGAGAACATGTCCCTGTTTGTATTGTTTGTATGAAAGTCAAAATGAAATCAGATTCACCTAACAAATTTTCGTTATAAATGAATCTGTTCCACTAGGTGAGGGCTGTGAGGTATATGTCCGACCGAAAGGACCCAGACTCCCCGCAGTGAGCCGCCCGGCCCTGGCGCCACTCGGTGGGATGGCAGACCGTGGCGCTTCCTCCTCACAGCCTCTTTAGCATGTAAACCAGCTGTTATTAGATTTCAGAGCCTGTATTTATGTGTTATTAATTTGGTGTAATGAAATCCCTTCTCCCCTGAGTGCCATCAAGGAGGCATTTGTCCAGGAAGGCAGAGGACCCAGCGCTCAGCGGGGACTTGGCCCTGATTTGCGACAAGATCCACGTCCATCTGGCAGGCTGGCAGAGGCCTTGGCCAGGCATGGGACCCTGCATTTCGGGGTCCCCTGATGTCTGGAGGCTAAGTCCCCAACTGACCTCCTGGAGGGGAACCCCTCCCCGAACCAACCTCAGTCCGGTTGCCTCTTGCTCTGGCGTGGCGCTGGCAAGCGTCCTGAACTACATAGTCCACGGAGGTGAGGGGACCCAGAGGCCAAATGCTAATATTTCAAGGAACTGGAGTGACGGTCTTTTTGAGCCCCTGGTTTTGGAAAACGCAACCTCGTTTAATTTGATCACTAAATGACTGGATTTTACAGCCCAGCAAGGCCCCTGGGAACAGCCCTGTGGGCATCTGAGGCTCAGAGAGGACCAGGGGTTTGTCCTGTGTGCTTCCTTCTCTGGTGTGTCCTTCTTGTGCAAGCCACGTCTTCATGGGCGACAGGGAGTTTTCTGCTTTGCTCTCGATGTGAAACAATCACATTTTTATTTAAACAAGTTTGTGTTTCAAGGGTAGTGTGGTACACGAGGAGATCCCTGGACATCCATCCATCCATCCATCCACCTACCTACCCATCCAACCACCCATCCATTTATCCATCCATCCATCCACCATCCATCCATCCATCCATCCATGAACCCACCCATCCATCTACCATCCCTTCACCTCTTCATCCATCCACCCATCCACCCACATACCCACCCGACCATCCATCCATCCACCCACCCATCCATCCACCATTCCTCCACCTATTCATCCATCCATCCACCCACCTACCCACCCAACCACCTATCCATTTGTCCATCCGTCTACCATCCATCCATCCACCATCCAACTATCCATCCATCTATCCATCCATCCATCCATCCATCCATGCACCCATCCTTGTGGATGGGGGTAGAGTGGTGAAGGAAATGGAGGGGTCCCTGCCTCACAGAGCATACAGGGCCCTGGGAAGGCTAACATTGGGTATCTTGGCCAGAATGGTCAAGGTAGGGTTTCTCCAATCAAGTGATTAGCTCTGAGACCTGAAGAATGGGGAGGCACCAGCCACTTGGAGAACAGAACAAATCCCGTGATTTCTTCTTGGGCCATATCCCAGAAGATCATTTTGAGCGCTGGACCCATTTTCTTCCTTTTTTTTTTTTTTTTGGTGTTGCCTTTAACTCCTGAGTGGTTTCCCTCCCTCCTTGTTTGCTTCTAAATCCTCGTGCAAGAGGTCCAGAGGAAGGCAGTAGAGGGCTGGGACACAAACCGGGCTCTGTCCATTTTCCTGTTCTATCATCCAGAGAAGATGCCCTTCATCTTCAAGGCTGCAGGAGGGCCGCCATGCTTCCGGACATTGTGCACACAGCCTAGGCAGGAAGAAGGCAGGAGGGGCAAAACCACCTCTTCTTGAAAGTTTTTCTTTTGATTTGGAAGGGACATACTCCTTAGGGACTCCTGCCTGGAACTATTCGGCCAGGATGATAGGACACAGCCCTTTCCCTCCCAGCTGCGAGGGACGTTGGGAAGTCACCGTTCTAACCTGCTGGCCCTGGGTGTAGAGGAGGACAGGGAGGCGATCCGAGAAGCCCCCACCCCAGGGGGACTCCTGTCTCCTTCCCCTGCCTTCTCGCGTGTGTTCACGTTTGCGGTGCGGAATTACCTTGTGCTATTGTATTAACCACACACACCTCCCTCCCCCTGCACCTGCCAGCAGGTTGGGGGCTGGCACGGCGTCTGGGGATCTTTCTCCCCCTTCGGCTGAACAAAGTCCCTGTGTGAGGAGGGGGCATGTCCCACTGGCCACAGCTCACCTCGCCCCACACCAGCCTCACCACGTGCCGTCTGTCATTTTGAAATGTCTTCTCATTGCACCAGTCGGACCCTATGGAGTCCCCTTGTTGGCTAATTATCTTGCGGGGCAGGACCTCCGTGTCTTCCCTTTTACCCCCACACTTAACACCAGGCCCCACGGTCTACCTTGCTCCATCCCTCCAAGCCCATGACGAGGCCCCTGTGGCACTCGCTTCCCCATCCTGCCTCCCGATCACTTAGGATTCCCTTCCCGAGGTGTCCGGGCTCGAGCTCCAGGGCAGGCTCTGAGCAGGAGGGACTGCTTGGCAGGGTTTCGGAGCGTCAGGCAGCACCAACCCCAACTTGGGGAAAAAAGACGAGGAACAAAGGCACATATGCAGTATGCGGTCCCATCTCTGTAAAGAAGGAAATGCAGAAGACAGTGAACAAATAGACTCCCGTATGTCATGATAATTAATCTGGGCAGTTACAGCTCGGCAGTGCAAAGGTGGGTGAAGTTTAAATTTGTTTACATCTCTGTCTTAAAAATTATCTAAAAAAACATGTTATTTTAATAATAAAGACAAAATTAGGAAAAAAAACTTGTTTCTTTTGGGGGGAGAAAGCGATGGAAGGACAAGCCTTTGTCGTCTTCTACCCGGGCTCTTTGTCACTTGAATCAATGGGGACTCGGACGTGCCACGTGGTCTGCCCGAGGTCCCACTTCCCTGTTTGCAAAGGAAGAACATAATAGGACCTTCTTGGGGCTTTCAAGTAAGGACTGCAGTGAGGTCATCTCCTTGCCGTTCTGGGCGTACCACGCGCCCCCCATAAACTTTTATGACTAGGACTGCTCTCTGGCCAGAAGCGTCGCTCAAGGGCGGGGAACCTGGGTGAAAATCTTGCTGATTCACTTCACGGTGATCATCTTCCTTTATTGGAAAGCAGGTCTTACCTTCTCTGCTGGAAGTGGGTTTCGGCGGGGGGAGGGTGGCTGCCTGCAGGAAAGAGATGCCCCCTCCCCTGTCTCCTGGGGTGGTCCGATGCTGTTTTCCTGCAGCTCGGCGTCTGGCCCCGGATCAGACTCTGGGTCAGGCACAATCGAGACAGAAAGGGTAGAGAGGTCCCCCCAACCTGAACCTCTGGGAAACCGACTTTGTGTGTGTTTGGGGAGGGGGTTCCCCAACAGCCCAAAGTCCTGAGTTTGAGGTGGAGGAGGCATTCCGAGTGGGCGTGTCACACCAGCCGGGGGATCCCAGGCTCCGGGCGTGATCCGGACTTGCCACGTTCTGGATCTTCCATGGAGAAACATTCCGCCACGCTGAGCCGAGCTCCACCTTTAAATGAGGGCTCTTTATTCCCACTCCTGAAAAGGATGCTTATTGTTATATTTTTGTTGTTGAGTGATTTTTAGCTTTCTGCACACAGGCTCCCCAAAGGAAGGCTTTGATGGCTTCCCACTTCTCATATATTTGCCCCGAAGCAGTCCAGCATCTGAGCTGCTGAAGATCTTGTAAGAACAGCACGAGATGCTCTGTGAGTTTTTTATCAACAAAAAGACCCAAACAAGACCAAATCTTTAACATTCTTGCTCTTTACTTGCAGAATGCACGCACGTGTTTAAAAGCCTTCCATGTTGGGGGGGGGGGCACAGTCAGAGGCTTTGGTCCCGCTCCCACCTCCCCGTCCCCATTGGTTCCTGGAGGGGCCACTTCTATCTCCGCTGTTCCTTCCTGTGCTCATAAAACACGCTCTAAAGACCCAAGCAAACAAAGGTCCCTTGAGACGAGGACTCTAAAAACAGCAGACACTGTCATAAAGAGACGCATCAGGAACATCCATCACAATGTCAGTGGGACTCGGGGGCTTACGATCATTTCAGCTCAGAGTTTTAAAGCAGCTTGTGCCAAAAGTAATTCCATAAATTCCATCCATGCCATGCCCACATCGGACGGAGGCGACATAGCTTTCCCGACGTGTCCGCGGACTGAGTATTATTGGCTAGAGTCTCCGCCCACCCCCGACAGGTGTGGCGCCCCTCTGGATGCTCAGGGCAGGTGGGAGTCTGAAGATTCCTGATCGGTCTCCCCGTTGCAGTTAATGGAAGCAGAGCATTTCTGTGGCAGGAACCCGCACTCGTCTACCCCCAGGTCTGTTCTTGTTTGAGGTGAAGACGTACAAACACCTTTTATAAAAGCAGTTCTGCTTCAAATCCTTTTTTAACATCAGGAGGAAGTACACATCCCGAATGAAAAGCACCAACTCGCTTTTTAAAAGATGCAATGTCACGTTCTTAGCGTGAAAAATTCACTCTGTCTGGCTCGTAGGATAGGGCGCAGAGAGCTCGGTCACCCCGGTATTAGTTATCCGTGTGACATTGCTCTTTCTGTTCTTGGAAGTGCGAGAAAAGGATGGAATGCCGAAGGGAACGGTGACTATGGAAAGCCAGATGCCAGCAGCAGGGACAGGGTCAGCGGCCACCGCAGGCCTGGAGGTGAGCGGGAGCTGTGCCGTGCTGGGGCCCTGTGGTTGGGAGCGCAGAGGAGCCCTGCGGTTGGGGGCCCAGAGAAGCCCTGCACTGAGGGGGGTGCATTTCTGCTGCCAGCAGCCTCCACAAAGCAGGTTTTCACGGCCGCCCCAGCGTCGGAGGCCACCTGACTTTACCTGTTTGCATATAGAGATCCCAGCTGAGCACTCAACGGGGAGTTCTCTGTCTTTGAGCCATTAACTTAGTTCCAAAGAAATAAGGTTATCCTAATCTCAGAAGAGTGTTTCGACTTGCCGTATGAATCAACCTTGTGATCGGTAAAAGTGGCAGGCAAAGTCATCTGTGCCTGGCGCTCTCGTTGTCTTTGTGGGGCGTGGGGGTGGGGGGGGAGATCGAGGTAGGGAGGGAGCTCTTCCTCCACGCCCCCGCCGCAGGGTTCCCACTGTCCTTCCTGGTCTAGGGGAGCTGCTTCCCATTAATAATAGTTAATAATTTAATAATAACAGCAATCAAGTGTGTCATGGTTAATGAAAGGAAGGCAGTTGTGCATGACACAGATCTTCCCGCCCACGGCGTCTGCGTGGACAGTGACGTGGACAGATCTGCTGGCCTGCGTCCAGGTTAAGCAAACGAGGTCACGCTTGGCCAAGCAGATGCACCTGACTTCCCTGGAAATATAGGACCTGATTCCTGCCCGACAAATGGAACGAGGTAGATGCATACCCTACAATGTCAATGTAGCCTCGGAAACCAGCCTATAGTGAAGAAAACTTAGGTGTTTGCACGCCCAGCTCAGGATCCTGCTGGGTTCTGGAGCTGGAAGCAAGTGGCAGCATAGTGGGTGGGAAGTGGGGGTCTGCTTCTATGGGCGTCTCCAAGGGGCTTCTGGGGGGAAGACGACGATATCGTGCAGCTCCCAGCACGTGAAAACTCCACAGAACTTTGACAATGTAGGCGTTCGTGTCCCCATCGGGGTAACGGGGACATGGCGCCCGGCCATATTGGTCAATATCATTGCAGCTAAAGTGACGGGACTCCTGGCGCTGGGGTCTGCGAGGCATCCGGGTTGAGCCGGTACCGAGTTTTCGTACAAGTCAACCCCTCCGGCGACCAGCATTGCTCTGTTTTGAGCTGCTCCCGCTTCCTTCTTTTTGACTTGGAAAGGAGCCCTTCAGAAAATGGCACTCGTGCCCCCCCATCATGTAGGGTAAACTGAGGCAGAGAGGCTTAGGAGGGAGGCCTGTGGGTCAGCCGCACACGGGGCCCGGCCCAGGGGCTCCTCCGACTCCGTCGATACCAAGTGAACAACTGCTTAATATATTTTTCTCTGAAGCTGAATAAATGGACCTTTATAGAAATTTAGTAGGGGAATAAACCACAGAAGGAAAATCAAAACAGAAAACTCTTTTAATGTTTTTATTTACACCGCGCATGAACATACCAGCTTGGTTTGGGATCGGAGCTGTTACATAATTTGTAGCCACAAAACCAATTCCTAACGCAGGGTGTTTTCCAGCTTCGCGGGTCCCGGAGGCACCTGCTCTCTATTCCGTTCAGCCGCGGAGAGAAGGAATGTCAGAGCCGCGGCAGGCGGGGAAGGGCGGCTTCCCGGGAGCTCCAGAAGGGAAGGCAGACGCCGCACGGATGTAGGACAGCAAAGTGGTTTATAATGGAAGGATTGTAATTTATTTTGACACTGATCATGTATTATTCAGCTAGAGTAAAAATAAACCTTATTAACCGGGAAAATAGATCCCCTTCTTCAGCCCACATTATGCCAACTGCAACTTAATAGCGATGATCAGAACAATAGTGGAGTTTGCCCAAACATCTGATCGGCACTCAAGGAATCAAATCCCTCGCCGGGAAGAGATTTACAAACATGCAAACGCAACTACATAATCTGCTTAGCCTCCCCCAGCAGCGGAGCCCGAGCCGCTCTGCTGGGGGTCAGATCCTGAAGGGTCACCAGTGCCGGGCCCTGCGGGGGTGGGGCCGGGGCAGCCGGGCCTCGCCGTTGGCGCAGGTGGGGTCAGTCATCTCCTTGCTCGTTCATTCATTCCGCTATGCTACCCCAACTCTGTGCCAGGCGCCTTGACACACGACCCCTCCCCTCTTCCCCCTTGGGATCCTCCCAACTCCATAAAACAAGTATTACTGGCCTTATTTTGCAGAAGACAGAGGCTTTGAGGCACGTGAGCCGAGGATACCAACCTGTGACCTCCCGCCCTAAGCCCTCCTCAACCTTCCAACCTGCTGACGGCCCCACTTCTGTCTTTCTGTCTCCCTGACTTTGTTTCCCTCCCCAGGCACTGCTCCCTCTGCCTGGGCCGCACCTCCCTCTCCTGCTGAGTACATACATCCCCCTCGGGGAGGGCCTCCCTGGTCTGCCGTGACCCCCAGCACACACCCGATCTCAGCCTGCACC
>CM052900.1:163894951-163917147 GCA_028534135.1 Potos flavus | reverse complement strand
GCCTTCCCCGGGGACAGATGGTCCGCAGGGCCGTCCCTGGCTTCTGCTTCCGGCTCTGCAGGCCAGGGCCCTACGATGGTCAGAGCCCCAGGTGTCTCCTCCGTGGAGGGGGCCAGACCTTGCAGGGGCTGCTCCCGGGGTGGAAGATGCACGGCGCCTCCAGGAGTGTGGGTGCTGGCCCCTGACTCCGAGTGACCCGTCTCTCCGCCAGCATGCTTCCCCGTAGGAGCAGGCTGCCGAGGGGCGGCGACCCACGGCCTCGGACCACAGCTTCTCTGGTTCTGATGGGGCCAGACAGGCCGGCTGAGGGTCCCCACACTGCCAGTGAAAGCTCAGGGTTTTTAGTTTGATGTTCGGACCACCAGGAGGATGCCAAGAGCGCCTGTCTGGCGGGCTTCCGGGGAAGACTCGGAGCGTGCCGAGCCGGGCGTGGGGAAGGTGGAGGGCGCTGCGGCGAGGACCGTTCCCTGTGTGGTTTCTGCATTAGTGCACTCGGTGGCTATGGGGTCGCCGAGATGCACGGGGATTAATTACAGCAAGGCCCCATGGCCTGAAAGGGCGCCCTGAGCCTTGGTAAGGAGGATGTCTGTCCCCCTAATGCCAAGAGGGGGTGAGCGCTGCCCCAGCATGCTGCTGGCATGATGGAGGTCCGGGGGCAGGTCCCCGGGGGCAGATCCCCGGGGGCAGGGGTCTGGGGGCTGGCTCCTCCTCGCAAGCAGGGGGGCGCGTGTGGCATGCCGTCCCTGGGGTGCTCAGGGTCTTGCCGAGGTGGGGGTGACCCAGCAGAGGAGCTCAGGTATCTGTGAAACAGAGAGGAGACACGATGGAGGCTTGCAGCGACAGCTGTCAGAGAACGTGTCCCCCTGGCCTCCAGTTGGCACTGGTCCCAAATGACAGAGAGCGTTCCCGTGTGGAGCATCCGAGGACGTGCGATCCATCTGTTCCTGGGACTGCCCTGCCCCCCGGGCCCTAGAGATTGTCCCACACGCCCACAAAGCCCAGCCTTGAAGCTGGGAGGTGTCGGGACCACAGAGGCTGGCTCACGCGGGCCGTGGGGAGTAACTGTTTCCAGTTTCTGCATAGGTTTTGATATAATGCTTTGGTTAAGGGGGGCCTCTATGCTCAGACGATCCTGCAGAGCTGCTCCGGAGGGGCCGGCAAGCGTGCAGACCTCGTGGCCTCCGTCTGTCCTCCACCTGGTTGTGCTGGCTGGGGCCACGGTCAGGGAGGCCCCTTGGATGGGTCGTGGGTTTGGGCCGCCAGCCCCTAGGAGGGGTGGCAGCCGGCCAGGTGGGTGAGGTGAGGCTGTTGGTGACGGGGAAGCTGATGGGTGGGGGACGGGACATCCATGCATCCAGGTGCCCTCTCTGTAAGACGGGAAAGTTACGCCTGCGTGGGGTACCCCACAAGGGGGGCACGTCACGTGATTGGAAGGTAGGAAGCTGGGCGGGAAATTGCTTCCACGGGGGACGTACCTGCCACATGCTCGGATCTCGGTCTCTGTCTTCCTGTGCGGCTCTGCTGGCCCCAGGGGCCTGTCGTGTTGCCCGCCCCGCCGGGAGGCAGGTCCCACACCGCTGGGGCCGCGTCGCCAGCCCGGGAACCCAAGGCCAGCGGACGAGGCTGCGTCTCGGGGCAGAGTCGGGGGCCACACTTCCACTCCCACAGTCTCAGCCGATGATTCCAGCGGCAGAGTCCCGGGGACGGGTGCAGCTCCCCTCACTGCTCACGCAAAGCCAAGGCCCCGTGGATGCCAGCTGCTTCCCAACTGGCCGTTCGTTCCGTGTGTGGCTTTCACTAGAACCACACCCGCCGCCTCCACCTTTGCCCCTGCTCGGCCGGGGGGGTGGGGGGGCCCTAGAGCCGGTGGGAACTTTGAGTTCACTTCCCAGATGGGGACAGTGTCTCTGACAGGGTCACACAGCACACTGGTGGCAGAAGAGCCTGCAGCTGTCCTGTCACCCTAGGTCTCTCTACCAGTCGTGTGGCTCTGGGCAAACTGTTTTCTCCCTACCTCCCCTCAGCTGCGGGGCGGGGCAGCCTCGGCCTGAATGTGGTTGGCTCTTCTCATCGACCGTGGACCGAAGCAAACGTCCCCTGTCAGGTTTTGGCACCCAGGGAACACGCAGGGGCCCACCGAGAAATAATTGGAATTTATGGAGGATAAGACAGGTTAGATAAGGGACGTGTCCACGCCAAGACAATGCAGAAGGTGGGCTTCCTCATTTCCTCGCAAACCCCACGTGAAGAACATCCTATTCTCTTCTGCTCCCCACTCTTGTCTTCAGGGATGCCATACACGGTTGCACAGGAAGAGCACTGCACAACCCTACAGGAGCCACTCGCAAGGACGGTACTGTAAGTGGCATCCCCGGGAGCTGCGGGTCCTCGGCTATGTCACTAAGTAGCCGTTGGCATCTCTCGTGGCTTATGGTTCAAGTCTGCGCTGCACGAGAAAGGTCTAATATCTCTGAATAGAGGCTGGAGAGGGCAGAGTGAGGGAGGGTGAGACCCCAGGGGTACCTGCTCTGTGGCTGCGTGCTCATGGGGACCAGTGCCTCTGGTGACCGCCCCTCGTCCTGCTCTGGCGAGATTGTCCGGGCCGGGGCGTGGGGGCTGGGACACGGCTTGCTTTTCCGAAGCAGGGAGCAGTGGGATCAGTCCCGGAATGCAGGGTCAGTCCGTTCTGTGATCGCTCGCACGAATCAGCAGCGCAGCCGTGTGTAACTCACCAGGAGGGGAGCCGTCGGCCAAAACCCAAACTCCTGCCAGCGGAGACGTTTGGCCACGGCGGGGGTCCGAGCGATGGTCTGCAGAGATGCCCAGTGCGAAGTCCTGGATCCTGCGACCAGGCGAACTTCCACGCGACAGGGACTTAGGCTGCAATTCGGCTGATCTCGGGCTACCCACAGGTGGACCCAGTGTAATCCCAAAGTTCCCCGAAATGGAGAGGGCGGCAGGACCGGAGGTCAGAGACACGGGGCCAGAGACAAGCGGCCTCCGGAGGCTGGGAAACAGACCCTCCCAGAGCCTCCAGAACCAGTCCTGCCCACATCTGGCTTCGAGCCCACAGACCCATTTTGGACTTCGGGCCTCGGTGAAAGAGTAAATTTGTGTTGCCTGAAGCCACCACGTTTATGGTGCTTCTGAGAGCAGTGATAGGAAGCTAATGTCATTACTAGGAGCTCCCGTGTGTGTCTCAAAATTGACAGAGTAAGACAAGGAAGGATTCTACAGCCCGTCTGTCCAGGAAGGAGCCTCGAAACTCACGAAGCCGTAACTAAAGCGGGCTGTGGGGCGGCTCTGTGTGCGGGCTGTTGAACCCTGCACTCCTGCCGGAATGGAAGTCCGCGCTCCGGCCAGTCCTGTGAGCTCCGTGAGCCTGGAAGCTTCCCTCCCCCTGTCCTGCCTCCTCTCCGCCCTTTCCCCCATCCGCCCGCTGCCCGCCAGCCTCCAGATGCCCAGCTTCCGCTTCTTGAGCTCTGCGCTCTCTGTCTGCCCTCTGTTCTGCTCCCAATCACTATAGTTCCAGAACCTTCTAGTCCTCGCCTTCAGAAACAAAAGGGAGGCGGTGTCTCCTTGGTAGAGGAAGGGGCTTTTCCAGTGGAGCCTGAAGAGCAGGGATGCGTACCGAGGCTGAAGATGCAGTGCAGGTGGCAGGAGCTGAAACTTGGCCCCAAAATAACAGGGGCCAAGGCTGTGGGGCCGGTGCGTGGCCTGAAGCCCCCAGAGCCACAGCTCGGGCCACAGAACCTTGCATCCTGGGAGCCTGTGCATGGCCGGCCCGCAGGGAAGCAGGGGCGGTGCTGGGCCCTGTGCTCCTGGGAGGGGAAGGACGGGCTTGCAGCAGGCATAGTCATTCTCTCGTTCGCCCGTTCGTGGCATGATCATTCGCTGTGGCTAGCCTGTTGGCTCAACACGACCTTCCAGTGTGGGCGTCCTCAACCCCCGCCCCATAGAAGGTCCAGAAGCCGAGGCACAGAGAGGCTACATAAATTACCCAAAGTCACACAGCCAACAAATGCCGGATGAGGATTCGAACCCGGGCTGTGCCGACATCTGCCCCCTTAGGTCCGGGGCGGGGGCGGGGCTCCACTCTCCACTTCGGGCGGGAGGCGCTCTGAGCCGGGTGCCGGGTCTGTCACCAGCAGCACGGGTGTGTCCCACGGGCCTGGCCCGGGGCAGAGCGCACAGCGGCCAGTCAGAATTCCAGGGGACGAGTCTGGAGGATCCGCCATGAAGCGTGGGGAGAGGGAGTGGGACCTCACGACAGGAGTTATCCCCCGTACAGAGAGACCTTCTGCTTCACGTGACGGTCCCTGGTGGGGTAATCGCTGCGTGGCAGGCTTTCTGCCAGCGTCGAAGTAGGTTTGAGTCACAGCACCCTGATGTACCCATTTCAGAGGGAGGACAACAGGAGCTGGGCTGAGCTCAAGGGAGGAGGGGGGAGCAGGGCGGCCCAGCCAGCCAAGCCCTGGGGGGCTTGCACCCACCTGGGAGGCTCCGATGACGTAGGGCTGGGCCGGTGTGTGCAGCAACGGCCCCGATCACTACCGTGATTGGGGGGCTAGAGGCAGCCCAACTCGCCGCAGCCCCTGCGTCAAGGAAGACTCGCCAGCTGGAACGACGTCCGTATAAAGGACACCTGCGGGCTGCCCGTCGGCTGACTCCGAGACCACCTCAGGGCGGCTCCTGCTGGGATGCCGGCTGAACCCAGCTGCGCGGGCCCTGCGGTTTACCTGGGGTTTGCAGAGTTGAAATAAGCCTGCCTCAAAGTGGGCGCGGGATGGAGACTGGGAGCTCCTGGAGGCGGCCCTCCAGCCGGGGCTGGACTCGGGGGTCCGACTGTGGTGTCCTGCCTCCCTCGCTGATTGTCGTCCTCCTGGGCCTGGGGGCCTCTCTCCGTGTGACCCGATGCCCTCACGCTCATGTGGCCCAGCAGCGTGCATGTCCCCGTGTCCCCTGTCATCTTCATGCAGGCTGCTCCCAGGTTGCCCAGGTTAGAGCCCCACGCTGGTCATCTCATGGTTTCCGGGAGTCAGGAGAAACCAGGGGGGCCTTAGCCCCCCAGCAAGTGACGAGCGAGCCAGCCGCTGCCCTGGCCCTTCTGCCTCTCTGGCTCCTGATTCCCATTGTGGCCTTGGTGGAGGGGGGCACGTCCTGGATGCATCGAGATTCCTCCCCTAGGCCAACGGTACGGTTTTTACTGCACGAACCCGATGTGCTTTCGACTCTCATTCAACCGTTGTCAGAGTGACTCAGGAGCGTGCATGTGAAACTCGACAAATGCCTCTTTCTGCCCGTTGGTGTTGAGTTTCTCAGGTGTAGCTTGGGAACCGTGGCCCTAACGTCTGGTGAAGCATGTCCTGCAAGCTAAGACAGAGCACATGCACCTGTGACAACACATGGCATGCTTGCAGACGTCCCTGCTAACAAAGGCACCTTGGGGGACCCTGCGTGCAAGTGTCCCTGTGCCTTGAGAAAGTAACCTTTGTCTTCAAAGCAGGCTGTGGTTCCGATAAGGCATCTGAATGGGTAATGTGTTCCCCTGGCAATAATATTTAAATCAACGTCTTTGTTTTCTTGAAGGCATAAATGTTTGCTGTTTTTTCTTTATGGAACCAGAAGAAAGTCATGAGCACATCTTACATCTCCCACAAGAATGGAGGAAAAAAAAAACACAAACCAAGAGAAAATTCCCCCCATGAATCCTGTTGGATTCTTAAAAATTTAAGCAAAATGTTTGTGAATCTAATTACATTGAAATGAACAATAGCTCCATGAAGGAGGTTGGTTTATTCAACTGTCAGAGGCCCGTTCCATCCTTCTTTCATCTGGAGGGTGCTTTGGGACCCCCGGTTGCTAAATCAGATTGTCCAGGTGGCACGCATGCAGTTTTCCACAGCTGCGGCGGGCTAATGGCGTTTCCGCAGCCACGTCCTCTTGGCCACGCTCAACGGTGTAGAATTTGGGAGATGTGATCACGATGTTTTATCTTTGGAATTGAAGTCAAAGCCACCCGTATGAATGAACAGTTGGTCCCCTGCAGACTCTCTCTGGGACGCGGGGATCTTTGATCGAGGGGTGGGGGGGGGAGCTTTGGTTAAGCCACTCATCCGGCCATCTGGTCAACCTAACCAACAAGGCCCATCCATCGTTAGTCACCATAGTGCGTGTGCTCTGTGCTTCCTAACGAAAGCCCAATGATTACTTTTTAAAACCAGATGATCATTTGCAGGGTGTGCAGTCGTCCACGCCTCTGGGCGCTCTACGTCTTCTTTCTGGAGCAAGAAGCCTGCATATGGAGACCACATGACCCTATCGTGGCAAAGCCTGGTCCTCACTGAGTCACGTTTTCTGCAGCCCCTGACGTTTGCTGGGATCTTTCTGAGAAACAGCTGTTGGATGGGCAGCCACGGTCCTTTTCCATAAAAATGTTATCGAGGACGGCTTTGCTTTATCCCATGCGGTTCCCAGGGTCTATTACAAAGAGTTCTTCTTTCAGGAATGGGCTTACTCCCTCCTTTCTGATAAGCGACTCTTTCTGGTTCATACCCTGCTATCTGTTCTGTAGGGAGCTTGGATCCACATCCAAATTCAACTCTAGAAGCCGGTCTTCCGTCTCCCTCTTGTCCCTGGTTCTTATCATCCCGTGGTCCTCGTTCCCTGAGGACTGGTCCTCCAAACCAGTTGGTACTGGTCATCACTGGGAAGTACATTGGGGGAGGATCTTCGGCTTTTGATTCAAGCGGGCTGTGTTCAAATCCCAGCTGTGTGGCCTTCGATAGGTGATGAGCTTCTCTGAGCCCAACTATTGCCAATTTCCGTATTTTATGTTAAGTGAACCCCGTTCAGTAGGTGAGAAAGCCAGAGCCTAGCTAGGCATTCCAGTTTCTCACAAGACTTTTAGGTAAACAAGCACGTTTTAATTAATATTTTCGATAGGACACACAAAAGGTAGATTTATTGACTACCTTACTATTTTCAATCTTCAGAGAAAGACAGATGGGATTTCAGTACTGCGGGGTTGGAAAACTTTCCTCTGTGTATTTTTGGAGATGAGCCGCCTGAAGCCATGGGGGGGTCCTTGCTGCCTGGGAACTGGGGAGGCGACCAGCATTAATTCTCAGACTTCTTGGGCCATTGGAAGCCTCTAGGATTCTGGCTCTAATTCCAATATGTGTGGGGTGCCCTCCCCACCCCCCGCCATCCACCAACCAAATCTCAGACACCCGCTGGGTGTCCTACAATTCAGCCCCATTCTGATTCTGCCTACCTGCAATTAGTGTCAAGTCCCACTAATTAAAGGGCTCCGGCCTGCAAGTCTATCCCCCCTTCGGATGCCACTCGCAAGCCCAGTGTGTCACCCGTGCTTCTGACTGATCAGCTATAGATCAGAGTTTCCAACGACCCCCTCCCTGGGCTCGATTAACTTGTTAGTGTGACTCACAGGACTCAGAAAAGCAGTTTACTTACGAGAGCACCAGTTTATTACGAGAGGATGTATAGCGCGAGGCATAGCGCGAGGCACACGGGAAAGGCGTGAGGTTCCGCGTCCCCGGAGAAAGCCGCGCACCAACATCTGGAAGCTCTCCAAACCCTGTCCTTTGTGCTTTTCCAGAAGCGTCATTACGCAGCCAGGATTGATCACACCATTGACCGATGGCGATTGATTCAGCCTCCTGTCCCTCTCCCCTCGCCAGGGGCCAGCGGGCAGGGGGTACAGAGGGGGTGGGACGGAAAGTTCCAACCTTCTAATCACATGGGTGGCTGCACTGGCTTCCAGTCCCCAATCCTAGGTGTGGTCCCACAGTCACCTCCTTAATGTAGCAGAAGTCACCTTCATTGCTCTCGGCACTTAGGAAATTCCAAGGATTTTAGGAGCTCCATGCCAGGGAAAGGGTCAAGACCGCGTATATATTTCTTGTTATGAGTCATAATATCACGGTTCTCTCATGAAAACATCCCAGGAACCCACTGAGGGCAAGGGGTGAGGCGTAGACTCATTGGCTGTGGCCCTTGAGGCTGGCCGGAGGGAGCATATGACGGGGCAGGCAGGACACGATGGACTGGGCCGAGCATGGGAACGGGGGCGGGTCAGGCTCTAGAATGCAGATGCCCGGGCTGCCTCTCCCTGGACTTCCTGGCTCTTGGCGCTGGCAGGGGCCCCGGGAACTGCGTGTCCTACAGGCTCCTAGGTCATTCCCACACCCCGCTGCTGGGACTGGGGAAGCGCGGCGCCCAAGGAAGCTCGATCCTTCCCGGCCCGGGGGTGCCTCGGGCCCAGAACCCGCCCAGGACTCTTTGTCAGAGGCTGTGGCTCTTCTCCCATGTAAACCACCAGGAACAAAACACATTAAAAAATTATTACTTGTCCTCCCCTTTGGCTCCGGGCACTTTCTTTTGGAAGTGACTTGGCACCGGAGATGATGAAGCTGGGAAGGGAGGGTCCTGGCAGGACTGTGTTATTAAAGCCCTCAGTTTAACTCAGATTGATGACAGCGTTTCAGAGGCCGGCCTTCCCGGGGGTAATCGAGTTATGCTCCCTGCTGCAGAGTCCCGCCAACGCCGCCCCCGGGGGAGGGGGTGATTTATGCCGAATCCCCAGGCCCATGTCCGTGTCCCTGATGCCAGGGGCCGACCGCTGCTCTGGGCCACTGGGTTTTCACGTGCATGCCTCGAGACCTGGGAGCAGAGGTGAGGCCCTGGGTGGGGCTCTGCCTCCTCTCCCCCAATCTGTGGTCTAACCGACAAGGCAGGACAGTCCTTCTGGAAGCTTTCATCCATGCGGAAGCCGGGCCGCTCCTCCATCACTCCTATCCCAGGGCTCCTGGTTGCAATGGCTTGTCAGGTTGACCAGCTTCTCCGGTACATCCTATTTCTCCCCGTATCTAGACGGAATCTCCCCTCAATCTGGCCTGTGCTTACCCCTCCGGCTTTGGAGCGGTACCTGTCCTCTAGCTTCTGCCAGGCGGGGAGCTCTGTCGCAGCGCCCGGCACTTCCTCCCCCTCCCTGAGCCCTGCAGGCACTTTCTACCCAGCAGGTACCTTACCGCCGAGCAGAAACGGAGGAGATTCCGGCAGGACCCCCCAGAGATTGGCAGAGGTGCCCCGGCCACCTAGAATTGTCGAGACTGGGGGTATTTTAAAAATGGGGGGGGGGGAGGAAAGAAAGTTAACACTTAATAGGGCATCAATATTCTAGACCCAGTTTTATTTTTTTTTATTTTTTCATTTTAAACTGGATTTTATTTTTATTATATTCAATTAGCCAACATAATTAGTTTTTGATGGAATGTTCAACGATTCATCGGTTGCGTATAACACCCAGTGCTCATCACATCACATGCCCTCCTTAATGCCCATTCCCCGGTTACCCCATCCTCCTCCCTACCTCCCCTCTGAACCCTCAGTTTATTTTCCGTAATTGAGAGTCTCTCATGGTTTGTCTCCCTCTCTGGTCTCTTCCCATTCAGTTTTCCCTCCTTCCCCTGTGGTCCTCTGAGCTATTCCTTATGTTCCACCTATGAGTGAAACCATATGATGCTTGTCCTTCTCTGCTTGACTTATTTCACTCAGCATAATCCCCCCCAGTTCCATCCATGTTGATGCAAATGGTGGGTATTCATCCTTCCTGATGGCTGAGTAATATTCCATTGTACACATGGACCGCATCTTCTTTATCCATTCATCTGTTGAAGGGCATCTCGGCTCCTTCCACAGTTTGGCGATTGTGCACATTGCTGCTATGAACACTGGGGTGTATGTGCCCCTTCTTTTCACTATGCTAGACCCGGTTTTAAATGCATTACACAGATCAATGTATTTAATTCTCATATTAATTCTATGATGTAGGGAGTTTTAGCTTCTTTTGAAGTTAAGAAAAGAGAGACACCAAGGGGCTCCTGGGTGGCTCAGTGGGTTAAAGCCTCTGCCTTCGGCTTGGGTCATGATCTCAGGGTCTTGGGATCCAGCCCTGCATCGGGCTCTCTGCTCAGTGGGAAGCCTGCTTCCCTCTCTCTCTGCCTGCCTCTCTGCCTACTTGATCCCTCTCTCTGTGTCAAATAAATAAAGAGTCAAAGCCGTTCTTTTGTTTTCATTACTTATTTATTTTTTAAATTTATTTTTTCAGTGTTCCAAGATTCATTGTTCATGAGCCACACCCAGTGCTCCGTGCAATACGTGCCCTCCTCAATACCCACCACCAGGCTCGCCCAACCCCTCACCCCCCTCTGCTCCCAAACCCTCAGTTTGTTTCTCACAGTCCACAGTCTCTCATGAAGCCTTTCTTAAGAGGAAACTGAGCAGTAAATGCACTTATTAGGAAGCAACAGGTGTTGGAAATGAACGAGGCATGTAACGCAAAGCTTTCCCTCCCCCTCCTGCCCCAGGAGGTGGGGGGGGGGGAGACCCTTCAAAATCCCATTCATTGCTTCCCGCCCGCCCTGCCCTCCCTCCCTCCTTCCAGAGTCTCTCCTGGATCCCTAACCTCGGGCATCACTGGGCAGCAGGGGGTCCGAGCGGCTGACGTTATGGCTTTTTTTTTCTTTAAATAAAAATCTTAACTTTTCCAAACTACTCCCTACCGCAGCTGCAAAGACCAATTAAAAAAAGAAAAAAAAGATTCAGAAGCTGGAATAAATAAGAAATCAGTATCATGAAGAGGCAGATTTTACCCTTTAAGCTGCTACTTAGATGGAGTGGATACATTCTTATAAAGAGAATAAAATGCCCCAAACTGGTGTCAGGTCGAACAGCGGGCTTGAATAGACAACTGCAGTGAGTGAGGGAAGTCGTGGCCAGGACCTCCCTCCACCAACCAGCAACCCTCCTCCCTCCCCAAGTCCAGATGATGTTTTTTGGGAGATTTCTACAATATTTCCTAAGAGCAGGTAATTTCTGTTTTATACAACATATTTGGGAGAGTCGAAAATGAGTGAAATTTGCATGGCTCATTTCGTGAATCAGGTGTAATCCAGATTTCATAGTCAAATAAGGATACTGAGATTAAAAAAAATACTACAGTCCCGTTTTATTTATGAGCAAAGTTGCAGAAATCTTAAGAAGTTAACCAAATCAAAGCGTGTATCAGAGGAAGGCACCTAATGAAGCAGGGTTTTACCAGAAACATCTGAAACTCTCAGTGTCATTCACGGTGGGGAAAAGCCCAAGGGAACGCGATCAGTGCAGTAAAGACATTCGATAAGGCTCAACACCTGTTTGTGATAAGATATAAAAAAACCACCCCACACTCAACACTGACTCCCCTCCTGATGACATATACGTAAAAGGAATCTGGCAAGATTAAACTCTCTAGGAAAAGCAGAGGTTAAAGAAAATGTAGGAGAAAGTCTTTGTCACTTCGGAGCAGGGCTGCCTTCAATAAAGATTCAAAACTTCAAGCCATAAAGCAAAACATCCGTACATTTCATTATATCAGGGCCAGAGATTTTTGTTCAGTGAAAGACAATACGGACGAAGTTAATACACAGCTGAGCAAATGAGAACAGATATTTGCAATGTTAAAAACTGACAAGGGATTAAGACCTAGAATTTACAAGGAACTCCTGCAAATCAGAAAGACGAGCCCAGGGACTCCAGTGGAAAAACGGGCAAATGATAGGGGCAGATAATCGATGGGGAGGAAACCCCAAAGCTAATAAGCTAAGAAGAGAAGCTCGAAGTCATTAGGAATCGCACAAAGGAAAAAGAGGACAAGATACCACTTTACATCTGTTGGACTGGGAAAAATTTACAAAGCGATTAAGCCAAGTGCTGGTGTGGACGTGGGCTGCAGGAACAGCCCTGACGGCCGGGGAGGGTGGGGTGGACGCCGCAGCCATCCCGGGAAGGCCAGGGGCCCCCGCAGCTCTGCTCTCAAAGCTCCAGCCCAGGGCACGTGCAGGAGGCGGCAGGTGTGGCTGAGCGCGGGCGCGTGGCTGGGTGCCCCCACTGAGGGGGGGCGCACCCGCAGTGTTCCGCAGGTTGGCACTCCGGAGGGCTGTGCAGGTGACGGAGGTGCACACGGCAGCACCGAGGGGGCTCAGAAACCCAGGGGCTGGAGCAAAAGCAGAAGGGAGCAGAATGAGATACAGGCCACTTGCACAAATGAATGTCATGCACGCAAATAAAACATGCACGCCGGCAAGGACACCCTGCTGATTTGGGAAGGACAGCGACATACAAACGAGACTGTGCTGATCAAAACAAAGCTGTTGCCTCTGGGGAGGGGAGGCCGTGGGGGTGGGGGGTGGGGATTAAAGGGGGGACGCGTGCCCAGACGGTAAAGAGGCACGGGGACCTTGCCTAGATCAGGGGTGGAAACACGCTCCCAGGTGATGACTGTTTGAACTCCACCCTCTGCGCCCGGGGACCTCGAGCAACCAGGGGGACCCAGCAGCCACGTTTCCAGCCGCCGTGCGATGGCGCCTGACAGCCGGGAGGGGCGGAGCTTCAGTTCCAGGGCGGGACACGGATGCATGAGCATCGGTGAATTCCGGACACGTGGGCATTGAAACAGCCCCCGGCTCCGGCCACGCACGCCCGCGTGCACATCTACGCACACGCACACGTGGACAGACGTCTCTCAGCTCGGGAAGAGGGTGGGCAGGATCCAGGGATCTCGCTCTTTTTTTGTGCGGAAAAGAGGTAACCTCAAGAAATTCCTTTTCTTTCTTTTTTTTTTTTTTTAAGATTTTATTTACTTATTTGGGAGAGAGAGAGCACAAGCCGGTGGGGGGTGGGCAGAGGGAGAGGGAGAAGCAGACTCCCCACCGAGCAGAGAGCCCCACACGGGGCTCGGTCCCAGGACCCTGAGATCATGACCTGGGCCAAAGGCGGACGCTTCACCCACTGAGCCACACAGGCATCCAGCAAATTCTTTTATGAAATTCGGTATCTTTGATCGAGCACCACAAAACCCAAGAGGATGAATCATGAAGATGAGGGTTTGGCTCCGTCATTTAGGGCTGCCGTTACAGCAGGTGCGTCGGGCTCGGCTTGGCCCCCGACACTCGCAGGGGCCGCACGGTCCCCTCCTCTCCCGAGGCGACACCCACCCTGCCTGCTTCCTGCCCAGCTTCCGCTTCTCAGGGCTCCACACGAATGACCCCAGGGCCGTCTCTGCGAAGGAGGTGCTCCTGGCACAGGCCCTGGTGCGTCTGCTGGGACGAGAGTCTGTGGGGCCACGGGGAAGGTGCTGGCAGGCGCACAGAGGGGCTGAACGCACTGCTGGGAGGGATGCATGCCACACTCTGGCCCTGAAACGCCCCAGCTCTGGCTGTGGGGCAGCAGAGGCCGGCGCGCCACGCCCGCTGTCCCAGCTGCCGCCCGGTGCCTCTCCGAGCTGAGAAGAGAGCCGGAGGCAGGAAGAGCCTCCGACATCCCCGTGTAGAGGTCAGGTCAAGGGCGGGATGGGGCCGGACGCCCATGCCCCGTGGAAGGGTCACATGAGAGTCAAGAACAGTCTCACGGTGGCCTTCCAGAGCCGTCCCTCGCACCCCCGCCCCTGGTACATGCCCGAGGCCCCACCGGTGCACCCTGTCCCCTGTCCCTGTCACCCACGCTCCCCCGCCACGGCCCCCTCCTCACCGCTCCGGCTGCCCTCCCTCCCTCCTTCCGGAGTCTCTCCTGGATCCCTAACCTCGGGCATCACTGCGCAGCAGGGGGTCCGAGCGGCTGACGTTAATGGCTTTTTTTTTCTTTAAATAAAAATCTTAACTTTTCCGAACTACTCCGTACCGCAGCTGCTCAGCCTGGGCGGGAGGTCCCGTGAGGCCGGCCCTGCCTTCTCCCCGCCCTCCTCCCGCTCACCAGTCAGTGTCCCGTCTGTGCCCAGGGCACCCCGACTGAGTGTTTGTGGGGCTCAGGCATGGCAGGGTCCTCCTCACGGCCTGATGATTTTCTGCCCTCCTTTGCAGCCCGGGAGCTGTGGTGCCAGGGAGCGGGCAGAGTTCCTGTCCTGGAGGCAGGGAGGGCAGATGCTTGGGCGAGCGTGAGGCCCAGCCCCGGGGCAGCTCCCGCGCAGACAGGAGCCGCGGCTGGAGGCGAGCTGGGGGGACAGCATGGGAGGGGCTGGGGGCCTCTCATCTGACCACACAAGCTTTGATCTGCTGAGATGCTACCTGCCTGATAGGCAAACAGACTATTGTGATAAACTAGACCCTTTTTGGTTCCTATTTCCAGCACGTGGCGGGTGGAGGGGGGGCCCAGCTGACTCTCCACTTGGGGCTGGGAAGGCCTGGCCGGCTCCGCCCACGAAAACAGGGCTGAACGTCATGATTTTGGAATTCAGGGCAGTTCCGCACTCCATCTGCCCGAGCGGCTCCCTTTAGGGCTGGCTGGGGTCCTCATTACGGCGATGGGAGCCTGGGGTGCCGAGGTGAGACCCTCGGGAAGCTGCCGGAAGGAGGCAGAGGACAAGGAAAGTCACTTTGGAGAGGACGCGCTCGGGCATCTGCACATGAGCACGAGCTTTCCAACAGGAGGAGAGGAGCCCGGCTGCCCAGGGGTTTCCGAGAGCTCGCTCCCTCCCGGCTCCCGGCCCCCCGTGCCACCGGGGGCCCCGGTGGGCCCCCTGCCACCTGCCGCCCCCGCGGCCTCTCCCGCACACTGGTTCGGGCAGCTGCCAATCTCAGTGCTCTATTGACCTGTGTTTCTTCTGGCATCTCCAATTAATCTCATTTTATGTGGCTCGTGATGGATTTTAACATAAGATAACAGCAAACCTTTGCCAACCGCAGGCAGTTTGATAGCTGAAAACTTTGATTAAAAATTTTACTAGTCTGGGAGGACTGCATGGCGTAGGGCCTCTGCCATTCACAGCGATGTACGTTTTCCTGCCCGAGACGGGAGAAATCTATGTTCTTACTTTTCCCAAAGGATCCCCTGCCCCCAGCCCAAATTTAAAACTCTCCAAAACAAGGTTTGCTCAGGAAATTAACCTCAGTGCCTCAATCGTGGCTTCTCTTTACTTAGCTCGGGGAGCAGCCAAGTCTGGACCCTCGGGAGGGGGGGCGAGGAGTGAGCGTCCCGTCGGCAGTGCCGGTGGCGGCCGTCACCGCCCGGGGCTGCTGGATGCATTTCCCAAGCCAGGTGGCTTGAAACAATAGGAAGGTACCCTCTCACTGTTTCGGAGGCAGATGACTGAAATCCGGGTGTGGAGGTGCTGTGCTTCCTCTGGGGGCTTGAGGGAGGCTCCTGCCTGCCTCTCCCAGCTCCCGGCGGCCCCGGGGGGCTGCTGGCTGTGGCCGCGCCCCTCCGGTCTCTGCTGACTTCTCTCTGCGTGTCTCCTGTAAGGACACCCGTCCTGGGTTTAGGGCCCCTGGTTACTCAAGGATGCTCTTATCTCGAGTCCCTTAATCACATATGCAAAATAAGGTCCCATTTTCCAAATCGGGTCCCATTCACAGGTCCCAGGGGCTGGGGGCCACCACTTAATCCACTACAATCCTCATGCCGCTCCAGGAGGAGGGTTATAGAGAGAGACATAGAACATCTTTGGCCCAGTGAGAAGGAAGCATAGCCCGACTTGGGGATCCCGTGTTGGCGATGCTGGAGGGGAGGGCACCCCCCACCCTGGCTCAGGGGACTGTGGGCGGGGGCTCCGCACTGAACTGTGACTCCCCGAAATCCCCAACCCCAGTGTGATGGTATCTGGAGGTGGGGCCCGTGGGAGGGAGTGGGATTAGGAGAGGTCACGAGTGTGGGGTCCTCTGATGGGTTTGGTGCCTTTATAGGAAGAGACAGCAAGGAGCTCTCTCTCCCTCTCCCTCCAGCCCGCCCAACCCCTGGCCACCTCCCGCCCCCACCATGTGAGGTCACACGGAGAAGGCGCTGTCTGACAGCCAGGAACCCTTGATCTTGGACTGCCCAGCCCCCAGAGCGGAGGGAAGCGCGTGTCATGGCGGCTGCGGTGTGACCAGCCTGGGCTGACCCGACGTGAGTTGGGCAGAGGAACACAGGTAAGCAAATACTTACGATGCCGTGTATCCGTGGCTGAATGGACCGTGAGCGGAGTCCGACGTGGCAGGGAGGCTAGGGGGGTGGACGGGGAGCAGGTGTTCCCGGCACAGGGACCCCCCTTGTGGAGGCTTGGTGATGGGACAGCCACGAGGTTGGGGAGTGGGGTGCTTGGCGGGGCTGCGCACGGAGCCCGTGCACAGAAGATTGTGGGGGGCAGCTGGACGTGGCTTCCTCTGGGGTTTGGTCTTCTCTTTGGGGGCCATGGGGGCCACTGAGTTTCTAGGCAGGGACATGCCTAGAGTCCATTTGTGCTTTGGGAGCTCACAGGGGTGATGGCAGGACCGCTCGAGGGACAGGATTCTGGACGCAAGGGCACCAGGCAGGAGGCTGGGCAGTGTTCCAGAACCTTCCGCTGTCCCACCTTGACCGCATATTTCTTCTCTACCGAACCAACCCCCGACCTCAGGAGCACAAGGGGCATTTCATCAGAAATAAATGAAGAGTCCCACCATTCCCTCGGCGCTCCTGCCCCCGTCCTGGGCTGGGTCTGGGCTGCGGACGCGTTTCTTCTTGCCGGCCGTGCTCTGGGGAGAAGGGGCGCACGGCTTTTATTCCCCCGGAGACAGAAGATTGTCACGCGTGGTGTTTATTATCATTACACTCAGAGATGGAAATACTTTAGCCGAGTCTTCAAAAGCCCTTCCAAGTCCAGCAAATGGTTTCAGGGACCTGATGAACCGAAACCGCCTCTGCCCTTGTTGGGAAAATCGCTTTTCTGCTCGTGCACAAAGCGTCTTCCCCGCGCTCTGTGGTGTTGCCTCAGCGAGATGGGCTTGGGCGGAGGAGGAAGGAAAGGAGGCGGTTTAATCGAACTTGAGCCTGGCCTTGGGGACGCCCGAGAAGCTGGCGCCGAGGACCAGCGGCAGGTGAAGCAATTTTCCGAGGATGCCCCCGCCGTTCTGGGGGGCCAGGTGGAGGCTGGTGGGCCTGGGGCTGGGATGTCACCCCCACAGCCTCGGGTGGGCGGAGCTTCGCACGGACTGGAGCCCAGGCTGGGGCGACCTCAGGAGCAGCGGGGGCAGGTGGGCCACGAGGCAGGGAAACGGGTGGGGAACAGAGCAGGTGGGGGGACTGGGGCCAGGAGGATCAGGCCAGCCCCCGCCCGACGAGACACACTTCTCGAAAAGGCAGAAGGGGCTGGATTTCTCCCGCCTCGACAGGGATGTGGGCCTATTTTCATTTAACGGCTGAAAGACGAGGTGACAAGAAAGCTGGAGAAGCTGGGGACGTTTGCGCAGCTCCCCTTGCTTGTGTGGGAGGTGGTGGGGGCCGACTTCCCTCGAGCGAAAGCTCCCAGGAGAGACTTTCCCCTGGCCCCCTCCCGGCACGGCGGCCCTGCACCCTCCACCCTCCGTCCCGCTCCGCCCTCCTCTGATCCAGGGCCCCCGCCTCTGGCTGCGGTCACCGCCTCTCTCTGTACCGGAATGCCAGCCTCCGCTCTATCCTCGGGGCTCACAGCGAGTCCCCAGCACGGGGTTCACTCGGAGCCGGTATTTGGGCAGCAAATGTCTCTTCCGGGTCGTGTGGCTCTGGTGCAGCCTTGACCGGGGGCCGTGGGCTGAGCGGACCCCGGCCGGGTGCAGGCCGCCGAGCCCACCGTCTGTCCCAGCCGGAGCATCGTTCCCTGCTCTCTCCCAGTGCTGGGCTGCGCGGTGCTGCTCCCCCTGGAAGACGCCGCAGGGCGGGGCGGCCGCGGATGGTCTCGGGGTCTTTGCAGGTGACCTCGGCTTCGCGGGAGCTCATCCTGCATGAAGGGGCCTAAATCCCAGGGCTGGTGTCCTTGTAAGAAGAGGGGTTCCTGGAGGCAAACACAGTGGGGAGAAGGCCGTGTGAAGACAGGGGCAGAGATTGGGGTGACGCGGCCGACAGCCAAGGAAGGCCAGGGATCCCCCAGAAGCTGAGAGGAGCCTGGGACAGACGATCCCTCAGGGCCCCAGCAGCAACCGGTCCTGCCCACACCTGGGTCTCAGATTTCCGGCGTCTGGAATCAGGAGAGAATGAGGGCCTGCTGGGGAAGGTCCCCCGTCTCTGGTGCCTTGTTCCCGCAGCCCCAGGGCACGAGCAGAGGTCACCTGGGGCTCAGCGACCGGCTGGGTCTGTTTGCAGCCAGACGAGAAAGGGCGGAATGGGCACAGATCCGGGCCTCGTGTCCTCAGTCCCAGACGAAGGCGGAGGGTGGACGCCGGCCAAGGAAGCCCGTGCCAGCCACGGAGGGCCTGAGTCATCCCGGCCCCGGCACAGAGCAGCCGGCCTGCGGGGACCCTGACCGCTCTGCCTGATGGTGGGTCGGCATGACTGCGGCAGCAGCCTGCCCTCCTCTCAGCGGACCGTAGCGCTTTCTGTGGCCCGGCTGGGGGCGGTGGGCCTCCCTGAGGCTGGGACCCTTCTCTGGGGGCATTTCTGGGAGGGCTTGGAGGGACTTGTGGGATTTTCGCGTTCACATTACGGGCAGTCGCTGGACCACCGCGCTGTTTCCTAGGAGACCCGGCTGAACCGGGGGTCACGAGCGTCTTCCCCCCAAACGTGGGCTGAGCTTCTGTCTGCCCAGGGCTCTGTCCTTCCCTCAGGACCGCCTCGGTCGTGGCTCCCAGGCCGGGGCTGGTGGGCTGGGTCCACTCCAGAGCCCCGAGGCCGCTGCCCGTGGGCAGGGACCCGCGGGGGACAACCCAGCTCTGGGACCTGGGCTTTAGGGTCAAGGGAGCGGGGTGCCCTTGTAACTTACCCTGGTTCCTGGCCCCTGGAGACCTCAGGCTTCTGCCTTGGATCTGGGGTGTATATGTGGGAGCCTGGGCTCTCAGGACTGTTTCTGGAGGACCCAGGTCATGGGGACAAGGGAAGTGAAAATGCAGCCACCGGTCACAGCCACTGGGGGGCATCGTGGAAGGACCCGGCTTCCAGTGAGGACAGATTGGAGTGACTGGCCGAGTGGCAGTGAGGGTCATGGAAGACTCCAGAAGTCCCCTATTCCCTGCGAGCCGCGCCTGGAGAAACCCTTATGCTCTAGGCTCTGAATGTGGGCGTAGTTTCCATCTGGACTTGGCGGCAGAGGAAAAAAAAAACCTTTGGCCCTGCAATTCCTCTCTGGAAGGGAACTGTCTTCATCCGGGAAAACGCCTTGCTGAGAGGCTGGGGGCGGAGGGTGGGTTTCCGAGGGCCAGCGAGGGAGGAGGAAGGACGGGGACTTGGGGAGGGCGAGAGCAACACCAGAGAAGGGGGAGGGAGGGTCAGGAGGTCCTGGAGGCTGCGTGAGGGACTCTGAGCTGCCCGCGCGGTCCCTCTGGCCACCCATCTCCTCCCACGCCAGCCCGGTGTCCTGCATGCACAGGCGTCCTGTGACCCCCGGTGGGGAGACGGCCACCCCCGCAGGCTGGCGCGGCGCAGAGAGAGCCCCCGCAGGCGCAGGTTGGGGGCGCTGCACAGAGGAGGGAGACCTGCCCCAGAGCGACTCAGGGATCCAGGACGCTCCTTCTGTGGCTCCGAGGTCCAAGAGGACGGGACCTCGTGGGAATCACGCTTCCTCATGAGAAAGACGAGGGATTCAGGTTCATCTGTCTGCGCCTAAAGGGGCAGGAAGACCCCAGGGGACCCTGACTTAGAGCCATGTGTCACCACGACCATTTCCAGCAGGAGGCCGTGATGCCTGCGGGGCTGAGGTCGCCCGTGGGGCCCCTCCCTCACCTACTCTGGGGACCAGGCTTTTAGGACCCCGCGGGCAGCTGCTTCTCCCTGCCCCGGGGCTGGGGGTTCCCTGCACACCCGGGCCTGGCCTGGCGAGGGCTGACCCTCCACCCCTCCAGTCCTGGGTGATGTCCGCTGCCAGCCCCGCCTCTTCCTCCTCCCCCCGCAGCATACCCCCCCCCCCCCGGCAGGTTTATAACCCTCACCGCACCAAGACAGAACAGTATTTTGTGGCGAACTGATTCGGGGTGGGTATCGGTTAGCTCCTCCAGCTGGTTTGGCCTCAACTCTTTGGCCTCAACTTTTGGAGGCTGGGAGGGGCTGGGAGGGCAGAGCCTGGTTCAGGGTGGGACCAGAGTGGGAAGATTTTAACATGGGTGTGTTTCCTGACCAAGGATCTGGACCAGGCAGGTGCTGGGAGAGGGCGGCTGCAAGAGGGATGAGGGGGAGGGGGGAGGAAAAGGAAGAGGAGAGGGGGAGGAGGGAGAGGAGGGAGGGGGAAAGGGAGGAGAGGGGGAAGGAGAGGGGGAAGGAGAGGGGGAAGGAGAGGGGGAAGGAGAGGGGGAAGGAGAGGGGGAGGAGGGGGGAGGGGAAGGAGGAAGAGGAGGAGAAGAAAGGGAAGGGGGAGAAGGAGGGGGAAAGGGAGGATGCGGAGGGGAGGGGGGAAGGAGCAGGAGGGGGAGATGGGGGGAGGCAGAACCAAGGGGGAGCAGCTGGTAGAAGAGGGGGGCCAGGCCTCTGGGGCAGGAAGCCAGAGCAGCGGGAGATGCGGCCTCACTTTAGGGTCTGAACAGCTTACGTGGAGGGAAGAAGGCATTAGTTTGAACAATCCCAAACAGTGGGTAATCCAAAAGTCAATTATATCTGGATTTGAAATGAATCGCCTGATTACATTTGCAGCAGGTCGGCCCTCCTAATTATGATTAATTAGGCTAATGCCAGGGTTAGTTTACCTTCCCTGAGCACCACCAAGGGGTCCAGGGGGGGGGGGGCATGGAGCCCGGGAGCCGGCCAGGGAGGCGCTCCCCAGCGGGCGGCACACACAGAGGGGCTGGCGGCGTCCCGGAGCAGCCCCAGCCCCAGCTCCTGCCCTCTCAGCCGGGGTCCCTCTGCTCCTCAGGAAGGAGGCTCAGCCGGGCTCTCCTTGTCCATTCGCCGGGGGCGCGCTCCAGCTCCCCCGGTAGGCAGCCGCTCAGCTCAGCCATTCGCAGCCTCCGCAGGCGCCCGGGACTAATGTTCGGTTCTGGGGCTCCAGCCTCCAAACCAGGAAATTGCATTCTATCAGCTGCAAATGAACCTCCGTCCCACGGGGCCCTTGCTGAGCCTGGCAGGGTACGGATGGCAGGGTTGCGGACTTTACCAGTTCCCTTTGAGGCAGGTACTGGGTGTACTTGTGCGTGCGCACGCCCCCGTGCGGCCCCCGCTGAGCGTCCTCCCCGTCCCTTCACAGCAGGCATCCCTGAGAGGAGGGGAGAAGCCCCGAGGCACTCCCTCTTCTCCTCTGCGGGCCGTGCCCACGCGGGCAGGAGCCAGCCTCTGACGGTCAGGGCGGTCAGGGCTTTGGCGGCCGTCTCCGGGCCGCAGTAGGGGAGGGACAGTGTCACCTCGCGTCTGGCCTCCACGGTGCAGCCTTTCTTCCAGGGACGGTCATGCCATGTCTGGAACAGCTGCTGGCAGGGACGCAGAGCCTGCTGGGGGGACGGGACCTCCTCGTCAGAGGGTGCCTTCCCAGTTCTCCAGGGAGAGAGGGGACACCGTCCTGGGCTCCTTCGTCCTCCTCCTCCGTGGCTGCGGTGGGCCCCGGAGCAGCCGGCAGGCCGCAGTCAGCGCCAGGGGACGAAGCGTCCCCGTGGTGGCCAGGAGCAGGCGGAGCAGGCGGTCGGCGGGATCCTTCTGGGCCGTGACAGACGGACACGCACACTCCAGTGTCCAGGCCAGGGGCTGCTGTGTGTCCGTGCATAGAGGAAGGGGGTCCCCCCACTCTGTCTGGACCCGTTGTCCCAGGTGCCGGCCAGAGGATTGCAATGGGCTTCTCTGGGCAACGAGTTTTGCTGGGAACACGCGGAGCTTGGCCCCTGTGTGCGGACGGCTTCCCCGGGCGCGTCCGGCCCGGGTTCCAGCAGCTTGGAGCCTCCAGCCCTGCCCGGCGTGACTCCCGCCCAAGCGCCTGCTGTGCCCCGGGGGCCTTCTCCTTTCCGAGAGCTTATCTCACAAGGAGGAATTTCTGTCTCCTGTGCTGTCAAGTCAGTTCTAGAGTTAACTGCTCACAGGCACTCTCACTGCATAAATGCCCTGGCCGCACCCACGGCGAGCCTGCGGGGTCTGGGCCACATCGCGGATGGCAGCGGTTTCTCAGAGGAGCCCGCTCTCCCCAGTGCCTGGCTGGGCGACTCTCCCCGGAGCGATGCGCGGGAGCCGGGGCCGTGACCCGACCGCCGTGTCTGGGGAGCACCGTGCCCCGCTGGGCCACGCGGCCTCGGCTGACCCGGGTGCCC
>CM052900.1:163879341-163894451 GCA_028534135.1 Potos flavus | reverse complement strand
CCTCACATTTGTATATTCTGCCTCCTCTTCCTGGGAGGCCAACCTTCATATGTTTCTTTCTGGGAACTCCTACCCATCCTTCAAAACCTTTTCCAAATATCCCCCATGGTGATAATATCACTTCTGGTTTGAAACCTCGGGGCTTTCAGGGTATAGTCCGAGTTTCTTAGCATGGCTCCTGTTTTTCACCCTCCCTCATCTGCCCTCCTGCCCCTCCCCCTGCCCCTCCCCGTGTCCCTCACACTGTTCTGCACCCTCCCAGGCGACCCTCCCTGCATCCTTCTCTTGTCTTTGATGCCACAGTCAGTTCCAGCCTGCGGGAGGGTCAGGGTGCGCTGTCGGGCTTGGCACTCGGCCCAGGAGCGCGTGACGTTTCTTCTCCAGCTCAAGCAACTTAGAGATGAATCCAGCTGGAAGAAATTGTTTCGATTAAGCCCATTACCCTTAATAAATAATTAACCTGTCAGATGCGAGACACTCAGGGAAAGCCTGTTCCTCTGCTCAGACTGAACGTGCTCAGGATCAAGGTTTGCCACGGGGGTTCCGAGCTCCTTCCAAACGGCCAATTAAATTCAGATAGGTTTGGCCAGTGGAGGCAGGATTTATGCTGGCAGGTGGGGCTGCTGTTTCCGGGCAGGGGGAGGGGGGAGCCCCCAGGGTCACGGCCAGGAGCCCGCCGGAAGTAGGAAGCCCTTTCCCCATCACGCATCACGGACACAGGCTGCCGGGGCCCCGTCTGTGGTCCGGCTCCGGGTTCTCCGTGGCCTGGAGGGCAGAGGGCAGAGGGCAGAGGGCAGAGGTGAGGGCTCAGCATGTCCCCAGGGCTTGTCCCCCTCCCCAACTGAGGAGAGCTCTGTGTTCTTATACCCTAGTGATGCTGGACCCCCGGGCTCTACCCAGGATCACTCAAATGACACACCAACCCAGAGCCGTGTCTTTGGTTGCCGGTGACCCACCCTGGGTGCTGTCCTGGGAGGTGGTCGTCTGAAGTCACGGTTCGGACCGGGGCCTTGGAGGCACACGGGCCCGGCACCAAAGCGCAGGGCTTCTGCTTACTTGCTGTCTGGCTTCAGCGGGTCTGTGTTGCCAGTGGTGACACGGCAGGTGGGTGGCGGTTCAAGGAGGAGCGTCTACACCGTGCCAGGGTCCCAACAAATGGGTGAGCCTCCCCTCGGCTTACTCGGGGAGATGTTGGAGGAGCTCCCAGAAACGGCTCCCCAGGCTGGGTAAACCAGCTTCTACAGGCGGACCCCTTTAGGGACTGTGGGGGAAAATGTTCCAGGCCTCCCAGCCCGAGCTTGGAGCCAGCCCCGTCTTCTCTCCCGCACCCTGTCCTCGCTTCCGTTGGCCGGGTGGGCTCAAGGTCAGGACGGGCGTGTGGAGGGGCCGAGGTAGAGCTGGCCTTGTGCCCTCCGGGGGGGACCCACAGACCCATGAACCCTGGGCCACTGGGGGGACAGACGTCTCTTCAAAGGGGGAGACAGATGCCTTGTCCCCGGGAGGGCAGAGGGGGCACCGGTGTCCTGCTGGGCGAACCTGATTCACGGGGATCTGTTGGTCAGAACTCTTCCCTGCTCCCCGCCGCTCTTAGGGGCTGATGGCAATTTGCATATGTAAATCCACAGCGCACGCCGAGTAATTCCACACACGTTAGTTGGTTTGAATTTCACGACTCCTTGGCAGAGGGACAACTGTAACGACTTACTAATTATAATAATTTTGATTTAATAACAGCGGTAAGGACGTGACAACTATGACGTGATGGCAGGTGGGAGGCATCGCTGGGTCCGCATAGATGCCCGTGTCCTGGGGTTCTCGTCCCCCACCTTTCCGAGGATGCAGAGCGGGGGCATCGCCCGGGGGCCCCGTGCCCAGGGCCCCCCTCTGCTCAGTCGGTCCAGTGGGCATCCCTGTGTCAGTCCTCACCTTGATGAGCGTGTGGGGGAAGGTTCGGGGCCCCCGGGACTCTGAGGGCCGCCAGCACGGCGGGAGGCTGCCCCGACCTGCCGCACGCGTTACCAGGACCGGGGTGCTGGGCAAGGAGGCTCTCGCTCGCAGCTTCTGCCACTTTCTGGTGGAAACAAATAAGACAGCGGATGAATTATCTTTGGCCTGCTCTTCATAAATCAGAGGCGTAATGTAGCCGCCAGGCCTCTCACGCGGTAGCGTGAGCAAGGCAATTAACTTGAAAATTGAATTGATGTGCATTGATTTTTTTAATAAAGTTATTGTAATATATTCACTTGTTAGAATCCAGAGCTGAAAATAGACATTTTGTTTCTGATTATGGGGCCTGTCCCTATAAATCACCGGGGATGGCAGGAACGAAACCCCTCATTTCACATGATCGTTTCCTATTAGATCCAAAAGGCCCATCATGGGGCCATTTTCCTTCTCCTGTTTGGGGGTGTCACACACTCGGAAGCCCGCGGGGAGCCTGGGGAGCAGGCCCAGGGGTGGGCCGGCTCGGCCGCTGTGGCCGGGTCCCACGGTCGCTGGGCTTGGCTGTTTGGGGTCTGCTCCGGGATGGGGATGGTGCTGAGCAGGCTGGCGCCCCGTGCGCCCTGAGGTCAGAGGTGCTGAGCAAACGGGAGGAAGGGGTGAGTGATGGTGTGTGGCTCAAAGGACTCTGGGGACACCCAGACTCTCGTCCCTAATCCCGGAAACACAGAGGCTTGGCCGACCAGGGAGCTCCCACACCAGGGTGGGAGGCTGGAGCCCTGAGGGGCCCTCAGGTCCCAGAGTGGCCTCCAGGCAGAGTCCCCTGGCCGCCGCAGACAGCCTCAGGGTCCCCGCCTCCAGGGACGGAAGGCCAGTCTGCCTTCCGGCAACTCCAACGGTTAGAAAAGCCTTGCGCGTCGTGAGCCACGGTCCGGGCACCCTTTCTGTGTTCTGCTGCAGGAACGGTGGCCCGGGGAGGTCAGAGACTCTTCCAGAATCACCCTGACCTATGACCTCCAGACCTGGGGGGAAGCAAGTGTGTCTGAAGCCACTGTGTCTGCAGTAATTTGCTACAACGGCCGCAGGAAGCTCGTGGAAAGTGAGACATGGCTGAGGGTCCACGGGACGGGCCCGGGGCTCTCTGGTTGGGCAGCGCCTACCAGGCGTGGGCTCCAGGCGACTTGTGTTCAAGTTCCAAATCCTGCGTGGGGGTCAGTTGGCCACGCCCAGGCTCAGGCCCCCTCCTCGCCAGCAGGGCCGACAGCTGCGTGAACTGGGGGAGGGGTGGTTCCCCACAAGGGAAATTGCGGGGGATGGGGTCCCCAAGGAGGGACAGGGGTGCTGCTGGGCAAGATGGGCACGGAGCCTCGGCGGGACCTGGGACTCCTCACCCACGGCTTTATGCGTTCGCCATCCATTTGTCCAGCGCAGAGGCCTGGAGGGGACGCCCTCAGGGGGTGTCAGGTGGCGTGGGCGAAGGCTGGCAAGGGGAGCGAGGGATGGTCCCTCAGGGGCGCGTCTGTGCTGAGGTGAAGAAGCCTGCCCCTGACGAGTGGGGACCTCGAGCCTTGCAGGAGGGGTTCTGCTCATGTATTTACATAACGGCCGGTGGCAGGGGGTCCTGGTGGTCATCGTGGTGGTCGGGGAGGACCCAGGGATTCGGGAAGGTGAGAAGCATCGGCTCAGATCGTGCCCACGGTTCGAGAGCAGCGGGAGGCGAGGGGCGTCCCCCGCTGAGCCTAACCCATCTCGGCCGAGGGGCCGCCGGGCCGGGAGTCAGGGTCATGCTCGCCCAAGCGGGCAACACCGAAAGTCGGTACACAGCAAAAAAAATTTAAATGCAGAGCAAGAAAAATGTAGATTGACCCCAAGAAGCCTTCCCGATTACCAGTGTTCGGTTGTGATATACATTATCAAGGTGGGTTCTGCCATGGTCTGTGGTCCCCTCGCCCCAGATTCCTACGTCGATGCCCTCACCTCTCCCTGGAGCCGCGAGGGTCTGCAGTCCGTGGCGCTGAGGGCTTGGCTGGGGCCGTGGGTGGCCGGCTGGGGGCAGGGAACCCACAGGATGCTTCCTGGCAGGGGAGGGACTGAGACAGCACCCCCGGAGGGCCGGGGGCACCCTACCTCTTCTGTCTGCCGAGGAGGGATGCGGTCGCTGACAGGTCGTCATGTCACCCCGCTGCGGTGTGCCCGTCCCAAACGCCACAGAATCATTAAAGAGCAGAATGTGGCCGGGCTCCATTCATCTTTCTGAAACTGTCCCCGTTCTTGACATGTGGTGTGGGGGCACGTTCTTAAATGAAAACAAGGCTTTGAGCGAAAACCCAATTTGTTTACAGCAACCTGTGGCGTCGTGGAGAGGGGGTTTTGACTAATGGGCACAAGGCGTGTGTGTGCGGGAGTGTTCAATTATGAATGAGCTAATTACACCAGTGCGCTGGATGGGGACTGCGGGGACGTCCACATGTCTCCGCCCCGACGGGGCCCCAGCCCACTGGTTAGGATAATTAATTAAACCTTGTTCGTGCACATTTTGCCGGGCACAAATAATCACCTAATTTCATGACTCTGCCTCCGTCAGTCATCGGGGTGCGTCCCGGGGGCTCTCCGCGGACGGCAGGTGCAGGAGGGACTTCTGGTTTGGGGGACGTCTGCTTGTTAATGGCGCTTGGGCTGGACGTGCGAGTCGGGGTTTCACGAGAGCCGCGGGCGAGCGTGCATTGGCAGGAGCCCCCTCCTTCCCGTCGGCAGCAGCGACCTTTGCTGAACTTTGTGGAAGTGCCATGTGGGTGCCAGCGTCTGTGGATCCCCTCTGTAACGAGCAGGCAGAGTTTTAGGACGGGGAAGGGGGGAGCCTCGGAGCCCCTTTGCTACAAAGAGGAGGCTCCTCTACGCCCTGCCTCTCGAATGTGGCCAAGGCTCAGCGGGAGTGTTGGTTTGTTTTTCTTCACCTGTGTTCGTGGGTCCATTACACACCAGGGGGATTCCTTCTTTCCCTTAGCCGCCTAGCCAAACAGAAGTAAGTCGTCTTCATTTTTGAAAGTGTACAAGTTAACAAGAGCAGCTAATCTCTGCTAGGCATTAGCTGTGTCCGGGTGTTGTGCTCTCCACACTGGGCGATGATGCCCAGAGAGCGACTTTGGGCGGAGAGGAGGACAGAATTCATTCACTCTCCCAACGCCGGTGAGCGTCAGAGCAGGGGTTGGGGACTCCAAAGCCAGTGCTCTGAGCTGGTTCACTATACCACCTGCAGACGAAAGCAGGCAGACGCCAGCACAAAAGAGACAAGCCTCCCTTTTCCCTTTCGGTTGCTTCTAGCAACCCAAGAGCCTCAGGAGCCTTGGAAGAGAGCCTCGGGTGGCCCAGCCTTCATGTCCTCTGCTGAAGCCGCAACAAAGTCTTCAAGGCCTGTCTGTGCGACGACTCCGAAGGTCAAAAACCAGTAGAGGGTGCTTGCATTTTTGCAACTATGTAAACCCATGGCTGCATAGCCATGTAGTGTACTATGCTTGTAATTTCTTTTCTGTACAGATTTCTGTTTCCTGGAGATTTCTTCCTTTTATTGTCACATGATTCGTCATTAGCATAACCATGCTTTCTTTCATGTCTGCGATATTAACAAGTCTCTGGAATTTCACTTAAAAAAATAAGCCCCTTCAAAGTTCCTTCTCCCAGAATCTGCAGGTGGGCTTGACGGTATCCTAGGGTGACTTCTGCATCGCCCGTGTCCGCGGGGAACACCCCTGCATCTCGGCCATCGAGTCCTCCTTCTGCTCTTCCCTCCCCTAGACCACAGCCTCAGGTAACCATTTTATTAATAAACTTTCAACTTTAAGTTGGAGTTAGGTGTACAGAAAGGGTGTGGACATGATACTCAGAGTTCCCACGTACCTACCTCCCCCATTAGTAACATCGATGCGGTGTGTTTGTCACCACTAATGAGCCAACACAGATAACCGTATTTTAAACAAAAGTGCATACTTTCTTCTTTTTTTCCCACACTTCCTCAGGTTTTACATAACATTCTTCTTCCCTCTTCCAGGACTCCATCCAAGATGTCACATGACATTTAGTCATCGTGTCTCCTTAGGCTTCTCTTGGCGGTGACGGTTTCTTAGCCTTCTCTTATTTTTGGTGACCTTGATAATTCTCCAGAGGACTGGTCGGATATTTCATAGACTGTCCCTCATCGGGGTTCATCTGGTGTCTTTCTCACAGTTAGACTGAGTGATGGTTTTCGGGAGGACATGCTGTGTCCTTCCCATCATGTCACGTCGGGGGCCCCGCTGCCAATGTGACTTCCCACCACAGGTGTGACCTTGACACTGGCCGAAGTCCTGTTGTCAGACAGCGTCTCCGCTGGAAAGCGACTATCTGCCGTTTATTTTATTTACACGGTGGTCTACATTATGGTTCCAGTTGTCCTTTTGGAAATTGCTTCCTCTGGTGGCGTCCGCGGGGCAGGGCAGCCTGGAGACCTCTGGCCCGTTGGCGACCTTTTTCTTTGTGTCTTGTCTTCTTTGGTTGACATTTTATTCCTTCCCTACTGCTTCTTCTGATTGTTTTTTGTTTTTTCCAGGACTCTCAGCATTACTCATGTCAGGATGGAGTCAGAGGGCAGCGGCGGGTCCCCTTGGGGAGCACGGCGCCTGCACATTGCAGGGTAATAGGCGGTTTCATCCCACTGCCATTAGCCACACGCCGAACGCTGATGTTCCAACCATCTGGCCGCCGGGGGGATAACCGGCTGAGCCAGCAAATCCCGTGATTGCAAGAAGGCCCGGCTGATCCCGCTCAGGAGCTGGAGGCCTGGCCCTCCTCCCCGGCCCTTCCACTGCAGTGAGGTCCCTCTGCTTCCCGCGCGTGCTTCCCGCAAAGGGCCCCGTTCCCTGCAGGGACACTGGCTGTCTCCCTCAGGAGAGAGTGGGACCCCACGGGGATGTCGGTGTATTTCCGGAACAGTGATCTCATTGGAGGTTTTCCCTACGCAGATGGGTATTTCTTCTTGGTGCTGATCTAATTGGAAATATTAGGAGCCGGTGCTACGGAGCCCTCACCAGGCACTTGGCACATCCCGAGGCTGGCTTGCCACAGTGCTGGGTGTTCGGAGCCACTTCTTAGCTCCTTTGCTGGGGGGAGACCGAGGCTCACAGGGGAGGTGTGTCGGGCCCAGTGTCTGTAGCCAGGCACCCATGGGGCCGGCACTCTAACCCGCTCCAGGGGATTGCAGCGTACTTGCTTGCACACCTGTGTGTAAGAGTGTGAGAGTGTCTGTGCGCCGGCCCAGGTCCATCCGGGAATGCTGTCGCACTGTGCTGGCCGGCTGCGGTGGGATGCTCGGAGCCCCTCCGCCGTGGGGTGAAGGTGCTGCAGTCCAGCCCTGTGGGGGCTCCAGGACCCAAGGGCAGCCTCCGAGATCAGTGGTCGTGCCGATGGGCTAGGTGCTCACGAGTGGTGGCTGCACCGTTTCCGTGGGTGGGAGCTCCTGGCAGGGTGGGGAGGGGCGGATGTCACGAGACACCGGGGGCTGCTGCTGAGGCCAGACGGTCAAGGACGAGGACAGATTTCCTCCGTGGTTGGGCCTCTGGAGCGAGAAGCAGGGCTAAGAGCCAGCAACAGTGACATGTCCCTGCACCTGCCAACAAAGTGATGTCACCCGTAGAGAGATGGCACTTCGAGGCTCTGTGCGGCAGGTGGAAGGGAAACGTGGAATGTCGTGAGAGGGTGGCCGGGATTCGCTCTCACTGGCGGACATGTCGGTGCGAGGACTGTTCCCAGGGCAGGGGGAGGAGGGGAGGGTGAAACCAGGTGCAGGGGCATGCAGACAGATAGGAGGGCTCAGCCCTGATCCCTTCTGCTCTGCCTGCCTGGGCGTCTGCCAGCTGACACCTGCCCGTCAGGGCGAGGAAGGGCTGGGGCTGGGGCGGTGTGCTGTCTGGTTTAGAATTCCAGCTCCCCATCATGCTCGGCATCTCCAGGGATGGACTCTGGACAGACAAGGGGGTTCTGCTCTTCACGTGCACCGTGGACAAAGGATTGGGCAGGGGTGGGCTCTGCGTGCACCGTGTATTTTATACACACACACACACACACACACACACACACACACACACAGACGACCTTTCCCTCCCAGTCTTCTCACAGAGTAAATGACGGTGTGCTTTCTGCAGGGAAGGGGCCGCTGCTCTCCGGGGAGCTGGCATACCGGAGGAGTTTCCGGTGACTCAAGCAGAGCCAGCGGAACCCCTCCTGGGTGCTAGCTCCTTATAGTGCCTCTGCGCCCTGGGCTGGTCCTTGCCTTTGAGAAACGTGCGGTCTGGGAACCGCAGGAGGATGACACGTCCCGTCACCATGCACTTCTAGGTGGGTGTCTATCTCTGGGAGAGAACGCAAGCAGGTGAGTGGGGAGCGGGGGTGCAGCGTCAGCCTGTGGGGCCCCTGAAGACGAGCTGCAAGGTCCTCCTTCTGAGCAGGGCTCTCCTGCTGGTAAGCGTGCTCTGCCGAACGCCAGCGGGGTCTCACGTCACCGCGCGCGGCCCCACGGCGATATTAACCAGTCCCGGTGACTCCAACGCGTGAATGAGAACAGCACCTCTCCCCCGAAGGAGAGCAAAACCCTAATGGATTTGTTCTTAAATTGCATCCTGTTGTCGAACGCGGAGAAGTGTCCAGGTCACGAACACTTGTATAAACAGTGCACTCCAGCCGTCACTGCGGAGATGCATTTTTCCACTAATTAAGACCCTTGGGGAGGGCAGAGGTGTGCCGCGTGGTGATTTCCGGCAAAGGTTGGGTCTTGATACACCGACAGGCGGCAAGTTCTCAGCTGGCCGTTGCTCCCTACATCGCTGGAGGAGGCCGATGAAACGTCCCCAGTTGTCCTGCAAACACCCAAAGGACAGAAGGACAGAGCAGAATTCCTGTCCAGCCTTCCTGGCGAGAGAGTGGGTCTCCTCCCTGGACCCTGGGTGGAATCGTGCCCGAGGCTCAAAATGTGGGGCGGGTGTCCTGTGTCATTCATACTGGACTCCGTGTCAGGTGCTCAGGTACTGGATACTCCACGCTGAGAAAGAAGAGAGAGAGAGAGGAGGGCAGGGAGGGAGGGAGGAAGAGAGGCAAGGAGACACAAAGGCACTAATCACGTAGCAGGAGACGGCCACCACCATGCACTCACAGGCTTGGGGAAGGGTGGCGTATTCACGCCCCCAGTTACAAGCACAGAGAAGTCTTCCCGGCTTCAGAGCACCCTGATTTCCAGTGCCGGCCGCACTTACTCCACATACACCCGTGGGACAGAAGGCTGGTCGCCCCAGGGCTGCTGTGAGCCCTGAACAGGTGCATGGCCCCCTTGGTTGAGCCCCTCTCTCTTGCCGTGCAAGGCGGGGAGACCCGGACCTCTCCCACTCTCGTGGCCCCCGAACCAGCAGCTCCTCCCGCGCCCACCTGGTGGGTCCCAGCTTGCTTGGGGCCGGGGCCGATGCGATTGCATCTTCATTGTACCAGTATTTTCATGGCCACTGCTCCTGGCAATATGAGGCTGGCAATAAAAATAATTTATTGGAGGGATGTTGATAAAGCCTTGCTTATTGCAAACAGTAAATTAAAGTGAGCACTTCCACCTTTCTTTCCTACCCAGGGAACAATAACCACTCACAGTGAACTCGAAGGGGAAGGGGAACAAGATATAGGACAATCGTTCAACTTCACCCGTCTTACCAGCAACCTCATAAAAATTAAGGAATAATTTTTCAAAGAGATAAGGGCTGTAGGGACATGAAAATCAAAACAACCAAATTGTTCCTGCCCGGAGGAGGTGCATGTGGGATGGGAAGGGATTTCTTTTCCCATTTTTAATTTACAAGAACCTTGTAAACTACAAATTAAAGGAGCAATAGCGATTCAGAAGGCTTGATTCATTAAGCCTTTATTTACCCTTAATGCCTCCAAAGAAAAATAATTTGGTTACTGAACATGAGTTATGGGCTCAGAGCTGACATCTTCCCACACAAATCTCCGGGGCTGTTTGAGGGCAGGGCTGCGGTGCGCTGAGCAGAGGTGGCCGCTAATAGCAAACATTTGCTCCCCTGTTGGGACGATCGTTGGGAAGTGAGCTTCCGGTGGGCGATCCCAGCGGGACAGCTCCTGCGGTGCTCAGTCCCTAGGCCGGGACACGGGGATGGCTATGAGGAGCACGTGAATCTCCCGCTGGTCAATTTTAGGACTGTTTCAAATTCATATCCTTTTCCCCGAGAAGCCTGAAATTATTCGTGGTCCGTACTCATAACAAGCAGATAGTAAGAGCCTAATAAATATCTTTTTAATTGAGCGAGAGAAGAAACGAATGAATGAAGGGACTTCATGCATTGCCCCCTGGTACTGGACTTTGGGGTGCATGGGGGGTCTCCATAGACATACTACATCATTGCATAAGGTGAGGTCCTGACGCCCTCTGTCCCCTTCGGTTCCCATAGAGCACTTAGCGCGTGCCAGGTCCGAGGTGGAGAAGACGTCAGGCCTGGCCCCAGCCCTGTCTGAGCTTGTGGTCAGGTGCATGCGGCCTTTCCCTCAACAACTCATCTCTGTGGACTTGTCTGGTGGCTTCTGAGGGCGAGGAGGAAGTCAGGGCAGTGTAAGAGGGGCGTGAAGCGTGCGCCGTAGTGTGGACACGTGATGTACCCCTTCTCCGCTGCTGTGGGACAAATCGCCCTGAACTGAACACACATTAGGGCAGATTTGGAGGCCAGAAGTCCAGGCATGGGTCAGCTGGCTCCTGTTTCAGAGTCTATCACGGCCGAGATGGAGACGGTCAGGGCTGGGGTCTGATCTGAAGGCTTGACCAGGGAAGGACCCATTTCAGTCTGCTGAGCTGGGGTGTCTTTTCTTATCTTCTGCCCTCAGACTGGGACTTACACAATTGGCTCCCCTGGTTCTCAGACCTTCACACCTGGACCGAGCCACACCATCAAACTCGCTGGGTCCCCAGCTTGCAGATGGCAGATCATGGTACTTCTCAACCTTCATAATTGCATGAATCAATTCCTTTGTACATACATATCCTATTGGTAGTTTTTCTTGGGAGAACCCTGATGCAAGAACTCTTCTCTTTTCTCATGGAAACTCCCTTGCCCGTGGTTTGACCAGAACCACACCCCATGCAAAGGCTTTGCTGACAATCCCTCCTGGTATGAGCCTTCTTGCCTGCATTAAGACTCCCTCCCATTGGCTCCCCAAAGGGCCCTGGGCACTGCCTGAAGAATGTCAAGCAGGAGCAGGTGGGGATCTTTCTAGAGATCCCAATCCCAGAGATGTACCAACTTTACCTGCTTGTAACAAGACACTGACCTCGGGGCACGGTCACCACATGGAGACACTGCAAGTTTTTAGATTGAACCTAAAACATGAATTGACAATGTTTTTTTGGAGAAGATCACATTGCTCAAATCACTACCATTGGAATAAATCAAGTGGGAGTGAATAGAGAAGACAGTTGAGTGTGGGGTAAATAGTCACGGTGCAGGGTAGATGTGCAGGGGTGAGCTCTGAGCCCTGAGCTAGGAAGCCAAGGGTTCTTTCCAGCCCTGAGCTAGGGAGCCTTTGGACTCACTCTGCATCTCTGCTTCTGTTGGCCCATACATCTCTCTCCTTTCCTCCTTGGCATCACTGATGGATTTTAGGAACGTTTCCAAAGGTGGGCTCCCAACTTTAATGGGAGTTGGTCCTGGGCATCTTTGCACACCAGGTCATGGCGCAGAGGAGGTGTGGGACATGGCTCGCGGAGACGTGGCGTGGGAAGGCCACGGGAGTATGGAATCTGATGAGGGCACTGGCTCCACCTCATGGTGCCACTTTGGGAACATCATTCTTCCGTCTGGGCCCTGGCGTCCCCACCATAAGGCACAGAGCATGGCTAGACCTAAGCTGACCAAGGCTTAGGTCTATGGATGGGACGGTGGATGGCTCAACCGTGTCCCCGAAAAAGAAATGTTGGAGTCCTAACCCCTGGTGCCTGCAAATGTGACCTTGGAAATAAGGTCTTTATCTTTGCCATCATGTTAAAATGAGGTTGTACTAATGAGGATGGGCCAGAATCCAGTACGCCTGGTGTCTTTGCAAGCAGAGGGGGGATTGGGGCACACACACGTGGAGAGGAGGAAGCCATGTGACAGACACACAGGAAGAAGCTCATGTGAACGTGGAGGCAGAGATTGGGGTGATGCACCTGTAGGCTGAGACCAAGGATTGCTGGAAACCACTGGAAGCTAGAAGAGGCAGGAAGGACCCTGCCCTAGAATCTTCCCAGAGACTACGTCCCTGTGGACTCCTTGATTTCAGACTCCTGGTCTCCTGACTGTGGGAGAATAGACTTCTGTGGTTTTAAGGCCTCCAGTCTGTGGTCATTTGTCACGGCATGTCCACAGCACTCCTACGATGGGGACCCTGCCTGTGACTGTCAGTGGGGGCTGCAGGGGCAGGCCTGGGGGAGGGGGAGCTCTATGCCCGGGGGCGACAAGGTGGCCCAGACGCCCTCCTCTGCCTGCAGCACCGTTCATGGGAGCCGGGCCAGAGAAGGTGCTGGGGCTCCAAAGCAAGGACGGAACCCTGCTCCTTGGCCCGGTTTGGAGGGACCGTCCAGACAGCTGAGAAATGCTCCACTTCATGTAGGGAAATCGGGAGGGGCTCGCCTGACTTTGCATCAGGAGCCCCCCCTCCGTGGGCCTTGGTCTCCTTACCCGTGGAGCGGAGACATTCGTCCAGGCGAGGGAAGCTCTTTAGGCTCTGACCGCCATTCCACCCCACTCGAGGGGGCCGTCTCAGGAAAGACAGAGAAGAGCAAGCACCGGAAAGTGGGCTATGTTGACAGTCACAGAGCAGCCCGGGTCCCAGGGGAGCCAGTTTCCCAAGTCCCAGAGAAGCCGACTGTTTCTGCTTCTGTGCTCCCTCCAGAATAATTCAAACACTGCTCGGGAATAATTCAGAACTTCTTCAGGTCCCAGCTGGTGACAAGACTGCCTTGGTGAGGACATTCAGTTTGGGGAAGAAGGCTGAAGGTGACATTTGGGGAGATCAGGCAAGAAACCGGTTCCTTAAAAAAACATTTGGGATCCTGTTTTGGCTTCTACTCCAACCCATCTGTTGTGGGCTGCATTGTCTCCCCATATTCATATGTTGAGGTCCTAACCTCCAGGAGGAACCCAGAATGTGACCATATATGGAGATAAGAGCTTTAAGGAGGCAAATAAGGTAAAACGAGGTTGTTGGGTTGGTCCCTAATTAGTGACTGGCGTCCTAATAAGAGGAGATGGGGACACAGACACGCACAGAGGGACGACCACGTGAGGACACGGGTGAGGACAGTTGTCTGTATGCCAGGGGGAGAGGCCTCAGAGGAACCAGCCCTGCCCACGCCTGGATCTCAGACCTCCAGCCTCCAGGACCAGGAGAGAGAAATCTCTGGTCTGAACGGCCCAGTCTGTGGTTCTTAGTTATGGCGGCTGGAGCAGAGCGATATACCATCCCGATGGATGCAGGAAACAAAGGACTAAAACACTAATTTCCCTAATTCCGCTCTGTAAGTGGACATGCTCCTTCCTGTTCCTACATCCCATGGTGAGGTGTCTCCGAGGGCTCATCATCACTGTAGGCTCATGTGCTCTGGGACCAGCAAAGCTCAGGGAGGAGGTAGCCAAGTCGAGTCTGGTCTCCCAGTCCCTAATAGGCAAAGGGGGTGAGGCGGTCCATTCTGGACCTGGAAACTGGACTCCCACCCCTGTGGGATTGGGGAGAGGAGGGGGGGAACCTGGATGGTGGGGGAGCAGAGCCAGAGAGTCATGGGGGAGGCAAGGGTATAGCCATGACCTTCATCCCACTGGCTCGTCCATGGATCTCGCAGGGTCTTACGTTGCTGGACGTTGGACTTGTCTTTGGGAGCAGCTGGCAGGTGGAAGAGATCTCCAGCCATGGAGGCGGCAGACCCAGGCCTGTGCCTCTTGGAAGGGCGGTTGGTCCCCTCATGGGGAAGGTCACTGCCCCTTTCGGGGTTACTGCTACCGTTGAGGAAGTGACGTATTAAGCCTCCAGGTTGGGTGTAACAAATGGGGCCCCCCACTTCCTTTCTTGGGGGAGAAATACATGAAGGGCTCCCTCAGGGAGAGGCTGGGTTTCCAGATCCTGGCAAGCAGCCTTGATCTCAGCCAGCTGTCCTCATGCCTCTGCCTTACATGTGATTAAGTTCTCCCCCCATTTGTTTTAAAGACTTGTCTTATCACCTATTTACAAGACTTATGGATTTCTCATTACTTCCTTTGATAGGACTCAAGCTGAATTGCTTTCTGTTCACTCCATCTGAGCTCTGCCTATAAATCATGACAGTAATAATGGCCGAGGGAGGAGCGGGCCGTGTGGGGATTGGGACCATGCAGAAGGCACCCCCCCACATGCCTCAGGGATTTATCACAGCCACGCGCACAGAGTGACATGCCTCCAAGCAGTTGTCTGTAGATGCTTAGCCCAGGTCCCCCAGCATCGAGTCCGGGATGAGAATCTGCCTTTAGGGTCAGGAGAACATCCCTGAGACCTCCCTCACTTCTGACCCAACTGCAGAGTTCCTGGCTCTCTGAGACCACCCTTTCTTCTGACACTAACTGCAGCTTTTGGGGGTCCCCTGGACCATCCTCAGGTTCAATAATTCACTAGAAGGACTCGCAGAACTATCTGAAATCTGTTACGATTTATTATAGCAGAAAAAACACAGATTAAAATCAGCCAAAGGAAGAGACTCATGGGATGGAGTCTAGGAAAGTTCCACGTGTGGAGCTCCCACCATCCTCCCCCTGTGGAGGCGTGGATGGTGCTCTTTCTAGCAGCAGTCGTGACCACACACACGCTGCCCCCCAGGGAAGTCCACCAGCCTTGCCGTCATCACCTAGACATGGTTGACCACCCACATGGCCGACCTCGGTCTCCAGTCCCTCTAAGGGTGAGCTGATACCACCTGACCTGAAACCCTCACCCTAAGTCAAATTGTTATACTGTCCAGCATGGCCCATGGTCCCCAGGTAAACAAGGACACTCTTACCAGACAGGACATTCCACGGGGTTGGAGATCAGGCGCTGAAGGCAAACACGAGACCTCTCTTCAGAAGGGCTGAATTCTTTACTACGTGCTC
>CM052900.1:163845303-163878841 GCA_028534135.1 Potos flavus | reverse complement strand
TGGATGGATGGATGGATGAGTGGATGGATGGATGGATGAGTGGATGGATGGATGGATGGATGGACGGTTGGACAGAAAGATGAATGGAGAGAAGGATGGATGGAAGAGTGATAGGCATGGGAGCAGCATGATATATGGGATGCAAACACTGCGTAAGAAGCCCATGCCGTGAAGCCAGCGCTGGCCGGCCAAGGTTTGTATGAGGATCGAACGAAAAAACACAGGTGTACTGTGCAGCACAGCATCTGGCGAAGACTAGGCTCTCAGTAAGAAGCAGTTTCCTGTCTCCTCTTTTCCCTGTTGGTACTCAGTGCTTACAAGTTCCGCTGGGCTCTGTTATGTCCCATGGTTTGGCCCGTGTCCAATAGATGTGTCCTGTTGTGGGCGGGGTGTGGGGCCGTAAGTCCCCTCCCCAAACACCGTGTCTGCAGGGTTTGACCCTTTGCATACAGATGCTGCATCTGTGCTGGACTCGGGACACTCATTCATTCAACTCCATCCCCTCCTGCAAACATCAGAGCTGTTCATGGCCGTGGGCCAGACATGGCCATCCTCAAGAAGGTGTCCTAGTTATCCCGCTCGGCCCAGATGCCCTTTCTTCTTGGATCTTCGTTGCTCCGAGTCAGGGAGATGACGGATCCGGCTCTAACCCCGGTGCGCTGTTCTGGGTGGGCACTCCTGCAGCTGTCCCCGAAGGGTATGTTTGTTCTGGAGAATTGCCCACATGCCCACCTTGGCCCCTTTAAAATCTGCATCCAAACCCTTGTCCAGTGATCCCTTCGTGGGGCCGAAACACCTGCCGGGCTCAGGGGGCCCCACTTGCTTTGAACCCCCAGCCACCTTCCAGGGTCAGCGTCAGATCTTTGGGGGGCAGGGGTGCACAGGTTGGGGAAGGAATGCCTGACGATTGTCTTCATGACTGGCTTCCTGAGCCATCACAAATATTGTCCTCTGTCGCCGGGGAGAGGGTGGTGTTGGATGGTGCCACATGAGAAGCGTCTCGTCGCCTCTACCTGGGGCCTGGGATCTCCGGGCCAGGCTCCCACCAGAGCTGCCTCTCCCAGGAAGCTCCAGTGGAGCGTGAGGTGCCTGCGATCGCCGATCAATTACTCTTTATTAAGTGTATTTCCTTCATTAGTCATTTCTTTGCTGCTTCATTAGTCTCTTCGCAAGTTTCAGTGGGTTTCAGGCATCATTGAATATGAGATAATTTATTTTATTAGGCAATTTATTTTCTGGGTACATTTTTAAAGGTCAGTTAATCAATTTAAATGGAGGGGTGAAGGATGGGGATCTAAATACTCCTGGGACAAAAGTTACATCGCCGACACTTTTGGGGGAGAGGGTTGCTTTTCTTTTCTGACTTGCGAAGAATGGGGTCAGGTGGAGCCAGAGTGGGGGCATCTTGGGCAGCGAACGGCATTGAGGACAGGGAGGCCCAGCTCCCTCGCCTCCTTGGACGGCGGTAGCCACAGCGGGAAGTGTAGAGAGGGGAGTTGCCGTGAGGAGGGGCTGGAGGGAGACAGCCGGCGGTCTGAGGCTTGAAGCTGGTGTGTCACGGTCCCGGAGCCCGCCTCCTGGAATGAAAGGGATCCCATCCACGAAGCCGAACTCAGACTGTGTGTTTCCCCAGCGCCTCATAAATAATAAATAAAAACACATCATAAATATTTAACAAGCAAGAAACACGCTCCAAGCCAAACGTAAACTGCCAGTGAATGGTTTCATCCGCTGCCTCCAGCAAATTGCCTTTTCGCCCAGATTTCCAAACACAAACGCTTGGTTGGACGGTGGCTCTCGTCATTCACGGGGGCAGATGCCATCCCTGCTCCGCCGTCCGACCTCCCAGCTGCTCGCTTCTCGGCGGACGGGGAACACGCCGGCTCATGAGAGCAAACTCATGGGCGTTCTTCACAACCAGGGATTTTCCCACGCAGATATTTTCCTCCCCAAATGAGTTGCTGAGTGATTAGTATTATTACCAGTTGATTGCTACATAATAAATGCTAGCGGCCAGCCACGCGTGCTTACTCAGTGTGGGGAAATCTGTATGCGTGGTCTCATTACATCCTTGCAAGTATAAAGCAGGTACCACGGCTGTTTTCCCCTGAGGACACGGAGCCGAGAGAGGATGCCCAGGGCCTCCCTCCCGGGGTGTGAGCCCTTGAGCCCCGGTCTCTGCCGCCCCAGCTCGGAGCCCTCTTCCCGGGGGTCATGCTGGTGCTGCTGAGGAATCACCACCCCGCCCAGGCTCTGAAAGCACCCCCGGCTTGGGGGAAGATGGCTGTTTCTGCAGGCTTGGGCTGCTGACCCTAGACCGACCCTGGCAACCATGCTGGGTCCATGGGAATTGGTTGTTTTAGAGGAAAAAAACAAAACAAAACAAAAAACAGTGAAGCAACTTTGTTTGCATGGGTTTCACGGAAATCACACTATGTTTTTAGTAATTGCTATGCCTTTCAGGATGGGCGCGAGCCACAAGTCTGGGCCGATTCCCTTGAGCAGAAATGATCAGGATGCTGTTACTCTCAGGTCATCATATTTTTTGGTAATTGGCATGTTATTATTTATGTTTGTAAACATCTGTGCCTCTCCTTACTTTCCGGGGGGTGGTGTAATCTATTTCCAGTTCCTGAAGACAGATCAACGATACAAATGGGAACACAAATACCAGCGCTTAGAGAGACGGAAACAATGTACGCAGTGTGTGCCGGACTCCAGTGCAAACCTGGCCTGCAGATCGGTGTGTGCTGGGGCAGGGGAGGCTGAGCCTGTGCACTTGGCAAGCCGGAACTTACTGGAATGGGGACCTGCTTGCCCATGACCCTCCAGGCGTGATCTCCTGGGAGACTTTCAAATGGTGACATGACATCTCGGAAGCTTTCAGTTCATTTTCACAAGAGCCACGGGGTTGCTCTGGTCAACCAGGGGAGCTAATCTTCACAAACCCTAAATTATGTTTCCTGGCACCAAACTGATAAGCGATTAATTCTGTCGCTGTGGACAGAGAGGGGACCCGAGCAATGCAGGTATCACTCAAACCCGTGCCCCTTACAGCAGCAAGAAGGGCGTGCCACGCCCCCTCTGTGGAGTTCGAGCAACCAGGAAAAGGCACCTGTTAAGCTGGGAGAGGACGGGATGACGAACTGGCGACGTCCGACTATCCCGTGAGACTCTGGGACACACAGTGAGTGTGAGCGCCCTTCCTAATGTGTGTGCACGCCAGCGCACCTGGTACCGCACGACTGGACGGACCGCGGGGGGCCCCGGTGTGAGCGGCTCTCGGTGTGCGAGCATCTCACACGGGGCGAGAAGAACCTGGGGACGCCCGGGTCCAGGCTGCAGGGGAGGAGAGTTTGCGTGGCCGACGCCGCACTGGCGACTTGCGGTGAAACCTCGGCAAGCCCGACGGAGTCAGCACGGGGGTGCGCATCTGTGTGTGAGCACTGGGCGGGGTCCCGGGGGCCCCGAGGGCCGCGATGGGTCCTGGGCGGAGCGGCCGAGAGCCCCATACGCAGGAAATAGTGACCCGAGGCCAGGATGCGTCTCCGGCCAGGATGCCCCGCGAGGAAGCGGCTGGAGGACGCGATGCTCTGCTCGCCCGCGTGGAACCCGAGCGGCCAGCGCTCACGCAGGCATTTGGAGTGAGAGGCGGGCTGAGATAGCCCTTGACAACGTTCATCACACCACGAAAGGGCTGTCGCTCCACGGCCAACGGCATGAGGTGACGGCCCAGATTAAGACCCGAGGGTTGTCTAAGAAGACGGCTCTGTGGCGGAAATGCTCCGTGCCCCAGATTTCACTCTTCCCCCCACCCGTGATGATTTTCTTCTCTGGCCGGGGCAGGAAATCAAGGGCCTGTTTTGGAAATACTCAAAAGCTCCATCCGGTGTTGGGGGAGACTGAGAAGGAGTGCTGCCGGTCCAGCTGCCTCTCTCTCCCCCCCCAGGCTGCGGCATCGCAGTTCCCAACTTTGGACCAACACGCCGCCACACACAGCTCCAGCTCCGGTCTGCGGTGGGAAGCTCCTCGGTGCTGGTCTCCGTTGCCTGGGCCCCGGCTGCCGCCAGCCCTGCCAGCCTTGCCCCCGACCCCCAGCGATCCCGAACGGCGAGGCAGGACTCCTTGTCACGGGGGGAAGAGGGTGAGAGGAGAGGTCCGCTGGGGCTACCCCAGGCTTCAAGTCTTCCCCCCCCAAGTCTGCTCTGGGGAGAGCCTGCAGGGGTAGACGCCGTCTGTTTCGGACGTCACTACCGTATATAGTCTTTAAATGCTATGCATCGTTTTTATTCAGAGAGTTTACTGAAAAGTGTGGGTTGGCATGCGAGCCCGAGGCTTGCTATGTCACCTGTGGGTTCCAGAAATCCCCGCTCAGGGGGACTGAGCTGGCGTCTATGGGAGTCGATGTCACGATGGGCAGAAAGAGCATTTACTGGAGCCGGCCGCGTGCCGGGCCCCCCACGTTCAGTCCAGCCTCACGATACGGTCCTGAGCGGAGCGGCCGCGTCTTCATGTGCAGAAGCCAGGTTCGAGGAGGTGAGCCGGACGACAGGTAAGCTCGATACGTGGTCCGGTCTGAGGTCAGCGATTCCCAAGCCCTCCTCCCCCGCCCTGGACAATTTTGGGGTCACGGAGCCACCCCCTCCCGAGGAGCAAAGACCTTTGCGACCCGCCTCTGCCTTGCTTGGCCCGCGGCTCCCCGTAGGGTTGGTTGAGCTCAGCACTCCCGTGCCTCTGAGCGGACACACACCTGGGTCCCTTAGCTCGGCTGCGTCCCACCAGGGCTGGTGCTGGATTAGGGGGACAGCCGGGGTAGCAGGCTTTAGCCCCTGCTGCAACGGAGCTATGGCTCGGTGGAGGAGACGAGGCCACCGGCCGCCACAGGTGTGGACGGTTCAGCGGACGGAGGCTGGGCCTCTGCGGGAACCAGCTTCTCTCTTGGAGGACCGCTCTGCGCCCTGCCGCCTGTCTGCCCCAGTCCGGCCCGGCACTCAGGCTTGGGGAGCGGCCCTCCGCAGAGCGCACGGGGAGCCCCCACCCTGGCCTCGGACGCCGCCCCCGGCTCCAGCAGCCGGCCCTGGACCTCGGCACTTCGGGGGGAGGGGAGGGGCCCCCGGCCTCCGCTCGGACGCCGGCTCCTTTAACCGGAAAGAGCTGGACAGTGAATGACTCTATCCGGTCTCTGCGCTAAGCGCTCTCCCTGGACTCCCAGCTCACTTCAAACCCGCCCCGATAAATATATGATCAGGAAAGTGTGCCGACAGGAAGGCTCGGGGGAGCAGCGCGGCCGCAGCCGGCAGAGAGCTGGCTGCGGGGGCTCGGGCGCCCAGCTCCTGTGTTGGGCCGTTCCACCACCGAGAAGCCAGGACATTCATCTTTGATGGGCTCCTGATTTGTACACTGGCCGAGGCTGTGCGGCCAGAGGGGAAAGAAATCCTCAAAGCGAGCGGTTCTGGAGAAAACCGAGCTGCAGGAGCCTGGGGACTGGTGAGCATTCCAGGGGGGGTCTCGGCCCCTCCCCGTGGAAGCGTCCTCCCAGAGTTTTCTGGAAGGCTTCTGTCTCGAGAAGCCCAGCGCCGGATTGCCGAGAGGGACTGAGTAATTAGCCCCAATTTATATTAATGGCATTTTAGATTAGTCACAGCTGAGCCTAGCTTCCGTCCTGTGCACTGGGGAACCAGATGTGAAGGGGAAATGCAAACATATAAATAAAAAAGTGGAAAAGACAAAATACAAGTGCCAGTTGCATCCCAGGGAAGGAGCGGAGGAGGCAGGGAGGGAGCAGGAGGCAGACGGCTGTCCCTCTCGGGCGTCTGGCCGCTCCCAAGGGCCCTTCCTTCTGGCCACAAGCTTTCCTCTCACCCAGGGGACCCCACTGACCTTGACCCCACTCCCTGGTGACTGGTGCACGAGCGGGCAGAGCTGCTCTCCGGGAGCCTGGAAGGGGGACTGGACGGTGCTTGCCCTGGGGTGGCCGTGGACGTGAGCCCCGCCCCCACGGCCCAGCCTGGACCCTGATTCCACTGCCTCGCAGATCTGTGACCTCAGGCGGTTTCCTCCACTGCCCTTGCCTGGGGGTCCTCTCACTGAACACGGCGAAGGACGGTGCCCAACTTTGGGGGCTCCATCTGCAAGAGGCTTGGGAACACAGCTCTGCCCCCCAGCCCCCCATGAAGCATCTCTGCGGTCCAGGACCCCCAGGAGCCCTCCGCCTGTCCTCCTGTCTGTGGGACTGGATTTACACGTGGCCCCAGGCAGCAGGCAGCAGATGCACTTGCAGTGAATGCTGTCCCTGCCCTCCGGTGGGGTCCAGCATCCTCTCCGGCGTCCCCATCCAGCATTTCCGATGCTGGCCCTGACTCCCCGCCCACCCGGCGCAGTCTGGAGGCCTGGGCAACCAAGCAGAGACAAGACCCGGTTGGTGGATACTCATGAGCGTGGGGCCGGGGGCAGCGGGTGGGAAGGACCATGGGGGGACAGGTGGAAACGCCCCCAAGTAGCTCCCGGTCCCCTCCCTGCCCCGCTCCATGCCGAGGGCTCACTCTGCGGGTTCTAACAGTAGTCCCGTGCCCTGCCAGATCTCTCCGGCCTCCTGAATGCTCTCGAGCTGGGGAAGGACGCCCGGCCCGGGCCAGACAGCCGACCCGCGCTCTCCCCTCTCGGGACCGGCTGCGACCCAGGTCCTGGGTTTGGCTCCGAAAATGGAAGCAGTCATTCGTTACCAGGACACGGAGAGGATTTCACAGATGTGCTGCAGACCCCTCTCTTCCCTGTTTGTTCAATCTCATTAAAAGCGTTCAAACGTCTTGCTGCCAGCTCGCTGGGAAGCAGGAGGCCCCCTTCCGAGCCTTGGAGGAGGAAGCACGAGGGGCAAATGGGAGCATTCTGTGAATGCCAGCTTTTGCCCTGCGGATGTTCGCCAGGGAAATTCTGCAGGAGGGAGAGCAGGTCTCACCTTTCCACATGGGGCGCTGCTCAGGTCAGGTGACACGTGGAGACCGCGGCCCCCCGGGACTGGGCTCTCCGAATCCCATACTCTGATAGGGGGCTTTGCAGAGGGAGCTCCCCCAACCTCTCCCAAGGGCCCCCCTTCACAGACAGGGAAGTGGATGCCTGGAGGTGTGCTGACCTGTCTGGGGTCACTCGGCCAGTCTGGGAGCCTCCGATCCCGGAGCCCACCCTCTTAGTGGTATATGATGCTGTGGGCAGCGTGGGTGGCCTGGGGACAGCGGAGTCCATGGGCTGCCTCGAGGAGTGGTACTCCGAGACTGGCAAGGCCTGAGCAGTCCCCCAGCCCAGGACCCTCAGGGTTTCCCCCACTTTTCTCCCAAGGCCCCTGCGCTCCAGACCCCAGAGCATGCAGAGGCTGCTGGCCATGACCTTCAGGACGGCCCCAGCTTCTTGAGCACGTGCTGCGCTTCTGGTCCCAGCTTATGTTACCTGCTGTCCCGCACCAGCCCAGCGCGGCGGGTAAGACTGTCCCCATTCCACAGATGGGGACATCTGTGGCACATGGACTGGTCCAGACCGGTCCGGGAGCAGGTGCGGACCCACGGTTGTAGGAGCCGGGTGTGTTCCTTCGCAGGTTTACCTGAGTCCACGGATTCCTCAGCTCGTGCCCTCCCGGCCTTGTCCATGTTCACGTTCTTCCCACGGCCTCTCGGAGCCTCAGTTTGCCATCTGTGAAATGGGGACGAGGATGCCGCTGTGTGGCTTCGGAGCGTCCATGGGAGACTGTCACACAGGACACGCGCAGTGCAGCCGTTTGTGAGAGGATGAGCAGGCTGGCCTGGCCTCCGAGTCCCCCCAAGGCTGAGGGCCAGCCCACCGGGCACAGGAGGGCCCGGAGAAGCGACTCGAAGGCCAAGGGCAAGGCCCTGGCGGCTCCTCGGTTGCCTGTGTCCTCGGTGGGCGCAGCCCTGCTCCCCGAGCCCGAGACGCTGTGTGCGGCCGTCTTCCTGACGAGTGGAGACAGGCTGGCAGATTCACGCCTTTCCTCCTCCCAGAACCTCTTTAGCAATCTTAAAAAAAAAACACCAAAACACAAAACCTTGAAGGATTCTATTCTTAGCGTTGAAAACATATCCATAAATCTATATCGAGAAACAGAACACAACAGACTCTCCTGCTGGAGCGAAGCCGGCCTCTGACGGGTTGTGCCCGGCGTCTCCAACCTCGGGGCACGGACGGGCGCTCGGAGTTATAATTTGCCTCTAATTGACACGCGGTCGCCTCCGGGGCCAGGCGGCCCGTTCGCGCCTGGAGAGAGGCCCGGAGGAAACCGCTGCGACCACGGAGGCAGATTTATCCCGGGACTTGCTGCTCTCTGGAACCGTGGAATCAGCAAAGCCACGCAGAATGCAGCAAAACTCCGTCCCTGCCCCCTCCCTCTCCCTCTGCCTGGCTCTCTCCCTCCCTCCCTTCTTTCTCTCCTTGGCTGCTTGTCTGTCTGTCTCTATTGTTCCCCCAACAACCAAAAAACCTTTCTCTCTTGCCCATGAGCTTCTCCTTTGCTCTTCATAGGCGAGGGCAGGGGGGACCTGCTTCACCCCTCCGTCGGGCAGCAGGGACCCCTGCGCGTGGAGGCCCCCTCAGCTCGGTGGGGGCCCGCTGGGGCTTTTCTCCGGGGTGCGGTTACGTTCCTCGGAAATAGTTCCATCCACCTGGTCCTGCTTTTAGCTTCGTCTGCTCTGGGGGCTGGCTCTGTCCCACCCCCGAGCCTCAGAGCCTCTCACCCGGGACAGCTGCCCTGGGCCCCACGGATTCTGGGGTTCTCCAGGTGGGCCTTTTGGCCCGGTTTGCTCCCCTCAATCCTTCCGAGCGTCTTTCCCTTTGCTTGGCCCGTGTTTGCCACTAAACTAATTCCTCCTGGATTTCCCCCAAAGGCTGATGGCTTCTCAGAAGTGTGGGAGCTAATGTCAGTCTTTTGTGAGAGCCTGAATTCATCTTCCTGTTTGCCCCAGAAGCCTTTGATGGTCTCCAGAACTATTTTCCACGGCGTGGACTTCTGACTCCGTAATCTGACAGCCGCACGGCAGCTGTGGGGTCTAGCCTCACACGGCTTTGCCAATGATGGGAGGCATGACCACGGGATTCGCCAAGATGCCGAGCACCCCCAACTCCCCCCAGCCTGTCTGTGCTTTTGATGTCCAGAGAAGAAGCCAGTTTCTGAAGATCTGATTGAAGTTTGGGCTGTGTCGAAGGTCAGAGGCAGGAACAAACTGATGAAAGCAAACAAAATCATGCTGGAAGGACTATCTTCACGAGCCCAGGGCTGGGTCAGCCGAGGTCGGGGATGCACCATCGATTCCCTTCGGGGAGGCAGAGGGCCCGCACCTGCTGTGCTAATCCCCCCGTGCTAACCTTTCCCTTCACTGTGAATTCACGGGACACGGAGGGGAGGCTCTCAGAAACAGGAGCCACTCCTCCTGGCATGTCTGCTGCAGACTCACACCCAAAGCCTCTCTCGCCCCACGCCGGAGGTGCAGGCAGTTTGGACCCCTCCGTGCTCTTGGGGAAGATGCAGAATGAATTTTTCAAAAGCCCCAGAGCCAGTGAACCCAGCAGTAGACACAGACATAATCACACTCACAAAGATGAGGGTTTCGTGGCCTCGCCCCCCTGGATTTTGTGGCAGAGCAGAAGTCACTCCGGGATGATGCTGAGGACACGGGGCACAGAAACGGCAGCTCCCGGTCCTTCCTGTGCATCAGGCCCTGGACTGGGGGGCTCTTCTTTCTGATTTAGGAAGAGCACAGGAACCCAGCCCTGTTCCCTCCAGACCATCTCTCACTCCCAAAATGCGCTTTAGAAGATGACCTGGCAACGTTTCCCCAAATGCACGTGTCCTGCCCATGCTCTTTTCGTGCGGCTTTTCCTGCAAGACCCCCGGGGAGCTGGCACGGGGGGCGGGGGGGGGAGCAGAGGGCAGAGCTGTCGGGAACCGCACGACAGCGGCTGGGCGGCTTGGGTCGCGTGCGGGGCTGTGTGCGCGGGCTGGACGGGCCGTGGGCAGAGGCGGCCACGGCAGAGCCACGTGTTTGGGCGGAAGTAGCTCTCTCCAGATTCCGAGCGCAGCTGGAGAAAACCCCCAGGCTCAGGGGGAGTGCGGGAAAGCACCACGCAGTGCTGAGAGTGCTCCCTGCGCAGCCGAGGGTTTGAATAGCAGCGCACACGACGGGGTTGATCGCGGCCTCACGTGGGTGTGACCGCTGCCCGTGGTCCTGCTGCTGCCCCTCCGGGGGGGCGGGCAGCCTGTCTTGTCCTCTGAGTCTTTCTCAGTGACTCTCTCCATGTCCACTTCACCTCCCTGAGCTCAGATGGCCCCTGCCCCCCGCCCTTTGCTCTTGGCTCTTAACTCTGTTTGCACACCTTGAGCCTTTGCTGTTTACGAATTCCCAGAGGGCAGGGACCCCACTGACAGCGGTGCAGTCCAGGAGGCCCTGGACGGGGAGCCGGAGTGCCAGAACCCAGCCGGGGACTGGCAGAGGGGCGTCTCTGGGGCTCTGCTTCAAGCGCAGATGAAGGACCTGGGAGCTGGATGATTTGTTAAGAATCAGATGACGGGGGGGCCTGGGTGGCTCAGATGGTTAAGTGTCTGCCTTCAGCTTGGGTCATGATCTCTGGGTTCTGGGGTCCAGCCCTGCATCGGGCTCCCAGCTCAGCAGGGAGTCTGCTTCTCCCTCTCCCTCTGCCTCTCCCCCTGCTCGTGCTCTCTCTCTCTCTCTCTCTCTCTCTCTCTCTCTCTGTATCTGTCTCAAATGCAGAAATAAAAAAAAAATCAGATGACAGAGTTTGTAAGCTGTGAAAGGATGTTTATTAAAGCTTCTTGCATATGGTTAGACAATACCAAAAAAATCCACTTATTAACTGAACTGTAGCTAATTTTGAAAAGATGATGGGCATGTGTATAGCACTTATTCGAAGGAAAAATAATTCCAAATTTCCAAGTCAGGGGCAGAGTGGAGTCCTGGGGCCAACCTGATGATAGCTACTTTTATTTATTGAGGGCTTACTATGTGCTGGGCACTGTGCATATGGCTTTATATATTGTAATCATCAAGATAAGGTGTGGTTGCGTGTATCATAAAATCCAAAATATCCGGGCTCAGGTATGTAAGAGCTGAAGGGATAGAGAATAAAGAGCTGCCTTGGAGTTCATGATATCATCAGGGATGCAGGATCCTCCGTATTCCTTCTATGCCACATAAGACTTCCATTCTTAAAGTTACCTCATGAGCCAATCTGGATGCTGGAGCTCCAGCCATCACATTCTTATTCTAGCCAAAGAGAAAGAGAACCTGGGTGGGGGAGGATAAAAGAGATGCACCTTCTCCTTGATTCAATGCCCTAGTGGGGCTTTCCCGGAAGTCCTGCCAGCTCTTCAACCAGCACAGCTACAGGTAATGAGAGAAAGCGAACAGGAGCAGGTGGGGGCCCATGCATGTCCTTTCAGTGGAAGGGACACACACTGCTCTTGTTTCATTGGTCAGAGGGTAAATGCTGTTGTTGAGGGCGTACATGAGACGAGGATTATGTTCTTTTTTTTTTAAATTTTTTAATTTATTTGACACAGAGAGAGAGAGATGACAAGCAGGCAGAGAGGCAGGCAGAGAGAGAGGGGGAAGCAGGCTCCCCGCTGAGCAGAGAGCCCGATGCGGGGCTCGATCCCAGGACCCTGAGATCACGACCTGAGCCGAAGGCAGAGGCTTTAACCCACTGAGCCATCCAGGCGCCCCAGGGATTATGTTTCTAAGGAAGAAGACGAGGGCAGACATCGAGTAGGCCCCTGGGAGCCTCTGCCACATGGAGACGATCTCATTTAATTCTCAGGTAATATGCACATGAACACGTGCGTGGGGGCTTTTCCATGGAGGAAGCCAAGGATCAGAGGGGCAACGGGCACTGCCCCAGGCGACGTCCACCCTGGCGCCCGACCCGAGCCCTCTGCCGTCATCACCAGCTGGGAGCTCGGCAAGGCCCGTGGGGGGATGAAGGATATTCAGGTGAGCGTCCTTTCTCCTTGAAATGCCCCCTGTCGGGCCTCCCCTGGACTCTGGCTGTTCTGGAACAAAGCAGCAGCGGAGGGCAGGGCTCCCTTTGACAGAAGCGGGGACTGCGGGGGAGGGAACGTGGTCCTCAGACAAGACATCATGGAGGAGACTCTAAGTGCTCCTCCAACGCCTCCATCGGCTGTGACCGGCGACTTCAGTCTTGCTAGCGGTGCATGGCCATCGGCTGTTGCATCGGGAGCTGGGGGAAGCTCACCTCCCGGGGCCTTCCTGGGGCGGCACCCGGGCTGACCTGGCAGGTGGGCGGGCTCCGCGTGGCTTCAACTCCTCGGTAATGTTCCCCTTACTGGGAGGCAGCTGCGGGGCTCTGGTTCTGAGCCATATAAATAAACTCGGGTCTGGTGTCCTGTGGCGGCACTGGGGGGAGGGACAGCTCTGCCGACACACGGGCAGGGGTGACGGGCAGGCAATGAGAAGTGATCGGTGGTCTGGACAGTGCCGCGCAGGAAATCCGTGCTGTCTCCTGAGGCTCAGGGACACTGCGCCGTCGGCTGAAACGGTCCCGTCGCCCAGTGGATGGTGTGGGGTCACAAGCGCTACGTGATCTGAAGAGGAAGGGGGTAGGAACTCATGGCTCCTAAGCTATCTGGGCACATCCCGGGAAGGCCAAGTTGGGAGGGAGCTGGGGGTTTACAAACAGAGAAAGTCTCGGTGTTGGGGGGGGCGATGGTTGGGCCCACTAGCCAATCCTGCCCCAGGTTCAGGTCTGACCTTCTTGAGCATCCACGTGCTGGCCACTTGCTGCTTCTCCTGGTCACTTCCTCCTCTGCCTCCCACGTGGCCAGGAGAACGGCAGTCAGCAGGACAAGGCCCCTCGGGCCTCACTTCTATAACTTGTGCCCTCGCTCCAGCACTCAAGCGGAGGGACTGGTTCTCTCTTTCTGGTGAGTTCCCATTTGTGCCCGTACTAATTTCCAGGGCTGCTGTTCTAAAGTCGGTGCTCTGCCTCATCCACTCTGTCCTGGTAGGGGACCCTCACCTTTTCCCCAGTTCCCATTCTTGGTGCTTATGCTCTGGGGGGAGCCATTGCTCCTTCTAGTCCAGGAGTGGACATATCACCCAGATCTGGTCAACCAGAGCCTCACGTCCCATGGCCAGTTCAGAATTTGCCTGTGTTCCAGTCAGAGTCCATCAGATGCAATGAGGCCTGGGTGCAGACTCTTGGGAAAGGGCATGCATTTTTTCCCTCCTGGCACTGGGAACACTGGTGTGATCTGAACCTGGGGAATGCCAGGTGCCACCTTGTGGAACCTGGTATGAAACCAACACAATGAAAGGAAAGCTGAGAACTGGAGAGAAACCAAGTCCTGAAGAACACCTAGGTTAAGCCATACCTGAAGCAAGCCATCTTGGATTTCTCTGTTAAGCCAACCAATGAATTCTCTTTTCACCCAATGGTACTTGAGTTGTTGTTGTTGTTGTTGTTGTTTCATCACTTGCCTTTGGAAAGGTGTCAGTTAATACAAGGTCAGATTAGTGCTAGGATCCGTGTCTGCTAATGTGCCCCTATATACACGCATGTGTATTAGAAAGGAATCAGACCCAGGCCTTGTCCGTGGAGTGTATAATCCAGTAAGAGAGATCATAGTCCTGGCAAATAAATAATTACCATGGCTGGTAAGAAATTGTAAAACCAAAGTGGAGACCTCAGGAGTTCCAAAAAAGGAGAGATTGGGAGTTTGGAGCAGCCAAGAAAGACTCTCCAGAAAAGATGGATCTTCATACCTGGATGGTTCACATGTAGGAGTGGACATGAGTCTTTCAATATTCTGGCGTACTCAGATAATCTTATTTAATTCCTGACTCCAGCATTTTCCAAATGAACACTTGTTAAGGTTGGGCAGGAAGAGAGAAGTGTTCTTGGACCATCTTAGAAAGAACAACCTTTTCTCTCTCTTTGTCCCCTTTCAAATCTTTTCCAGGAAAGCCAAGTTAAACAATAATGCCCTAGTGAAGCCCTCCTTGATCAATTATGAGACCACATGTTTCCCCTCTGAATTTGTGCCAGGCAAGAAGTTGAACGATGTGAAATATCTCCATGTTCGACCTGCATCTGCTAACACAGGAGCCTGTGTCAACGTCAGAGCAAGGCGAGAGGTTCACGGTGGCTTCAGGTTCAAAAGCCTGTCCCGGACACCAGGAGACACGCAGGTCAGCGCAGCAGGTGACCAGGAGGGCCCTTGGTGGGTTGATGGGGTCTAAACGTTGGATGTGTTTGTGCCGCTCAGAGACCAGCCTGCCCTCCAGGCACTGACATCATGTTAAACCCTCAGATATGGAGCAGATGCCTTTAGCATCAGGCTTTCCAGCACATCCTCAGGCAGAGGGACCATTGGGAGAAAAGCAGTATGACCAAACTGGAAGCACTCATGCCTCTCTATCCCAGAGACTTGCTGGAACTGTCTTCCTCCAAGACTGTGACTGTGCTTTGGACGGGTGATCAGTCCACTTGGCGGTAATGGGATGGCTTGGAGGGAGGGCAAGACTGCCATTGACATTGGGAACTTCTTGGGCCCACGAAAACAGTGTGGGCAGAAATTCACATTTTGAAAGATGCTTCATTTGTCCAAAGATTCCATCCTGTAAACCGTGAATTCCTTGGGTGCGTGGGCATGTCTGTGACAGATGGGCCAGGCAGACTAAGAACCTTATAGCAGTAACATTAAATACATCAAGTTAAAGTCAGGCAGAAGAGAAGGCAGAGCTTTAAAAGTAAACCAAAGGGAAAACAATTCAATAAAAGTGGAAAAGAAGTTGATGAGAAAGTGTACATTAGTCAGTGTGACTATTGTGTAAATTGATGTCCAAACGCATCAGAGAAGGACCCTGGCAGGAGAGGCGGCTTGTTGACAAAGCCCTCAGGGAGGAGGGGATTCCCAGGGAAAGCATCCTGGTGTGGGGCAGTGGATTTATGGCAAGTGGAAGGACAGGGGTCTAGGGTGGCATCTAATGAGGGTGAGTGTGTCTGGCTAACAAAGAGTGTGAAATATGACTCTGGTCCCGCTTTCTGGAGCTTCCTGGGTGGGTCAACCACAGGATGCACGAGGAGGCTGCAGGAATATACTGATTCAAGAGGGTAAGAAGAGAGTGAAGAGCTACTGCTCCAATCTCCTGCATGAACAGGATCTGACCCATTTCAGGTTGTGGATAATTCTGGGTATGAATGAGTGACAAGGAAGCCACAGAGGATGGAGAGAAGAGCTGGTCATCCTCGAGAGTTTCCAGGACAGACCGCTAATCACCAACGCCCATTTCTGTGGCCATTCCGATGGCCAGGAATAAGGGAGGACATGCGTCATTATGAATGGAATGGGTTCCTGAGCCCCTGTTCCTCTCCCTCCCATTCTGACCCTGCTTTGCTGCCCTGCAGTGGCACACGGGGACTCCGAGAATGACCCTAGCCCTTTGCCATAGTCGATTGGTCCAAGAGTGGATGCCCAACCCATGCTAGGCCATTATATCCCTTTCCTGGGAGCTTTGGGTTTGAGAAAGATAGAAATTGGGACTGTCTCTCTTTGGGTGGCTGAAGCAGTAACATGTCAAACCCCAGAGCTGTTGGAGTCCAGTTTTTTCCATAAGGGTTGGGAAGCAAAAAAAGGCAGTCTTCAGGAGGAAAGGAGAGTGAAACAAATGTGCACGGAGGAGCATGTTATATTTTAAGGGATGACCTGAAGCGCTCTGGTCCCTGGATCGAGCCGTTCCTGAGGCCTATCTCTATTTTTGCTCTTCCTACCAACTCTTCCTTAAATTCTGCAAGGTTCCCCTAGATCCCTTCAACAAATGAAGCTTCGGTGGGTTGGAGTTGGGTTTCTTCTGCCAACCAATTCAGAATGGGAAGAAAGGTGGGGAGATGGAAATCTCTAGGGCACACAAAACTCCCCAGCTGACTCACAATCTCCGGTTCTCTGGCTCAAGATGATGCTTTCCTGGTTCCACACCCAACTCTTTGGTTTCAAATGTGGTTCAGTTACCAGGCGTAGGATTCTGGCACAGACAAATCCAAGGGCCCAAGACTGGCAGGCCGGAGCCTTTTATAGCCCCCCAGGTAAGTCTTGAAAGGACAGATGAATTGGGAGCAAGAGAACTGTGAGGATTGCAGCTGGGCAGAGGCAGGAAGGCCAATGCTTGCAGACACAAACTGCCTGGGAGGGAACATTTTCAGGGTTGGGCTGAGAAGTCTTAAACACACTGGCAAGAGGCAGGAGCCTGGGGCGGGGGGGATGGGTTAACCTGAGCAGCTCCCTCCAGCATGAAATATGCTCCTAAGCAGAGTCAGCATTCAGTGGAACTCTCTCAGAAAGGTTGGAGGAAGCCCCAGGGAAAGACATTGCTCAGAAAAATCTCCAGCTCCTCCCACCCTTGCAAGTCTGCCCTTCAGCACCCAGGACAGCGCATGCCCTCTAGTGAATGCTGAGCGAACCTAAGGTACTGTATTCAGGCAATAGCTGGTTGTCACTGGAGGAAGATGATTGAAATCCTTAACTGTCAGAGCTGACAATGGTCCTAAAGAGAATATAATCCAACTTTTAATTTTATAGATGATGAAGCTTAGCTGAAACGTTGAAGGTAACTTGCTCTGGGTCATTCTATTAGTGTGTGGTGAGATGGACCAAATTCAGGCTTCTAAATTTTCCATGAAGCCCCTGTCTCATTTTGCCAAACTGCATCATCCGTCTATCCCTCCCTCCATCCCTTCATAATCACAAGCACAGCTGTTTGTCGAAGGAAACAGGGTAGCTGTCAAGGGTAAGGATATGTATGGGCTCTGGTGCTGCTCTGTCAAGTTAAGAGCCCATCATTATCACTAGGCTGAATCAAGCTTCTAGATTCCATCCATCCTTGGTTTTCTTATATGTAAAATGAAGTTGTTTTCTCTTATATTTGTATCAGGTGGCTGTTCAGAGGATTTACTGAGATGAGGCATGTTGACACCTAGTGGGAAGACAAAGGTCATCTCTACTTAGGGGCGAGGAGACTGTAGTTCAGAACCTTTCCAAGAGCACTCAGCTTGTAAAGGGTCAGAGCTTGGTTTGGGAATGCTCCACAGATCCCAGAGTTCTTCTTAATGTCTTTCAATTTTTCTGTTTCTCTTCTGTTCAGATTGAATAGTTTCTATTGAAATATCTTCATGTTCATTAGCTCTTTCCTCTGCCATCATCATTCTATTAAGCCTCTTCAATTGCTTTTTAAAAATTATACTGATTGCATTTTTCAGTTTGTATCTTCTATTTTTTTGCTGAAACAACTTATCTTTCCATCAGTTTCAAGGGTGTCCCCTTGCTTGTTAGAGACTTTTTATAGTAGATGCTTTAAATTTTGTCAAATAATTCCAACATCTCTATCACCTTGGCATTAGTGTCTGTTTTGTCTTTTGTCACCAGTGTTGAGATTTTCCTGCTTCTTTGTATGCTGAATACTTTTGGATTGCATTCGGAACATTTTGAATATTATGTTATGGGTCTCTGTGTCTTAATTAAATTCTATGTAGAATGCTGATATTTTTGTTGATTTTGCAGACTATCAACTTATTTATGTTCAGGCCACAAGTTATGACCAGCCCACTAAGAGTTGCGGAGGTTGAAACGAAGTTTCATTTTTAAAGGCCTTCCATTGATGTTTGGATCTGTCCTGCCTTTTTGCCACTCAGTGGCCAGCCTGGGACCTAGGAGGTAGTCTGTTTCTTAGCTCAGTTCTCAGAGTCTTTCTCTCACATGGGTTAGGATTGGGTCCACATATGCCCAGTTTGGGAAAAATCCCAGAAGTTTCCCAAGCTTTTCCCTCTCTGAAGTATCCCTGATTCTTTCTGATTCTCTGGGAGCTCCCCTTTATGGTTCTGTGGCCATAAATTTAGGGCTTTGTTTATCCTGCCCTGGCATGTACTTCTTACAACAAATTTTGTTTGGGCCAAATTGTGGGAGGACAAGGAAAGAAAGCATTGGGATCTACTCCACTCTTTTAAGACCACAGCTTCTTTAATTGGAGAAAAAGATACTCCTGCAGGATTTTTGGCCCTTTTGGGTTCTCACTGATGCTGCTGTTGCTCTTGCCACAGTGGGAATGCTTGGAGTTTGGGGTATAAGAATGGAAGAAAGAAAAAAAATGGGACATTTCCTCTACTCTCTTAATGTTAGAGATCCAGTCCTCAAAACAGAGCCAGAGAGCTTCTCCTGGAGCTTCTTCTGTCTTCGTCAGTGCTCACTTCTGGGCTTGACTGGGTCTAGGCTGCAAGATACCAGAGGAAGACAAAATGGTAAACTCATCTCATCAAAGTATCCAAGAACCACCAGGTTCATGGATACTTTGAACTCTGGTCTCCCTCCATGTGCCTGATGTTTGCGTTTCAGAGCCCTTACAGAGCTGCTCCACATATTCGGTACAGTGTTTATAGCTACATACAGTGTGAGAGGTAGGGAGGAGTTTGCTTATTCCGCTTTACCCTCAGAGCTTGGCTTGGATGTAGGTTTGTGTGACTGCAAAGTCCACTTGTTCCTCTGGACCCTTTGCCTCTTGGACGTTCCCAGTGCATCCGTGGGATACGGCATCTTCACAGCAGAGGTCCAGAAACATCCCCAGTGGAATTGTCTTGGACCACCAAGGGCAACCATCAAGGCATCTGCCATATCAAAAACCTGGAGCCACTACCTGTCCATAATAACACTAGATTGGAAATATAGCTCCTGCCCCCAAAGCTCACTGTTGGGAGATCACAACCAGGTAGAGCTACACAGACTTAAACTCTTAGGAGGGAAGAATGTGGGAAAAGTCAACTCCCCTGGGCTCACATGGCATTGCAGCAGGCCTAGCACTGATGACAAGTCTTCTGCCATCTCAGATTTTCTCCTGGCTACTCACCTGTGGTCCATTGCATTATTTGCTCACAATTACTCATTCCTTCTTCGGAATGAGTTAATGTTCTTAGGAAGACATAACAAAGCACCACAGACTGGGTGGCATAGACAACAGAAATTCATTCTCTCAGAGTTCTAGTGGCCAGAAGCCGAAGTTCAAAGTTTCAGCAATGTTAGTTCCTTCTGAGGACTCCGAGGGAGACTCTAGGCCTCTCTGTTAGGTTCTGGTGATTTGCTGGTAATCTTTGGCATTCCTTGGCTTATACATGCATCATCCTATCTCTGCCTTCATCTTTACATAGTTTAAAAATGAAATGTAAAGGTTTCTCTCTGTACATGTATGCCTGTGCCCAAATTCCCTGTTTTCATAAGGACACCAGTCAAATTGATGGGTCACCAATAGGTCCAGTATGACCTCATCTTGATCAGCTAATTACACCTGTAATGACCCTATTTCCAAATTAGGTCACATTTTGATGTTTTAGGGTTAGCACTTAAACATATGAATTTGGGGGGGGCACAATTAAGCTTATGATACCTCCTATTCCTTGCCATGCAGGAATGCATTTCTTGCAATTTTGACTTTAGGTGTAGCCATGCAATTTGCTTTGTCCAAAGGAAAGTGAGTGGATGTGATATAGCCCTCCCCCCACCCAACCCCAGGCAGAAGCTTTAAATGTGCACATGTGGTTTGGCTCTGCTGTCCTTACTCCTGCTCTTCACCATGAGAACATCAGGTTCCAGGTTTTGGGTGCCCCTTGAGCTTGGGTTCTAGGAAAAAAACACACGTGTAGCCCAGCAGAACCCAGCAGAGTCCACAGGAACCTAGAAGAACCCAGAAGAACCCAGAAGTTTCCATTAGAATCCAACAGAGCCTAGGAGAACCCAGCAGAGCCCAGCAGAACCAGGAGAATCCAGCAGAGCTCAGAAGAACCCAGTGGATCCCAGAAGAACTCAGCAGAGCCCAAAGGAACCCAGAAGAGCCCAGTAGAACCTAGCAGAACTCAGAAGAACCCAGCAGAGCCCAGAAGAACCAAGCAGAACCCAGAAGAACCCAACAGAGCCCAGCAGAGTCTGGCAGAACCCATCACAATCAAGCAGAACCCAGCAGAGCCCACTAGAACCTAGCAGAACCCAGAAGAACCCAGAAGAGCCAAGTAGAGCCCAATAGAGCCTGGAAGAATGCAGCAGAACCCAGTAGAGCAAAGCAGAGCCCAGCAGAGCCCAGCAGAACCCAGCAGAGCCAAGAAGAACCAAGAAGAACCCAGACAAATCCAGCAAATTCTGTCAGAGCCCAGCAGAACCTAGGAAACCCAGAAGAACCCACCAGAACCCATCAGATCCCAGAAGAAACCAGTAGAACTCAGAAGAGCCCAGCAGAACCCAGCAGAACCTAGTCAATATATAGCCCTTATGGAAAATAAGGAAGAAAACCACATTTGGTGTAAGCCCCTAAGATATTGGGACTATTTGTTACTGCAACAAAAGCTGACTATTACATTAATTTTCAGTAATGGCTGGGGGAACCACAGATACTGGTAGGAAGCTGACATGACAAAAGTACTTAAAAACTCCATCACATACCATGAAAAAATTCTGTTATTTTAAAATACCATTACCGCTAATAAGAGCTTAACAGCATCGACTCACTGTAATTTGATTAGAGACCCACATGGATTTAGGCATGTGAGACCCGACTTAACTAAAGCCTCTGAATTACTCAGAGAAGTTTCTGCTGCAAGATTCAGGACAGGGAGAGCGTGTTCTGCAAATGCCTGCCACGGGCTGGGCTTGCCCGTGATTCCCAAGGGGTTTCCGTCAGGATCTCTGCCGGCATTCCGGACGTGAGCTGGCCAGCGCCCCGGGTTGGTTCAGGATCCTGAGCTGTGACTGCGTCCGCCCACGTCTTCTCTCCTGACTGCCACCTCTCTGCACCGCCACTCTTCTTCCCAACTGCTCGGGCAGGCTAGCCCGATTCAAATCCGAAGAGGGTTCCCCTTCCGGCTCTGTGCCTCCAGGATTGCCTTGGGAAGCTGCCCCTTCGACTCCCGGTGGGGAGAACCGTGCAGAGGGTCTTTATTTGGACCGCGGTAATGGACAGCCAAGTCATGCCTGGCGCAGCTCAGGGACACTCCATAAGGTTTGGTCAATGAATAAAAATAGCTCTCTCATCTGTGTAGTGCTCTTAGGTTTAGAAAGCACAGACGACAGCGCTCGGTACTTTCCAAAATACCACACCTGTGAGTAAGGCCCCAGAATCCCCACGCATAGTGGAGGCAGCCCGGGCAGTGGGTGGGACACAAGGGCCCGAACTCGGGTCTGTTGGATTCCGAAGCTGTTCTGACCAGCCTATGTGCGTGAGCAGACGGAAAGGCCCTCCTGTCCACAGACTCAAATCCCCCATAGGCCACTTCTTGGGATGAATGTCCTGAGTGGGAATCCCTACTCTGGCTTTGCTATCCATTTACCTTTTAGGAGGGCGTGTGAACCCAACAGAAGGGTCCCCACCCCGAGAGGCTGGGGGGCGCAGGGGGTTTGGTCTGGATGAGGGCAGGGGAGAGCTGGGGGCGGGGCCGCCCTCCCAGAAGGACCGAGCTCTGCTCGGGGGCAAGCACAGGGGCTGGCTGGAAACGAGCGACTGCTCTCGGGGTGCTGGGGACTCTGCCTTCAGGGAAGGTGGTCGGAGGAGCTGGACAGCCCTGGGCGGGGTCTGGACCCCTGTCCCCGTCCCGCACGAGGGAGGCTGACCCTGGCTGCATCGGAACGTGGCTCATTCTCGAGCCCCACCCCGCGTCCTGGGCGCGGTGGCTGCAGGGCCGGCTGCTCCCTGAACAGAACCGGGCTGAGTTATTTCGGGAGCTGGCGGGAGTTTCCAGAGTCTCGGTCTCCAGATGGTCCTGAAATTGCTGATCAAACCTGCCAAATTAGGCCGCAGCCTTGGTGGTGTTGCGGGGGGGCAGCTAATGACGTGGGAGGACCAGGCCTTTGAAGCCTGCTGTACCCGACCCGAGCGGAGCTGCTGCTGAGCCAGGGGTTTAGAGAAACGTCCCCCCTCTGGGCCTGTTTGTCAGGATGCTTCTGGGCCTTGCAAATCGGGGCCGGTCCCCAGGTGTCTGCCCCTGATCTCCGTGTTGCAGCTCTCAGGGTGAACGGGCTCCGATTCCGCAGGAGGCGGCAGTGGGGGGCTGGGGGAGCGGCGCCCGTGTCTCCTCGCCCGGCTGTGCTCCCTGCCCCGCGAGCTCTCTGTGCACCGGGAAGGACAGATGAGGGAATAAGGGGCGGGACAGGCAGCAGCAGGTGCTGAGCCGAGGGACCCCGCCTGCTGGGGTGAGTCCCAAAGGGGTCCTGCAAGCAGGTGGGGCTCCAAAGCCTTGGTCTCAGGAATGAAGGAAGGCACGCCCCTGTCACTCCCTGAAGAAAAGCAAAGCAGGAATGGAAACCTGTGAGTTCGGCGGCTGTTTAGCTTAGGGTCCTGCTTGGCTGTGCTTGGGGGGCGCAGGAGAGTCGTGGAGGTTTGGGGACTGTGAGTTCCCCGGGGCTGCCGGGACAGACTAGCACAGACAGGGGGCAAAAAACAACAGAAGATTACGCTCTCCCAGTCCCGGACGCCAGCAGTCTGAGACCCAGCTGCGGGCGGGGCTGGTTCCTTCTGGAAGCTGAGGGGGACAGGCCCTCCCAGCCCCTCACTCCCAGCTCCTTCCTGGTGGTCACAGGCGGTCCTCGGCTAGTGGACACCTCCACCTCGCCTCCTTTCCGCGTGACCTGTGCGTCTGTGTCCAGCCCTCTCTTGTCCTCTGAGGACACCCACCTTCATGCAATGTGACCTCAGTGATCACTTTATACCTGCAAAGGCCGAATTTCCCAAACAAGGTCACGTTCTGGAGGTTATGGGTGGATGTGAATTTGTGGGGGACACAGTTCAACTCAGTACAGGGGGCAAGAAACAGGGGTTCGGGCAGGTAATCTGCCACTTGACATGACCCTGGGACCCGTGTGTGGGGACTGGAGCCCAGAACTTCCTTTTGGGATGTATCCGTCATCTCTCCCACCCTTTAACTGAGACTAAACACGTGGGTCTCCAGGTGGCTCAGGCGGGTGAGGGATGAGACTCATCTTTCCACCGAGAAGGGGGACAGCCTGCTGGCTAAGTCCTCACCACGCCAGAATGAGTTTGGATCATCTTATTGAAGGCTCTCCTCTGAAACGGCTCAGGGAAGATCAATGGCTCACTCTCCAGTCGAAGAGGCCCTCATCAGAGAACCACGCTCTGAGCTTCTGTGGCCCAGGGTAGTGCCCTTCAGCTGGAGAGTCCCGATGAATACATTTCGGGAGCGCGCGGCACTAGAGGGGACCCTACAGGGAGGAGCCTTTCAGGGAGCACTCCTTCCTGTAGGCAGGAGGGCGGGAGGCGGGGCTGACGGGCCACTGAGCCCCAGAGGAGCTGTCTTCAGCTTTTAATCGAGAAGGTGTCCAGACTCATGAGCTTCGCCAGCGGTCCGCTTCGCCGGAAGCTGATCGGTTTGGACAGAACAGAGGGGTGTGAGACTAAAACGTCCCGACGCTTCTCGGTGAACTCGGAGGCAAGCACTGAGCTTTCTCTGAGCGTCGGCAAAGGCGGAGAGGTGAGTTAGAGCAGCGAACGCCCCGTGCAGGGACATTAACAAGGCCGTTCGCTCATTGGAGACGAGTCTCAGTGCCGCTTTGCACTTGTGACGACTCGGGAGTGTGGAATAGCTGGAAACGTGGAAATGAGCAGGGTGTGAGCCAGGCAGAGCGGCTGGCTTCAGTTCCCGATTTGGAGAAACACCAGCATTTTGACCAGCCCTTGGCATCCCTAGTGGGAGGCATATCCAGCCCAGCCCACGCTTTGAGTTAGACGCCATGAATTATTCTTTTTCCCGGAGCAGGTGACTTCCCTCGGAATTGTTTGGAAGGCAGCTGCAGCTTCTCGCCCTGACGGGGACTCGGACAACTTGGAATCAATTTCCCAGGTGGGCGTGCATTTCGAGAGCGCTGCACGGGGGAGACTCGGGCAAGAGGAGTCGGCTTCACGACCTCGCTCTGCTCTCCCTAATTAGCTGGGTGACCACGGGCAAATCACTTAACCTCCCCGAGACCCAGATTCATCATCTGTAAATGTGGGCAGGACACCAGCTGCTCTCCTGGCCCCAAGTCGCGGTGCTCGTGGGAGGCGGCAGGCAAAACCAGCCAGTGAGGGCAGGACGAGTGTGCCCTGCCACTTCTGGGTCTCCTTCATGACCAGCGCTCCATGTATTGGGGGGAACGTCAGGTCATCTGCGGTGATGGGGAAGGACCGGCCAAGTCTCAGCTGCAGATAACAAAGTCTAGCGTGGAGCAAAGGTGCCACATCACGGAAAAGCTAAGGGGTCACAGCTTGGGTCTCGGTTCGCTTAAATTCTCAGGAGAAACAGACCCATGAATTCTACTTAGCAGACATTTATGAAAGGCCGTCTTGTGCAACCCACAAAACGGGCACACAGTCTGACCTCACGGATCTTGACGAGGCACGTGGGTAAAACGCCTGGCATGTGCCAAGCATGGGAGGCCCCGTTCGGTCCTTCAAGCAGATACTGCTGGAATCGCCCTCATTGTAGGGGAAAGCATCACATATCTCTGGTCAAAGCAAGGAGGCTGAAGAATCAGATTTCCAGAAGGGGCCTGGGAGAAGGGCTGCCCTCCTGCAATGAGGGAGAAGGGCGGTGTGGGGTCAGCCTGGAGCAGCCCACGCTGGTTTTTGCAGCCTTTCCCGGGCCCTGGTGGGACTCGCCCTGGCCAAGACCCTCCGCCTGCTCCCTCTGAGCCCGGAGGTTTCCGGGCTAGGGCACAGCGTGTCTGTTCCCTCAGATTCTCTGTCTGGGAAGCGGCACAGGGAAGGGGCAGCCGGATTCAGCCTGCCACCGCTTCTGGGGGGGCCAAGCCGCCATCCGAGCCCCGGGCCCCAGCCCCGGCTGGCCGTGTGGGCTGCGTCAGCTCTTCTAGCAGCGGCTGGAGCCCCAGGTCAGCTGGGGCCGGGCAGGGGGAGGGGGCACCTCTCTTTGGGCCCCTTGCCTGCACGGGCAAAGCAGGCTCTCAGATATCACTGTCCGGCTTGTTCCCAAGGCACGGGAGCTGCTGTGAACTTGGAGGAGCCCCGAAGGTCCGGGGCCTCCGCCTGGAGCAGGTCTTGCAGGTCCTGGCCGGGCCAAGAGCCGTGTGAAGGTGGCTTTGGAGGAAGAAATGGAGACCACTTGTGAGCCTGTCCCTGCTTGCCTCCATGTAGTCGGGGGTCTGCAGGCTGCCGAGAAAGGCTCTGAGAGTCTGGGGTGCCCTGCTCAGGGGCAGGGGATGCTGGGTGGCAGGGACCACCTGTGTGCCCCCCTTAAGCCTCCATAAAATGGAAAATAATGACCTTACATCGTGCCAGGAATTTAAGGGCCTTTCCGGGCTGCCGTGTCCCTCGCTAGCTTGCGAGGCCCATGGAGGCAAGGCCGGGTGTGCCAGTGCCTGGCACGTAGGAGACTGTCAGAGGTGCAAGTGTCCCCGGCGTGACTGTTCGTGTGAAATCGGCAGAGTGCAAAAAGGTTCACGAACGCTGCGGTCGGGTGAGTCAGGAAACACGGGACAGTATACAACCAAGCACTTTTCTTCCTCAGTGTTTTCTAGAGTTTTCCTATGAAGAACGCCAGCACCTCCCTGACCTGACGGAAGAATCGGCTGTTTTTCTCTTTTTCCTTTACCGACGTGGAATATACTTACATAAACTTGACCACCTTTATTATTTGCAAGTGGACAGCTCCGTGGCATTAAATACACTCTGGGGGCCTCGGAGAAGTGCAATCACAGGATTTGTCGCGTGTCTGGCTTATTTCCCTTAGTACCTTGTTATGGTTGACCCACGCTGTACCTTGCTTTTTTCCCCCTAATACTTAATTTATTTATTTGAGAGAGAGAGAGAGCGCAAGCAGGAGCAGGGACAGAGGGAGAGGGAGAAGCTGGCTCCCCACTGAACAGGGAGCCCCACACGGGGCTCGATCCTAGGACCCTGAGATCATGACCTGAGCTGAAGGCAGATGCTTAACCAGCTGAGCCCCCAGGTGCCCCAGAATATCATTGCTTTTTGAGGCTGAACAATATTCCACTGTATGGATAGACCACATCTTTTCTATCCGTTCCGCGGTTGATGGAAATGAGGTCGTCTCACCTTTTGGCTGCTGTGAATCATGTTCTACCAACACGGGTGTGCGGATGCCTGTCCAAGTCCCCACTTTCGATCGCTTTGGGCACGTGCTCAGAAGTAGACCTGCTGGATTATACAGCAAACCCATGTCTCGCTTTTCGAGGGGCTGCATACTGTTTCCCACAGTGGCTGCACCCGTTTGCACTCTCACCAATGGTGCACAAGGGTCTCAGTTGCCACAAGCCCTTGCCAGCACCTGCTGTTCTCTGTTCTGTGACAGCAGCCGTCCTAACGGGTGTGAGGTGGTCTCTCACGTGGCTTGATTTGCATTCCCCTAATGACTACTGATGTCGAGCATCTATTCATGGACTTACTGGTCACCGGCGTCTTCTCTGGACACACGTCTGTTTGTGTCCTCTGTCCATTTTTGGGGTTGGGTTGTTTGCTCTCTTGTTGTTGAGTTACAGGAGGTTTTAGGTATACGCCGAGTATTATTTCTTTATTAGATATATGATTTGCAAATATTTTCTCCCATTTTGTGGGCTTTCATTTCATTCTCTTGTAGTGTGTCCTTTGATGCACAAAAGTTTACCAGTTTGAAGAATCTACTTTTAGAAGATGTTCGTATGACCAACGGGTTGAGAAATGCTGGTCTGGGGAAGCCCCTTTTGTTTCTCATTTGTTCATTCAGCAAACATTCACCGAGTACCACTGGATGTCAGGTGTGTCCTGGGGGCCCAGCTGTGATGTAGGGAGATGTGTTTCCTGCCCTCCTTCACGGAGAGGACAGAGATCAGCAATGTGAGTATACATAACTCAGCCTAAACTCGGCGGCAGGGTCGCAGCGTGCGGGGGGACTCCCAGAGACCCTCTCTAAAGATTAGACGTGGGGCTGGGGACCTACATAGTGAGAAGTCGCTGGCTGTGGCAACAGGTGGGGGGGGTGCTCCCATGAGGCGGGAAGAAGGGAAGGTGAAAGTGGCCGTTCGGGACTAAGAAGGCGGAGTGAGGTAGGTGTCGAGGCCAGACATGTGTTTAGGGCCTGCCATAGCTGGTTCAGGGCTGGGGTTTTATTTTAGGGGACGGAGATGGCCCCGTCCAGCATGGAGGTCCATGGGGACCATGTTGGAAACCACTGCAGGGTTTTAAACAGGGAGAGAATGCGATCTGATTTCTGTTTAAAGATTCTCGGCTGCTGGGTGGTGCTGCTCATCTCCCCAGCTCCTCTGCTCTGATGGGGTGACCTTGGCCCTGCCCCACCGTCAGATACTGGGTACTTCTGGGTGTGTGTGCCTGAGGGCTTTGACAGCTGCCCTTCTCATTCACAGGTTGCCATCCAGACCTGCTTCCTCCGACTCTGAGCCTCCCTGGAGAGCCTACGCTTGCGCTGCGTGCAGTGACCAGGAGGGGCTTTTGGGTGTCCTCTGTGTGGGAGAAAGGACAAAGAGAATAGTGGAGACAAGAGGGTGGGTTGTGGAAGAGCCCGCAGCCACTTCCACAGGAGAACTGCATTTCCCAGCCTCCCTTGCCGTGAGCACGGGACCCCACGACCGAGTGTGCTGATGGGATGTAGCTGTGAGTGACGGGGAGGATCCTGTGGCAGCCCTAGGCTGCTGGAGCCCAGATACATGAGACATTGTTACAGAGAGCCACTGGCACTGCCGCCCATTGCAAATTATGCTTCGGTGATCAGGTAATCCATTTCATCGCTAAGCCACAGGCATCCTGGCCCTGTTTGTTACAGCAGCGGGTGAGGGTTGCTCTGACTAATACATCTCCAATACCTTCCTCTCGGAAATGGCAGAGAGAGTCAAGGAGGATGAAGTGGCAGGCTCACCAGCCCTGAAAGACCAGAAAAGAGCCCTGGCTCCCTGGCGTCTGTGGGCCAGAAGGGGACGTGGGTCCAATTTGGCTCTCCCATTTCTGAAACAGGTCACATGTCCTCTGAGTGTCTGTGGCCCCAGTTAAAGATGGGGGCATATCTACCTTGTTCCCTTTGAGTTACATCTGAAAGAAGCTAATGCACAGAAAAATGCTAAGAGCAAAGTGAAAAGAGCCTCAAATCCTTTTGGGAAAATAGCAGGTATCAGACAGATAACTAGGAGTGCTGTGTAGAGACATAGCCCTTCTCCATGGTCGGGGTCCTTCATCAGGGTCCATCGCAAGGGCCCTTCTTTCCTGCTGCTGGACTGGATGCCAGCACGGGTGGGAGGTGGCCTCGTCCAGCGGTCCACTGGGATGCAGGAGGACTTTCCCTGGAGCAGCTCGAGCTGGAAAACCTTTAATCTGCCACTCGATGCTCTGTCAGTCATACGGAACTGTGACTACCCTGAGTCAATTAAATGCCATGTACACTTTAACGTAGCTCTTTAGTACAATAGTCTTGTTTTTCATAATTAAAAAGGCACACTCTTATTTCCTTATTTCCTGTTCCTATTAGTTTCAATGAAATCTCATTTAGCTGCTGAGGTTTTGGGAGGCAGATGGCCCCTGGATTGTCTGTCTCGGGAGCTCTAGGAGACCCTGGGGGACACCCCAAATGCTGTGGTCGGGGAAAGCTGTGGTTCCTTCTCCCACCTGGATTCAGAAGGGACACCAAAGATCTCCCATGGATCTCACTGGAGGCTGTGGTTTGAAGATCTCTGACCATCCCGCCCAAAGGGAAGACCTGTGGGATGGGAAGCCCCATTCTCTCGTTCCTTTGCCCACTCATGTGGCACGAACCGTGGTCATAGCTGAAGGGCCAGGCCCCGCACAGACACCAGGATGAAGCACGGTCCCCTCCCTCATGGACGTCAGGCTGCTCAGACCTGGACGTGGGGACCTGCATGGGAAGTTAATCAAGAAGCACTTTGCATTCGTGAAAGTTATGGAGGTCCCCAAAGAGCTTCTGACTGTGGGCTATACCTACTCCTATTTACTTTATTAAAGTTGTAAATGGAGACATTTAAAAATTATATATTTATTAGTTCTTAAAAAATAACAATAGCAAACCCAATGACATGTTGACACAAATGCCATGTTTGGGAAGAGTGATTACGCATCCCCCTCCCTGACAGTGAAAAACACGGCCTGGTTTCACCTCCCAGCAAACCTCTCTAACGTTTGGCTCTAATAGAAGACAGCTCGATTCTCAGAATGACTTCTGTGTTCAGCCTGTTGCAATATGTTGTTTTGTTTGAAATATATGAAGAAAATATGGCCTCGCACAGGTATGTAGTTGGAAAATAGAGGGGTATTTTCAAAGCTTTTATCAGATATTCTGTGGATGCCCTACAAATAATTGTAGACATTCTGCTTTGATGCTGAAATGAAAGCCAGCAAATGCTAGTTCTTTAAAGGCTGGTTGCAGTGTGGACTCAGAAACCGTATCAACAACTTTTTCTTTCCTATGACATCAAAATCCATTCTTTTGGGGGGGGTGTGATCCACGTGTGATTTCGTAACATTGCACACTGGTCATCTGGAAAATGCCATTTCACTGCATTCTGCTCATCTTCCAAATGTCAACCTGTCTCATTATTCAAGAAATCATGTTCATTAATATCACCCTCTACTTCACCCGAAAAGCCTCTGAGTACTGGGAAGCTGTCAAGCTCGCAGTGGTGGAGACCGGTCTCCCAAAATTCTAATTCTTGCCCAAAAGCCTGAATTCTATCGTTGGTAACGAAGGCTTCCAATTGTTTCCCTTGGAGTGACAGGCTCGTTCTATATATACCGAGCGAACCTCTGCCAAATACCCAAGTCTGAATGACCATAGTTTGTCTCTTAACTGTTCTTTCAAGTAAAAATGTTGTCTCATAAAAGAAAAAAAATTGGCTAGTTCAGCTCAGGGCTCAAGCGTTTTTCCCTGTGACAAATGATCCACTTTGGTTCGGGCATCCGTATTTGACCAGAGAATATTAAAGAGCTGCGAACTCAGGGTTGAGATTTCATAGGGTGGCTCGTGCTTATTTTTGCACCAAGGCCAGGCTATGCTGCTGTAGCAAAGCCCTGCTCAGCCCTGGCAGCTGGCGCTCGGCCGGGCAGGTGGCCAGGAGCTCTGCTCCACACGGTCACGCAGGGATCCAGGCTGGAGCCTCTCTTCCAGCTTGTGGCTTCGCCATCCGGGACAAGGAGCCCTCTTCTGGTTCTTGCTGGGAGGTTTCACAAGGGAAATCAGTCACTTCTGCTCGTGTCCCATTGACCAGAGGGAGGCTGCCTGGAGTCGGCACTTGTGTCCTTCCCCTGCCTCCTCTCCACGAGGCAGTTACTTCCAAAGCATGGCAGGTGGTCAGCTTGGCTGTTGGGGGCCACGGCGGGGTTGGGTTTTAACTCTGGGGCAGCTGGACCTGCTCTTCTGTGCTTTCTCCCCCTGCATTCTGCCCCGACGCTGAATGGGGCTTTCTCGTTGTCCGGCTCCTGGGGTTGGGGGCATGCTGATGGTGGGGTGGGGACTGAGCATCGTGCCTGGAGAGAGGGTCTCCTCCTGCAGGTTTCCTGAAGACCGTTCCAGTGGAGGTTCAAGGTGGCCCAGTGTTCTGCTCGCCGTGTGTGTCAGCCCAGCCCCTCCCAGCACCGTTAGTGACTCGTCAGCTCTGCCAGCTCCTGGGCAGTGTGCTCCCTGAGCTCCCCACTGACTGGCTGCGCTCTGGGCCATTGTGGGGCCATGGAATGAAGTGCAGCAAAACACTTCATAAAGCCCATTGTAGACGTGGGGACCTGCTGTTATTGTCCCCATAAAGGAAGACCGGGGGCAGAGTCTAGTGAATCATGTAAGAGTAAGGTCGTTGGGCTTTTGTTCATTCACCTAATGGCCCCTCTCTCATCTGCCTCCTCCTTGGTGCCAGGCATGTCCCCACGCGCTGGCCATCGGGCAGCGAATGAACCAGGCTTGGTCCCTATCTGAGCGGAGCTCTGTCCGGTGGGGTGACAGCCCTAAATGAGCGTTGCACGGTGATGTGCGCCGGAGAGCTGGGGAGAGTCCCCAGCGGAGCCATCCCCTCCAGGAGCCGGACGGAGGCAGAGGGCCGAGGCCCCCTCAAGCTTCCCTTCCCAGAACGCGATTTCTGGGATGCGCAGACAGATGAGGGCAGAGAAGATGCCCAGAGGTACGGGGTGTCTGTGGTGTTAGGACATGTGTCTGGCACTGGCGTGGACTCTCAAAGGAAGCCACAGGAGTGAGAGGCAGCATTTCAAACCCATTTGTGCCGAAGATGCATTTGGGAACCGCAAGTGCAAGTTTCTAGGACTCGTGCCCAGAGGTCCTGATTCTGAAGGGCTGGGTTGGGTCCGGGGGGTTTTCACTTCTGACGGGTGTTCCGGGTGGTCCGGGAGCAGGAGAGGCACATCGTGGTAGGAAAAGCTGGTCTGGGGCAGCGCCGCGTCTTACCTCCTTCTTGGCTGCAGGCGTCATGGATGGAAACGTGACCATGTCCCAAAGGGGCTCTCTCCTAGCTTCCGGCACCGCCCAGCGGCTTTGTGGTGGGGGTTGCGGAAATAGTCTGCGGCTTCTGTCTACACGCTGGCCTCCTTAGATATTTTGCATTTTGTTTTTCCCACAGCACCGGAGTGAGGCAGAAGGGCAGGGGAGGTACTGTCTAGAATATGGATGTCTATTTGTATCTCAAGTTTCTAATACTCCGTTAAAGGTCGCCAGTGAGGATAGGCATATATGTACACCCCAAATTTCCCAGTGAGCTCCTTAAGATCCAGCTCTTCAGGAACTCCTTGCTCTCTCCTTCCCACCACTGGTGACACAGACAAGCACATAGTCACTGTGCAATAAATGTCTACTGATGACGAAGAAGGAACCCCAAGCTTTCGCGTATGCACATTGCTACTCAAGATGCAAATGTCAACTTGGTCTGGTGTTGATGGCTGGATGAGGGGCTCTGCTCCCATCAACAGCGGGATATGTGCTGGGTGCCCTTATTGTGAACTTTTGATTTGTCTCAATATTGCCCACATCTATCACGGTCTTTTCCTTAACTTACTTCTGAGCGTGTCAAGCTGAGTATAATGCTTTTCTGCTACCTAGAAAGAGGGGCGGCTCAGACCTCTCCTTGGAGACCTGAGTTGGGGATTCATTTTGTTTTGGGGTCTAAGAGCCGATCTATTACTTCCAGAATTCTTACTTACTGTTTCTGTTTCCGAAATATACCGTGGACTAGGAGAGGCTCCCCAGGTGCCTGGAGCTTACGTGCCTGGGGTTGCCCTCTTGGAGCACGTGGCCCCATCACTTCCCGTGGGGGGGTCTCCCCGTCGGCTTTCCTTACAAACAAGCTGCAGCTCACCTCGCTCCCTTCTCAGGCGCCCACTCAGGACGTGGAATGTTATTAACAAAGATGGGAATTTCAGCCCAAGAACCATGAGCTCTCTCAGGACTGGTTGGCCAAGAAGATATTTTTTCAATGCCTTTGGGGTACGAGGCAGGTGCGAAGAAGAGTGAGAAGATGTTTGACTTATTTATGGCTCTAGAATCTGCAAGAGAGAAGCCTTATCCTGTTCTGGGTTTTCAGTCCAAGTGGGAGCTGTATTTTTACTCAAGGGGGAAAGTCACAGATTGGAGAAACGTTTCCTGTTTTTCATTGAAGAGGCTTGATTCTCTGCCCACTTTCTTTATGCTTAACAACGCATCCATTTACCTAAGAAGCTTCGCTGTTATTTAATTTCTCTTAGTGTTCCTCTCCCTCTTTCTCCAAATTGGAAGTTTATAGGCCCACCTTGCTTTCCTAGGCTTCACAGGTATTCGGTTTTTACAAGTGGAGGGTTTGCGGCGACCCTGTGCCAAGCATGTCTACCGGCGCTATATTTCCAATAGCATTTGCTCACTTTGTGTCTCTGGGTCACGTTTTGGTAATTCTCGTAGTATTTTAAACTTTGTCATTATTATTATATTTTTATAGTGACCCGTGATCAGTGATCTTTGATGTCGTGGCTGTCATTATCTTGGGACGCCACAAACCACATCCATAGCTAGAGAGGAGAAGTCAGTGCCTGGCTTCGACACTTCAAAGTTGGGGCCAGTGCAGCTGGTGACTGGACGTTGACGCCAATGCCCATTTACCATTGTGCAAAGTCTAGAACTATGCTAAAGAACTATGCTAAATAATTCTTTATGCTAAATACTCTGCCCGTGCTCTGTAAATGAACAACAAAGCCTGGATGACAACACATCTGTGGACAACATAGTTTGCTGAACGTTTCAAGCTCACTGTTGAGACCTACTGCTCAGGGAAAAAAGATCCCTTCCCAAATAGTACTGCTCATCGACAACGCATGTGGTCCTGAAGCGCTCTGATGGAGATGTACGACGGGATTGATGTTGTTTCCATGCATGCTAACACAACACCCGTCCTGCAGCCCACGGGTCAAGGAGCAACTTCAACTTTCAAGTCTTATCATTTAAGAAATACATTCTGTAAGGTTCTGGCTGCCCTAGACAGTGCTGCTTCCTCTGA